>CM070819.1:39513813-40113813 GCA_036326025.1 Chrosomus eos | reverse complement strand
TGACTTCAGTTAATTTGGGTGTTACAGTACACTTCACAGATGGTCTGATTTTTTTTCTTCTTCAATATAGGCTAATGTTTTATTCTGAAATGTGTCAGCTTATGAAAGCAAAACAGGTAATAAACATAAGTTCACTCATTAAATCAAATGATGTTAAATCAAACCTTTTCTAAGACATTTTTTATATAAAGGCTGTTTTTTTATTTCTTCGTCTGGGGAAAAATAACTTAAAAAAACGATAAGGTTTTGGGTTATGTGGCTTGAAGTTGAACCATGTTATTACAAGCACACACCTCTATTTTTGTAAATGTATCATGATTTTAGGTTCTGGACCTTTTAAATGCGAAAATCTTGGCAGGCCAAAACTTTAACCAATAAGTTACCATTCTTCTTTATGTGTGTGAATTTAAGGAAAAAGTATTAGCTAAAAGTAAAATCATTAGCTATGTTTGCATCTAATTTTATGCCCATTTTAGGAAATCGAATAAAAAACGTGGTTCGGTATAATTACCTGCCAGAACTTTCTTTCATGACTGCATCCTGAAACAACACCGAAAAGCAAGATAACATGACTGTGTGATATTTACCGCCAAATTATCAGGAAGTGACTATTTTGTTCTTGTTTACTCACTGGATGGTAATTATGCTTTATTCATTAATTTTTTATGCAATTTTCCAAGTTAAATTGACAATGTTGGATGAAAACATAGCTATTGAGATTAATGGCAAAATGTGAACCATTTTTTTGAATCTCACAATCCAATCTCCAATAGTAATAGCAAAAACCTTTCAAGCATTTTTAAAGACATTCTCAAAGCATGGTATTGAAATTCAATAATTAAGTTGATAATTGTGCCATTAAAATGAAATGAACAGGTCAAAACAATTGTCAGTAAGAGCCTGGTGATAAGGTGTTTAAATAATTATTCGTTTTCATTAACGAATGACTTTTCATTTTTGAGCTGTGAATGGAAATGGTTATCAATGTAGTATAAAGTTCATAAAGAGAGAAGTTTTAACTTGTGTGATCTTTCGCGAACAGGTTTGGAGCAGCCTAATTGATCATTTGTTCTTTTGAGGAGAAACAAGTTGTTTCAAAGGGCTGTTCTCCAAGCTGAATGAACCAATCAGAAATTTGATTTGATATAGAATGTTGCACGGGGACTGATAGAAATGGCACAAAGGCGTGAATCAATACTGAAATAAACGGAGAGAGATTTATTCTGCTTTTATTACTCAGGCTCCTGAATCACACTTTGTTCCACTTATCTAAGTGTTCACATGTCTCTTTGATCTCTTTCTCTCTCTCTTTCTCCTCTTCTCTCGGAGCGGCAAGAGCTGTGAGTAAATTCAGCGAGGGTATGCAGCATACCTGCTCTTCAGATTGATTTAAAACCATAAGGGCTCGTCAAGTATTGCAGCTTAATAATGCAGATAATTCAACAGGGACTGCAGGTCTAGAGACCGTTGCTTTTAAATGGGCTACTTAAAACAGCATTTTATGAATAACAAATCCTCCAAATAATAAGCCTCCATCCCCTGTTATTCCTTCTTTAAACCCCAAAGGTACATGTAAAATAACAGAGCTATTTTCAAGTCAAAGTGTTCTAGACATTGCATGCACTAACAACCACCCTTGTATAACCTCTAAGATCCCTTGTTTAATAAAATAAAGCGAGAGAGAGGGAGAGAGAGAAAGAGGAAGGACAAACAATAGTAAAGTTGAAAGAGTGGGAAAGAAAAATGAAAAGACACATTTTTGTCTTTAGTATTTGTAATTAGAAACAGGGGGTAATGAACCAGAATCACATCAGAACCGCAGATTAACTCATTTACCGTCAGGTTATGAGGCCCCAGTGTTCAACGGCTACTTCCATGGAGCTCAGGTTGATAATAAACACATACACACCATAATAGAGTTCATGTAGCCGTCCATAACTCAATCACGGCAGTAATGCGAGACAAGCAAACTCATTACAGTAGCCCTCAGTGAGATCCTTTGGTGGAAGTGGGCCGAGATGGATGGCTAAGTTATCAGACCAGGAAAATGTGCAGGGTTAAACATCACCATAAAAGGGATAGTTCAGCCAAAAAGGAAAATTCTCTCATCGTTTTTAAACCCTCATAAGGTTTCAACCCTGTATGCCGTGTACAGTAACACACAAAGAGAATATTAGCAGAATATGCTAACAGATAAAACAGTAACAGTAAAAAACTTTAACAGGCATGTTATGTTTTGTCTAATACTGTTAAATGAACAGTATATGTTATCTTATGCTGCCTGTTTATAGCATTATTTTAGTGTCATGTGTTACCGTTATGGTGTTTTGTATTTGTATATATATATTATTATTTACCTTAGCTAGAAAAGCTACTTGTATAAGCTTTGATTTTACGTGTGCCTTTCTCTTTACCACCTGTTTTTAGGGCAGTTGTGCACAAGCACAAAAGCACAAAACAGGTTTGAGTAATTCGGTAGATTGGTATATTATTATACAAGTTAATGTCTTAGTTTAATTCATAACAACCTAAAATGTTGCTACCTTATTATCTTTTTACAGTAAAGTTCTGGCAACCAGAGCTGCCTTTTTTTTTTTTTTACAGTGTATGTTTATTATTATTATTATTATTATGTTTCGATGTTTTGACTTTATAATGTTTTAATCAAAACATCATTACGAAATCTTCCGGCAAAACGTCAGACTTTTCTATTCATTTCGTCTACATAAACCCCACCCCTTTCATACAATTGACTGCACGCTCAAATTCAGATCTGCCTCCATCCAAACTAAAATTGGTGGATTGAACCAAGCCCCTCCCCTTTCTTTTTTTTTTTTTTCGATTATCCGTTTCACTTGGATGTACGTCACAATATATAAGAAATTATCTATCTGAAAATCCAGCTTGAGCGCCGTGGTCACCATTCACTTTCATTGTATATGGAAATAACAGCTTGGACATAATACTAAAAATGTCTCCTTTCATGTAACACAGAAGAAGGAAAGTCAAACCGGTTTTAAAAGACATGAGGGTAAGTAAATGCAAAAATAATTTTCTTTTTTGGGTGACCTATTCCTTCAGTACCTAATTTCCCTGTTCATCAGAAAGAAATATGTCCTGAGGGGCATCTTTTTTCCCCCTCATGTGAGTGTCTCCATCAATGGTGCATGATGAAAGACAAATGAAGGTTTGATCATCATTATTCAAAATCTCCTTTCACTTCTTCACAGAAGCCACCACACCCCTTCATCATCCCCCCCAGTGCAATAACCCTGAAGGGGTCCTTGATCCCTACGGATAGAAATCATAAGGGCAATTTCAGGGACAGCAGATCATAATTCAATTCCCACTCATCTAGCATGATGCAGAGGTCAATGCATTCAATTAGGCGATGACAAAAATTGCAGTCACTCAGGAGGACAAGTCACATACCTCGGGAAATATAACAGCAACAACATCAACAGGTCAGTCAACCAAACCAGAACGGCTAAAGAAGATCTGCAGAGTGCTGCACCAGCTGGGCAGCGCAGTCTCATCCCAAGAAGTCATATACTGACGTCTTGGGACGTCTTTTGACCATACGTCAATATCCGCCTTTTTAGGGTACCCTTAAACGTCGGTTAGCTGACGTTATCGGATCCTAACTCTACCCCAGACCTAAACCTACCCCTAAACCTACCCCGTCACCTACTGACGTTAAAGGTAAAGCGTCAGTTGTATGACGTCCCAGGATCGTCATTTACCGACGTTTAGGGGTACCCTAAAAAGGCGGATATTGACGTATGGTCAAAAGACGTCCCAAGACGTCAATATATGACTTCTTGGGATGAGACTGTGTTAAGCTGGGATGAACACATACGGGACAACACTGGGTTCATTCAAACGTAATTGAAAAACATGTAAATGAGTTTGTGAAATAACTGCTGTTAGTAGGTGTAATGCGAACAAGGTCTTGTTTGGCTCATGCACAGCAGTTTGGTGAGTGTGGGAATTCTCTCACTTGAATGAATTGAATGCAGATGCTCTCAGTCAGGGAAATGTGGATGGACACAATTTATGCCATAGAACTGTAACACTAAAGCACATGGGTATACAGTCAAGGGTGTGATGGTAGCAAGCTTGGCAGTAATTAACTTTAAATGGGCCACCACTGCTTTATACCAGTGATATCAAATCAAGTACTAAATCACATATTCTCCATAAGTCTAATCATTTTGACAATATAGTTGAATAAATACAGACAGACATAATAACATTCAAAGATACATCTGGATTACACTGTATAATTCTATGAGTTATGTGCAGGCCTATATTTTTAATTGAAGATAAGTTATGATGAATAAAGAATGACAATTCTCAAAATGTCTGATATAGAATTATTAAATAATACAAAATAAAGACAAAATATATATATATATATATATATATTTCTATGAATAAATATTAATTAACTTACTTTTATATTAATGAGATGATTGTTTTGGATGTATGGATTTTTGGTTGTTGGTATGCCCAAATGTGCAAATACATCATACTATTAAGATATTTACATCACAAATGTTATTATAGATGCTGCCTTCAGGGGATGCATTCCTTCGCTGTCTTTGATGTTTTTGACCACCTTTTTTTGACTTTTGATGTCATTTCTAACGAGAAATTAGTATAATAATTAAATATTCACATGTCATGATGTCACTGAAGCTCTCTCTGTTTTTTTTTGTAGATCATTAAACCAATATGGCTGCCTCAGAAGCCTGTCCGAAATCAGTTTCATGAGGAACCTTCTTGCGCAAACGCTACTGTACATGCAAAGTCATTGCCTGATATGACAGCGAGGCAACAAGTCAGCTGCTGCACACTGCCAACATGTTTGTGATCATTGCAGTTGCCATGATGATGACAAGATCACACAGGCTCAAAAAATGGCTCGAGGGCCATTACTGTATTCTGTGTTCATTAAATATCAGCAGGTAGGAGTGATATTCAGTCTTGATTACACAAGTCATTAACATCACTTTCTTCTTCTGAGCTTCAATAATTAAGTAGCTGTGGTTACACATGCAGATCAGGAAAAAAAATCAGGGCAAGCCAAAAAAAAAAAAAAAAATGGCAAAGCAGTATCGTCTATTTATACAATCCCCATGTCAGGACGGTGGTGGGGATGATCAAAGGCTATACATAACTTCCTTCTGGACGTGAGAATCCAACAGAGATTTGAAACTGCACCATTTCTAAAGACAGAGCAGTCATCGAGTTCGCTGAGCTCTTAAGTTTTAGCTTCACACTTTTTTTTTGTCAAGAACAAAAGCAAGAGAGAGCTGATTTAAATAAGGATATTAAACACACTGAAAGTGTCAGTCTGTAGCATATGGCAGAGTCATGCTGGGCACATGAAACACTGTCTGGTGTTGAGCTTCTGATCTTTCAACCTGAGGCTAAGATCTTCTAATGGACCAACAACTTCTGAGGATTCTACGAAGTCATTAGACTTATTTCTTCTTCTGTGAGAATTTAAAGTGATAATACGGTTTTTAGATCAAGTAATTATCTGCTAAACAAAAAAAGAAAAAAAAAAAATCGAAACACTATACAAACATCGCCACATCTCTAAAACACATGCCAAGTCTTATAAATGTATATAAAATATATCAAAATACATAATTAAATAAAAATGAGTGTTTAAGAAATAATAAAGCAATAACACATGAGCATCATATGGTTTTATACAACAGTTCAATAAAAATAATCTAATATTGAGTTATTTATATTCTAGGTACAAAATTGACAGTGATCTCTTGTGTTTTCGCTCGACCAATGAAAATGAATCCAAACAAAATCACAGCAACACAGAGTCACTCAGCAGTGACGTTTCGAATAGAATTGGTTGAATGATTGATTCAATGACTTTTGTTTTTGAACAAATATGTTGAATGAATGACTCACTCATAAAGAACAACCGCCGTAACGATGTTACGTGCAACACATATAAGATGAATGATACAAACACTTAAAAGTACAGTAAATGTAAATTACAAGCATACTATTACTTTTACAAAATGAAGAAGTTTTTAAGCTTTCAATTTAAAAACAATCGATAGCAATTCAAAATGAAGGCAAAATTTACTTGGACATTTTCTGGTTGTATAACGTTAAAGGTGTGGTCATGCTAGACATCATACTCAGTTTTTTTTTCTTCTCTTCTCTTGCTCACAGAGCAAAAACAAACTTTCGCATCTGAATATAAAGTTCAAGCTTGTTGAACTTTGTTACCCAAATTTGTGCAGGAAAAATATGTTTCTAAAATACGACTTGACTCAAGTCAAGTAGTCAATAGCCTACAATACGAAGAATTTTGTAAGCAGAATGACTGACTGAAATGGAAAACAAACAATTCATGTACAGTATTAATTAATTGTTCTGAAATGTAAAAAACAAGACCTTTCCTGACTTCTTAGGTTGTCTAAGCCTGTAGACTGATTTTTCTGTGAAGGGTTTGGAACGTTTTTGCCGGAAAAATCAGACGAATGTAACATTTAGACCCACTCCCGATAGCCTTTCTTTCGTTCAATTTAACATGAAGCAAATGCTTAATCAATGTTCAGGATAATGCCAAAAGAGCCATTCTGTACTATAATGTCAATGTGTCATACAAAGACAATGGATTAATTCAAACAATCGTCTCACATAGCCATAGCAATGGTCTTCACTATTTTTTTCATGAGAGCCACACTGATAAGACAAAGTCAAAAGGAGAGGCACTTTTACCGCAAATTATCAAAAGTAACATCCAGTCACAACTAGGCTACCACACTTATCAATCTGTCATCCATGAACATGGATGACAATGTGTCAAGGAATCACCAGATCAGGACGCTTCGCTCACTCGTTCACTCTCCCCAGAATTCTGATTCACCTCACTTCATCATCAACAGACTATAAAGAGGCACTTCTCCTTCACTTCCTTGTTCTTACAAGAATGTACAGACTCTACTCGAATACTTACTGATTCTTACCTACCTCGAAGATTCCTCACCTGAACTTCGTCTCCGATCATCTGCTTCCCTTCATCTGTTCTTCATCCTTATCTTCCATCATCTGCAAACAAGACATTAAGATTATCGTTCAGCTAAGTTCCTCCAGTTCTGATTCTCTTATCCATACTCATCAGTCTCCTTTGCTGTTCCACTCCATGCCTCTGTTCAATAAAAGGAGCTGCTTCTGCTTCTCTCTGTACAGTGACACAGTGCAATAAATACAAAACTGGGAAAAAAATATACTTTATGATTTACAAGTCAAATTTGTAACTGAGACAAGAAGATTTCCCTTAATGACAAAAAAGCAGGAATTCCAGAATATATTCATCCCAGAATATTTTTAAGGACCTTAAGTTCTCTTTTTACTACATTAGCCGATCATGTATCTAACCAGGATCCAAGAGCACGTCCGGGTTTAAGCACTGAAATGACCGCCATAACTGGCAATTCTGCAGTGAGTCACTGGCATGCACAACTTTTGTTTCTATCTGACTGAATTCATTCCGATTGATGAATCTGAATGTAGTGTTAACATGAACGCTAAAGAAGTGATCAGGTTGATGTCCTTGTTTATGTCACAAGCTTTAAATCAGAATTTTTTGACGCACACTGCACAAATAGCCTCTACAAAGTTTCCATCTGTTTGCACTTATTACCATTCTCCTACATTTGTTCTTTGTTTTAAATGGTAGACATAATAATTTGGAGACAATGTGCATATGAACCGTTGTGCCGTGATGCTTATATTTATCACATAGTAAAAATGCCCCTCACCCAATGCCCAAAACATTCTGTGGATGTGAATCTGAAACAAGAACTGGTGGGACGTTGCCCTGCTCCACTTCACAGACGCTGAGAAAGGGGGCCGTTCACACATCGCGTCTTTTTTTTGCGCGGTCAAGTTCGTTATTTAAAATGTAGGCGCGTGGCAAGCAATCAATGGAAGCAATGCGGTCGCGAAGCACACTTTTTCCAGGCGCAGCGAGACGAAAAAATCTCAACTTTCCACCCCTCTGATCGAAATGATTTTTAATGGGTTATGTTGTAGCCCTACTTGTTTTTAATGTTTTTATGAAATATATGTATTGACTGCATGGTCATTATCACTGGCATGCGAGCCACAAATTAAAGCTTGGCGAGCCGACCAATGAGTAACACTGGTCTATAGTCTCAAATGCACTTTAAAATCAAATTATTATAATGGTGTAATTTTAATTCCCTCATCTGTGGACATGTTACTGGTGAATTGCAGAGCTTGTGCAGCCACATGAACAGATGCTTTCTTAACTGTTGTTTTCTGTGAAAATAAATCTGCATTGTTTATGCTTTTAATCTTTCATACAAAACTCCAGCATATTCAGTTGTCACACACAACTGGAGCTTCAAAAGGGACCTGGTTCCATGGTCAGATGAAACAAAAAAAGACAGCAAACCCACCAGATTGGTTTGGTGCAAACAGGGATTAAAAAGTACCCCATGCCCACTGGACAGAGGTCCTGGACATCTTGTTCAGACACACGGTATTGTGGAAACTATCATATTCCAACAGATAAAAAAATCGAAACCTGACCACTTCTGCTAGAAATCTTATAATCGGCCGTTGTTGGATCTTCCATCAGGACATAGGATCTAAAACAAACATCAAAATCAACACAAAAATGTGTCACTGAACACAAAATGAAGCTTCTGCCATGGCCGTTCCAGTTCCCTGACCTGAACCCTATAGAAAATGAGTGGGTGAACTGAAGAGGACCAACATGAAGCTGGGAATCTAAAGAATCTGGAGAGATTCTGTATGAAGGAATGGTCTCTGATCTCTTGTCAGGTGTTCTCCAAACTCATCAGGCATTTTAGAAGAAGACTCAGAGCAGTTATCTTGGCAAATGGACGTTGGGATAATTGGGTGCCAACAATTGTGGCCAGTGTGAACCAGAGACATTTTTTATTTCATAAAACTAGTTTCCCCTCAATTTCAATTGTTTTACTCAATGAAATGTTAGAATTTTATGTTGTTGTTTTTTTATTATTAGCTAAATCAAAAAGATAAACAATGCAGATTTCTTTTCACAGACACTTTTGCTCATATTTACCAAGGGTGCAAATATTAGTGGAAGTCACTGTATATTCTGAATCTGAATAGGGGTTTGGGAACAAAGAAGAGACTACTTAACTCAGTTTGTGTGTAGACATTAGACTGAGAGCGTTTCTTTTGAGTTTAAACCTTTCACAGTCATTTTATACCATAATTTGTAGAATGTTAAACCGTATGTTCAAAATTACATACTATATGAGATACATCCAGAGCTTAATGAGCCGTTAAGTCGTTTTAAAGTAGGAGTCCCTTTAAATATGGATAAATGGAAATTGGTTTATGGGAAATGATGGGAAACATGGTAAAACAAGTGAAAGTAGCCTGATTGCTAGATTATATTACAATGCAGTATTATGAATATTGTTGGCTATTTGACAAATTGATTTTTGATCCTCTTTTGTAAGTCACTTTGGTTAAAGGTGTCTGCTAAATGCATAAATGTAAATGAAGATGAAAGAATTATCAAAATCCCCAAAATATTTCATAAACAATCTTCGAAGAAGTAGAGGATGAAGTAGAACTTTGTGAATGACAGTTTCACTAAACGGAATTCTGTTCCAATTCTGTGAAAAATCTGCTGAGCTTTCTCTGGGCACAGATTCTGTGTGGGCCTGAGCATAAATTACAGTTTTGTACGGGAGTGACAATAATCAACAATCCAGAAAACGGAAGTCTTGAAAATGGAGCCTAAAAAAAAAAAACTTCTCAGCCCTATTAGAAAGGAAAATGTTAAAAGCATTAGAGAGAATGTAGACTAAGAATGGTGCATGATAAAGTAATTTGTATTACAATGACAATGTCACGAGGATGAAGATGGAATGTCAGAAACGAAGTAAAAGAATATTTCAATCTCAAAGCACTCAGCAAAACGATACTTCTGAAAACCTTCTGGCCTTGAGCTCGTGTGCTGCTTTCTGATCTGATTTTTAAGTACATTTGTTGCTATAAATGAAACAAGTGAACAGAACGAACATCAAGAGAATTACTTCAACCCAACGACTGAAAACTAGCCACATACACATGGCAGATAAATTTGGTTGTCAGTTCACCTTTAAACTCCTAATCTTGTTCTGTACACAGTTCAGTAATTTATGGGACTGAAAACCGCATTCTACAACAGAATTAACTCCCGAAAAATGCAGGTAGTGACAACCACATTTACAAAGGTTATATGCAGTGTATATGGAACTGAACTGAACAACTATTTTTATTTATACGCACATCAGATATGGGCATCTCTTGAATGCGATTACCATGCTGTCAATCATTGCAATTTCGGGAGTGAGTGTTCAGTACACACACGGAACAATAATTTAGGGAATTCACTCCCATATTTAAATGGTTATGAAATGAAGTGAAATAAAATGTTATTTCTAGCAATATAGTGACATAACAAAGGCAATAAAGCAGCAATTGATTTGATCTATACAACGAGGTAAATTCACCTTACTTTAACAACATAATCAATCAATTGCTTGAAACGGTGTGGGAAGAAGTTATACTTATTTAGACCCACTCCCGGATGTCACTCGTAAAACTTTACAATTTCTGGACGATGATGATTAAGTATATGTGGGACATAAACAAAACAAGATGGCTGACTTGAAAAGTTATCACCTTTGGATATGTGATAAACTATTCTCTTGCTAAATCTCTTCATTCCTGTATAATGCAAAATTGCAGCTATTAAAAGACACTGTTACCAAGGAAACAAAATGTTCCCTAAAAAAAAGTTTGAAAAAGCTCAAAACTTTTATGCTCAATTTTCAGTTTACTATATGAATGCCACTAATTTTCATGCCATTCTGACTTTTCTCCAGGTATTATATACCTCCTTGGTGTTAACGGGTCACCTGGGGGTTTCAGTTTGGCAAAAGATGGATCAGAATCTCACTCCACATCAAAAAGGTTTTTCTGTGTATGTATCTTTTTCTAATATGGATAATGATTTTCATTGAAATGAATGGAAATCATCCTTGAAACATTTTTGAAAGAAAGCAACTTTCACATCCCTTTGGATTCAACCCCCTCAGCATCATCCAAGTAAATAAGCTCTTGTGGGGACTGCAATTCTCTGAGATAGGCCTGGAAAATAATGTTTGATGGATGCATCAATATTTTGTTGACCTTATAATATCTAACCAAATTTCATTTCTGTAGGGAGAAAGAAGATAGAATTGGCATCTGAAATGTCTGAAGTCATAAACTTTAATGATTCATACCTTCTGCTTATCTGCCTGTTTCTTTTTCCTGAGGATGGGAGAATACAGGTAGTTAGGCACATTGAAATGTTTGTTCTTCACAGCGAGGAACGCAAAAAACTTTTACAGAGAAAAGTCAGCATTTTGCTGGACTAAAGTGAGATATTTTATACTGAATAGTCTTATTTGTTCATTTTTGAAAATCCATTGAAGGGCCATCAGTCAATAAACTTCCATCTTTGTATTCAACAGTCTGTTATTGTATGCATTTTACGTACTGTGATTAAATGAGAGAGGCTGATTCCAGGCATGTCCTCAGGACTCCATGATTCATCCAGATGTGAGCTTTATCCGTAAACATGAAGCAGACAGTCAGACAAATATTAGTGACAGTACCCGTCTGATTCTCCCTTTGGGATCACTGATGTTCCTACAGTATAATACAATTAATCATTCTAAATTACAAACTGAATTACATTCTATTACATTAAATAAATGACGGCAGTTGAATGGCTGTGATGGGGCAGTGTAGCCCTTGGCTAGACACATTGTTTCAGGTGATTGCCTGCCTAATCTGATTTAATATGCCTGAGAGCGCTCATATTAGCTTCCGTGCTATTCTGTGCCATTTCGGCAGATGTGCACCAGGAATCATGTTACGTTAGACATCAAAGATTCTCTGACTTGAAAGTGCTACAGCCAAGACCATTACAGATGACCCAAATTATTACTACTGTTAGCTAATGTCATATCATGTTTTGGTTACACTTTATTTTAAGGTAGTACTAAGTAATATTAAGTAACTTGCTATAAGTCTAGGATTAGGGTTTGTTTTAGGGTTAGTTGCATGCAATTATGCATAAATAAATAGTAACTATGTAACATGAGTAACAATGAAACTGCAAAATAAAGTGTTAGCCATGTTTTTGTTTTTCTATTGTCCATTACCATTTTTCAATGTTCTGTTCTTGATGCAATAATAATAATACTGAATATCATTTTAAAACTCAATTACTTAAACTATTAGGAATGTAAATAAAGAATTCAGATTGACATCGGGATATGACATTCCATTCAAAAGTTTTGAGTCAGTAAGATGTACTTTTTTTTTAGAGAAATTAATACTTCTATTAAGCAAGGGTGCATCAAAACGGATCAAAGTGACCAAAAAACGACCAGAACTGTTTTCATCATTGATAATATGAAATGTTATTAGAATGATTTCTGAAGGATCATGTGACACTGGAGACTGGAGTAATGATGCTGAAAATCCAGCTTTGCCATTACAGGAATAAATTACATTTAAAACATATTAAAATAGAAAACAGCTATTTTAATCTGTTACTGATTTAATGCATACAAATGTAATTAGCTTGACAAACTATACATCCACTGTAAAAAATAATCCTGTAAAAAAACGGTAAACTACTGGCAGCTGTGGTTGCCAGCATCGTACCGTAAAAATATGGTGCGTTACCGTTTTTAAAATTAACAGCTAAATACCGTTTTGTCAGCTACAGCTATATGCTGTTAATTTACAGTTATATACTGTAAAGTAACAGCTGTAAAAGAAATGTTAATTTACAGTTATATACTGTAATTTAACAGCATATAGCTGTAGCTGACAAAACGGTATTTAGCTGTTAATTTTAAAAACGGTAACGCACCATATTTTTACGGTACGATGCTGGCAACCACAGCTGCCAGTAGTTTACCGTTTTTTTACAGGATTATTTTTTTACAGTGTCATTAAAAAGGTCTACGCCTCAAGCTTCAATTTCTGACCTTTACTCTTAAAGACCGCTGCGGTGAAAAAAAAGTTTTTAATGTTGTTTATATGTCTTTGTGGTGTTATCGTTCAGCTCTTTCAGTTATATGTCTAAAATGCTTTAAGACAAACCATGTGCAAATTCATGTCAACATCATTGCTGAGAATTTCCCCTTAGAACTGCAGTGAATCAAAGACAATCTCAAAAATGCGGTTTGAAATTGCCCTTGTTGTCTATGTCACAAATATGTTGTAACCAATCACGTCAACATTCAGACATATCATTAACTATGCTGCGAAGCAGGGGGGTCTCAAGAGAAGCCAGGCTATCCTGGTATTTTCTGTTGATATGAACAAATCAGGTACATTTAGTAATATAATAGCGGGTGAATTTTGTATATTATCTATATTACGATGTTTTGATGAACTATATGCCTTTTGCCACTGATGTTCTAAGTTGTTCAAAGCATTTCTAAGGATAGAAGGCAACTGTCTGACTCTCTGAGATACCGAACGGGAACATTACGGGTTTGTGTAACATTAGCAACATTAGTTTGATATGGCACATTTGCATATTCATGGAAACACATATACTACCGTAAATGAAGCAAATGTGTAGTTACATTCAAACTATTTTAAAGGGATACTCCACTTTTTTTGGAAATAGGCTCATTTTACAATTCCCTCAGAATTAAACAGATGAGTTTTACCGTTTTTGAATCCATTCAGCCGATTTTATAATATTTAGACGAATATCAGTAAGCAGACAGTTTCTGGTCTCATTGACTTCCATAGTAGGAAAAAAATATACTATGGGAGTCAATGAGACCAGAAACTGTCTGCTTACTGATATTCTTCTAAATATCAGAAAATCGGCTGAATGGATTCAAAAACGGTAAAACTCAACTGTTTAACTCTGGGGGAGTTGTAAAATGAGCCTATTTCCAAAAAAAGTGGAGTATCCCTTTAAGGCATGAAGAATTTTATTTTTTCACCAGGGAAAAAACTTAAAAAATAATAATTTTGGTGATCAAAGATGAGTTTTAAGGGATACAATTGACTACAGAGGAACTTTAAAATCATGTAGTGACAGTAATTTCTTATTTTGTGTCAGAAGTTATGAAAATGAAAAATGGAGTCGATACCTTTAAAATAAAAATATGAGCCTCAGCCACATACATTTAGAAAAATAACAGTGTACAGTCGTATCTATTCTAGTTTGGGTATGCAATATCTTATATTGGGGGAATATTATTAAATATTATTAAACTGTAATAATATTTCAATGTTTATACTGTTAATAGTATAAGTATAACAAGCTCACCAGCCTTGGTGAGCATTTGAGACTTCTTTAATAATGTATTACCAACCTTTAAAATATTTGAATGGTAGAGTGTACAGCATCGCTCCATCACAGAATTCGAAACATTTGAATCGCAGAAAGCAAACTTATCTACCTTCATATCTGGATATATGCCTGGTTATAATGCTCACATCATTTGACAAATTACTGCTGCCACGATCAACATAAAAACAAAACCAACATCCCTTTAAATTTACATTCCGTGGGCAGTAAATAATTCAACATGAATTGCACCAGGTAAAAAAAAAAAATATTAAAAAGGCACGGTAGCCTATATAATAAACCTAATTTACATAGAAAGGAGGTGAATTTGCACTGACAACAATAACAATGATTGCAGGTTAAACCAAATCGGAGGTGGTTAGCAAATAAGTCGCTGAAAACCCACATGCAAAAGTGACTCAACTGTAAATGCCCCCTTTGAATGTTGTTCTTCATGACCACATACTGTTTGTTCTCATGGTGTAAATTCACTGAAAAAGCAGGAGGCAATTGAGTTGAGAATGATATTGAAAATATAAACAACAACTGTAATAGTTAAAAGGTGAAAACTGTAAAGCGTTTACATATGGTTTCAGTCATTTGCCTCCTGGGGGTTGTGAGCTGTCTGTCTACCTGTCAACGCTTTATATAACACGTTTATCCCTTATGAATGCCAATGAGGCATCTCAAAAACATTCATTATTTAGAGAAGAATACAACTAAAATGAATTTTCAACAATCTTCTTAGACGCTATTCAATCCAAGTGAACTGTTTTGTCTTAGACAAGTTCTTAATTGTTTAGGAAAGCTATTTTTAATCTCGTTCAACTTTCAAACACTGTAGCACAGATGGCATTCAACAATAAGAATGAAATCCAAACTGAATTTGTGATGAATCTGCATCTCAAGACTCAACAAAGTTTTTTCAAAGCCCTTGGAAACAGATTTAATCATATTTCACCTTCAAATCTCATTTTAAAACACATAAAAGGGTAAATAAAGTGCAATAACACACAAAATGAGTACACATGTTTAAACAGAAACAAACCCTAAAGGGTGTTTGTTTTACACTCAAAACACGTTTTTAATAGTGCGTCAAATTTTATGAGCACAAAACACAGTGAAGAATGAGTATGCTTTTTATGGACCTCAATCTCCTCTGATGTTTAGCTTCTCTCCCAGAGTTCGTAAGCTTTATAAGACCTCTCTGCTTTTCCAAATGACAGTGGAGGTGCCAGAAGAGTGCGTCCTAACCAAAGCACTGACCTCATCCTTTTATGAAGATGTTCTATTTCATGGTAAATTTGATCCGAAAGCCTCAAAGACTGCCTCTGCCTGCATCTACCCATTCTAGTCAAAAATTGATAGAAAATGGAAAGAACATAAAGAAATAAAAAGACAGAAACTGGGAGATGTACAGTAGTAACAAATGTCCATTATTTTCTTCACAGAAAATAAATCAACTACCCTGGACTCTGCCAAACGTCAACGTTGCTGAGAAATAACATTGAAAGTAAACAAAGGGAAAGACAGTGATTGGGTTTCATTTCCCAAATAAACATATTTGCATGTGTTTCACATTTCATGTTTATTTTTAATTATTTTCAAACTCATTTCATGAGCCAGTTTAATTTGAATGGTATAATACTGGAGTTATGATGAAAAGAAAATCTAGAACATTAACATGACCTCATATAAATGAATAATATTCCACCCTCACAGCAATCTTACAAACACATTGCATAGAATTTGTAAGAAAATATATCTTTGTTTTAGTTTAAGAAATCTTCTCTCCTATAGAACGCAAACACAAAAATAAATAAATAGTTATTTGGATGCTAAGCACCTCATACTACTGTACATTATCTGTGTTCTGTGTTAATCTAGTCAGGTTCTTCAATATTTGAAACATTTATGAGGGCATTTGTGGATATCTTATGCCAGGTCTTTGTCATCTGAAAAACAAAGTTGAGCTTTTAAACATAGAGCTATATGCTTCAGTTATTATTCGTCTTTATTTTTTCACCTTTTATCTCCTATTGCCAAACATACTTTTTATGTCTCTCGCAACTGAAGAAAACTGCTGTCAAAATTCTCAAACGACAATGTTTCATGTGTCATAATGAGTTTGATGACAGTCATAAACACAAGTGATATTGGATTACTGCTGTACAATACATTTGTAAACCACTTTGGAATTAGAATTTTACATGAATGGCTTCTAAATTTGTGCATTTTGCTTATGAAATAGAATTGTCTTTGATTATCATTTAATTTATTACTATGAAATTATATTTTAGGAGCTATTCTTGCATAAATGCATATAATTCCAAATGGGTCAATGACCGTTTCTCATAACTGTATACACTTTCCCCTACATAACTTCATAGGTTATTCCATATTGACAGTTTACTTTCACTGTGAAATATTTTTGCAGAAATGAGCCTCTAAATCATATTTCAATTTACTCAAGTGCAGTGGTCCATGGTCTGAAACACTAAAAACGGTAAGTAATGTAACAATGATGATTAATAATAAACTTACGGTATTGATTTTTGCACTACATCATGTGGAGATAATTACCAAGAAAAAAATTAAAATAAAACAGAGATGGGGAAAAATATTATGGCACCTCTTTTTGACTGGCAGGATCAATTTTAGTCAGGAACTAAACACAATCAAAAGTTTAATCTGATTGATAACAGGAAAGAGTTTTTTTTTTAAATAAAATAAACAATCAGATTTTTTTAACACTGGCCCACCCTAGTACATGTAAACATGTCCATGAGACCAAAGCAATACAAAAAAGAAACATTATCAAGCATTCTTGAATACAAAATTCTTAAAATAAACTTTCTCTTTTTTATTATTATTTATTAATTTGTTATATACATGGCATAATCTTGTGCTTTTTTCCAAAAAAGAAACATCCAAGTGAAAAAAAAAAAAAGGTTTTGTTTTCTTTCGGTTTATCGTATTATCTTTTTGACCAATGAACTAAAAATAGAGGACAGGGTTCGTTCGGTCATTTTTCCCAGCGGAGGTTAGTCTTACTGAACGTGGAGCGTGGAGGGACAGTAGCAGGTGATGTGCTTTACTAACAGTAGCAAAGGCACCTTAGTATCTTCTTTAGAAAAAAACACGCGCTCGTTTGCGGGTCGCAGTGTGTGTGCTCATTCATGAGTGCAGTCCAGCGTCCCGGCACACATTCACAATCCTCCACTGAGTCAGATCCTCATACAAAAATAAGAGGAACAAACACACACTCACAGAAAAAAAAACAAGAGAGTTTCTGCTCCATTTACAGATTGAGAAGATGTGGCTCCAACTGAGCCAAGATACGTCAAATGATTCCTGAATTCTGCTTGAGGGGACAAAGAGGAGAAGGAAGTTGGAAAGAGGACAAATTGAAAGAGGGAGAGAATAGAGAAGACGAAGACAAAGAAAGGACAAAATAAAGTAAAAGACTGATGTACAGTCAATGTGAGAAAGATACTTTGATGACAGACAGACGAGCCCAATGAAAGTGCGTATAAATACCACGAATGTTATTTCTCGCGCCATTTATACGGCAAAACAGTTTACAGTTTTTGCGTGTATATGATACGCAGTTTTCGCGTGCATATGATACACACTTTATGGCGAGTAATACGCACACACCCCCATCCCCCTAATCCTACCCAATGGGTTTTCAGTACGTTGCATATGCACGCAAAAAATATTTTTGGCGTATAATTGCCACGAGAAATAACATTTGTGGTATTGATACGCACTTTCATGAGACTGCGTTGGACAGGCAGACAGACAGCAGACAGACAGACAGACAGACAGACAGACAGACAGACAGATAGATAGATAGATAGATAGATAGATAGATAGATAGATAGATAGATAGATAGATAGATAGATAGATAGATAGATAGATAGATAGATAGATAGATAGATAGATAGATAGATAGATAGATAGACAGACAGTTTGCATGACAGACAGATGTAAGTGTGGATAAAAGAAAGGCATTACAGAATTAAGAAAGAGAAGAGGACAGAAGAACCAGAGGAGGAAGGAAAGGGTCAAGAGAGGGAAGGTGAAGGAAGGCCTTTCTGGTGCTGGGTGGTCCATGGCCCACCCACCTTTCTCAGCTCCAGAGACACACACTATTGGTGGTCTGGCAGGTGGAGGAGCTCTCTGCAGGAGACAGATAGAGCTTGCCACTGGGACATACACACACCTCGTACACAGTCTGTTTGGAGTATGTGGTCCCTGGACCAAGCAATAGGTCCACGCTCCCGTGTGGAAGATTTCCAAGACGGATTGAGTTTGCATTTAAGAAGATCTGAGAAGAGGAGAGGTGAGGAGAGGAGAGAAGAGAAGAGGAGGGGGAGAGCAGAAAATACAGACATTATAATCAAAGACTTCAGATAAATCAACATAATAACAGTAATTTAAGATTACACTGCATTTACTCATATAAAAACACCACACTGATGAAAGACTGTATCATTATGTGAAACATACATAGTTGAACAGTGTTATCCGTTGTGGCAAAGACACATCAATCTGACCAGTCGTGTGTGTGTGTGTGTGTGTGTGTGTGTGTGTGTGTGTGTGTGTGTGTGTGTGTGTGTGTGTGTGTGTGTGTGTGTGTGTGTGTGTGTGTGTGTGGTGTGTGTGTGTGTGTGTGCGTGTGTGTGTGCGTGTGTGTGTGTGTGTGTGTGTGTGTGTGTGTGTGTGTGTGTGTTGCAATTTCCCAGCTTCAGACCCCCACAGGGCATTCATCTGGGATATTGCTCACAAAAATTATTCAAGAATTATCCAAATTTGGCAGAATAAAAAAGGACATACAATTCAATCATATTGTCACACGTTTTGCACATTTTAACAGCTTGATTAGAAAAAACACAAAGTAAAAATATTATGCTCAATAATTATTTACCTTGATCTTCCTTTGTTTTATTTGCATATCATTCCATGTGTCTATAGGCTCTTTGGTAACCAAGGACACTCATTTTATCGTATAGACAAACAAACAAACTAAGATCTTTATATAACATTGTGTTACTTTTAATAAAATTAAAAATTAAAAAACAACTAACCATTGGACATGAAAGTGTTCAAACTTGAAGAAACACCTACCGTAAGATGCAAGATTATATTACAAACTCTGGCTATGTAAGAATACCATGACAAAATCCTGGCGCATTAATTCGTCCTAAAGGACAAGCATTTAATTTCCAGATATGTATCAGGAGCGAGAACATCACCAGGGACATGAACTACATTTTATTAAAAGTATGTTTGCCCTTTGATTTATAAATACGTTGATTCCTGCATTTATTAGTTCCAAAAAGTTGTTGGCTCTGACAGCTACGAAAGGCCAAATAATCTATACCATAACTCACACACTGTGGATAAGTGGCAAAAAACAAAGGAGTGAGAGAGAGAGAGAGAGGAGAGAGAGAGAGAGAGAGAGAGAGAGAGAGAGAGAGAGAGAGAGAGAGAGAGAGGAGAGAGAGAGAGAGAGAGAGAGAGAGAGAGAGAGAGAGAGAGAGAGAGAGAGAGAGAGAGAGAGAGAGAGAGAGAGAGAGAGAGAGAGAGAGAGAGAGAGAGAAGACACCAACAAGGAAGAACTAATTACTGTAAGTAATGGTGTCTGAGGTGTTGACAGGGCATATCTCTATAAACATTTGCACAAACAAGCCCACATGATGCTTTGCTGTCAGCAGGACAGCACACAGCCACTTTTCCTAGCTGTCTCTCACTTTGTCTCTCATTATTTGTCATTTTTGCCTTTTGCTGTGTCAGTTTTTCATTTTGCTCTCTCCAAGTGCCCTGCAAACTTCAATATGACACTTATCAAATGTGAATTCGATTTTTACACAATCAACACTTTTATACAGACATGGACAGAGTGAATTTTACATGTCCTTACATGAACTGTCATACTTGACACTTCTATTGAATTTAAGTTCAATGCAGGTTTAATGAATGCAAGATAAAGCAATGAACTGTGTGTAATGTTTACTATCCTAAAACCTGCATTGAATACACCCAAGGGGATTTCAAGGACCTCTGTATGTTTGTTCCTCTATGCAGTAAGTTCAGGACAATTTGTATGAAGATGAGCACGTTAATGGGAGCAATATAAAAGGAAAAGGCCTTGCTGCATGAATAAAAAAAAATAAACATTAGTGGGCAAAAGAGTTAATGGGTCTTTTAAAAAAACATATAGAGGCATATCTGTAAAAAGCCAATCAACTTTAAATGAAATTTAAAGCCAAGGTTTGCATACAATATAGTCATACTTTCTGAGGATTTCAGATCCAAACACTTTTTGCATTGTAAAGAGTGAGAAACAGTGTTTATAACCTGAGCCTGCAAAAGCCCATTTGTGTAAAGCAGAACATTGCACTTTCACATCTCCAATTACCCTCAAACATCTTCAGTGACTTTCTGTTCTATGAAATATTGCACATTACTAGAATGATAATATACCTTGTCCTTATGATTGCTTTTATTTGTATTTACTATTAATTCATGTTGGAACATTTGGTCTTCAGTCAAGAGCAGCATATCAAAGCTAGTTTCTAACACAAAAAAAATATATATAAAAAATAATAATCTCACAGTTTGGACTCCAATATATAGAATTGCAAGTTATAAACTCACAATTGCGTAAAAAAAAGACAAAAAAAGTGTACATGAAGATGCAGTCAGAAGTGGCAAGTACGTTCAGTGCTAATTAAATTAATTTTCTGTCACTGA
Source organism: Chrosomus eos (assembly GCA_036326025.1). NCBI lineage: Eukaryota > Metazoa > Chordata > Actinopteri > Cypriniformes > Leuciscidae > Chrosomus > Chrosomus eos. The sequence goes on along the minus strand of CM070819.1, from coordinate 40,092,610 downwards.
TTTTACTCCTTTAAAACTATTTAGGCCCAAACCAAATATTTGTTTGCAGGTGCCACTTAAATTCCAAAAGTCCTCAAATCTTTTTCGGTCCACTGTAGTTCTGTGATCGGTTACAATACTACAACCCACTATAAAAAAAAAATGTTTTGTTGCAAATGTAACTGAAATGTAATGCCATCACATATACTTCATGATTAGTTATATTAATCAATCTTGATTTTTTATTTAATTAAATATGCCCCTCTTAGTCCCTGCTTTACATGTCCTTCTGTCTCCGTTCTCTTTAAGGAATTTGCATTTGTCCTCTAAATGCTTTTATCACTCCATCCCCTTCATTGCCAAATTACTAAAATTCTATTTTGGCATTCGGTTAGCAGACATGTCCTCATGCATTGTGTCACCTAATACTGGTGAGTGCCGCCTTGGCCCAAAACAGACCCTCAAATCCAATTCCATTTTAAACACTCTCCCGTTTTCTGCCAGGAGACGGAATTCCAGAATTTTCTGAGATGCGGCATGGCTAATGATACCGCCCGCTGACAGCTATCATGACCCCTACTGAGAGACACTATGAGACAGAAGGGCGGGGGGCCGACCAGCGGGAGCAAGAGAGAAAAGGAGACAAGGGAAAGAAGTCGGAACGGAAGTCATTTAGGTCATCTTATGAAGGGATTAAAGATGGCACCCTCCCCAAATGAAAGTGTCTGTGTGAATTACTGTCAGTCAACCATGGGATAAAAACAGTTGGTGCGTTGTTTACAAACCTCTTTCCGTTCTGAAAACACTATCGGGGAATGTGTGTGTGTGTGTACACTTGCATGTTTATATGTGTAGAGAAGGCCAATTATAGTCGGTCCAAACATTTTTTCATGCATGATTTCTCCCATGTCACAGCTGGATGAGGAAAAGCAGCAAATGAAAATGAACAGGTCGAAAAAAGAGCTAAAGGTGGGAAGGATGGGGAGGGAAATGCAGCTGATGTGAGGAGGTAAATGAAGGGCGAGGTATAGAAACGCAAACAGGTGACCCGTCAGACTTCACAAGGTCATTTGTGTGTATCTCATACCCCATTACGCTCTGGAGATGAGCAGTCGCATGCTATAAAACACAAACAGATCTCTTTTGTTCTTGTCTCTCTGACCGTGGCAATCAAACAATTATAGCGCACAGTTGTTGCACGTTTCATTTACTTCTGGACTTACTAATATAAATTGATGGTTTGAGCAACCAAAAATAAGACAAGTTTATGGACCTGGCGCTGCATACTTGTCGTTCCCATTATTCTATAAGTATCACAAAAATGCCAATACAGGTGTCATTATTCTCAATTATTTTTTAAATAAACATTAATATCTAGTTTCTTGGCTTGTGTATGTATATTGTGTAAAGGGATAACTAACCAAAATGAAAATTGTTGTTTCAAACCTGTAATGATGATCTGTGGAGATCATTTTGAAAAAATGTCTGTGTTCTTTTTCCACAAAATGAAAGTCAATGGGATCTAAAGTTGTTCTGAATGTTGAATGAATAAAAAGATGAAACACTCTATGAAAGAAAATATCTTCTTTCGTGTTGTGATGGAAACAAATCTCAATACTCAAGTGGGTGATACAGTAACCTTAAAATATGCATTCAATTAAACTGGATGTGTTCTCTTTCAGGCAGCTAGCTACACTTTTCAAAAGTTTAACAAACTTTATTAAACATCATCACAAAGAAAAAAACATTGTGTGTCATAACTGTAATTGACTAAACAGTGAAAACTGACTAGAAGAAGAATGTCTAATGTCTGAAATAGAGTGTGCAAACACTGAGTATGCAATGTGAACTACAAAAACGTCTCAGGTTACTATTGTAACCATAGTTCCCTGAGAACAGGGAACGAGACGATGCGTCGAAAGCGCTACGGGAACGCCTTCTGCGTGATTGCATCTGAAGCATCTATGCCAACTAATCCAATGGAAAAAGGGAATGAGCGTCACGGGCGGGTGACGTCATGACCAGGAAATGATAAAAGCACTTCCGCTGCGAAACGCCAGTTAGCTTCGAAATTGCCGAAGCAAGCCGATCGCAGGGACGCCAGAAGTATGGCAGAGGGACGCATCGTCTCGTTCCCTGTTCTCAGGGAACTATGGTTACAATAGTAACCTGAGACGTTCCCTTATCGAAAAGGGAAATTCGAGATGCGTCGAAAACGCTACGGGAACGAGAATACCCAATGCGCCATAATTCAAGTACCTGAGTGTCAGTCTGTTGAACTAAGCACTTAGCACCTGAGAACCTGGGGCCTTAGCATCCAGGTCTAAACTGTAAATCTGACGAATGTGAGCGGAAAGGAAGCCCGCCGCATCACAGACATCTTGAAGAGAAACTCCATACAGTAAGGCTTTAGAAGCCGCCATACTCCTAGTCGAGTGAGCTCGGACCACCAAAGGACAAGGCTGGTCCGAGTACTCGCATGCAAGTGAAATAGCCTCAACTATCCACTTACTGACCGTCTGTTTAGAAGCAGGAAGACCTTTCTTAGGTGATCCAAAGTAAATCAGTAATAGGTCGGACTTCCTCGTTGAGGATGTCTGAACATATAAGTGTCCAGTGGTACACTGGGCACAAGAGGTCAGCTTTTTCCTGGTCCGAAAACTTGGGAGAGGACAGAAACCTGCAGCACAATAGGCCTCGGAATAATGGTAGGCAACTTTATGCCTTGGCCACCCCCGGTGCACTCAGGCAGTTGGGGACCGAAAGGGCCTGAAGGTCTGACTCAAAGGGACGAATAGTTAGCAGAAATAGTCTTAAAAGAAAGGAATTCTCTGAGACCAAATCTAAGGGCTTAAAGAGAGCCCCAGATAGGCCTAAACTATAGTAAGGTCCCAAGCCGGAACCCTAGTGCAAGTTGCAGGCCTCAGCCTCAAGGTGCCACGAAGGAAACGAGTGATCAGGGGGTCTCGACCCAAAACGTCCCATCCACCAGAGCGTGGAAAGCTCTTTTTTTTACAAAGGCCGCCACGTATACCTTAAGTGTGAAAGGAATAGACCTGACACAAAGCGTTCTTGCAGAAACTCAAGTACTGTGTTTACTGAACAGTTAACCGGATTCCACTAACGCTGGTAACACCAAGACGTGAAAAAACTCTCGAAATAGTGAATATAGTTTCCTCGTAGCGGGAGCTCTGGAGCTAGAACGGTCTCAACAACCTCAGTTGAGAGACCACTCTAAATGAGTTGGGCCCCCTCAGAGGCCAACCCCCCAACGGAGGACCGTCTAGAAGATGGATCAGGTCCGAAAACCAGATCCGACTTGGCCAGCGTGATGCTACTAGCAGTAGGCTTATTCCATACCGACGGACTCGCTCCAGAACTCCTAGGAGCAGAGCAACAGGGGGAAAGGCGTACAGACGTAGCCTCGGCCACGTCTGCACCACAGCAACCAGCCCCAGGGGGGCTGGGTGAGTAGATGAAACCCAAAGAGGACAGTGCGTCGTATTCTGAGACGCAAACAGATCCACTTCTGCTGGGCCATAAGCCTCCCAGATTTTCTCCACCGCCTCGGGGTGGAGTGTCTAGTCCCCTGGCCTCAGCTCCTGCCTCGACAGGATGTCTGCTCCTATATTCTGGTCTCCAGGAATATACACTGCCCTCAGAGAGAGTACCTTCCCCAGAGACCACAGGAGGATCTGGTGCGCCAGTTTTTTGCAAAGCGGACGCGACCGCAGACCCCCCTGACGGTTCAGATAAGAGACCACTGATGTGTTGTCTGTTCGAACAAGCACATGATGGCCCCTTAGGTCTGGAAGGAAATGTCTCAACGCATTGAAGATGGTCATCATCTCCAGGCATTTTATGTGCCACGAAAGATGATGGCTTTTCCACAGACCCTGAACCGAGCGGCCTTCCATTACCGCTCCCCAGCCGGTGAGGGAAGCATCTGTCGAGATAATAGCTCGATGGCAAAGAGCTCCCAACACTGGACCCTGGGTTAAGAACCAGTGTTTACTACATATAACTAAGGCACGAAAGCATAGCCGCGTGCCTTGATATGCGAAGTGGGTTTCCCCTCGGGGAGAACCCTCTGGTCCTGAGCCAGCACTGTAAAGGTCTCATGTAAGGCATGCCAAAAGGAATTCCGTTGGACGCTGCTGCCAGTAGACCCAACAGTCTCTTGGACTGTTTTACAGTGCGTGACTGGCCTAGCCTCAGCTCTTTTGTGGCTGATAGGATAGCATCTAAACGAACGGGCGACAGAGTGGCCCGCATCGTCACTGAATCCCATACCACACCAAGGAAAGTGGTTCTCAATACTGGAGAAAGCACACTCTTCTTGGTATTGAGCATCAACCCCAACATCTGCATAAGAGCGAGAACGACACCTCGGTGCCGAACCGCCAACTGCTCCGATTGCGCAGAATCAGCCAGTCGTCGATGTAGTTCAGAATACGTACGCCCTGAAGCCCAAGGGGGCTAGAGCTGTATCCACACATTTTGTGAACGTGCGGGGTGATAAAGCTAGACCGAAAGGAAGAACCCGATATTGGTATTCTTTGCCCCCGAAAGAAAACCCTAGGAACTTCCTGTGCTGAGGGAGGATGGAGATATGGAAGTAAGCGTCCTTCAGATCCATCGTGACAAACCAGTCCTCGGATCTGGTTTGAGTCACGATCTGTTTGAGCGTCAGCTATCATGAACTTTAGTTTCTGAACTGACCGAATTAACAGATGAAGATCTAAAAAGGGACGCAACCCTCCATCCTTCTTTGGAACAATGAAATAACGGCTGTAAAAACCCGACTCTCGGTCGGGTGAGTACACCTGTTCTATAGCTTCCTTTGCTAACAGGGCCTTTACCTCTTGTTCCATTACCAGAGCCTGCTCGGGATGCACCACTGTGGGCAACACCCCGTTGTAACAAGGAGGACGAGAACCAAACTGGACTCTGTAACCTTCTCTACAATCTACAGGACCCAACGAGAAATATTCGACAGAAGCTTTCACGCTGCCAGAAAATTTACTAAGGGAACCTCTCGAGGCTGGTCTCTGGTGTTACTGAGAGAGCCAAATCTGGAGCCTGAAACATAATGGCAGGAACTACCTGACCTGACTGCTCTAAAGCCCCCCTCAGAGGGCGCGAAACCAATGCTGTGCCGCAGCATAGCATCAGCGACTCGCTGGAGACCGCTGCGCCCTGAAGCACCGGAGGTGGCAGGGTTAGCAGGAGGGTCTCGTAAGGACCCCGAAATGGAACGGGCACCGTGTAATGAGGTGTACACCACTCCACTTCGGTCGGGGCTGTCCTCACAGGCCTGACGCCTAAACATCAAGACCTTTTTTTTTAAACCGAAGTTTTCTTCGCCTGAAGAACGGTCCTCAGATCCGGCTTAGGCTTAGACGACTTCGGTTGAGAGGGTTGCGTCTGTCTCCAGTATCTACGTGGAGGAACACGAGGCGCAGCACTCTCTTTCTGTGCACATAATATGATGAACTCGACGGCTGGGGCCGCTCACGCCCAGCAGCCCCAGGGGGGCTGGACACGGCGAGGGAGAAACTTTATTATATATATATTTTCTCATTTTTATATATATCTTATATATATATATATATATATATATATATATATATATATATATATATATATATATATATATATATATATATATATATATATATATATATATATATATATATATATCTCATTTTTCGCTATATCCAGATCCCCAGCAGATCAGCCTGGAGCAATACCATAGTTTTGTATAAACATTCTCCAGCTTGACCTGCTGCCGTATAAGTTTTACCCAAAAATCAAAGTAGTTTTGTTTAGTATTAGACTTAGTGGGCAAAGCAGAGGCTTTAAATGACGATGCTGGACCAGGTGAAAAATAGCATTTTCTTTTCTTATGTTTCTATTCCTGTTCAGCCTGGGGCAACATGTCATAACCGTAATATTTCAACCCTCTAACTTTGCTTTTTTAATAAACATTAACATGAGAGCTGAAAAGTAGTAATAAATACGGTTTATTCCACAATTTAGATATTCAGTGTGTAAATCAGGGAAAAAAGGGAAGCCTTGTGGTGGAGATAATGTGATAGTAAGAAAACGCTCGTCTAGTTTGTTTTTAGGACGAGCGTCTTTTATTCTCAGCTGGCCATTAAATATTTAATTTACTAACAGCACGGGACAAAACCTCCACCAGCTCATCATTTGCTGGAGAAATAGATGGTGAATCTAAATCAACAGTGTGTGTGCTTTCACTTTCTATACTCAAACATTTAACCTCCTCGGAGGAAGAGTATTTGAAGGAAAAAAGGGCTCTCTCTCCCCGGGCGGAAGAAACCGCAGAGCGTTCTTCCGACACCGGGGAGATAGCGCTGGATCTTCCGGGTAAGGAAGAAGAAAAGCCCCTCGGACCCGTCTCCCACCCCTCCAAAAAGATCCTTCTGCGATTCCCAGGAATGCATTCTCCGCGCTGCCTCGGCAAACGCGGGTCCTAATCCCTGAGAATCGCGAGTCTGCCACTATCATACAGAGTGACAGGCGAGAGCAGAGCATGCTATATTTGGTAGCATTTCACAGTCTCAAAGGCAGAGACCGCATGCTCTACTCCCAAACAAATGAAACAAAGCTCGTGTGTGTCCCCGCCCGTTTAAATAAACGCGGGCAGGGAGGAACACACTGTTTGTACATTTGTTTCGCCATACCGATACCAACAATATTGTAACAGACAACAATAAATAGACAAGACAGTATGACACAGATCGCTTGCTGAGGCACAGAAGCTAACTGGCGTTTCGCAGCGGAAGTGCTTTTATCATTTCCTGGTCATGACGTCACCCGCCCGTGATGCTCATTCCCTTTTTCCATTGGACTAGTTGGCATAGATGCTTCAGACGCAATCACGCAGAAGGCGTTCCCGTAGCGTTTTCGACGCATCTCGAAGTTCCCTTTTCGATAAGGGAATGGTGTTTGTGTGATACCTGTATATGGTTTGGGTCTTAGAAAGAAAAGAAAAAGCTTCACCACCAAAACAGGATGTTTTAAAGTCTGATGCCACAGGTGAAACCATATGGGCCCTGTTTTACCGATCTAAGCGCATGGTCTAAAGCACACGGCGCAAGTTCACTTAGGGCATGTCCGAATCCACTACTGCTAGTTTAACGATGGGAAAAATGTTCTGCTCATGGTCTAAAAGGGTTTTCCCTATTCTCTTAATGCGTAATGGGTGTTTTTTGGGTGTGAAGTGCAATAAAACAATCTCCCTTTCTCCCAGTCTCATCTCCCATTCCCTTTAAAATCCAGTTGCGCTCGAGCCACGGCGGATTGCTATTAACATGGCGGAATTTGCAGGCGGAAAGACTGAAAGCCTCACCAGAGAGGAAACGGATCTTCTCGTACGCGAGGATAAAATGTGCAAGCATATCATCTATGGGACAAGTCAGATTCCACCATTTTTTTATGTACACTATAATACTATTTTACATTGTAATCCTTTTAGTATCCAAGTAATCCAGCCAACTGCTGCTGCGAGTCCCTGCGTGTGTAATAAGCAGAGTGTACCCATGTTGTGGACCCGCCTTTATGCTCATATTACTAACCCGCTCTTTAAAGGGCACCTATTATGGAATTTTGAAAATTACCTTTCATGTAGTGTGTAACATAGATCTAAGTGAACAAAAACATCCTGCAAAGTTTTATGTATGAAAGTTCACCATAAAAAAAGTTATTGTCTCTCATAAGTATGAGTCGACTCAGAGTCAATTTAATGACTCGTTTTTCCAATAAGTCATTTTCTTTTTTGTTGTGAAAAATTATCAAATTGGCAGCGCCCACTCATTGCGTGCGCCGCACAGACACCAGGGTAAACTTGAAAACATCATGTCGACAACAAAACGCTGTTCTAAAGTGCGAATCAAAAGCGATCACTGCCCAGGGAAGAGCATGTGAAGAATCAGTGGCTAGAGTTTATATTTACAACTATACCACACAAGTATAGCCAAACCTTGTGCTGTGTTTGCGTCATTTTAATGACGATTTCTTTACAAACATAAATGCTTTCAAGTGTGGATTCGCGAGCCGGTTGATACTGAAGGAAGGTTCAGTACCAAGTTTATTTGGATCAGCTTCCTCCTCCGAATCACAACCTGTAAGTATTATTAATAATTGTTGCTTTTATGTGTTTTGTAGCATGCTCAATAAGTATTTGTGTGTGTTGTGTAAGTTACGCTCAGCGCAGCTTCTAGGTCTCCAATGTCAATTTTTTTTAAATATGTGAAATGTTTGTCGTTGTTATTGGAGTTGACATAAAGACCACTGACATAAAGAGCAATACCTTGTAGTACTGCAGTGCTTTATCAATATGTTTATGCCTTGGGCTAACGCAAACAATAACTGATTGGGTCATCTGACCAATCACTGCAGATTAGCATCACGCAAAGGAGGGGTTTGGAAAAATGAGTCGTTGAACGAATCATTTGGGAGTCGGTGAGCAAATCAGGTAAAAATAAATGCATATTATAAGACAACCAAAGTGTTTTTTGTCATTGCATGCATGTAAAACTGTTGTTGGGGACTCCCAGAACAATATTAGGAATATTTTAAATGCCATAATAGGTGCCCTTTAAATAATTTTTATTTCAAGCAATATTTGTTTGTTATTTAAAGAGCGGGTTAGTAATATGCACATATAGGCGGGTACACAACACGCAGTCTATTCCAGTTGCCTCAAAATAGCAATGTGCCAAAAATGCGCCTGAACACACCTCGATTTCAGACCAGCATGCCCATGAAGGAACAAATGGGTGCAAATTGCTAATCAAACAACTTGGCACAGGACATGAAAATGATAACTGCGTCAGGCTGAAACTAACATAAAACACTTGAGTCACGCCTGGCGCCGCATTGTGCCGGGTGTATGATAGGGTCATATTGTAACTATTCAATGTGTTTGAGTTCTGTTTTTGTGATCTTGGTTTCCCCTGTCTTTGTGGTTTTTGGTTTAGCCCTGTTAAGTTTTCCCGCTCCTCGTTTGTGTTCAGTTTTATCACCTGTGTTCTGTTAATTATTCAATCATCCCATGTGTATTTAAGCCCTGTGTTTTCTCCCAGTGTTTGTCGATCGTCGTCTATGTGTGGTTGTGTGTAAACCCTGAAACCCTGGAGTTCTGTTCTTGTTTCATTTTGGAAAGTTTCATTTTTGTTATTAAAAACTATTGTCTTTGTAATTCCGTGTCCTCGTCTTCGGTCACCTGCACACCAACCCTGACAGAACGATCGGCCACAATCTACGGGTCAAGATGAGTAACCTTATCTTCACTACAGACCCACTGATGACTCTATTCCAGGATGGCCGTCCGATTGAGAACTATGTAGAGGAATTCCTTGAGCTCTCAAATCAAAGACCCTGGAAAGAGGACACACTAAAAACCATCTTTTGGTGTGGGTTGGACGATAACCTGTACCACCAAGCTCCAGCGGCGGCAATCTCAGGCACGTTTGTCCAGTACCTGGATTTTTTGCTGATGCTGAGTGGCTCCCCTTTCACTGTGGGCCCTGAGTCCAGCCCAGCCGAGCCCTCACCGCTGGTTCCGTCCAGCCCAGCCGAGCCCTCACCGCTGGTCCCGTCCAGCCCAACCGAGCCCTCACCGCTGGTCCCGTCCAGCCCAGCCGAGCCCTCACCGCTGGTCCTGTCCAGCCCAGCTCTTCATGTCCAGCCAGCTCTTCACGTCCAGCCAGCTCTTCACGTCCAGCCAGAGACCGTCCAGCCAGAGACCGTCCAGCCAGAGACCGTCCAGCCAGAGACCGTCCAGCCAGAGACCGTCCAGCCAGAGACCGTCCAGCCAGAGACCGTCCAGCCAGAGACCGTCCAGCCAGAGACCGTCCAGCCAGAGACCGTCCAGCCAGAGACCGTCCAGCCAGAGACCGTCCAGCCAGAGACCGTCCAGCCAGAGACCGTCCAGCCAGAGACTTCTTCCCCGCTGGTCCCGTCCCGTCCAGCCCTGCCGAGCCCTCACCGCTGGTCCCGTCCAGCCCTGCCGAGCCCTCACCGCTGGTCCACGTCCGTCACGTCACGTCTGCCCAGCCTGTCCCAGAGCCTGTCCCTTTTCCAGTCACTCTCCCCATTAATTTTTTGGGGGGGGGCCATAGGCCCTCGCCGTGGGCGCCGAAGGACCCACGGCCACCCGAAGGGGTCTCACCGCCGTGGCCACCCGAAGGGGTCTCACCGCCATGGCCGCCCGAAGGGGTCTCACCGCCGTGGCCACCCGAAGGGGTCTCACTGCCATGGCCACCTGAAGGGGTCTCACCGCCATGGCCGCCCGAAGGGGTCTCACCGCCATGGCCGCCCGAAGGGGTCTCACCGCCATGGCCGCCCGAAGGGGTCTCACCGCCATGGCCGCCCGAAGGGGTCTCACCGCCATGGCCGCCCGAAGGGGTCTCACCGCCATGGCCACCCGAAGGGGTCTCACCGCCATGGTCACGCCCACAGCCTGCTCCGCCCTGGCCACGCCCACAGTCTGCTCTGCCCTGGCCACGCCCACAGTCTGCTCCGCCCTGGCCACGCCCACAGTCTGCTCCGCCCTGGCCACGCCCACAGTCTGCTCCGCCCTGGCCACGCCCACAGCCTGCTCCGCCCTGGCCACGCCCACAGTCTGCTCCGCCCTGGCCACGCCCACAGTCTGCTCCGCCCTGGCCACGCCCACAGTCTGCTCCGCCCTGGCCACGCCCACAGCCTGCTCCACCCTGGCCACGCCCACAGCCTGCTCCGCCCTGGAGGCTTCCCGGACCTGCACCATGCCCTCGTCAGCCTCCAGGGCGCCCACCCTCCCACCCCTTTGGGTGTTATACGGCGCGAAGTCGCGCCTTTGGGGAGGGGGGAGGTACTGTAACTATTCAATGTGTTTGAGTTCTGTTTTTGTGATCTTGGTTTCCCCTGTCTTTGTGGTTTTTGGTTTAGCCCTGTTAAGTTTTCCCGCTCCTCGTTTGTGTTCAGTTTTATCACCTGTGTTCTGTTAATTATTCAATCATCCCATGTGTATTTAAGCCCTGTGTTTTCTCCCAGTGTTTGTCGATCGTCGTCTATGTGTGGTTGTGTGTAAACCCTGAAACCCTGGAGTTCTGTTCTTGTTTCATTTTGGAAAGTTTCATTTTTGTTATTAAAAACTATTGTCTTTGTAATTCCGTGTCCTCGTCTTCGGTCACCTGCACACCAACCCTGACACATATAAGTTTCACACAGAATAGTTTTATTCTCTAATGCTTTATAAAACCACATACTGGTACTTTCTCTTCTAACGGCTGATACCTACAGCCAATGTGCTGATTAGAGAAATGATATAATGTGACATCAAATACATGTTTATATTTACAAGTAACCATATGGCTAACAGAATATTAATATACAATTGACAAAAGAAATAAGAGAGGAGAGCAACAACAGAAGGATAAGCCAGAATGGAGTCGGCACAAATAAAAACACTCCAAAAACTAAATTTTCCCCCTGACTTTTAGAGCCATACTTTAAAAAAGCGCCGCTAAGCATGGCAGAGAGAAGTGCCATGGGACTCCATACTCCAGAATAATAGAAAATAAAACCTCGCCGCCATCACGCAGAAACAACCCAGGGGCAAAACAAACCGCTGGCAGTAATTTGGCTTTTGGATTATTAACCTCATAGGATCTACCCCCTCTCTCCTGCACTACGGGGCTTCTGATAGATTTGTCTGCTGATAGATGAGTCTGCTTCGGTAGCAGGGCTAGTTTAGGATCGTTTCTCTCATTACTTTGTCCCTATCACACACCTTAGTGGCTTTATTAAGATGCATGGGCTTAAGGGCTGGTCTCAAATGGACGCCATATTGGAGCTTTGCACCAACAAATGAAGCATTAGCCTAGTACATATGCCTGCTTCAGCTCCCCCGTCTCGTCTGCTTGCCGACACCATATGTATCTATATCCACCGCCTCATTGGCTGGCTGAAGTGCGAGGGAGTGTTCAGGTGGAGAGAATGGGGGATTTAATAGGATCCACAGCTGCCATGTAACACAAGCACAACAACAAAATAGGTACTTAATTTCATGCATGATGATGATGGTGACGTGTTTAGTGTAATGAAAACTGATCTAGTTGAGGGCTATGCTGGGGTAATCGTGAGGGTATAGGCTACATAGCACTGTATTTATCTACACTTTTATCTGAATATCCAGTAGTTGATTTAGCCTCGTGTTTAACATTTTTATCTACTATCATTACATTTTATGTAATATAATTTAATCTATTTACACAGTACTGTTTAAAAGTTGAGGTCTTTAAGATTTTTTAAAAACAAAATGATACTTTTATGCAGCAAAGATGAAATAAAATAATCAAAAGTGACAGTAAATACTTTTACTGTACATTGTTAGACAAAAACCAACACAGGCTTCATTGGAAAAACTTTCCTGGAAACATTTTATCAAAACTCAAATACAAACCAATACGTACATATCACTGCAGTTTTTATAAGAAATGAACACTAGAGGCAAATAAAGACTTGTCACGTGGCTCCTTGCACAATTATGTTATAACCTCAAAACACTTTTTACTATAGTGCATGATTTGTAAACTAATATATTTTGGAGTTTGCATCACTTAATGTTCAGTTTTACTGTCATATTAAGTTTGCAGTAGCTCAGCTGGCACAGAAATGTACTTGGGTGCGAACCCTGTGAAAGACGAATCACAATATACAGTAAGAGCTCAAAGTGCAAAAACAAGCTAAAATGCCATGGTTAAGATTACGTTTTTATGTCACATTTGCTTTAGTTAACACTATCGGGTAGGTTTAGTGTATAATAGGTGTATGTATTTTAAAAGTGATGGAGCATTAATCTTTAAACGCCACTCACTGGACATTCTAATTCAGAACTGCAGTGATACAAAGAAACTCCAACGTCATAAAACGTTGTCATATTCACGTTCATCTGTTCTGGAAAACAACTAAACATGCTTTTAGCGCCACTTGGACATTTCACTTTTAAACTGTCGCGAAACATGATCAACGCAACGTATTTTGTGTTTTGCAAAAATGTTGCCAGAGGTAAATTTTTTCGAATGAGCCTGGGCTGTCAAAACCAATTTTAAATAAATGCAGTTCTTTTGAACTTTCTCAGTTATTATGCTTTATTTCCAGATTCAATCATAGTCTTTTTCATATGTACTACACCATGTAAGCACATATACACTCTTCAAAAATGGTGCTTTAAATCTTTTGACAAACTAAAAGACGTAAATTACATAATATATATAGATATAATACAGAACTTGCAACCATAGCTAACGATTCTTTTAGGAAACGCAGCCCAGGCTGGAAGACAGCAAACAAGTTTGGGCTGTTTAAGCAGTTTTGTTTTTTCAAAAACACTTGCAATTTGTTTAAAGGATCATCATATTTCAGCCCGTTCTCATCCCAAGGCGTCATACATGTGACGCTTCTGACATTTCGTCGAAATCTTACATGGCATCCCTTAGCGTCAATATGAGACGCAGAACCCAAGGCGTCATACAGGTGACGTGTGTCTAAATCCGACGCACATGGCATCCTTTAGCGTCAATATGAGACGCAGATCCCAAGGCGTCATAACCTAACGCTACCCCAGACCTAAACCTACCCATAACAGTGCGTGTTATATTGACGCTAAAGGGTGCCATGTGCGTAAGATTTCGACGAAATGTCATATGGCGTCACCTATATGACGCCAAAGGATGTGAATGCGTTGCATATTTATTTATATGATCAGTATGGTTAAAATGACCGCACCTTTAATTGTGCCATACAAAGCTGTAAAGAAATAGCATTCAGGATTCTTCTCCTCTCTCTCTCTCTCTCTCTCTCTCTCTCTCTCTCTCTCTCTCTCTCTCTCTTCTCTCCTCTCTCTCTCTCTCTCTCTCTCTCTCTCTCTCTCTCTCTCTCTCTCTCTCTCTCTCTCTCTCTCTCTCTCTCTCTCTCTCCTCCCCACGAGAGCTATCAGAGCACATACAGCAGTCACTTCTCATTTCCCTTGATCTTAATGGGCAGCAGGAAGAGAAAAGGCAATAGGACATGGACCCAGTCAGCCATTCTCCTTTAATTCTCTCACCCCAAACTTTTTAACATTGCCCTCTTAAGAGTCAGCTGCTGACAGCATTGATTTGATTTCTCGTCTCAGCTGTCTAATGCACTTGATTCTCTTCTCCAAATTGACAGAGGCATCTATTTTCAGCGTCTCTTCCCTCTGGAGAATTACAAGGAGAGATGGGGGCAAACAGGATGGGATTGTGCTGATATGAGCATTTGTTCTAAATTACTAGGCTTGTTCATAAAGACGGGCAGAGAGAGAGAGATTTAGTGAGAGAGAACGAGAGAGAGAGAGAGAGAGAGAGAGGAGAGAGAGAGAGAGAGAGAGAGAGAGAGAGAGAGAGAGAGAGAGAGAGAGAGAGAGAGAGAGAGAGAGAGAGAGAGAGAGAGAGAGAGAGAGAGAGAGAGAGAGAGAAACTGAGAATCTTAAAAGATCAGTTAATCTAAAAAACGATAAATTCACTCATTATTTACTAACTTTCATGTCATTCCAAAACCAAAAGACTTTATTTCATCAGTGGAACTCAAAATAAAATATTTGAATACAATTTGAAAAAAGGATGTGCTATACTAGGCCTACTAGACTTCTGAACTCATATAATAGCTTTGTGTGATGAACAAACCAAAAATGTAAGAATTTATTTATTAGAAGTCTCAACATCCACTCTAGCTCTACTTGTGTGTTCATGAGAGATTTGCCAATTAATTGTTTGTTGTTTCGAAATTTTTCAATAAATTAGTTACGGTGGCCCAGTGCACAACACAACAACATTTAAAAAGCAAACATAAGTTCACAACAGAACGGAAATAAGCCACAAAACAACAAAATGAATCCACAACAGAATGGAAAATGTACAACACAACAGAAATAAGCCACAACACAACGGAAAATATACAACACAACGAAATAAAAGCCACAACACAATGGAAATGCTCCCGACAACTAGAGAGCCCTCAGAGCGCGGTAAAGCTAGTTTCCCATTCCATTGTTATATAGAGTCAGCAGTTTAAAAAATATACCATGATTTGTTTTTTACAGTATGTAGCTAACAAGTGTATATCAACATTTATTAATTCAAAATCACCTATGTACATTATAGCTGCATATTTATGCTCTAGAATCACTCAAAAAAATAATCTGTTGAACGAACATAATTAAATTAAGGAAAGGTTTTCCACGAAATTGAATTACATTTTTCCAGCAAATTCGAATTAGTTTGAAATAATTTGTTGTAATCTTGTTGTATGAATTTAAATTAATTTAGTCATTCCTGCTAGATAAAGTTTTGTCAGGTTAACTACATTTTTTATTTTTTGTCCTGCCTTCAATCACCAACATTATAATGTTAGTTAATTTGACTCTACTGTCACTTCTAATGATATACACTACTAGTGTTCAATTGAATTAAAACCACTGTTTGCATAGTAATATAATATTACTTTTGCCAGACTGAAGTGAGGTGTATACATAGTGTGTACTGAGTACCCACAGCCTGAACAGGAGGTTCAAAGCATTTATAGCATAATACTGAGCCCACAGCCTAAACACAGTCGCCACTCTTCTGCATAATGGTAACCACAAAATTCAAAAACATTACAGAAAGTCCTCTAAGTTTCTAACATAACTGAACATTAAACAGTAACATTAACTAACAACATCTTTCCATTTACTGAAAAACACATAAAATAACACTTTTTTCCCTAAATTGACCCCTTTTAATGCAGTCCCTTGCAAAGCATGCTGGGAACTACAGATCCACTGCCCAGTTAGATGTCAACAAGAATGATTCATGTAGTTTTCACACAAATGAATTAGGTTGATTGAACACAATTAAATTAAGTTGTGACAATATTAAACAATCGTGTTACTTTTGCTTATTTTAATTAATTATTTTAACAAGAGGCCAAAATTCATGTTTTGAGTAACATCCAGTTAAGACGAACGAAAAATATTCATGTTGACTCAATTTAAAAAAATTTGGTAAACCAATTTTTTTTTAAATTACATTGATTACATTTAATGAAATTAGGCTGGAATCATTTCTATGAAGGATTGTGTCGTATATGCTCATTTTAATTAATGCAATTGAACAAAGAGCTAAAATCATTTTTTTGAGTGATGCTTTGACGTGCTATCACAGCCCATAGCATTCAAAAACAGACATGTTCAAAATCCAAAGTTTGATTGTATTGGACTTTCTACAGGTGGCTTTTTTCCAATACCTCCCTTCATATATTTACAGTAAAACATTTTTTTTTCTTTTATCATGTTTCAAAGTTTGTAGTTTCTATGAACCAGACTGACTTATAAAAGGTGAAATTATGCCAATAGCTCCCTGTATGCACAGTACACAATTTTTTCTTTATAAAAACATTAGGCCTACTGTAATTTACCTAAAGGTTTTTTGTTTTCATGTCCCAAGCTTGTGGTAGGTTCCTAGTGACCAGACTGACATATTACAGGTGAAATTGTGCCAATACCTTCCTGTGATTCTGCAATTCACATACTGGTAAAACGAATTGTGGTATTGATATATTTTGCTTACTGCTGACTCTATAGAACAGTGGCATGGAAAACTTTTCCGCGCTCCGAGAGGCCTCTATAGTGGTCGGGAGCATTCCCATTGTGTTGCCGTTTTATTTAGTTGTGTTGTACATTTTCCGTTGTGTTGTGGCTCATTTCTTTTGTGTTGTGGCTCATTTCGTTGTGTTGTGAACTTATGTTTGCTTTTTAAATTTCGTTGTGGGCTACCATAATTAGTGGATCCAGTTCACACCAGTCTGAATAAGCCTGATTTATGAATGATTCATCAGGCTAATTTACAAAAAAAAATTAAAGTGACAGTAAATACATGTATATAGAAACAAATAAATGCTGTTCTTTTGAACTTTCTATTTATAAAAGAATCCTTAAAAACTATGGTTTCTACAAACAAATATTAATCTTACAGACCTAAAGTTTTGAAAGGTATCGTACATACGCTTGCAATGTGAATGATGTATTCCCACAGCTAATACCATGTGTATACAGTTGCCGCATTGTGATTTGCAACTGTTGCAAATCCATTTGTTCTTCACCTCAGAAGTAGTGCGAGCACGTGACGTCAGAAATAGAACGATGCATCAGTTTACTGTTGGGAATTTGTTGTGTTGTGTCGCATTTAGTGTAGACAGCATCACTGATTTTAATGGGTTTTATCTGCTTTTGTTGAGTTGCAACACTCGTGTATACAGTATACGTGGTGTATACACGGTGTAACTGACACTTTTCTCACATGTGCCATGTGCCATGTATTGGAAGAATATAAGTGAAATATATTCATCATATACATGGATTCAAAAGACTTGGTATACAGTACACAAGTAATATGGATCACTTTTTTGAGTCATTTTTAAAGCTCCAGTCCTCATTCACTGTAAATGGGTTGTCAACAGAGTGACCAGGATATTCCCTAAAATTTCTCATTTTGTTTTCCACTGAAAACAAAAAAAACAAAACAAAAAACAGTTGAGTGAATAAATAACAATATTAATATTTGTGTGAACTTTAAAGAAATTACCAAGTTTTACAAGTGCCCATACTGTGCATCAATGACTTTCTCTTTTATCACTCCTTAATGCACAATCCTGCTATCTTAGGCACAAAAGAAGAAGAGAGAAAAAAGAAGAAAAAAAAACTTTTTTTTTCCAAAGAGGTGACAGAACAGCATGATATATGACTTGGACTCGTGGAAGTTAATTAAATAGCCTGGGCAGTTACTAAAGTAAGATAGGAGAAGGAGAGAGAGACAAAGGAAGAGAGAGGGGAAGAAAGAGAGCAAGGCAGCTCAACATGACGGCACTAATTTGAACGAAAGGGTGAGCGTGGATAATCTAAACATGTTCAAGGTGCTCTTAGAATTACACTAACACTGCAATTACTGGACAGTGAACTAGGCTTGTAGACAGAGAAAGATGTAGACAGATGAGTGTAAAACAGCATGAACAAGGAAAAAGAGAAAGATCTGGAGTTTTCTGGATGTGTTTGGTTGAGGCAATTATTGAGGACATGATTCACTCACATCTGACCAGATAGGACTGTGTGAAGTCACATCTACCCCCTTGACAAAAGGTCCAATGTAACACATATGAGATGTGAACATTAGATAACTCATTCAGAGCTCTTTACAGTACATTGTACAGTACATCCACTATTAATAAAAAAACACTTCTGTGTTGAAAAAAAAATTTATGTGAACCCTTTGGATTTGCAGGGATTTCAGCACAAATTGCTTATAAAATACTTGACCTTCAACTAAAGCCAATAATACACTACTGAACTGAAACATTTTTCTTTTTGAGGTTTCAAAAGGTTGGTTCATTAAACTAAAATGCCAAATTCTGCCATCAATTACTCACGTTCCAAACCCATTCAACATTTGATCATCTTTGAAACAAATTAAAATATTTTTTTATGAAATTTGAGAGATGTCTGTCCCTTTATTGAACATCCATGCAGCCAAAACAACATACATCTTAAAAGTAATCCATATGAAGTGAGCAGTTTAATCCACAGCTTCTGAAGAGACAAAATCACTTCATTTGAGGAACAGATCTAATAACACACTGACCAACACATACTGAGCATATCAAATAGAGTCAATGAAAGTACAAACGCACTTGCTTGATGCTTGTAAACAAAACCCATTGGTTCCTGTGGAAGAGTATGATCGACCAGTGTGCATTGATCAATGTTTATGTGAATAAAATCATAAATAAAATCTGTTCATCATATAAAGTGGACTAAACCGTTCGATTCATATGCAAAACGTTTACAATGTCTTTACGAACTTTTTGAATCGTTAATATTTTAGGTGAATGGAATTGCAATGGAGGGACAGGAAATGCAGGTTTCATTAAAACATATCATCATTTATGTTTTGAAGATGAACAGAATATTTTATGTTGACGTTGTCAAGAATCAACTTGTGTGTTAGTAAGTGCAATATGTGTGGTGAGATTTTCTTGTAATTGACTTTTCTAAAGTGCTCACCAACATGACAGAAAACAAAAACACTTTTTTAGACGCTCAGAGGGATGAGTTACAGTAGCGTGTGCGTGACAAACCACAAAAATGGACACAATTGGTATATACAAAATATGATGCATTTTCATGTCTTCACTGAACATACCAGTTATTGCTGTGAAAGGAACGTCAACAAGTTATTACACTGTTCAAATGTTTGGGGTTGATAAGATTAAACATTTTTCTTTTTTTAAAGAAGACTTATGCCCACCAAGGCTGTATATTTAAAAAAACAGTAATATTGTGAAAAATTATAACAATTTGAGAGAACTGTTTTCTATTTAAATGTATTTATGTGATGGCAAAGCTGCATTTGTATCAGCCATTACACCAGTCTTCAGTGTCACATAATTCACATTCTAATATGCTGATTTGGTGCCCAAGTAAAACATTTTTTTTTTTTAATTTTTAAAAAACAGTTGTAGAAATCATGAGACATTATTATGTTTTTTTTTTACATTATTATGGATTTACTATCTCTTTTGATCAATTAAATGCATCCTTGATGAATGAAAGTTTTGTTTTTTGCTTCAAAAATGATAGGTTAAATCCAAGGGTTCACATAAATGTTCCACCCTGCATTGTTAATGTTTACAAAGTGAGTTCAGTAAAGACACAACAATTTTATGTATAAGGTGTGTGTTATTTGTTTATGCATACAGGAAATTTCATGTTCATCGGAACCTGTAACTTTTTTGTGAACCCATGTAGTCCTGGCTTTTTTGCAGTAATGCCATAGAAGAACAATTTTTTGAAGACAGAATAACTTTTAAGTGTAATGGAATGGTTCCATGGATGTTAAAAGTCATTCATGAAACTATAGATGCCAAGAAATAAACTTTTTTATTAACCTTTTTGACATCTGCATTGTTTCCCCTTAAACATAATTTCACATACTCACCTCTCCTTCTGAAGACTCTAAAGTGAGATCTTTCCTACAAGAAGCTTTGAATTCGCCTACTCCCGCGTTCACTTCGACACCTTTGGGAGCCTCCAGTGTCAGTGTCCTTGTCGGAGACTCTAGCCTGTTAGAGGAAGATAGACTTTGATGAAGTAATGACCACAAATCACTGTTTTTAATGCACACACAGCTTTCAGCTGGACACATAATGATCAAAACCTTTCTAAACTTCTCTCTCATGAAAAAAGTCTGATTCATTCTAGCGAGTCAGATTGTTTAGATGACTCACATCAAATAACTTATTAAAATACAATCAAATGATTTGAGGCATTTTGAGGCATTTTATTTTATTTCATTCTTCTTTCTTTTTTTTTTTGTTTTGTATTTAGTAATGAAGTTAGTGATCAGCTGTCATCCCAGTTGAGTTCTTTCATTTATAACCCTTTGTTTGTGTGCCATAAAAATACTGCCATTAGTTCAGGTCCTCTAATCTGATTGAACAAGCAGGGCTTCGAGAGTGCTGATATTTAGTATAACAATACTGAAACCTTTAACCTTCCTCTACGATGCAGACTAATTAAGGCCTTCATATACAAGCTCTATTTAGTGCTATGTGAGACTTGTGAGAGAAAAATAATGTGCAGATTGTAGAGAGCGAGAGCATGGTTAAAATACATTAATCAATATGAGATCTGTCAGGGAATGAGATAACTGAACGAACTGTCCACTTTAAATCACTTAAAACAAAATACTATGATCAGAGAGAGAATATATATATATATATATATATATATATATATATATATATATATATATATATATATATATATATATATATATATATATATATATATATATATATATATATATATGTCTGTCAATGTGAACTGCAACCCATTTTACTTCTGTACAGTGGACAAAGCAAAACAAGACAAAAGGAGAACAGGACTTTATTTTATTGATCTTAAACGAAAGTGATAGTGAAAAGTGAGTGATGCAGATCAGAATGGAGCCAGAAAGAAAGAAATAATTGCTTTTCGTTAACTATTTGGCTATTGGTTAACATTATTCATAGCCTGCATGGTCTATGTGATCTCAACAAAAAAGGAGAGTTGTAATCAAATTATTATTAATATGAATTAATAAGTAAAGGCACAGTATGTACATTTTGCCGCTAGAAGTCGCTTATTCAAAACAATAACAAAGGTGTAACTTGATGATGTCATGGATGAGTCTGGAATCATGGGAGTTGTCATCTTCACCTCCACAGTTAGCTGATGGAAAGCAATCCGATGGGACTCAAGGCAAAAATCATGTTCATGGATGAGCTATTTTATAAAATATATGCATTTAAGTTTTATTTACGCTACTGTGGTATGAAGCAGGGCGGGACAGAGAGCTGTGGGAGCAGCGCAGTCTCATCCCAATAAGTCATATATTGACGTCTTGGGACGTCTTTTGACCATACGTCAATATCCGCCTTTTTAGGGTACCCTTAAACGTCGGTTAGATGACGTTATCGGATCCTAACTCTACCCCAGACCTAAACCTACCCCTAAACCTACCCCGTCACCTAACTGACGTTAAAGGTAAAGTGTCAGTTGTATGACGTCCCAGGATCGTCATCTAAGCGACGTTTAAGGGTACCCTAAAAAGGCGGATATTGACGTATGGTCAAAAGACGTCCCAAGACGTCAATATATGACTTCCTGGGATGAGACTGTGTTAGTGGGAGCGGAACGATGCCGGAACAAGGCTGATTAAAAAATATATATATATTTTTGTCCTTCCTTGGTCTATCTGGGTCTATCTTCTTAAAAAAAAAAAAAAAAAAAAACTTAATCTCTACAATCTTCAATTCAGCAGCAAAACAAAATATCTTAAAGGCCATGGTGCAGGTTTTTTTTTTCTTCTTTTCTGGCAGTTTTCTAGTTGGTAATAAACATTTAAACAGTTATCCATTGTATTTGATGTTGTAGGGGATTACAAAAAAGAAATATAATACGGGAAAGTAGGTGATATGTTAGCATTTGGCTAACAGCTAGCGAGGATTCTAATTTCTCCCACAATGCATTGGATGACGTCACATGAGGTACGCTGTTGGACAACAGACGAAAGCCCGCGAGTAGTAGCTAACGTTAGCTAGTGAAAGAGTGACAGTGTCAGATATAAGTAAATATATCGAGATAGATAGATAGATAGATCTTCCGAAGCTGGGTGCAGTTTGTCAATATTAGGCGAGCAGATTTTTCACCTAAGTTAACGTTAACGTTAGCTCTGTCGCCGCAGTTACTCGAGAATATGCAGCGCGCATTTCAAAGAGGAGGATTACCTAGGGCTGGGAATCGATTCCAAAAAGAATCGATTCCTCGATTCCGAGGCGTTGGGAATTGAGAATCGATTCCAAATTTGGATCGATTCCATTAAGAGGAATCGACTCCTCTCTAAGATTTTTTTTTTTTTAACAAAAACCGCGGCCTGTAGCCGGTTTAATTTGTCAACACAATCACTTCAGACGTCACCTGTAAAGCAATAAAGTTCAGACTAAATAAATGATTAGGCCAGCTAGTTCACAGCCTTTTACAAACCACCAAACAGTGCTGTGAACTGAACTTACTGAATTACTGCCTGATGAACGTTAACGCGTTCATTCTGGTGTCTGTGAACGCGCGCTCTCTGTTTAACTTTGTTCAATAGGGTGCCAGATTTCTAGAGCCTTCCAGGCGAAAACCCAGCTAAAACACACCGTAAACAGGCCTTAATATGTAGCGAAAAAAACACCCAATCTGGCAACATCAGCCACCAGTGTCGCGCACCGCCGCATGCGTCATCAAAACAAAAAGCAGCATGTCGTCGACAAAGCAGCGAGCGAGGAGGCGTCGCATTTAAACGAGTTTTATGACAAGGTCGGTGAGGATGGGAAAAATCTTACATTTCTGTGCAAACTTTGCCAGTCGATAAAATAATTGCTTTGTGGTTGTATATGGGCTGTGGCAATAATAATTGCTCGCAGCAACATATGGAAAAAAAGAACTATGAACTATAGTTCTTTTTTTTTTGAAGTAGGCTATATGAACTATGAACTGAACTAGTTTATTTAAAAATTTGTGAACTGAACTTTGAACTAGTTCATGTAGAAAATGAACTTTCCCAACACTGCCTTGGTTAATTGCAGATCTCCACAGCTCTCGTGATACCGACTTGCACTGACAACATCCCGATGTCAGTGAATAAAATTCAGAGTCATTGTTTTTTTTATGCTTAAGAACTGTAAAACCTGGTTGTGGTGCAGTGATTAGTTATAAAATCTTACTACATAAATCCAATCTTATTTAATCCACCATTTGAATGTTTATGTGTTCGAATTATTTATATTTATTAAATAAGACATTTGTAGCCTACTGATAACTGTTGTCCATAAATCGAACTTCCGTGCCTCTTAAATAGTAATTATATATTACCATGTACCAATTAATTTCTAATGCTCGGACACTTCGGTTTCTCTCGTGTGTACCTGTGTGTAGGTAGGCCTATGTATATAAATAGAATCTACCATGTAGCTATATGGTGAACATATTCATAGTCTTTACACTGTGTCTGTCTACACCTGACGCAGGAAGCACGCGTGACAAATCCCCGAAGTAAATGCCTCGTTTTATTTATGACAGAACAGCACGCAATACGTCTCGCTTGTCACGCCAGGTGTACAAAGTTTCTCGCTGTGTGGCACCGTGGCACGGTAAAAGACGTGACAATGTTTGACACGGTGTTGGTATTTAAAAAAAAAAAGAATCGAAAATAACAGTGTGGAATCGATTCTTGGAATCGATTCTTTTCGATTCCAGAAACAGGAATCGGAATCGGAATCGATTCCAAAAAATCCGGAATCGAACAGATTACCACTCAGGGGATGCCAAGATGGTCTCACTTGGTTTAAAGAGTGAGAGGATGGCTAAGTTACTTCCTACCGCCGTGCCGTCTGTGAATGCAAACCTCTCTGCTTGCCCTGTCCCGAGGCCGAGAGACACCGTCTGCCGCAAGCGAGATATTGCCACGGTAAGTTCATGCTAACGTTAATGTTTAACAAGCTGTGTGTTAGCTAGCTCTGTGTGTATTTTGTAACGTTATAGCTACCGTGTTCCCTTTGACACAGCCTCCACTACAAGCACGATCACTCTGACATTAGAAGAGCATTTTTCGTGATTCACGAATTTGAGCCAAAACAAAATTGCCCTGAACTAAATGCCCATGTCGTTATGAAAGCTTCATGGCTAGTGTTTGGACCAGTGGTAATGATCATCAAGCGGCTTTCGCAATCGTGCGTTTGGGTTTTGTGTTAGACTGCTACGGTTCTCTTTCACATTTGACCGTGACCGTGTCGTCAGGGCTGTAGTGGAGGCTAAACGCAGTTTACCCACCGCTGAAATTATGTCAGAAACGGTTTATCCACTTCTCACTTCAGAGTTTAGCTACCTCTCAGTAAATTCACTACCTCATAGAGTTTATGTAACTTTACCACATGTATTACCACTAGTATTGGTGTAAACATTTAATAGTAACATTCAAATCATCGAATATGTTCTGGATTTCTTTTATGTATTCATTTAGTAGCGCATATCAGGGTCCACTGTACTGTAATCTCCCTGGCAATCTCATAACATTCTGTTTACTGTTTATGTTTGCTATAATTCATATGCAGGACCATTTCATGTGTTTTCAAACTTTCCATTAGTGGCAATGATCTTTATACAGTATTATTATTATGTCTGCAGGTTATGCAACATCATTAATGAAGGCCCTTTGGGAAAGCTACACCAATTCACCTGCAGCTCTTCGAGAGGTTAGCGCCAGTTTGTCCTGATGCACCCGGCCGCCCCCATCGCCAAATCCTTCAAACAGGTTCCTGAGGAGGAGGCCGTCAGACTCTACCTAGCCCTATTTATTTTAGTTGTTAGTTATCTTCTTTCCTTCTGTCCCTGTCATCTCATTTAGTGGTGGTTTCGGTGCTTTGGTTTTACTTTGCACAAAATCATTACTTTTTTTCTTATTGATTCCCGTGATCTTGCTTATAAATTCCGATTCAGCCATTAGCCTACCTTTGTGATCACGCAAAGAGGTCTGGAGAGGCGGTCCGTTCAGAATTACAACCAACATAAAATATAAGTGTGCATGTACAAATTTGCAGTAATGTTCGGTAAATATAAACTTGAAACCGGAGAGATAGTTAATGAGTGAATTAACTATGTTCCTAAACATGATCCATAACTGTTAACGGGATTCATTTCAGTATGGCTAATGTACCCCTTCGTCCTACCCTATACATAGACTAAAACCATATCAGAAAACACACACAAATACATGTATACGATGTACAGTACACATGTATATTTGAATCACACATAACTAACCTTAACCCATACACATAATATATTCACACACACACACACACAAATTCATTTATTTAAATGGGTTAGGGTTATGTATGTATATACTTCAGGTTACCATAAGTTAGTTAACTTAAATGAAGAGTTGGTAATGTAAGCTATAGCTAGCTGCAATTAACCCATTATCTAAAACATTAACTAAAACTGGCCACATAAAATATACTGACTAGATTCACGAGAGGTTGGCTAATGTGTGTAAAAGTAAAAAAAAATACAGTAATTTCATTAATTTACCAGCGAGCGTACTTCGGAAGCACTGAAAATGAATGGGGTTCAATGGTGGAACTATCAATGTTTGGAACTATTGGCTGCTCCACGACACGCGTTACTTCCTCATCCCAGAGTTCCTATGGCGGTCTATGGGAGTGTCGTAACTCTCTATGGCTCTGGACCACACTATTGCAGGCAAAAGAAACAATGTGCAAACATTTCAGGTCTAGCCCTTCATCAGTGGGCTTTTTTTATATAGATTTGTTTACTTGCAACCTGTGTCTTTGTTCAGTAATATTTGTCCTTGTTCAGTAAATGTTTAGTAACCATTACAAGCAATGCCAATAAACAGTTTTTTTCTTATAAAAATCCATGTGTTCTGTGTACTTTATAACATTTTGAGGGCAATTGGGCGATCACAACAGAATAAGGAATTATTATTTTTATTAATTTTCATCCAAACGAGGCAATTGAAAGCCCTGATAGGTCTGGTCACAACTTTGGAATTGTTGTCTGATGGTTGAAACCACACGAGAGGCTTCTTTATACTCCTGCCTAAAACTCCATAAGCCCAGCGTATAGCCTGCCTGGACGCAGTGTACCGGTATTGCCTAGGGATAAGTAGGAAAGATTCTTAAGTTTTAAACTCTGCAAGTATGTTGGAAACATATCTGATGCATGTTTATTGTGTATGCAACACATCTCCTGTCACCTATAGCTGTTGTTCAAAGGACTCCGTGTAAAAAATAAAAAGGTAAAGTAAACATAAACCATAACCATACTCATCACACTGAAGACATGACCAGTACTCGTCGTCAGCTACATTTGCAAACAACATTTTCACCGGAGATAGAGGTAAAAGCAGGACACTCGGCCGAGCAAACAGATACTCAAATTATACTCGAAATTTACTCAATGATGCCTTATTAATTTTAGTATATTTAAAGTAGCCTATGCCTCCTCTGTATGGATAGAAAATGTTTTTATTACAAGACACAAATTCAGATAGGCTTCTCAAAGCCTGTTTTATTACAGGTTTGAATGAATGAAATAATGTCTCATCTGTATTAGAAAAATAAATATATAAATAAGAAATAACTAAAAGCAATACCTCCAAATTTAACAAAAATAGCTCTCACAAACTTACAAAAACGAACTAACAAAATGTATATATTTTTTTCTTCCTCTTTATCATATTTTTCTTCCTCAATCCTCATCCTCCTTGTTTGCCCATCTGTTTTGTTTTAGAGCTGATCTTTCCCAGAAGTTTTTTGAAAACCAGGACATTTTCATAATTAAAAAAAAAAACAGCTAAAACAGGACGTGAAAACAGAACATGTCCTGGGAAAACAGGACTGTTGGTTAGTTACCCTAACCTAGTCTAAAGTCTGGGGCGTTGCGCGTACATTCAGATGCTATTTTAAGCGCGCATGCTTGGCCATAATACAGAGTGAACAACGTGCATCCACTGTAAATGATTCTCTCATCTACACAGATGCATTTTACTTTTTGCAAACGATACATTATTATAAGGAAAACTATTTAAACACGAGTGTTACAGCCCTGACGAGAACATCGATCTCCTCGGCTGTGAACCATGAGACTGTAACTGAACCGATTCTGAAGCGCGCCTCTGCCTCTGCCTGCAGCCTGCGTCTACCTCATGTGACGTCATCGCCGAGTCGCGTAAAAAAATAACCGTCACTAACCAAAAACTACAAAAACTGGACTTTAACACCATTTTGGAGACATTTCTAACTTTATATACATATCTTAACTGCTTTATGTACCCATTAATCGACAGTGGTGTTTAACCTGCAACATGGCCTTTAAGTGTGCAGAGAGTGGACTTGATTTTATATGAAAGATAAGAGAGGCCAGCTTTAGTCTCTTATCTGCCTGATTCAT
The DNA here is from genome assembly GCA_036326025.1 of Chrosomus eos. Taxonomy (NCBI): domain Eukaryota; kingdom Metazoa; phylum Chordata; class Actinopteri; order Cypriniformes; family Leuciscidae; genus Chrosomus; species Chrosomus eos. The sequence goes on along the minus strand of CM070819.1, from coordinate 40,065,006 downwards.
TATTCCACCAGCGAATTCACCCATTCAAACATACAGCTTGACCTTTTATGCCCTCTCACAAATTTATGTGTCGGGATATTTGTTTCAGTCATATGAAAAGCAATACATAAATATGACTCCACATTTATACTCCTTTTGCTTTCTATTGCAAACCTACGGTCTTTGTTCAGAATACATTGTGTATGTATTGTATGTGTATGATGTTCTGACAGGCAGCATTCAGGTTTACTGAGCTAAAAGAGTTCTAGAAAAAGATTTCAACAGTGAATGTGACTGTGATAAATATGTAATATATCTGCTAGATTCACACTGTGAAGTTGTAGCTCAATAACACACCATTTGCAAAACTCAAATGTTGTGCATATATGCCATTTGAATACATATGTAGAGCTCTGAAGCATCTGATGTTGAAATCAGATTACATTCTTACGATTTGAAAATCTTATGCTAATGCAAAGTTGCCTTTTATAATTTGACTTTGGCTGTCACAACATGTCAGGCAATTTCTATGATGCACTTTTGACATGACTAAGATATGTAAATAGCTACAAGTACATGCTAGGAGCCTTTGCAGTGCATCATAAAGTCTAGAATTTCAGACCTATTTCTGTAAAAAAAGCTGTACATTGCCAAAGTTTTAATAACATTTTACACACATATACACTGAATTCCACACTGAACATTTTTAATTATTATTTTAAATATATGAAATTGAAAAAATGAAATAAATATATTTTTAAACGTACAAAAGTAAAAAGAAAATGTTAAAAAAAGATTTCCAAAACACTAGATGAACCTCCCTTTAAAAAAAAAAAATCATTGTTGTTTTTTAATACATTGTTTCTTACTTTTGAAAACCTTTCTACAATAAGCCACCAAATGAGATTGTCTCCTCTCATGAGTTTTGTGTGCTTCGACGTATCATTTATCACTATGCTCATGGTCACAGAAGCTGGGTACTGACTTTTGACTTTTGAGAATAAGACCAATGATGACATTAAGCAGCTCAATACCAACAGCTAACCTTTGACTTCATGTTCCTCTCTGAGTATTCACTTTTGGTTGCAGCCCTTCAGATTGATGAATGACACTCTACCATGGGTAGATGAACATCAGCCAAAGCCAAAGATGAAAAAAGCGTTGCATTTGACATTTTCAAGCCTCCCTGAGTTTTAAAGCTCCTCTCTGTGAGATTCTTACTTACTGCTCCATGATGTTATAGGATAAAACCAAGAGGACTCTTAGAAACTAATTTAGAAAGTTACAAAAGTTAGTTTTGGCGGTGAGAAGAGAGAAACATTGAGGTATCGCTGCTTTTCATCACAATAGTTTCATCACAGAAACTTCAAGTGCTTAAATCTGAATCACAACATGCTGATAATGGCGCCAAAAATAGGGCTTTCAAGAAAGTTCACTGGAGCTCTTGACCCTCCGAGTGTTTCCTCTATAGCTCGCTGAGCTCTTGGCCCAATGGCCCATTTCTTGTCTTCAACATTCCCTGACAAATCCTAGAATCTGTAAAAAAGGACTTTTTGTAGCCTGCCCGTCTGCTGTGTGAAATGTAGCTGGGGAAATTGTGGCTGGCAGCAAGACCCTGTGAGAAAACGTAAAGCAATTTCATGCCCGTGCTCATCCATTGCTGATAATTTAATTGATAGTGATAGAACTGGGGAACCGGCATGGCCAGAGAGTGAAGCAGGAATAAGGTAGACCCAATGGGTCTCTAAAGCACTGCTGCGGCGAGGAAGGAGGTTACAGCTATAAAGGAATGATATTGTATCTTATTTCACTCCTGTTGAAGAATATCATTCACTCGAGTGAGACCATGTGTCTTGGGAAGGCACCACTTCAGGTCCACTTCAAACCAAGATGAAAAGAGACAGGAAAGAACGAAAACGATAGAGAGAGTTAGATAGTAATTTAGAATGTTGTTCACACACACAAAAAAAAAAAGGACAGTGACAATCACAATCTGACATCATTCATTCAGTTTAGACTACACGGCTTTAAGCCGCCTTTCCACTGCACACAACATTTGCGTCCCCTACCGACAGTCGCAAGGAACTTTGAAATTGGTCGCGAAGCAACCGTTACCTCGGCTTATTCACCATTGTAAAATTACGAATTTTAATGAATGTAATGCATGATTGGATATATCCACAAAAAACAAATGACCCTCAATACATCTAAAATAAAAACATATTAGATTGTATATAGAGCTTATCAACATAAATATTGATTCAATAATTATACAATAATTATTAATATCTGCCATTTTACTGAAATAGTGTTTCCAGAATAACGTTAAAAAGTTTAAATATTGGTAATTCTAACATAAACACTCATTGTTTTGATTAGAATACATCACATCCAGTCGGCTCGTCGCATACGGTTTAGACGGAGAAGAAATTTAAACGCATCCGAAGCTCAAATCGGATCCGGAATTTCCGCATACGTATATGATCGGAACTCCACGCAGCTCCCGTACTACTCTCCATTGGAAACCAATGGCTTCTAGTCCAATGGCTGTCGTTTGTCGTGTGCAGTGAAAAGGCGGCTTTAACAGCGACTTTGTAGTTGCATGTCGATGGTGAGAATTCCCACTACTGGTTGCCTAGAAATGTTTTGTGAATAACATTCACGAATGTTACTCTAAATGTAGACAATGAATCCGTTTTCTTGCCGCTACAAACAAAGATTTTGGAAGAAAAAGACTAAACAAAAATGGAATCATAAAATACTTAACTTTAAAGATCTTTTTGCCATTGAGGCTATTTATCTGTGGTTTATCTTACCGTGCATCTGTGTTCACGAAACCATTCAGGCTCAGTGTCAGCACCTATGTACCATATGTACACAGAGACATATCATACATTTTAGGAATGTTGCTGACCGCTAAAATGAACTTCTCTATCTTGCCTCGACACTCAGCTACAGGATGTAGTGAAGGATCACTAGCGCTCCACTGACTTCAGTCATATCGGTTGTCGCTCTCGAAAGTAGCTCTTCGTTTGCATAATTTAAACATATCTCAGCTTTGTCGCATCGCTGGACATGTCCCCAGCCTGTCGCCAATGGTCACTGTTGATTGTGTCGGCGGATATCACCAGCTCTCTATTAAAAGTGAAATCAAAACTGATCATGTTGCTTTGTCTTGTGGCATGTTGCTGGTGGGGAGAATGAGGCTTATTATGCTGATTGTAAACCAGTTGTGGAATTCAAGGAATAGAAAATTAAAAATAACAGCATTTATTTGAAATATAATTATTTTGTGAAATTATAAATGTCTTTACTGACACTTTTAATCAATTTAATATCTAAAAATAAATAGAAAATATTAAAATACAAAAACATACTCATAATTTACTTAGATTACATATTTACTTAAAACATTCAAACATAATAACAATAATAATAATCATTATTATTATTCTATCTTCATCTTAAGTCAGTCAGAATTCCATCTTACGTCAGTCAAAATTCTTCCAATGACATGATGTATATACTGTCCCTGAGTGACTTTCATTCTGTGGAAAAGACAGATGACAACAAGGGCAATTTACTAAACTGCTCAATAAAAGTAAAGGTCACCACCACAGATCGATTTGACGCCGAAACCACATACAAAAATCATCTAAAAATTAAGTTTAATCTCTTATGGAAAGAAAAAAAATACTTCACTCATCCATACTGACAGTATTAGGAATGGGCCGAGAGGTGCGGCACTATAGATGTCAGAGTAATCCCTGTGTGATAAGGTAATCAATGGATTTGAAGGTCAAGTCCGAGGTCTGGATGTCCTCGATGTCCATATGAGTGGAATGTAATTTAATGTGGATTTGAGAGGGAAGTGTTTCCAGATCACATCTACAATGAATCTCAAGTATTGCATATAATTATATGCAATCATTACCTGTGCAACTGACACTTATCTACAGTTACACTAAGATTGAAGCACCCGAGTAGTAACTCTTCATGCCTCCCAAACACTCAAGTAAATCAAATTTAATTTCCAGGCACCATAATTGTGCCCAATCAGTCACTCATGGGCTCAGGGTCGCAGATGCACTTTTATCATGATTTAGATCCCTCTTGCTCTACCCAAACTTTAACCACAGCCATTATGAGAGAAGACAAAAAAAATAAAAAAGCCCAGAAAAGTCTCATAAATGAGAACTTGAGAGCTGGAAAAGCCAGGTATGAGGAATTTTGTCAGATGCTTGAAAGATGAGTCTAAGAGTGGCCTTTAGCTGAAAAGATGGAGAGAGATAAGAATCCATGGTTAATGTCCCTGACTGGGATCCGCAGACTGAGATACAATCTCCACAATGATATATATAAAAAGTTGTAGGGCATTTGAAAAAAAAAAGTTTTTAAATTGCTTGCTCTTAGGTTTGAGACTCTTAGAATTGGTTTACAACAATAGAGTCCTGAAACATTAAAAATCTCTTGCAAAATCTTTTGACAGGCAAATAGAAAAGCAGATAGAAAGAAAGATTGTGCAATAGATCGACAGACCTATAAAAGACAGACAAAATTGTTCTTCGCGATTCCATTTTTCAAACTTTAGTTATATGTAATGTTGCTGTTAGAGCATAAATAATACCTGTAAAATTATAAAGCTCAAAGTTCAATGCCTAGCGAGATATTTTATTTAACAGAAGTCCCCTTTCAAAGAATACAGCGAACGCCCGGTTTGGACTACATCCCTCTACTTCCTTTTTTAATGAGTAACTAGGAATACACAAAAATAGGGGCGTGATCTTGTTGCGCTCCCACGGAGAAGAAGCACTTCAGCTGCGCATGCATCTCCAATTTATGGTAAGAGGCGTGACCTTTCCGGGCAACGTCCGATAAGCTGCTGTCGAATCACAACACAGGAACCGCTGGCACAATCAGAACTAAATAAACTGTCAAAAATACAAACATGATACATACATGTTGCTCACATATTATGGTAGCGCTGTTTGTGCTAAATAGAGTGTAATTACACCTGTGCAGTTAATATGTTTATAAGTAACTGAAAAAAGCACAAATGTCAGGGCATGTCAAAACATCTCAAGGACCCCAAAAACAACTTAAACCCAGAGGGTTAAAATAGCAATTGGACAATGAAGACTCACTGGATGAATGATAGCCATTGTGTAATTACTTTGTAAGGAGAAATGTGGCACATAAGACACACACAGTCACAGAAGTAATTTGCCCAAGTGCCAAAATGGTCGAAGGACTGAGTCTATATTTCGACTGGCTGTGAAGATTCAGGTGTGAAATAAATCTACCAAAACCCCTTCAAATCCCCCCTCAAACAATCTCCCTCGCTCTTTCACTCTCTCTCCATCCATAATTATGTTCTAGAGAGGAAAAGTGCCGGCTGTCTCATCTGGATTAATCCTCACATATTCAGTCACACAGTTTGCAAGACAACATTTTTTAGCCCTTTTGTTTGGTTCAGCTTTTACTGGAACTGGTATAATTCACAATCTTGATGGGTCCTTGAGACACAAGCATTGATATTGATATAGTATTATTATGTTTGTCTTTAGGAAGCAATTAGCTATGAAAAAAAAATGTTAAGGTAAACTTTGCATTGGTGTATAATTTTAGGAAACACTGCAAAATTGCAATGCTGAAAATTTAGGGTTGCAAAAATGTCACCACTATATTTTTTATGAAGCAAATCAAAGTTTTAAATTCACAACACAATTCAGCATGCAAGTATGTAGCACCATATTTACTGAAAATCAAGAATGATTTAATTGCTTTATACAAACATGGCAATTCTAAAACCCTGGTTTCTGAGGTTAGAAGGATAGTTAGCGGACTAATATATTAGTGGAGCCATTTTACTAATTTTCCTATACTCTAATCAAATCTGTAAATGCAATTTGTCTCTGTACACTCCAACCAAGACACTTATCTTCCTAGGTAACATGTTTAAGCATCATTGGTGCCCTCCTGATGAATAGGCTGTTCCAAACAGTCGGCAGCAAATGCATTGTAGCATGGATTTGTTGCTGATTAAGCAATCCCAGAATGCACTACGGTAAGCTCAAATTGTCATCCCTGCAAACATCAGTTTTAAATAAAACTACATTTTATTCAGTACTAAAAAAATATTGATTGTAAATCATCATCTAATTAAAATTGTATTTCATCCGAAATTTGTGTGTTATGCATTTATTTGTATCAAGGTGTTAGCTCAGCAACATGACTGATGGAATTGATTGTGTTTTAATGACTGTAAGTATCATGTGTTTCACAGGAAGTGCTACTTGTGTGCTGCCTTTGTGAATTCCTGGCCATGAGAAGCATTTCAAATCCATCTCTTTGAGGGTTTCTTTTCAGTCAGGATGCTGCCTTTGAAGGTAATTGCATATGTGAACAGAAGAGAATGAGATATCACATTGGAACGGAGTTTATGTATTTGACAAAAAGTGCTTGGTGGACGGCATCTTAACATTTACAAGTGTTAGTCAGCAGATGTTAACCACAGTAAGTGGTGGCTTTATTGGAATGGGATTCAGCCCTGCCAAATCCTTCTGTTACATCCCGCATCCTCATTGATTCTACTGAACATTCAGTTATTTGCACCGCACTGCAACAGCTTGAGACTGTCTACACCAAGGGCCCTATCATACACCCAACGCAATGTGGCACCAGGCGTGACGTGACGCAAGTGATTTTTGCTAGTTTCAGCCTGACGCAGTTATAATTTTCATGTCTTGTGTGACATTGTTTTAAAAAAAAAAAAAATGCAATTGCGCCCATTTGTGCACCAATGGGTGTGCTGGTCTGAAAATTAGGTGTTCAGGCGCATTGTTGGAGGGTTGCTATTTTGAGGCAACTGAAATATATTGTGCCATTGACCAAGAAAAACCTGGTCTAAAGTCAATGGCGCAATTTGATTTTTTATTTTTTTTATTTGAAGAGCGCGCTAGTTCTATATGCCTATAGATGGGTCCACAACGAACTTACACTTTGTCCCGTAGATGGTCTGATTGCACACTTTAATCTCGTGCACGAGCAGATCTGTTTCCTCGCTAGAGAAGTGTTCTTTTAAAGGGAATGGGAGATGAGACTCTGATTGGTTTATTGCATGTTATGCCCAAAACACACCCATTACTTATTAAGAGAATAGGCACAACTCTTTTAGATCATGCGCCAGGTGCGCAGACAATTTTTCCAGTCGTTAAACAACCTTTTTCCCCATTGTTAAACTATAGCAAAAGTGTATTCAGACACGCCCTTAGTGCACTTGTGCCGTGTGCTTTAGACCATGTGCTTAGATGGTTAAAATAGGGACCCAAGTGTGCTGCACAAGCCCTAAAAATTGAAGCGAAAGCATTTCAATCACCCCCCTGGTGGCTGACTGCAGTATAGGTCTTAAACTCTGCCCTCTCCATGTAATCGAATGGGACATGAGCCAAACTAAAAAATCCAATTACACTTCAAATAATTGTTTAATCAAATACAGGTTTCTGTCATTTTGGAGTTCTCATCACACATCTCATATGTACAAGTGTTTGTTTTCCAAATAAGTTTGGTTTTAGTTAGTTATTTGATGCTGTAAAATGGGGTGTAGTGGCATGATTGATTGACTATATATAATCCAGCTGCAGCATGTCAGCACACAGTCAAATAAAGAAGGAATCTTTACTCTCTGGATTTAATAATTAACTACAAAACGAAAGGGCTGGAGAAGTTTGATGCACTTCCCTCAAGATGTGACTCTTAGCTGCAGCCCACCAGTATTGATTCGAACGACTAGGATTTGTGCGCTCATGAGGTGCTGTTCTTTCAAACAAAGATGCTTTGTGTTTGCTTGTTAAAAAACATTCAGACAGAAGCTTCAATCTCAAAACCTCATTTTCATAAGAATTAAATGCTGGAAAATTGATGCTGAACTCACACTTCCCTTTATGAGGGACTAGTTAAAAATGGATTTGACAGCTAGTTATTTTTTCAAATCTCTCTTTTTATTAAATATAACTGTGTTGAAATGTATTTTGCCTGAAGAATTCAGCCTTATATAGAGGATTTTTGTTTTTCTGAAATGTACGTGGTGGCTTTAGATGAGTGTGGACTCAGAGCAAAACTCAGTTCTGGGGCGACTGGATCAATTCTCATCTTATTATACCCTGCATTAGCTGGCAGAGTAAACTGATCGCTAATGGCATGACGCTGTTGCACTCTCACCCTATGCACCCTCGCCAGGCTATTACAAGCACAACCAAACCCTGCTGTTGGGCAGGGGAGGTGGAAAAAAAACAGCGAGGCTATTACAGTCTACTTAAACTGGTGCATGGCCTTCAACAATGCCAACTGAGCTGACAGTGCACTGTCAGAAAAAATGTGCAAAATTTGTACCTTTAGGGGTACAATGGCTTGTCACTGGGGCAGTACCCTCAAGGGTACACCCGTTGTACCCTTTCACATGGGTACATATCAGTACCCTTGCAGTATGTACCTTTCAAAGACAAATATGTACCTCTGGTGACTAAATTGTACCATATAAGGTGCATTTTTGTCCTTGAAAGGTACATACTGCAAGGGTACTGATATGTACCCATGTGAAAGGGTACAACGGGTGTACCCTTGAGGGTACTGCCCCAGTGACAAGCGCTTTGTACCTTATGATGGCAAATTTGTACTCCATGCAACACATTAAAAAGGCCAGAATGCTCTTTATCATTTATTAAACATTCAAAATTATGACACTCAAATTTTCACAGGATGACTGTTTTAAGCACTATCACAACTTTTTAAATAAATAAATAAATTGTACACAGTAAGAATATAAAGCTTAATTAATTATATTAAGATTTTTTCAAAATTAGTACAATACATTTACCTTTTTCTATCATGCAATAAAACATGTTAACATCAAGAATCACAAAGAAATATATTTTTTTTTTCCAAATCAGTACCAATCTCATTTTAAGAATTTTTTATACTTTTAAAACAGTTTTGAACATCAAGAATGACAAAGCCATCTTTCTAGCAGTACACATTTCATAAATTGAAATTTTTTACCCTTAAAACATTTGATCAGCAAAACACATTTCACCAAACACAGTCCTACACATTTAATTTTAACTTTTTAAACATTCTTGAGGATCACAAACAATATCATCATCAGCAGAGTATGTGTCAAGGGCCTGAAAGTCCATCTCTTGCCCTGGTTTCATAATACTCCATTCAAAGTCAACTTTGGATTAAAAGTTATTGGAAGGGGCTTGCCACCCACCTCAGTAGTCTTTGCTATGGCATGCTGCAGGAAGGTCAATGTATTCTTTTATGTAGGGTGGATAAGCCAAGTTGAAAACATAGTAAGCTCTGAAGGCTGCAATTATCCCTTCTTCAACTCCTATTCCCCTGCATAGCTCCACAACATCCACTTTGACAAGGACTTGAAGCCTCTTGGCGAAAGACATTTTCCAGTCAGTTTCTACCAATTGTATGGTTGGGTATGGAGTATCAGCATCAAACTGTGAGAAGAAAAGAAAATGAGGTCAAGGGGTCATATGGTGGTTCTAAAAATAACATTTTGTGTATTTGGTTTAATGCAATGTTTACGCGGTTTTAGATTAAAAAAAAAGTCATTATTTTACACATACTGTACATTATTGTTCCTCCTCTATGCCCCTCCTTTCTGAAACACATCGATTTTTACAGAGCCAATCGTTCAGAAAAGCGCAGTGGGCTCTGATTGGCCAGCGATCCAGCATTGATTGCCCGAATACTAGGCTAAACTAAAACATTCAGATGACTAAAATAGAAAACTAATGGAATTTTTTCAAAAGATGACTAAAACTAAATAAAAATTCTGTCAAAATGAACAATTATATGTCAAATGGAGGACATAAACTCTCAATTTAGATAATTTAAAATAACTTCAATTGTGTTTTCAAAGATGAACAAAGTCCTTGCGAGTATAAATTTGGAATAAATGTCGCGTGGTAATATAATGATGACATTTTTTGTGAACTAAGCCTTTAACGTGACAGGAGAATAATAATCCACACCTAAATTTTAATTTATTTTTTACATTTAATTTATCTTTTTTCCTGTTGTACTTTTTTTCCTATAGCTTGTAATTACGTTCTTTGTTCTTTTTTGATAACCGTTTACTTTAATAAGTTTGAGAATATTTTACTCGACATTACACTAGTATTTTCTTTTTTTATAATTTATTTATATTGTAATATATATTATTTTCATTATCGTGAAATAAAATTACTCATAATATCATAATATAAATTTTGTCATATCGCTCAGTGCTAGATCACAGTTTCTCAAGTATATAATGTATGGAAACTAAGCACACATTTTCAACAAATGTATTTGTTGAGCACCTATACTTTTAATTAACAAAACTATCAGTCCTTAAAGTTTGGAAATACATTATCACAAAACCGCTATGTTTTATGTCAATACCTGATATATCTTCTGCAAGCATCTCTTCTCTTGCTTCTTTGTAGATTTTGGCTAATGGAGCATTTCTTTGAACAAGCTCAAGTACCTTTGGCACAATACTGGTAAAGACGTCCTTGAAGCGCTGGCTTAAGCTGATAGTTGATGAATGCATTCGGTCAACTTCATCACACAACTGAAAATAGACAGAAAAAAAAGTTAATCATTCAGATGATCTCTTATCTTCCTTCTTCGCCATGCAAAAGTTCGCTGCATTCGGTCTTTGACCACCAAGGTGTCTGGTCGCATCTTGCTGTACTGGATATGAAGGACATACCAGGATACCTGAAAGATTCAATTAAAACCTATTGGCCCCTTGATAACTCCTATTATAAAAATAATAATAATTTTTTATTTTTATTACTTTTAAGTAAAATATAAGATATCAGCATCTATATCGAAAAAAATCTATATCGGTCGACTACTAAGCATAGGACAAATAAAATAGTCAATGTTATACTTGCATTTCTGTAGTCAAAGTCTGTTGGTGGGATTCTGCTGGCACTGGCTCCAGTGTTAGAACCTCCTTCATCTCATTTACAAATTTGTTGAACTTGGACTGTTTTTTAAAGGAGCCTTGAAATAAATATGAGATCATGTTCTCTGTGAGGCCACACTCTGTTGTTTTCCCATCAACCTATTTTTCTGAAGAAAAAAAAAGAAAGAATTATCAAGCTAGAGCTTATTGAATATATGATAATTCTTGAATATATCATATATGAGCTAGAGGTTTTAACAGTAACAATAAAATCAATGTTCTTTTTAAATAACTTTTAAACTTACAATGGAAATTAATCAGTATACAATATTACTTTAATTTAGAAAAATACACTATAATAACTCTGTACATATACACTCTCAGAAAAAAGGTACAAAGCTGTCACTGGGGCAGTACCCTAAGGTACAAAAGCTAAAAGGTACCAATATGTAAGTTACACTTGAACGACTTGAAGTAATAGGCCTAAGTTAATGGACAGGGAGTAACGGTCAACGTACCTTTTTTCTGAGTGTATATTTAGAAGAACTTATTTAAATAAGCAGCTCAAAGACTAGAAACTTTTTCACGAGTTTACCAGTTTTGATAAATGGCAAACAAACGTCGATGCTGACACACGCCTCGATCTCCGAGCCTCTCAGTTGACTGCTGCTTAACGTTACATAGTTTGCTCATGATGACTGACAGGACTAAATGATTACTCTTATGGACTAACGTTTAGAACGTCATTTAATATGTAACGTTACTAAATAAAACGGATATAAATCAACTCACACGGATGATATTCGTAAATTGTTTAATTCCAGACTGACTAGGAGAACCGTTAAAATAAAAGCAGGCCACACGTTCGCTCGCGCCCAGGGTGAACACGGGTAACGTTAGGTTAGAGTTGTAAGATAATTCTAGTAAAAACTGGTAATACTTAAAACTAAACATACCTCTGAATTGTTGTGCTTCGTCTTCGGTGATATTTCTTCTGGCTTCTTTCAATTTCTGAAGAAGATCCTCCGTCGACAGCGTCAGGAGTGAGACGGCCATTTTGGTGGAATAACTGTCGTTTTCTGTGCGCGGTCCCTGCCGCGCGCCCATAGTCGTGCACTGCGCGGGCTACAATCCCATTGGCTGGGCAAATGCGTGTACTTGTACTTTGAGACAAAGTGAAAGTACCCCATATAATTTTAAATAAACGTTGAATAGTTTTCTTCTACATTGCTTTTAAAATTTGCTTTTGCTAAAAAAGATTAGTACATGTATATTTATTTTAACTCTAAATTAAAACTTCTTGATGCTCTGCATAATCAATAAAAGTCATGTGCTTGCACTGTTCAGAACCAGTGACAGCCAATAAGGACCATTAAATATATTTGTTTATTTTGCGCATCTCTTCTAAATAACCAACAACTCATGAATATCTTGCTCTATGTTTAATCTATTTTGGGTGATTGACAATTATGTGTTCTGTTCACTGAATTGTTGAGATCACTGTGGATGCAGAGCCTATGCTATTACTAATATTTCATACACTTTGGCTTCCTATGTCACAGATTGTACCTTTGTTTGGGGATTAAATGGTCCAAACATGGACCCTCTGACAGTTGAAAACATATTTGTACCTTTTTTACCACTAAATGGTACATATTAGTACCCTAAGGTGTAATTATGACCCATTGAGGGTACAACTTCACCATTTGTACCCTAAGTGTTCACAAATGTACCCCAACCGTACCCTTTTTTCTGACAGTGTGGCTACACAAAGGTCTGGAAAGAGAAGATTGTAGAGAGTAAAAAGAGAGGTGGTGCTTAGAAGATGGAGGGTATCCAAGCCGTCTCAAATGGTGGTAATGTGTCTTTGTCTGAGATTTGCAGTTTAATTAATGAGAGCCTGAGGCAAGTTCAAACCTCAGCACTGAGAGAGGAGCATAGAGCTAAACAAATGAAGGCAAATGACCAGAATTATGCCAAGAAGAATAAAAGATGGAAAGCCAGTAGCTGCTGATTGGGATAGCGTTCCAGCAATAAAGCCCCCTATGTATAGTAATCAAATTGTTGTTTTATCACTGTTATTCTGTTCTCAATGATTTGGATGCGACTCTATGGAAGTAAAATAATGCCAAATATAAAAAAAAAAAAGAAAAAAAAAACTGTTGAATTGCACTACTTGAAAAATATATGCATTGCATTTACCATGCTTTCATTTTAATGCATTGTATTTTTAAGGCTTGCATTTTTATGGGCTGAAACTCAACATTGTTGAATATTTAAACTGTGAATATTTCATATCAAAACATTTCAAACACATTTTCATTATTAAAAATTCATTAATCCATCTTCACCTTTCATATTTCACTGCTTTAAAAATACAACATATAATATTCAACAGGCAATATTCGATCCATTTTATTTCACTTTAAACTCACTATACATAGGGTCCTGATAAAAATGTTAATATTAAACAAAAACTTTAGACGGACTTAGAGGCTTTTGCATCTGAAGTCTTCATATATAGATCACAATATTCAAACTGCAGAACAAAATAGCAGCCCAAGCATTTCATTCAAGTAGTTGCTCAAAATGTAAAATTATGTCAGTTCCTCTTATGTCATTCCATGAGAGCTATTCCTTTAAATAATTAATAACTATTGGATTGATTTTAAAAGTAAAAAAGAAAAAGAAAAAGAAAAAAATACTTAGATGTGCATATGGTTTCATTAATTCAGTTCATTCAAATCTCATTTGTCATATATTTGTCAGAACTCCAGACTAGAATCTATATCAGAAAGAAAATACAACAGTGTGCTTATATAAAATATGTGGCACATCAATGATGCACATCTTTTTTTTTAATGCTTTCAAATAACATGAGACTTTGAAATGTTAATGAAAGACTACAGAAAGAAAAGATGGCTATGCTATGCAAGAATTAGTAATTTGCTGGGTTTGACAGGTGCTAAGTGTGAATAGTTCTGTCAATGGTGATCCCACATTAAGTTAACATTTTTTTAACTGTCTTAATAAAAGGGCTGAGGCACAGGGTGGATTAAATTGAACATTTCTATTATTTGGAGAAAAATAAATATATACATAAAATACATTTAATTGGAATCCACTAACTATGACACAACTATTCCAAAATAAAATAAATAAAACCCTCATGTTACTCCAAACTTACACAGAACACTAAATATTAATAACTATTAATGTAACTAAATAAAGTATTATACAAATGTTAAAGCTCTTATTTTCCATACAATAAATAATATAAAAATAATTATACTTTAATTCTAAACAAAACTTTTACAACTAACACATCCTACAGTCGTTTAAAAAAACGTGTTTTTTTAGTGAGTCAGAACATGCCACTGCTGAAAGAAAGAAAGAAAGAAAGAAAGAAAGAAAGAAAGAAAGAAAGAAAGAAAGAAAGAAAGAAAGAACTTTAACATAAGAAGTTACTTTAACATAACAATCCTGCACATAAAGTGTAATCTAACATGCTGTAATGGGAAATACATGTGCGTATTAAATAAGTAGTAGAAACATTTTACAAAAAGACTACTCTTTCAGTGTAATCAATCAGCAAAGTCAGTTTTTACATTCTACTTACCATAACTTTGCAAGTACATGTCAACTTATTCTACTAACCCTAACCTAACAGTCTGTAATACTCTAATGAAAGTTAGTTGACATGTACAGTAGTTGCAAATTAATGAGTTTTGACATTTAGTTACTTATAGAAAAATACATAAGTGGAATATTGAAATGAAGTGTAACTAATTTATGTTACAAACGCACAAACATCCTTAAAACTATCTTAGTTTGTGCTCCGTAGAAGAAAGAAATACATACAGGTTTGGAACAAAATTATCGAATTTAAATTTTTGGCAAACTTATAGAAATAGTATATCCTCAAAATAATGCAACAACTGTGTTATCAAAAGTGTGAGCTCTCATTCATCAAAGCCTTATACGCACACATGCACAAAAAGCTTGCAAAAACTGACAGCTTATAAAAATTCCCTACTGTCAAGTGTTACTTTGAAGGTGGTCTGACTCTGAATAACTCCTGCTGAGGAACTCCTGAGAAAGTCTTTCAACAGGATGCAATCGAACTCTGTCGGTGAGACCATATCATACAGTACATTTAATAGACTCTATTTAGTCATTACATGTTCCATTTAGTTTAACTGCACAATTCTGAACTCTAAGAGGGACAGAAACACTGAGACAGAAAGAGGAAGATTTAGAGAGGAGTAAAACATTTGACAAATGTTTGTTTACAAAAGTTTTATACACCAAGGACAACATAAAGCTGGCTCATAGTTTATTATGTAGGCTCATTTCAATTGACTGTTTAGCTCGGTGATAATGAGCACACTTCAATAAAACAATAATTAGAAGAAAGGGAACTTGATTTATACGTTTCCTACTTTCGATTTGCAAATTAATGAGGTCGAGAGCGAAGTGAAACACATAAATCGTCTAATACCCTTAAAATTATGATAAAATGCTAATGCACACAGGTCACTGAAGGATGCCCGATTTTGTATGAAAAGAACAACCAGAAATTCATGGTGAGGCAGGAGGAGAGAGAGTGAAGGAGTTATGATGACTGTTCCGATTATCTGCAGATTTTCACTGTACACTTCAAATCAAAATGTCCACTCATGCTGTGAAACAGACTGGGCTGAAATTACAGCAATTGTTGTAACCATTCTTCAACATTGCATGCTGAATGTTGAATTGTGTGTGTAACTCAAGCATGTTAAATTCCAAGATATTGTCGCAAATGAGGAATCATATCAACCCAATTAAAAAGTTTCACAAAGTTATTGTGATATAAGAGTTAACAATATATTTTAAAATATCATTATTCAACATGAACAATTGACCAATTTATTATTTCCCTTCCTTTGAAACCAATTAACTCTGATTTGTTGTTGCATCACTGCATCAATAGGAAGAGAATTACAATAATATAAAGTTCCCCTTCAGTCGCTCACGTTCGACGTGACGTCGACGTGACGACGTTAGGGGATCACTTCAGGGAGCCCTATCAACTTCGAGTATCTAAAGAACAAGCCAATGAACGTTGGCGTGCGTGAAACGCGTCACGCGCCCCGCCCCGCAGCGCGGGTATAAACAGGAAGCGGACGCCGCACTCATTGTCTTTCGCTTCGGAGCCGAGCTTTTGTTGACTCTGAGTTCTACAGACTGCTGCACGTTATTCATAACGAGAACTAGAGGGAGAAGGAAACTCTGCTTCAGTGCTGGTGTGACGGCGCGATCAGTGGTGGCCGTGAGCATTCTAACCACAACTGCCGTTTTCACGGCATCATCTGTGTGTATGTGTGTGTCGGTCTCGTGGGCGTTCCTTAACTGAGAGTGTACCCGATTACACCGCGGCTATCCCTGGGTGCTTCAGCACTAAAAGAGTATTTATTTCTTTCTTCTGTTTGTTATTTTCAACTAAAAGAGCAACACAAGCGTGACCCTGCGTCCTTTTCAGGATGTCATTCCGCTTGTGCGTTTCTGGGTGCGGTCGTTCCCTGGCGCCAGCAGATGGCCACAAGAGTTGCCTCTCGTGTTTGGGCATTCAGCACGCTGAAGCAGCTTTTGTGAATAGTTCATGTTCCCATTGCGGGAATATGACTATGGCAGCGCTTAGATCGAGACTTGCTTACCTCACGGGAGCTGCAGTCCCCTCGCCTATGCCCCGATCTAGTGCTTATTCTGCCCCGCAGAATAGGCCTACTTCAGCGCATGACCAGGGTGATCTGAGGATTACCGTGAGGGCTTCCCCGTCGAGGCAATCTCCGTGGGCCCCTCACGCCTCTCATGTGCTGTTGCCATCCGCGCCCCTTTGCGAACGACTCGGTCCTTCTCCGGAACGGCCAGTCGTTTCCTTTGGGGCGCCAGCTGACGATCAGATGTCGATCGCAGCATCGGAAGGGGAGCTTCACTCCTCTGGAGATGACGACTCGGCTGCGTTGCCCCCTTCTGGGTGTGTAGCGTTGTCCGAGCCGGATCCAGAGTGGGCGGCTATGCTTTCCCGGGCCGCCGAGAAGGTCGGGCTTGTGTGGAATCCTCCACCACATCCCGAACCTTCTCGGTTGGAAGATTGGTTTCTCGGGGCGGGCCGTGCTGGTTCTCAGTGCGCCGCCCCGGTACCTTTCTTTCCGGAAGTGCATGAGGAGCTTTCTAGGATTTGGAAGGCAACGTATAGTGCCCGAAGCCGTTCTAGTGGCTCCTCCCCCCTCGCCCACCCTCGACGGCGGGGCAGCTAAAGGGTATGTGGATATCCCCCCGGTGGAGCGGGCCGTCGTGATGCAACTGTGTCCGGCGTCCGCTTCCTCCTGGCGGGGTAATCCGCACCTCCCGTCCAAGGCCTGTAAGTTTTCGTCCGGTCTTACGGCGAAGGCTTATAAGGCCTGTGGACAGGCTGCTTCCGCCCTCCATGCCATGGCGCTCTTGCAGGTCCACCAGGCCCAGGCGCTCATGGACATGAACGAGGGTGGTTCTGACCCAGAGCTCCTCCGGGCGACGAAGGAAACCGCACGTTCAGTCGGTCAGGCGATGTCCACCTTGGTGGTCCAGGAGCGCCACCTTTGGCTCAACCTGGCGGACATGAGGGACACCGATAAAAATCGGTTCCTGGATGCCCCTCTCTCCCAGGTTGGGTTATTCGGCGATGCGGTCGAGAGCTTCGCCCAACAGTTCTCGGCCGCCCAGAAGCAGACGGAGGCCATCCGACACATCCTGCCCCGGCGGACCGCTGCTGCTCCCACCCGTCCGCCGGCCGCAGACCCTCCGTCCGCTCGTCGCCGAGGCCGTCCTCCTGCGGCGTCCTCCGCTCCCGCTAAGCCTCAGCAGCAGCAGCCACCATCCAGGCCTCAGCGTGGAGCAAACCGCAGGAAGTCGGCCACGCCCGTCCAGGCCGCTGCCAAACCAGGTGGTAAGCGCAGGTGCAAACGACCCTGAGACGGGCGACACAGAGGTGGATCAAGTTGCTCTCCAGGAGACGGTGAAGGCACCGCTCCTTCCCCCAGTGGAGGGCCGGGTGGAGAATCTTTTGTTTCCTTTTGTTCCTTTTCCGCCACTGCCTTCAGTGGTACCCACATATTCAATAAAAGAGCAATTTCTGAAACCTCTGGGTCCCAAGAGAGCGTGCTTGGCGGTCGACGACGCTATGCCTTGTCACCCTTGAGCCCCTCTTTCATCGCCAGCGAGCAGCAGTGGCTGTGTTCCGGACGCTCTGACGCCTCCACACACTCACTCTGCCCTTCGACGGAAGCAGGTACGTGTTGCACCACACATTCAGACCCCACTCTGGGCCGCTATGCCGTCCGAGTCGGGTCCCTGCATTCCGCCGCGCTGCCCCACCCCGGGTATGTCTGTGGTGCCGTTGATTCCGCTTGCGAGGTGTCTGGGAGCCTGGCTAGCGCTTCCCAGCCCGTCTCGCTGGCTCATCCGTACTGTCAGACTCGGCTATGCGATTCAGTTCGCCCGGCGTCCCCCTGTATTCAGGGGCATTCTGTTTACCCGCGTTCTGGCGGACAGTCCCCCTGTGCTCAGGGCAGAGATCGCAGTCCTACTGGCGAAGGACGCGATCGAGCCGGTCCCTCCAGCCGATATGAAGACCGGCTTCTACAGCCCGTACTTCATTGTACCCAAGAAAGGCGGTGGGTTACGGCCAATCTTGGACCTGCGTGTCTTGAACCGGTCCCTTCACAAACTGCCGTTCAAGATGCTTACGCAGAAACGCATTTTCAAATGCATCCGTCCCCAAGATTGGTTTGCAGCGATCGACCTGAAGGACGCGTACTTTCATGTCTCGATTCTCCCTCGACACAGACCGTTTCTTCGCTTTGCGTTCGAGGGACGGGCATATCAGTACAAAGTCTTACCCTTCGGGCTGGCCCTGTCGCCCCGTGTCTTCACGAAAGTCGCGGAGGCGGCCATTGCTCCCATGTGCGAGCGTGGTGTTCGCATTCTCAACTACCTCGACGACTGGCTTATTCTCGCCCAGTCGAGAGAGCAGATGTGCAAACACAGGGACATGGTGCTCAGTCACCTCAGCCACCTAGGGCTTCGGGTCAACTGGGAAAAGAGCAAACTCACCCCCGGGCAGAGGATCTCTTTTCTCGGTATGGAGTTGGACTCGATCAACATGACAGCGCGCCTCACCGAGGCCCGCGTCCAGTCAGTGTTGAACTGCGTGAGCATGCTCAGACGCAGAACAGCGGCTCCACTGAAACTGTTTCAGAGGCTCCTGGGGCATATGGCATCTGCAGCCGCGGTAACGCCGCTCGGATTGCTTCATATGAGGCCGCTCCAACACTGGCTCCACGATCGAGTCCCGAGATGGGCGTGGCAGAGCGGCTCGTGCCGGGTCCAAGTGACTCCGCACAGTCGCCAAACTCTCAGCTTGTGGTCAGACCCTTCGTTCCTGCGTCCAGGCACTCTGTGGTCACCACGGATGCCTCTGCCACCGGCTGGGGGGCCACATACAACGGGCATGCAGCTTCAGGTCTGTGGATGGGGCCTCAACTGCATTGGCACATCAACTGCCTTGAGTTGTTAGCAGTACATCTTGCATTGGGCCGCTTCAAAACGCCGCTTCGAGGCAAGCATGTACTGGTCCGTACGGACAGCACTGCGACCGTTGCGTACATCAACCGTCAGGGTGGTCTACGCTCCCGCCGCATGTCACAACTCGCCCGCCATCTCCTCCTTTGGAGTCAGAAGCATCTGAGGTCGCTTCGTGCCATTTATATTCCTGGCCTGCTCAACCGTGCAGCCGACGAGCTCTCACGGCAGCAGGTGCTACCGGGAGAGTGGCGACTCCATCCCCAGGTGGTCCAGCTGATTTTCAGGCGCTTCGGGACCGCACAGGTAGATCTGTTTGCCGCCCCGGACACGTCTCACTGCCAGTTGTTCTATTTCCTGACCGAGGGCACCCTCGGCACGGATGCTCTGGCACACAGCTGGCCCCCGGGCCTACGCAAGTATGCGTTTCCCCCAGTGAGCCTTCTTGCACAGACCTTGTGCAAAGTCAGGGAGGACGAGGAGCAGGTCATGTTAGTTTCGCCGTATTGGCCCAACCGGACCTGGTTCCCCGAACTAGTGCTCCTCGCGACAGCCCCTCCCTGGCCCATTCCTCTGAGAGAGGACCTGCTCTCTCAGAGACGGGGCACCCTGTGGCACCCGCGTCCGGACCTCTGGAAACTCCATGTCTGGTCCCTGGACGGGACGCGGAGGTTCTAGGTGACCTACCCCCAGCGGTAGTTGACACCATCACTTCAGCTAGAGCCCTCTCTACGAGGCGCCTCTATGCATTGAAGTGGAACCTATTCGTTGAATGGTGTTCTTCTCACGAGGAGAACCCCCGAACTTGCTCGGTCAGAGCCGTGCTTTCCTTCCTGCAGGACGGGTTGGAGCGAAGGCTGTCTCCCTCCACCCTTAAAGTGTATGTTGCCGCCGTTGCCGCACATCACGATGCAGTTGAAGGTAAGTCGTTGGGAAAGCATGACCTGATCGTCAGGTTCCTGAGGGGAGCAAGGAGACTGAATCCTCCTCGCCCACTCTCTATACCCTCTTGGGACTTGTCTCTGGTCCTTTCGGCACTTCAGAGACCACCCTTTGAGCCTTTGCAGTCAGCTGAGTTAAAAATTCTGTCCTGTAAAACAGTACTCCTGGTTGCATTGGCCTCCATCAAGAGGGTAGGGGACCTGCATGCATTTTCGGTCGACGAATCGTGCCTGGAATTCGGCCCGGCTAACTCTCACGTGATCCTGAGACCCCGCCCCGGATACGTGCCCAAGGTTCCTACCACTCCCTTCCGGGACCAGGTGGTGAACCTGCAAGCGCTGCCTTCGGAGGAGGCAGACCCAGCCCTGGCTTTTCTCTGTCCCGTCCGCGCTCTGCGTCTGTACGTGGACAGAACGCAAAGCCTCAGGACCTCAGATCAGCTCTTGTCTGTTACGGAGGCCAGCAGAAGGGAAAGGCTGTCTCCAAGCAGAGGATGGCCCACTGGATAGTGGATGCCATCGCCTTGGCTTACGAAGCCCAAGGCATGCCTTGCCCGCCCAGGTTGAGAGCCCACTCCACTAGGGTGTCGCTTCTTCTTGGGCGCTGGCACACGGCGCCTCGCTGACAGATATCTGTAGAGCTGCGGGCTGGGCGACACCTAACACGTTCGCTAGGTTTTATAGCCTACGTGTTGAGCCGGTTTCTTCCTGTGTGCTCGCTTCAACCAGCCGGTAACACCGAAGTTTCCGCTCTTGTGTCGGCTTGCTGCGCCACTCCCCTCCACATGGAAAGGATACGTGCACTTTTTTGCTCCAGTCGAGTTCCCCACTCAGGCGAACCCTGTGAGTTCCTCCGCACCCCTTCGGCAGTCGGACGTTGCGGAGCGTCCGACGCCTGGCCTAGTGCTCGAATGCTTGTGTAACTTGTGCTAGGCTGGGTTCCATATGTGGTGATCCCTGCGGCGATCCCATATGAATATTCTTCCACGACCAGCTCCCTGCGGTGAGCCCGTGTCTTTCCCTTGGCAGAGTCCGCTCTGCCGTCACTGTCTGGTGTAGCCTCCCCCTTCTCAGGCTGGAGCCTCCCCAGTGACAGGCATACGGAGACTGACTCCCGCTGCCACAGTTGCTGACCATCGCTGTACGGCCCGACTCAATCTCGGCTCCTCAGCGAAACATGAGTGCGCGCGTTCCGCTTCCTGTTTATACCGTGTCTGCGGGGCGGGCGCGTGACGCCGTTTCACGCCGCCAACGTCCATTGGCTTGTTCTTTAGATACTCGAAGTTGATAGGGCTCCCTGAAGTGAGCCCCTAACGTCCCCTAACGTCGTCACGTCGACGTCACGTCTCCCGTTCCCTCCTTCGGGGAACGAGGGTTACCATTAGTAACCAAAGGGAACACTAATCACCATAATGGTGGGTTCAAACAAAAACATTTGAGGAAAATCAACATCAGTTTATGTGATGTTCTGTTAAATTTGTCAGTTGTATTGACAATTCAACATTCAATATGACTTTGGAAAATGAGTGAATGAAACTAAAGATAAACTGC
This sequence comes from Chrosomus eos, assembly GCA_036326025.1. Classification (NCBI taxonomy): domain Eukaryota; kingdom Metazoa; phylum Chordata; class Actinopteri; order Cypriniformes; family Leuciscidae; genus Chrosomus; species Chrosomus eos. The sequence goes on along the minus strand of CM070819.1, from coordinate 40,042,959 downwards.
AGAATCGAAATGAGTGAAAAGTCTGCCCAGCCCATTTTTTCCCCGCTTTATAAACTGTCACTCAAACCAATCAATTAATCTTAACTTGGGTTTTTTCCAAGTTAACATGGCATAGTACAGATTACTAGATTTTAAAAATTAAGTTTAAAGTAAGTAAAGTAGTTAGTTTTTTACAGTGTCAAATTTTACAGTGTATATTAAAGGTGGGGTATGTGATTTGGAAAACGACCGGCAGATTTTGAAAATACACAATTCAAATGGTCCTACCTTCTTTCCTCCAACGCTGGCCCTGACTCCACCCATTCGAAGAACATGGACACGCAATCATGCACGAGCGAAAATTCAGATGCGCGAGAGATTGTAATGACGATTTACTACTAATCATGGAACCGGCTTTACTGACGAGATGCGCATGCGTCACGAGCTTTGAGTATGCGGAGGAAGGGGGTCACGCAGCTGGAGGGAGCGGGGGTATGGTATGGCCGTTTGATTGACAAACTTACTGTCCAATGATTCTAGGTGGTCTTGGAAATGATTGGCTGGAGTTTTACGAGTCTTGCCCGTTCCACAGATGATTAAATTGCTTAAAGGGGTGATGAACTGAGAAATCAAATTTTCCTTGAGCTTTTGACATCTGAGAGGTCATCATATTATAAGAATATCCTGTAAGTTTCAGAACTGAAAACGTCCTTGTTAATCCAATAAATGCTTTTATTGACACCAGCCTCAGCAAACAACTCGTTTTTCAAAGTGGGGAATTATGACGTCAAAGAGGATAAAACACCACCCCCGCAGAAGAAGATCAATATGGCGGCAAATCAATGCCAATAATAAACGAGCGCGGTAAATGACTTTCGCGAGAGGATAACAGATCCACACGCGAGGAAACGGGGACTCGCGAGCTCATTCATACCCTGCGCGCGCTCGTGACATCTCCTCTGCACGCAATACAAGCCCTCGCGCGCACGCACGATCATTCCACACGCCCTCGCGGGCGCGATTGATCATTCCACACGCTCTCGCGCTTGATCTGCTCTCGCCTGCTGCTTTTGCTCACTCGAACAATTTTATTTTTGACAGTCGAGAGGCGGGACTCCCCTTTTCCGGAAGTCAGTTTGTGAATTTGGACTCCCATTGTTAAAAACTACATTGACATGAAGACTTTCAGCATTAATTGATTTTATTTTAATTTGTGTTAATTATTGTTGTAAATTTGATTTGAGATGCAATTGTTAATATAGAATATCATTTTAACCAGATATTTTTTTTAACAGAAAGTATTACTAGTGATTGCATGTGTTTTTAAGAGATAATTTACAGACTGTAATGACATTTCATGGTTATTAGCATTGTAAATCATGAAAAATCTATAGAATTTTTAACCATTTTATATTAAAAGACATGATTGTGTGCTAAAAATCTCAAATAAATTGGAGCAAAAGTCATATTGCTGTAAGTTCACCACTACCTCTAGACCCCCCTTTACCCAACCGTCTATCGCCATAAATCAAGTGGATCGTGGAGGCCTCAGAAATCAAAAGTGTCCATAAGTTGTCACAGTATTAACAAGTGTCAGGGTTCGTGCAGGTAGCCGAAGACGAGACAAGGGAGGTCCAATATAGTTGATTTATTTTACAAAACTCAACTTCAGGAACATACAGGAACAAAGAAACAGATTCCAGGACTTCAGTGATAACACAACCATACATTGACGACGACCAACAAACACTGAGGGAAAACACAGGACTTAAATTAACTGAACCAAATGAGATAATTAACTGAAAACAGGTGAAGAAACTGAACACAAACGAGGAGCGGGAAAACTAACAGGACTAAACCAAAATCACAAAAGACAGGGGAAAACAAGATCTCAAAACCGAACTAAACACATTGAATCGTGACAGTACCTCCCCCCTCCCCGAAGGCGCGTCCTCGCGCCGTATAACATCCAAAGGGGTGGGAGGGTGGGCGCCCTGGAGGCTGACGAGGGCATGGTGCAGGTCCAGGAAGCCTCCAGGGCGGAGCAGGCTGTGGGCGTGGCCATGGCGGAGCAGGCTGTGGGCGTGGCCACGACGGTGCAGGCTGTGGGCGTGGCCATGGCGGAGCAGGCTGTGGGCGTGGCCACGACGGTGCAGGCTGTGGGCGTGGCCACGACGGTGCAGGCTGTGGGCGTGGCCAGGGCAGAGCAGGCTGTGGGCGTGGCCAGGGCAGAGCAGGCTGTGGGCGTGGCCAGGGCAGAGCAGGCTGTGGGCGTGGCCAGGGCAGAGCAGGCTGTGGGCATGGCCAGGGCAGAGCAGGGCGTGGGCGTGGCCAGGGCAGAGCAGGGCGTGGCCAGGGTGGAGCTGTGGGACCCTCGGGCATCCAGGGCGGAGCTGTGGGACCCTCGGGCGTCCAGGGCGGAGCTGTGGGACCCTCGGGCGTCCAGGGCGGAGCTGTGGGACCCTTCGGGCGGCCATGGCGGTGAGGACCCTTCGGCCGGCCATGGCGGTGAGGACCCTTCGGGCGGCCATGGCGGTGAGGACCCTTCGGGCGGCCATGGCGGTGAGGACCCTTCGGGCGGCCATGGCGGTGAGGACCCTTCGGGCGGCCATGGCGGTGAGGACCCTTCGGGCGGCCATGGCGGTGAGGACCCCTCGGGTGGCCATGGCGGTGAGGACCCTTCGGGTGGGCGCCCCCCCAAAATTTTAATGGGGAAATTGACAGGAAAGGGGGGATCCGGCAGCAACGAGGGTCTTGGGCTGAGCAGGACCAGCGGTGAAGAATCAGTGGGCTCTGGTGCAGGATCAGTGGGCTCTGGTGCATCTGGCGCAGGATCAACGGGCTCTGGCACATCATGGGACTCGGAACTGGACGGGGCCAGCACATCATGGGACTCGGAACTGGACGGGGCCAGCACATCAGGGGACTCGGAACTGGACGGAACCAGCATTTCAGGGAGCTTGGGGCTGGACTCATGCTCTGGCGGGCAGGCGACGGTCTCTGGCTGGACGGTCTCTGGCTGGACGGTCTCTGGCTGGACGGTCTCTGGCTGGACGGTCTCTGGCTGGACGGTCTCTGGCTGGACGGTCTCTGGCGGAAGAAGCTCAGGAAGGTCGTCAAAAGGGTCAGACTCAGGCTCTGGTGGGCAAGCGATGGTCTCTGGCTGGACGGTCTCTGGCTGGACGGTCTCTGGCGGAATAAGCTCAGGAAGGTCGTCAAAAGGGTCAGACTCAGGATCTGGTGGGCAAAAAGGTTCAGTGCCAGACGGGAACCCCGGCGATGGCCTTGTGTTGGATGGAATCAGCGGCAGGTGGAACTCAGGGTCCGAGAGGGACTGAAGTGGAGAGTGATGCCTGGATTCACCTCGATCACCTCCTCTACTGCGGCCTCCACGGGTCCCGCAAAATATGGCCAGACGGGTTCCCACGAAACGCTGACTCATCTTCGTTCTTTTTTCAGGTTGGTCGTTCTGTCAGGGTTGCGTGCAGGTAGCCGAAGACGAGGACAAGGGAGGTCCAATATAGTTGATTTATTTTACAAAACTCAACTTCAGGAACATACAGGAACAAAGAAACAGATTACAGGACTTCAGTGATAACACAACCATACATTGACGACGACCAACAAACACTGAGGGAAAACACAGGGCTTAAATGAACTGAACCAAATGAGATAATTAACTGAAAACAGGTGAAGAAACTGAACACAAACGAGGAGCGGGAAAACTAACAGGACTAAACCAAAATCACAAAAGACAGGGGAAAACAAGATCTCAAAACCGAACTAAACACATTGAATCGTGACAACAAGGGCTTTGGATGAAAGATAAATTACTTGTTTATATCAATAAGCAAGAGTTGTTGTGTAAGCTTTTTGTTTTCATCCTGTGTATTACTATTATGTCAATTTTGAGTGGTTCATTATATTTTCTATTAAATGTAAAAGGTGTTCTCGCAGCATGAATGTATAAAAAATTTTATGTAACATAATAAGATATGTTTATGTAACATAATAAGATATGTTATGTGCAGATGGGGTTTAATCATTTATGCTGTGTACACTACTTGCCTCATACTTTCTCTTAAGTTATTAGCTTACAACAAGTTAGATGATTAAGATCACTATATAATGTTGTAATAGCTTTGCTGGGTTTAATAATTTGCTGGATTTAATATTGTTTCTCTGTATTCGGTAGCAAATCCTGAAAATGCATTTTTAAGCTATAATTAATGCTGTGTAGGCTACTGTATCTTAACTTGAGAAGCCAGAACCCCTTTTACATTTAATAGAAAATATAATGAACCATTTATATTATGTAAAAATTCATTAAAATTTTGGTAGATTTACAATGCTAATAACCATGGAAATGTGTCATTACAGTCTGTAAATGATCTCTTAACAACACAATGCAATCACTAGTAATACTTTCTGTTAAAAAAATATCTGGTAAGAATATATTCTATATTAACAATGCATTAAATCACATTACACATAATTAACCACAATAAATAAAACAAATTAAGTGATGTCTCAAGTCAAGTGAATTACAAGTCATTGGACAGGCGTCCAATCACAACTGACTTCCGGAAAGTCCCGCCCCTCGACTGTCAAAAATAAAATTGTTCCAGCGAGCAAAAGCAGCAGGCGAGAGCAGATCAAGCGCGAGGGCGTGTGGAATGATCAATCGCGCGTGCGAGGGCTTGTATTGTGTGCAGAGGAGATGTCATGAGCGCGCGCAGGGTATGAATGAGCTCGCGAGTCCCCGTTTCCTCACGTGTGGATCTGTTATCCTCTCGCGAAAGTCATTTACCGCGCTCGTTTTTTATTGGCATTGATTTGCCGTCATAGATCAACGCCTACTTCACATGCTACTTCACCACGGCCGGTTTAGCCCCGCCCACCGATTCGCGCATTACACGCATAGCTAAATAACATAGGCCTACCTCGTGATGACAAACCGGATCGAGCTACCGAGCAATACAAAATATTGTGCGGTGCCTGGTTGTGGAAGAAGACAGTCGCTGCATAAGCTTCCTCTGGATTCCAATAGGAGTGCATGGATAAACTTTATTTTTAATGACGTTCCACTCCAGCTGATGAGGTAAAACATTGTCCGTCCGCTTCATTTCACTGAGGATTTTTTTGTAAACAAGACTGGATTTGCAGACCGATTAAGAGTAAAGAACGGTGCTGTGCCGTCTATATTGGATCTGACAGGAATTATGCAACACACGGACTCTGGGTCGAACATATGGGCAGGGGCGTAGCACCAAATTTTGGGCCCTGGGTACAAACCATCTTGCTGGGCCCCCGTACCAAATACCATAGTCATACCAATGGGTGGGGTATTGCACTTTTATTATAAAAACACTTAAAATGTAAACAAAATAAGCCAAACTCTGATATATTATATTATATATCTAATATATTTTTGTTTTATTGTCAAAAGTACTATACTTACTGAGATGACAAAAGGTCTAGCAGGTCTGAAACTGAAATATATGGCTTTAAATGGTTGCTAAAATATCCTTTATTGTCACAATACCTTTTTAAAGTGTAGGCACAAGTTAATTGACGATTAACGTTATTTGTCTGTTTAAAGGGTACCTATCATGGAATTTTGAAAATTACCTTTCATGTAGTGTGTAACATAGATCTAAGTGAACAAAAACATCCTGCAAAGTTTTAAATATGAAAGTTCACCGTATACAAAGTTATTGTCTCTCAAAAGTAAGAGTCGACTCTGAGTCGCTGATATGAATCGATAGACGAACGATGCACTTTCGTACGTCACTTGTACAAGTTATTTGAATTCGACACGCCCACTCAGTGCGCGCGCCGAGCAGACAGAGAAACCTGACAACAACATGTCGACGAGACTCTGTTCTGAAGTGCGAATCAAAAGCAAACTTTTTTTTTTCACTGCCCAGGGACAAGCATGTGAAGACTCAGTGGCTAGAGTTTATATTTACAACTATACCACACAAGTATAGCCACCTTGAGCTGTGTTTATTTGGATCAGCTTCCTCCTCCGAATCACAACCTGTAAGTAGCTACTATTAATGATTGTTGCTTTTATGTGTGTGTGTGCGTGCGTGCGTGTGTGTGTGTGAGAGAGTGAGAGTTACGCTCAGCAGCTTCTAGGTCTCCAATGTCATTTTTTTTGTTTTTTGAAATATGTGAAATTATGTGAAGCGTATTGTAGTACTGCAGTGCTTTATCAATATGTTTAAGCTTTGGGCTAACGCAAAATATAACTGACTGCGTCATCTGACCAATCACCGCCGATTAGCGTCACGCAAAGGCGGGGTTTGGACAAATGAGTTGTCAAACGAATCATTAGGGAGTCGCTGAGCAAATCAGGTAAAAATAAATGCATATTATAAGACAACAAAAGTGTTTTTTGTCATTGCATGCTTGTAAAACTGTTGTCTGGGACTCCCAGAACATTATTAGGAACATTTTAAATGCCATAATAGGTACCCTTTAAAATAAATGCAGACTATAGAATCACAGGGTAAACTAACCACCAAACTTGAATTACGTTTTAAAATAAGTCATTTTCAATCATTAAGATGTGCATTAAACTGAGAACAATCGTACTTATAATGTAAGAGCGTGCGCGAGCTAATTTGCATAACAATGCGGTAAAATAGGCGCTAACGATCTGTGTTTTCGCAGGTGTTAGATTTTGATAAAAAAGGGAAATATAGGCCTACATGTAAACTTCTGACTCTGGTGAGAACTGCAGCAGAAGAGGAGACAAGCTGGAGACAGCTGTCAATGCTCGATGATGCATTTGGAGCTCACCTTTCTTTTAAAAAAACAGAGTGAGCAACTGCTTGCCCTCATTTGCCTTTCTCTCTTTAATCTTCTTTTCGTTTTTGAGCCCCTGATTTTCCTTTCTTAAGGAAAGACATGAATCTTCCCCTGCCTTCCTAGTTCCTATCACACGGCTCACTCCAGCTCCTGTCCTGTCACCGCAGGTCCGCAGCAGAAGCACCTCACCTGCGGGTCGTACCATTTACATTGATTCGAGAGGGGTGGTGGGGCCCTGCACAGCATGAAAAAAAATTTTTTTATACCAAACCAGTGCCTATAACTACAAGTTTAGTTTTGCACAGGATCTTTTTTATTTGTACATTAATGCTATACAAATGTTAGTGCATGTATATGTCTGTATAGAAAACTGACTTCTAAGGGCCCCCCCCTGCATCGGGCCCTGGGTACTCGGTACCCTTTTCCCCCCCAGTCCGACGCCCCTGCATATGGGCGAATCATTCCGGTTGCCATTTTACAACATTGGACGTTTTCAAAACAATTTCCCCCAAGTGCATCGACGGGTGAGTTGAAACTCATAATGCAAAACGGTTCTCCACTCACAGCAGTGGGCGTTTACTTCCAAGTCTTCAATGCGAGACGCCCATAAAAACCGAGCGTTTTTCAGCTAGGCTCAAAACTAGGGTAGAAAATAGCCTATTACTTATTCATTTTGATGTTTTTGAATCCAAAAACCAAGCGAACGTCATAAGTTTACCTCAGACAACAATATAATAAGATTTAAAAAAAGCCCGTTCATGACCCCTTTAATTATCAGTGCTTTCAGTGCTTCTAACTCAGTGGCTGTAAGTGGGTTAGGAATAGGATTTCTTCAAGTTATTTTGAAAAAAAATTGACAAAAAAGAGAATCACATACCCCACTTTTAAACCATTCGTTTTTTTTTTAAACAAAACAGAACATGAATCGATCAATTTGCCACTTCAATAATTCAAATTGACGTGAAAAAACACAAATCCCTTTATTCGAAAAGCTATACATGTCACAATCAGCGAGATGGTCCTCACTGCAGAACATGAAATCCACGGGAGGAGTCGGATCTAGATCCGACTCCTCCCACCTTACATACCTAAACCTACCCAGCTCCACCCCTTATCCCTAAACCTACCCAGCTCCACCCCTTATCCCTAAACCTACCCAACCCCACCCCTTAATCTGGATCCGACTCCGCCCCCCGGATCTCGTGTACTGCAATGAGGTGCTACTGCAATCAGCTGCTGGGTCATTATTTACAGCAGTCAAACTCAGGGGAGATTGGTGATAACACTTCTGTAAAATCGTCAATAAAGGCTGGAGTATATTTTGGAGGCCTGTAAATAATGACCAATAAAATGTGTGGAGCACCTTTGAACACTATACCCAGATATTCAAAAGACAAGTAATCACCAAATGACACTTTCTTGCATTGATAGACATCTTTAAATAGAGCAGCTATGCATGCACCTCTCCCAACAGCTCCGCAGACACCTATAAAAGTAAATTAAAAAAGGGCTGTTGGCTTGCAACTATTTTATAACCAAGTTTAATTTAGAAACATCAAATTGAGGTTGTTTGTATTGATGATGTCATTGACTAGAAGTGATTTATTTTTAAGGGAGCAGATGTTTAAAATTGCTAACTTAAAACGGTATCAGTTTGTGTCTCCGCGGGAATCTCTGATTGACGTTTAATGGGCAGCAGATTCTGCTGTATGATTTGAGAAGGCCTTAGACTTTCTATCATTTAACAGAACAAAGAAAGCTACAGGCTAGGGATGGGGCCGATCCGATCCAGTATCGGTATCGGGACCGATACCAGCAATAATTCACGTATCGGATTTTACCGATCCAACCTGCGGAGATATCCGATATCCATGAGCCATGTCTGCGCTTTAACTGAAATGACTCCAAAAGTGATTCCCGCCGGCGAGTCTGCTAGCTGGCTGCAAACTGTGGAATGGATTTCCTGAACGGAGGCACGGCTCAATGAGACACAGAGACCCCCGCTCAAAAAATCCATTCCGCAGTTTGCAGCCAGCAAGCAGGATAGCACCTATGCATTGAACTGTCAACATGTCGCGGTGTGGAAATCCTATGGTGGAAATACTTCACATTGCAAGATGTACAAACACCGCAGCAGAGCGAGACAGCAAAATGCAATGTTCGCAGTCCTCACAGAGATCTCTCACGCAGTGCCACACCGTGCACAACACGACAGCCCTGCTTAATGAGTGACGACGGAGGTCTCTACTGTTGCTAAATTGCGGGACGCTTTTAATAATATAAAGAGCTATTAAAAGCACTAAAATCTGCGCAAGAGATGCTGTCCCCAATGCGGCGCGCGCTCCCAAACAGACCGCAACGAGACAACCAAATTATACGTTGGGCTTCATGTCCGCGTCTAAACGATCAAATGTATGTAGCCTACACACAAAAATGTCAAAATGACCGGCTTGGAGATTCACTTAAACAGTTTATGTCTAAAATGGACGTATGGAAATAGTTGGGAGAAAATATGGTGAGATCTAAATATTAGATCTGCACTCTTTCTTAAAGGGGGAGCAGTATCAAACAACAAAAGGCAAAAAGAAAATCACTCACAACTCTTGAATGAATAACTTTAGATTTAATAAGCATAAATCTATCTATGATAAACTTTGCAGTGCTATTTTACTTTTGATTACTTTATTATAATTCTTTTTAGACCATACCTGAATAGTAATGTTAGTAGACCTTCCTGAAATTAAAGCACTGTAGGCCTGTATACTGTGTATCTTTGTTTTTTGTCTATCTTTTGTTTATCTATTGTTTAATATATATATATATATATATATATTAATATATATATATATATATATATATATATATATATATATATATATATATATATATATATATATATATATATATATATATATATTTGGGACATCATACTTGCCTGTAGAGGGGAGTTTATTTCAGCATCATATAAAATCAACAATAATGTTAATAATACTATTACAGCAAACACAGCTCTGGTATCGGAATAGTATCAGTATCGGCCGATATCCAAATTCAGGTATCGGGATCGGATCGGAAGTGAAAAAATGTGGATCGGTGCATCCCTACTACAGGCACACTGGGTTTCCGCTTGTTCTGTAAACATTTGAGGGAAGTTGTGGCCTAAAGAGTAAAGGGTCATACTTGTAACCCGAAGGTCACAGGTTCGATTCTCAATACCAGCATGAAATGGCTTAGGTGACCTAATCGCTCTCTGGTGCTGCAGCGAATGGCTGCCCACTCCTCCGGTGTGTATCCATATTCAATATTCACTGCTCATAATATGTGTAAACTTACTTGGATGGGTTAAATGCAGAGGACAAATTCCAAGTAGGGGTGCACGATATTGACAAAAAAGTGATATTGCGATATCGATAATGAATATTGCGATATCGATATTAATTTCGATATTTTTAAACGTATGTAAAACTACAAAAGTTATGGGAAAGCACATCAAAAAAGATTAATAAATAAAACAAGTTTTCTTACAACATTAAGTTTATTTCAACTGACAGTCATATTGGACTGGTACAACATGAATAAATAAATAATAACCATGTCTACAGAACAGAACATGTTTTACTGGTTGTATGTACACTGTAAAAAAACAACAAATAAAGAGCAAGCCTACAGAACACACCTAGCAACTTCATGCGTTTTCTGTGATGGGATAGCTATCCGATCGTGAAAAAAAAAACAGGTTTGCCCTCAGAAACGCATTCGAGACGGATTTTGAATCCGGAGGAGGTCTGGGCCGCATTCAGATGAAACTGGACAATACATGCATCTCTTTGTTGAAACCACATATGTAAAATTTACTACTCCCAAAAAACGCTAAAAAAAAAATAAACGTGTGAGAATGTGTTACAGGCTACATGTCATGTTATAGTCAGATATGACGACGCGCGCAACTGCAACACGCATCGCCGCAGCTGAGCATCACTTCATCAAGCCAACGTGCAAACTATCGCAAATCAAAGTGAAAGTAAGTCGCAGACGCTTTACACCAGGGGTCTCAAACTCGCGGCCCGCGGGCCATTTGCGGCCCGCGGGGTGATATTTTGTGGCCCCCTACTTGACATTAAAGTTTAATGTTAGTGGGGTCCGTCGTTGCGTGTGCCGCGTTTTAAAAAAAAAAGGATTTTTTTTATCCCTTATGGGCTACCATAGATAGTCTCGTGACAGCTTACGGTGGGCTTGTTGTAAATAGTTGTCAGTTGTCATAGACAACCGCGAAGTGCAAACATACTGCGCGCGTCGCTTCAATTATGAGCTACATTTGAAATAACGAACTTGAGCGCGCAAAATATGTGAGCGCGATATGTGAACAGGCCCCTTGGTGAGTTACCACCAATCAGGCCACGAGCTACTGGCCGCTCGCGAGCGACGTGTTGGAGACCCCTGCTCTAAAACAATATGAGAATAATCATTTTGAGCTTGTAATATGTGTCCAACAGGTTGATAAGAAGGTTTGCTTTGATTTGTGCAAAGTCAGTAATTTGAGACACTATACATGTGTAGAATAGAAAGACTTCAATAAGACGGGCAGACATGACTGCAAAAATTTGTATTTCAAAAGCAATAATTGTTTTTCTAAGTATAATAAAAGGAAATGTGCCTTCCAAAAAAAAAACATTCAATATCATATTAATGTGTTGTATAAAGAAAATAAAAAGGACATAAGCAAATATAAATATCACAAATAAGTGTTATAGGGAAAAGACAAAGAAAGTTTGTAAAAATTAACTTCAACTGTCAGAAGGACAGCTCATGAAGAACCAATCATGTACAGAAAGGAATGTTCAAATTCAGAGGAAACGTTAATAAGATTGAGAAGATTGGATCAGTTGTGCTCTTTTTTTATAATACTTGAATACTATTTTTTGTGGAATACTTGATGCGGCCCAGCCTGACCCAGCCTCTACCTCCAGCGGCCCCCAGTTAAGTTGAGTTTGAGACCCCTGCTTTACACACAATTATCTTCATTTAAAGTAAATAAACGAAATGATCTTAACAGGGCTGTTGCCGTTCTCTCTTATTGCGTTATTTGATTTTTGACGTTTTAGCTGATGATCGTAAAATGCAGCTCATAACTGTTGCTTTCTGTGACGTGCACTCCATAGCGCAGGAATTGAAGATCGGATTTATATCCGTTTTGCAAAAACACATTTATGTGACCAGGTGTAAAAGGAATATCGTTTATATCAGATAGCTGTCCGATCAGAGAAAACACATATGAAGTTGCCAGGTGGCCTGATGTGCGCTGGTGTGTGCGTCGAGCGGGCAAGTGTGTGTGTGTGTGTGTGTGTGTGTGGGGGGGGGGGACTGTGTGGTAGTAGAGCAAGGGAGAAGTGAGAAAGTGACGGCGATTAGCTTTTGAGCGAGGAGCGACTCTACAGTCATAATGAGAAAAACAACGTGTCTCGCCTGTTCTTTCTGACCACTATGGGAAATCTGTAGCATGAAAAGTTAACCCTCTCCTTGATTTCATGTTTATGGAGAAGGAGAACCAGGAAATGAGTCGGGGGAAATGCAACGGTGCATGTCGGACGCATACAAACGGACGCATCAAAATATTGCATAAATATCGCGAGACTTTCGATATTGATATCGAGCAACGTGATATCGCGATAACGATATTGATTCGATATATCGTGCACCCCTAATTCCAAGTATGGGTTGCCATACTTGACCTTCATGTCACTTTACTTCACTTAATTTGAGAAATTTACAGTTATCATAGCAGACATACAGATTATTTGGTGGTTCCAACCTAAAAGCTTGTCACTTTTAGGTTGGTATCTGTGGGCTCACAGCATAGAGTGGGAGAGCTTTGCTACAGCATACACCGGTTCCTCCATTTTCCCTGAGAAGCTCAGAATTGGAGATGCTAGAGACAGGGATAGCATGTCTGCAGAGAGGGGCTGGGGCTCGTGTCATCAGAGGATGAAACACCCTGATTTCCCTCGCTTTTTTCCCCAGGAGGTTGTCCTTGGGTGCAGAATCTAGGAGCTGTTCTGGTTCATCATAGTCTCTCTGAAGTAAACTTTGTGGGCAGTCGCTCAGCTGAGATTGTGTCCGTGAGCAGTGGTTATGGCTGCCTGGTGTTATCATTGTCCGTGTGGGATATGTCAATCACATTCACATTCAGATGCTGATGTGAAGTCCTTTGGTCTTTTAGACACTCGCCAGTTGAGTGTGTGCCATTTTGATTGAGTGCAGTGGCACACAGTGTTGAAAGATGATGGAGGGAGAAGTAGATATTGCCCTTTAGCACTCTTGCACTCTTTGTTTGGGTGTAGGCCGTTTGGTTTAAACAGTTGTCTTTGACTCAAGAAAAGATTGAAGTTGTCAATAAAGTTCAGTCCTCTCATTTTGCATGTTTTTTGCAGCCATGTATTTAGACTAAGCAACCCTGAAACCATATTAGTTCCTCTTGTTAGGAGTGGTCTACTAATGAACGACTGCATTCTTAGTCTTCCAAGTGTTTCAAAGTGTTAATTGAAAACCTTCATAAGGAGTCCTCGTCTGCTCTTTCTAAATATCATTCTCCCCCACATTATTAATTACCCTCATAGAATACACTTGTCTGTTCACAAGTTTGAATGTTCTTGTTTCCATTCACTTATTTTCAAGGTCTGAGGTGAATTATCAATTGCCTCTTTCAGTAAGGCTATAAAGGTCATGCAAAATGATATTCAAACTCACATTAAATTATTTTAACATTAGGCAAACTGATTAACATGGAAAATTTTAAAGGGGACATATCATGAAAATCTGTTATAGATTTGTTACAAAGCTATAATTGGGTCCCATGTGCACCTACCAACCCTGAAAACGTGAAAAGTGACAACACAGTAACTTTGTTTTGGAAAGCCTTTCTCTCAAAAATGAAGCCGATCTGATTTCGCTCCTCTTCTGACGCCCCTTAATCTGCACGTTTCCAACCACCGCATCACCATCTGGTTTTCGCAAGCAACAACAGTGTAAACAGTTCGAACGCAATGGCAAAAGATAGAGCAAAGCAAGCAAACTGTTCTGTCGTTGCTGCACAGACGAGCACAGAACTATTTGACCAACGAATGCCACAGCTGTCGTATAGAGAACTCCACAACAACTACATCCATGTATCCACTGACCATTCAGAAATGTCCAGGTGTGTCTAAAAGTTACAATCTCTTCCTGAGTCTCTCTGTAAGTCTCTCCGCTACTTGTTATTTCTGAGATTTGACTGAAATTTGCATTTGTTTATTGCCGAAGTATCCGAAGCTTGTGTAAAAGGATCGGCCTCTTCTGAGCGGAGATGGGGAGCAGCAGCTCATTTGCATTTAAAGGGACACACACAAAAACGGCGCAACACCATAGATTTATAATACATCTTGTGAAAATGGGCATAATATCTCACCTTTAAGACTTAATTAGCTTTTGCTTTAGTTGCAGTAGGAAGTCAATTTTAGATGTCCAAATATTCCATTTGCAAATACTGTAATAATCCAGTGAGATTTCTGTATCTACATGGAGTCTGACAACAGGCGGTCTGGTCCACACAGAAATCTGATCTCACTTAATCATTGATTAAGTCTGTGATTACATTGATTAAATCTGATCTTACTTAATCATTGAATAAATCTGGGATTACATGAAGAAACAGAATCAGCTGAGACTTGAGCCTAAATCCTTAAAAGAACTGTGACAACTTCTAGATGCTGGCAGAACTGGCATAACACTAACTGTAGGTGAAGCAAACTTTTTTTCTCACACAAAACATTGTGTCTTATTAAAAAATTACTGATCACATGTAGAAGACATCTAGTGTAGACCGCTGGTTTATATTAAAATCGGACAGTTCATACACGGCTATACATAGAAAAAGATGGAAAGATTTTACACAAAATTGTATAGCTACATCATGGACCAAAAGGGGCTAGTGGACCATGCTAACTAGCCAAACCTAGACCCCTTAATGAACACATCCTGATAATGTTTTCCATTAAAATAAGAAATGGAACTAAAAAGGGTCAACACTCCCATTGAAAGCTGAAGGTCTAGTATAAGATGTCACCATCCCTCCATTAATCCAATAATTTCCCCAATTTTTCTAATGATGAAGAAGATGCTACCCTGGTGCATTTGCATTAAGCAAGTTCATATTGCAATTGGAAAGCACCCAGCAGTGCTCCATCAAACCAAACTGTGTGGTAAAAGCTCTCAGTTCCTCTCAGTAACCTGCCTAGTTGCACTTAAAGTGACTCCATCCATCATGGCAGTACATAATTTCCTGTAGTGATAATGTCGGAGTTTGGGGGAGTGAGAAGCTTCGGGATATGTTAGTGACCTTTTGGACATCCAATCAGATATTGACTAATGCAGACAGAAGAGATTAGATCAATCTGATTGGCTGATCCACCGGTGATGGATTGGGCGTGTCAGACAGGTCGAGTCCTCTTTCTCATAACAGAGTATGAATGGGACAGTTTGTCACTGAATATTGAGGATATAAAGCTTCTATGGACAATTAGGAAGTGGACATTCATTAAGTTCATGTTTTATGACTTTCCTCTCTCCGTCTGTGTCTTGTTCCCTTTCTTTTCTTTCTCATTATCTAGCTCTCTCCCACCCCTCTGTGGTTCTCTGTCTGAATCACCTATTCAATGATATTGTCATACATTCAGAAAGCATGCCTTACTTCAGGTCTTGGAATGGTTCAGCTCGAACATGTGGCGTTTCCACTGAATGACTAAACACAACTCCCTCGTTGCCTAGAGAGATAAAGAGAAAAAAAGAGAGAATGATAAGTCATTTGGTTAGAACCATGTTGTGTTGAAAAGAAAAAAAAAACACACACAACACATTTAAATATACAGTCATACAACTTTGTGAATCATTATCAACAACCAGTCAGTTCCTAGGTAGACTTAACTTTTAAAATGAACAAAGAACTTGTGCAATACCATTCAGTACCCTGTCAGTAATATTTGTTTTCAATAAAATGAATACAAATAATTAGCAAGGATGAAAATATTATATGTACATTGTCTGACTCTGCTCACAATCATGTCATCTGAGAGGGGTGTCTGTCAACACCAGGTGTATTTCACATATACTGTACTTTACACCACACACACGTGGTCATTGTTGGAATTGATATACCTGGCTTATCAGATCTCTTAATCTACGACCTAATGCTCTGTTATACCTTCTATACTACTAATAAAGTAACTCGGGCTAGGCAGTGTTCCTCATACTCAGAGGTATAAAACATCAAGTGATAAATTACAAGAGCCGTGAAGTGCTAGACTTAAGTGCTGTTCCCCAGATCTGTACTTCTGGAAAGTTTGAAATGCCCCCATTGCACAGCATAATTTTTCTTAAAAATGCGCTTGTTACTTGATCTCTAATAAATATAAAAGTAAGCATGCCTTTTTTGTTTGTTTCGGTCTGTCCTAGTTTATTTTATTCCTCTTCATTTTCCCCACATTCATGATCGGAACAGTTTAAAGGCACAGTTCACCCAAAATTAAACTTGAATTTATTCCTTTAAAACACATATTATGTTCTTTTTTAATTGAAAAACAATAATAGCAGTTTTAAAGAATATTTACAATATTACTTTTGTGTTCCACAGAATAAACAAATATTTTGAATGACATGACGAGTAAATGATGACAGAAATCAAATTTTTGATTGACATATTCCTTTAACATTTTACTCTCTCCGTTCACTTCCTCTATAGGGCAGTTTCTTCTTTCGGACACATGTAAGCCTTTCAGTCTCACCTCTGAAGAACCACTATGGTCCATTTATGCATGCTCTGTGCATCTCTCTCTCTCTCTCTCCTCCTCCTCTCTCTCTCTCTCTCTCTCTCTCTCTCTCTCTCTCTCTCTCTCTCCTCTCCTCTCTCTCTCTCTCTCTCTCTCTCTCTCTCTCTCCTCTCTCTCTCTCTCTCTCTCTCTCTCTCCTCTCTCTCCTCTCTCTCTCTCTCTCTCTCTCTCTCTCTCTCTCTCTCTCTCTCTCCACTATTTCTCTCCCTTGATCCCTCTCTTTACCCATTCTTTTTTGAAAAGTTGAATGCCTGATCTGCCCATTACTGAGAAATGTGCCCTTCTTTGTCCCCCCTGACCTCTAGCTATTCCACTTGACCTCCCAGCATGCACTCACAGACAGAAATAGAAAAAAAAAGAGTAAGAGAAAGAGCGGCCTGCATGAGTGAAATATATTTGAATGTAAGGGCAGGTTACTAGTACATACAGTGTATGCAAATATTTAAATCTTGAAAAAAATTGGCTCAAAAAATGGATGGTGTACAAAAAGCTGTATTCCGTTTAAATGTTTTGTTATTAAATGGTAAATGTTTTTTTCTAATAACTAAAAAAAAATATTCAGTGCTGAAAAATTACACAACAGCTGAAATCTTCCAATTTGATTGACTCTTTCTGTAGGTTACATCATTACACCAGTAAGTGTAAGTGTAAGTAAGTGAGTGAGTCACTGCTTTTCACACTGCGCTTAACCCTGGGTTATAGTTGCTTTGAAACCTGCTTTAATCCCCAGGCAAAAGAATGTTTCATGCTTGTAATTAACTCTTTCCCCACCATTGACAGAAACTGTCAATATACTGTTATACTGACACTGTTATATAATAGGGGGCGCTATGACATCTCAAATAGTACTAAAATAGTAATCTCCTGATCAAAACACAGTCGAAGAAGAAACAGAAACAAGTATATGTAATCATATGCATATGTAAAATAATGCAATCATCAACTTCATATAAATAAAAACAGCCTAACGTTACCAAATGAAATGTCAACCTACAAGCTATTGGTCTGTAATGCTTTGGCGGGTGTAAATGGACTCAATCGACTCTTTTTGATCATTGTTCAAAATCCGATCCAGATACAGTCTTTGACAAAAAACGTGATTTTCTCAGCTTTTTGCTCAGAATGTTGATTTTATTTTATTTTATAAAATTCACCCACATTCAGGAGGTGATAAATAAAATAATGCATGAAGCTAGAATAAAAAATTTTTTTAGGCAGAAGCTTTTGTTCAGATATTCATGCAACAAAAAATTCTGGGGGCCATGAATGTTTGTGAAAATTATCAAAAAAGAGAATGTTTCATTCAAACCTTTATAGTCCATTCAGAAAACATTTTGATATTACATTCAGCTAAGGAGCATTTATATAAACAGGTCGCGTGCTGCATTCGTCCAGTCAGTGACACTGGCACTGTAAATATGCCAATAATGATGTTTGTTAACCCACAGTTTGGGAGTGCACAGTGTGAAACGTTAGCACGCATACCCAGGATTAATTGTTATCTCCGGGTAAATTATGAGCAATAGGATTCAGTTTTCAGTTTGCCCATGGTTTAGAATAACCCAGGGTTAACTATTTCAAGTGTTAAAAGCCATACTGAATCATTAGTTCAAGTGATTTGTTAAAAATACTGATTAATTCAGGAACTAAATAATGTGCACTCCACATGTGAACAGTGCATGTTTTTATCAGATTGAGAAGATAGTCGGATTCAAGTGTTTACATACTTAAATTCTCCTATTGATTAGATTATTTTTAAGTCTACAGTCGGATCAAAATTGAATTCTGATCGAGCATAGTTGGATAAACTTTACACGAAGACTTTTCAATCCGATTGTACAATCAATCAATTATTTGGCTGCATGCAAACATAGCAACTGTTAATTGTATTGAACTGTTGTATAAAAGCATTATTGCACATTTGGAGAAACTCATCTCTCCCTATCACACACATGGCTCTGATGCAATGGTCAAAAGTTACTTAAATTAAAATAACTAAATGCATAGCAATCAGTTCATACAAATGTTTTTTTTTTTATTTTTTTTTTTTGTTGACGGACAGGTAAAATAAAGAGGCATATCTTTATGTGACATCAAAAAACAGAAATGGCATCTATCAACTGAAAGCACTGTTTATAATGGGATTGAGCTTGTTTTATAACGTTAAGCGTTCAGGGTTCTGGTGTAGATACATGCAACCAAACATTTCTAATAATAATAAATCATGTTGGAAAAAAATGTGTATAATACTAACAATCCTTAGAAGTAGCCTACTATATAACTTTACAGGCAAATGGATAAGTGGACACTGATTGATGGGCCAAATTTAAGGGTAAATTATAACAGGTAGTTTGAGACACTATCTATGTTCTTACATGGATCATGGGTGAATGTTGGATGAATATGTGAGTGTGTTTGTGTGTATGTGATACCTGTGACCCTCAGTTTATCTGTGCCAATACTGATCTCCTCTTCATCAGCAGAGAAGAGAACTCTCTCGCCATCACTACTTCTCACCTCGAACCGCTGACACTGGGCTTCTACCATCTCTGAGCCTGCAGAAGCAGAAAAAGTAAGAATAAAAGGCCTTGAGAAACAAGAACATAACGTTTGCGGCCCACATTAACCTCATACAATCAGGAAAGGTCTTTTTGTACTAGATATAGAGTATTAAAAAATATCCAAGATGGTGGATAACGATGATAATTATTTTATTATATTATTTTTATCAGTGCTACAAACGTAAATAAATACAAGTTTTATTCTGGTTCTGATGCTGCTTTAGAAAACAGCTGCCAATGTTAAAAATGACAAAAAGGCAACTCACTATGTTTCTGAACAGAGTTAATATTAGAGCAGCTGCTCATTGTTTCCAGGGTGTTTGAAGACTTACTACAGTGTCAAAGTATAGATGTATTTGTACAATACACTTACAGTAATTAATACAGGTCTCGAGTAAAAATGTGTCCCAAATAGAATTACTAATCATTCTTTCAGTCCATTTGCCTGATGAAGTCCTTAACCACAAGACCACAAAATATGTCATGAAACACATTTTATTCTGGCCAAAAAGTGCAGCAAACAATTTTGCAAATAAAATGGCATATATGAAAAGAACCTTTCCACATGTTCTCACTTAACTAAAATTTGTCATAATTTGTTGTGAAAAAGACCAAAAAAAATATCAAATTAACGCCACATGGAAAGCGTCTCAAACTTGACATTATCCACAGACAACAACCAAAAACCTCAAATCTTGTTGGAGAAAAAAAAATATGTATGAAATATTTTTTTTTTAAGTAATATCAACATAAAGAAACACAAACTATATATTATAGTGGAAATATGTATTTATGGAAAGCCAATAATGATTTATTTAACAGTTTCTTTCTACTAGTAATAATCCTATAATAAGCATTATGAAACAAGGACACCTTGAAATACAGTGTAACCAGAAAGCCTTTGAAATTGATCTGTGACTTTATTCATCAAAAATGACTTGGTCCAA
This sequence comes from Chrosomus eos, assembly GCA_036326025.1. Lineage (NCBI taxonomy): Eukaryota > Metazoa > Chordata > Actinopteri > Cypriniformes > Leuciscidae > Chrosomus > Chrosomus eos. Next base: position 40,022,796 of record CM070819.1, on the reverse strand, counting down.
AAACAACAGTGTCACTGAAATCTCGGCAGCTTTTAGTGCACTGCCCCAAACACACAGTGCATTGGCTTCACTGACTATATTATTCATCACAGCTATCATATCTTTCATGACCTCGGTGACTTTGGAGAGCAAACTTGGCTTTGTTTGCTTGCCTGCATTGTGTGTGTGTGTGACAGAAAGTAAACTTCTCTTTTTTTCCTAAAGCCCACTCTCGCCTTTCTCTGCCACCCTTTATTGTCTTTCTAGCTCTTCATCCATTCATTGCCTGTCCTCTTACTTTTTTCAGTGTTTGTACTAAACAGACCTCCTGCCCTTTCTCCAAGCGCCCTATGGCAAATAAAGCAGTCCATTAAAGCCTATAACAATGCAAATTTGGGGATTTAATTTAACCAATTTTTCCAACATGCCTTCCTTTATATTTACCAGTTTACACCTTATCGGATAGTACATAAGAGAGATACACTGTTTTGATAAATGGAACAACACGTGTTTCAGAACTAATTGTTCTCAACATCTACACAATCAATCTGTTTGACTTGCTTTTTAATTTTATAAAAAATGTGATCTGTCCTCAGACTAAGCCTCAGTACTTCACATTCACATTAAATTCATGATTAACCTTGAGATTAACATAAGTAAATATGAAACATTTCTACAATTTTCTTTGAGAAGAGGTCCCCACTTTCACATATTTATAAAAAATGCAAAATCAGTATGCTTTCATCCTAAAGGTTGTCTTTTCATGTTTATAGGTGCACTATGTAACTTTTTTTGTTGTTGTTGTTCGAATGAACAAATTTTAGAAAATGTGTCAATATACAGCCAGTTCTCATCCCAAGGCGTCATATACTGAAGCTTTTGACATTTCGTCTACATCCGACGCAATGGTACCCTTTAGCGTCAATATAGACGCAGATGATATGGGCCAAAGGCGCCTCCTAGCGTGTAACCCTAACCCTACCCAGACCTAAACCTACCATATCTATATTGACGCTAAAGGGTGCCATGTGCTCGATTGCGAAATGTCAAAATATGACGCCCTAGGATGAGAATGCGCTGCAAGATATCATCAATCCCTCTTCCAAAACGTGTTTTTGTCTTCAAAACATGCTTTCACTATGGCAAGCATGTAATAAGTGTTTATATTTTAAACGAGCGAGTGAGAAATGTTGACAGAGAGCAGCTAAATTCGAACCCTTGGGGAATACCTTGTTTTAAAAAAAGCCGAATAGAGGAGAGTCTGCTGGCAAAATGAGAACGCGTCACAGCTCGTATTAAAACTAGAATCAACATTGACTTTGCTTTTGGGAAATGGTGAAAACAGAGATTTGAAATGTTGTAAAACCGACACGGAGATGGCATTTTTATTACTCAACAGGTTAGGTATTTTATTGAACAGATAAATTGTCATATGTAACTTGTTAATTGTACAGCATTATGTATTGTGAAAGTTAATTTCATTGAGGTTGTTGTAGTGCAGTGCTGGAATTTAGGAAGTACTGTGTCAATGAATGGGTATATACAGTAACGTCTTCAGCTAAGCTTGAGATCCTTTCCATTTACAATGGTTATGTCTAGTAATGAATGTGTTATGAGCAGGTAGGACAACCATATTCATCTGCAAAGTCAAGCAGAGACAAAAATAAAGTTCTTCCGCAAAATGCATGCAGTTTTGTTTATTAAAGTTAAAGGATTTTTTGCCTCTTGTTTAGTTCAATTAATTAAAATGAGCTTAAGTGACATGATTTTTTTTACATTTTGCACAAATTAATTAAATTGTTCAATCCAGCTAATATATTTAAAACTGAAGTTTACTCAATTCATTTGTGTTAAAACTACATGAATATTTTTGTTGACAACTAACTGGGCAGTTCCAGCATGCTTCACAAGGGACTGCATTAGGAGAGTAATTTTACAGAGTAAGTGTTATTTTATGTATTTTTAGTAAAGGGACAGATGCTGGTAGTTTATGTTAGTGTTAAATGTTCAGTTATGTAGGACATTTAGAGTAGTTTCTGTAAATATATATACTTGATCAATCCGCTGGTGTGCTAACTGGATAAAAGTCCCTGTTTGTCTGCTTGAGCCATATCAGCATCCGACTTCACTCAATTCTGTTCTTTCAGTCAAGCTTTTCCTCATAGTCAGCAATGAATGTCTTTAATGTGTTTGCTATGTGATCTTGAACTATCTTTGGGTTCGTACTTTGGTTACTGACATGTATTGCACTAGTCACTCACTCTGCTGATTCAGCATTAGCAATCAAGTTTTGTGTCAAGTGCAACCTGAGTGTGTGTAGATGATAACAGAGAATATTTGTTCTTGATTAGCCAAAGTTACTGTACGAACGCAGTGTTTGTCTTGCCACTTGATCATGTTTAATTTGTTAATTAACTACAGTACATTTGCATTTACTACTTGTTTAGCTTAATACACATTGCTGCTTATTACCACTTTCTAATTTTGTGGATTGGTGTTCTTAAAGCAATTTTCAAACATCTACAGGTAGTATGTCCATTGTTAGTTAGGTTAAGAGTGGTCACCATTTTTTTGTATTTTTGGTTTTAGTTAGCATAGGTTATGTAATGGGTTATATACTCTGAATACTTAAGTAATGTTTCTAAATATTTTTGGTAGTTAGTTTAGAGGGTTTGGGTTATTAGTTACAGGAATCGTTTGGTTTTGATATTTTCTTTGATTTTCATTTATATTCAATTTTATTTGTTTTGTAACTTGTTCACACTGTTTTTTTCCATAAATCGTACTCAGTATTACTTGTTATAACGTTGCATTGGTTGTTTCTGTTTATTGGACATGAAATTATCTTAATTGTGTAGCATTAAATGTTACACAATAATCAACCTCAACCACAGTAATGTTTATGATTTGTATGGTTATCATTATGAAGAAGAGTAGCACTTTAGGCTGTGAGCACTCAGTGATCAATGCTAATGTCAGTACTGAAACCAGTCTTTTCTTATTTGTCCATTGTATACATTGTGTATAATGAAGAACATAACTGCTTGTTTGAACACATAGGAAAATAAATTCTCAGTAAATTAATTAAAAAAATTAAGTTGGACTAACATGCAAAATTTGTTTGACTAATGTAGTAAGTTAAACATATAGAGTACATTTACTTTCAACCTAATGCTGTTCTTTTGAATTTTCTATTATAACATATCAAACAATGTTAATCTTAATATTTTCAGAGACCCAAAAAAACAAATGTAGAGCTCATTATTTATACAAATATATTTGGTGTAGGATAATAATGATTATAATAATAATAATAATAATAATAACAGGGTGGGAAATTAACTTTTTTGACCACCAGCCACAGTGGCTGGTGGATGCCCAATTTTACCAGCCACTTATATTTTTTACCAGCCACTTTTCCCGGAATTCAAATTTACAAAGTATTATTATACACAGTAAGTACAGTGCATGGACTGTTCGACGGGAAGGTAGGCTAACCATTCCCTCTTTTCCCTTCGTCATTAATGTGCCACTTTTTCGAAAAGTACCTTCTCTTTTATTTACTTCGCCCTCAACAGTTTGTACATTCATAGCTACTGCTGACTCCACGGCAGGCCTCTTAAAGGGATAGTTCACCCAAAAATGAAAATTCTGTCAGTAATTACTCACCCTCATGTCGTTCCAACCCCTAAGACCTTCGTTCATCTTCAGAACACAAATTAAGATATTTGTGATTAAATCTGAGAGCTGGATCACTCCTCCATAGGCTTCTAAATGATTGAAACTTGACAGCCCCGAAAAGTTCTTAAAGAAATCGTCAAAAGAGTCCAAGTGACTACAGTGGCGAGATCTTAAGTTTATAAAACGACGAGAATACTTTTTGCGTGCAAAAAAAACACAAAAATAACGACTTTATTGAACCATCTCTTCTCTTCCATGTTTTTCTCCTAAGCTGTTGACGTAGTGTAACTGCGCAGCGCTTCTGTGTTATACGTCACACGTAGGCTCACTATTGGCCGACGCTGGTCATGTGTGATTCAACCAGAAGTGTTGCGCAATAACACTCCGTGAAATCTCCAGGCCCAAAGAGAATTCTTGAATAGAGTCGCTATTTTTTTTTTTTTTTTTTTTGCGCTCAAAAAGTATTCTCATAGCTCGATAAACTTAAGATCTAGCCACTGTAGTCACTTCGACTCTTTTAACGATTTCTTTAATAACTTTTCGGGGCAAGTTTCAATCCCTTAGAAGCCTATGGAGGAGTGATCCAGCTCTCAGATTTAATCACAAATATCTTAATTTGTGTTCCGAAGATGAACGAAAGTCTTAGGGGTTGGAACGACATGAGGGTGAGTAATTACTGACAGAATTTTCATTTTTGGGTGAACTAACCCTTTAACACCGGGTATATGTCGCCACATTTTTAAAATTTTCCTTTCGTCTGTACCTCAGCTCAGCTATATGTGTCACGGTCCATTGAAAAACCAATCAAATTAGTTACTCGACAAAAGTGCATTATTGTTACTTAGCAACAGCATTCTTTGACAAAAGACGTCCAATCTGTTACAAGGAATGTTTTAAAGGATAATTCCGGTATTTAACACTTTGAGTCTATTTTCTAGTGTGTTTTGGATGAACTAGAGTGGTGGACTTAGAATTTTTGACGATGGGTCCTGTCTCGAGTTTTTGACTATTTTAGGATCGCCTCTGAGCGCTTCAGAGTGGCTGTCTACGAGCATACTGAAACATGTGCTTAAAACAACACTTAACATTAGCTCTCAAAACTGTGGAACTCACCGAGTGGTTAGTGGTGTTCGTTGATGATTAAAAACAAATATATATCGACGCAATGTATGCTTTCAATCCGTGTTATTTACTATAGTAGAACTATATTTTCAGATACCTCACAACCGCGTATAAACCGCGTATAAACTTCCGCTCGATATTTGAGTCTGAAGCGTTAGCACACCCCGACCACTTGATGGTGATCAGTTGCTCTGCTAGCCTTCTGAGAGACGGAGAACCGAGCGAAAAGACTACAACCAGAGAATGTCTAATAAAGAGACTTATGCCATAGTCAAAAACTCGAGACAGGACCCATCGTCAAAATTTCTAAGTCCACCACTCTAGTTCATCCAAAACAAACTAGAAAATAGACTCAAAGTGTTAAATACCGGAGTTATCCTTTAAGTAGTAACCAATAAAAATATGTTTTACAATCTACCAGCCACTGTGGCTGGTATACAAGGCAAAGTCACCAGCCACTTTGAAAAAGTACCAGCCATTGGCTGGTGGCTGGTGCTAATTTCCCACCCTGAATAATAATAATAATAATAATAATACATTTAATTTGTAATGCGCTTTTCTTAAACCCAAAGCTCTACAGTAAAATAAACAGAAACAACAAGGGCAATAAAACAATGAATTAAAGAAAAACAGCATTACATGTGTCTTAATCAACTTTTTAAAGTGTCCCAACATTGGTGCATGTCTAATGGTAAGAGGAAACACATTCAATAGCTTGGGAGCTTTGTATGAAAAGGCTCTTTCCCCCATGGTCTTGAGCTTTACATTAAGGCTGATGTAGTAAAAGAGAGTTAGCAGAATGGAGAGAACGTGATGGAGTATAAGAGCTAATGAGATCACATAGATACTCTGGTTCAGTCTCATATAGATTATTGTATTGCCTTGTTCTCTGGCCCTCCAGCTAAATCTTTGAGCAGGCTACAGTACATCGAAAATAAAGTCTCAGTAAATTAATTAAAAAAAAAAATTTGGACTAACATACAAAATTTGTTCAACTAATGTAGTAAGTTAAACATATAGAGTAAATTTATTTTCAACTTAATGCTGTTCTTTTGAATTTTCTAAGCTCAAGTGTGCTGTAAGCTCAAGAACAAGCGGGAAAGAGCCTTATTTACAAAATTTTGTAGGCTAAAATAATAATTTTATAATCAATTCCCACACTTATGGGAAGCCAGTGCAACTGTGACAGCACCGGTGTAATGTGTTCACGAGGAGAAGTACGAGTGAGCACACGGGCAGCAGAATTTTGAATGTATTGTATCCTGCTCAGTGCTCAGAGATTTAGCTGAAGGGCTAGAGAACAAGGCAGTACAATAATCTAACCTATAATTGTAATGAAGGCATATGGGAAGCCAGTGCAACTGTGAAAGCACCGGTGTAATTCACGAGGAGAAGTAAGAGTGAGCACACGTGCGGCAGACTTTTGAATGTACTGTAGCCTGCTCAGAGATTTAGCTGGAAGGCCAGAGAGCAAGGCATTACAATAATCTAACCTAGTTGTAATGAAGGCATGTATAAGCCTTTCTGTGTCTTCAAAAGATATAAAAGGTCTGAGTCGAGCAACGTTTCTCAGATGGTAAAAAGCAGTTTTAGAGATGGGTTTTATATGTGCTTTAAATGTTAACTGTGGATTCCGCACCTGTGAAGTGGGAATTACCCAGCTAGAGTCAACAATCAAACTAATCTGCTCGGCTTTACAAGTAGCCGTCACTGTACCAATCTGCATCAATTCCGTTTTGGAGCCGTTCAGCTTCAGGAAGTTATTCTGCATCCATATACTGATCTCTGCTAGACAACTACGCAAAGCTATTAATGAGCAATGGACATCAGGACTATTGGTGATGTAAATCTGCGTATCATCCGCGTAGCAGTGATACCCAAGACCATATTTCCTAATGATCTACTCACGTGGAAGCATGCAAATTTTAAATAAAATTGGACTCAACACTGAACTCTGAGGAACTCCCTGTCGAACAGGCACGGTATCAGATTTGTAATTACACAAAGCTTACAAACTGGGCAAGATTATGTTAAATATATGTGAAAAAAAAACATGCTGTTCATTAATTAATTGCTTTTCATTCTTTTATTTTATAATTAGCAAGATATGTTGCATATCAGTTAAAGTTTTAGATCATTTGGTATCTTTTGAGGGAAAAAGTGAAATAAAAAAAGTCAAATCTACATAAAGTATGTGAGATAGTGATTAAAAACGTGCTTGAGGATAAGGAAAGGCTAATTTTGATTATGCTGATGAGACCAAGATAAGTGAATGCTAATAAAGTGTTAATTTAAACTTGTATTTGATTAATCCTCTCTTGACAATATCACTGCACAGCAGTGGCCAGAGATGTGCTTATAGATCCACTACAGAGCATGATCATCTTCAGAAAAAATGTGACAAGAATCACACCACAGGATAATGAAGGGACAGATGTTTCTTTATTTCTCCCTTCTTTCAGTAAAAAAGAGCTCTGATACTTAACGTTTTGATTTGTGAGTTTGTGGAGTATCCGAAAGCCCAAGATGTATCTGTATCCACCAGAAGAAGAAAAAAAAAGTATAATTATTTAAAAACAAATACTGATTTAACATGGCCAAAATGAATAAGCAAGCAATGATTCTATATGTGGAAATTTGGTTAATTTGATAATTGCACATGGTTGCAGATAGAAAACAATAATACTTCTTAAAAGAGGCACAAAGTTAATATCTCTAATACCAATCATTAACATCTTACAATTACAATAAAATTAAAGTTTTGTTGGTAAAAAACAAACAAATTAAATTGCAAAATTTGATTAGACGAGTGGATGGGGTCTAATTTATCTGTGGAACCACGACTGTGCCTTCTCGGTGATAAATCAGTGTTACCCAATATAGCAAACAATCCATTTACCCTTATTAAGATTGATATATCTTTCCTCACTCGTATACAAATTCGTAAGATTTTTGCTCAATCATACGTATTTTACGTGTTGCCCAATTCGTATGAGTTCATACAAATGACCTAACCCTGACCTCACCCCTAAACCTACCAGTCACTGGGGTTTAGACAATTGTACTAATTCGTACAAGTGAGGTCCTACAAATCCGTAGGAATTAGCCACCTCATAAAATATATACGTATTGGTTGTGAGATAGCGTTGGTTGCATCACAGCTGCCAGTATGATTTTACGCAACCGGAAATGCCCTAAAACCCCAGATCTAAAAGATTGGACTGATGGGATGATTGAAATTGCTGCATAAGATCATGTTGGGGAGAAAAAATGATCATTTTGGCAGCATGTACAAATAGAGTGAATTTAAAATTTAGAGGACTGCTTAACAACTGTTTAATTCCCATGTGCTTTTGTTTTGATTGTATTCCATTGATTGTGACTAGTGGCTGAATATGTAATTGCAAAGGTGATTACTGAATACTTTGATTATATAAAACACATATATATTAATTACATTTGGTTATTCATGATTAAGCCATGTTGTTCACAACAAGCTGTTACCTCAGATTTATTCGCATAATTCAAGAGCTCAAAGTTCGAGTGCTTGATTACTTTAGTGATTCTCAGTGAATGTACATGTAAGGATTAAACACTCAATATTTACACAAGGACATCCTCACTTTCATAAAGCCATCCAGACTGCACCAACTCTCGGATCCTTCCACTCATCCAGGTGGTTTGAATGAGAAATGATATGCAACGGATATTAATGGCCTGCTCTTGAATATTAATTGATATTGATGTACCCCTCAGTTGAGGTTGGAGGAAATGGAAGCTTTCACTATAGGAGTAAAATGGGAAGAATGTTTGACCTTGCTGTGGAAAATCAGATGGTGTTAAAATGAAAAGATGCTTGTTGCATTAAAAAAAAAAAAAAAAAAAAAAAAAAAAAAAAACATTTGCTAAATTTGCCAGTTGAAAAAATACTTTAAGAAACGCCTTGAAAGGTCTTGAGTGACCAGTCAAGGCCTTTCGTGGCATAGGATGGAAAAGTTAACAGTAAAACCATATTAAAAAATAAAAATAATTTTATAATAATTTTATAATAATTGTATAATATAATATAGGCTAATATAATATAATACAAAATATTGTAGCGAAATGTTTTCACAGTATAAATTAAGTGATTATTTAAATGGAAATATAAAGCTACCTTTTATATTTTAGGGAGTCCCTTCACAAAGTTAATCATCATAATAGGGGTTCCATGTCATAAAATAAATTTAAAGACCCCTGTTTTACAATATCCTCTACAGCCAAATAACAATGGGCTGTAAATCACGAGCTGCTTCATTATAATTCCAGTTATAGCAATTGGCAGTAGCTCGACTTGGATGAGGGTGACCATATGTCCAAAATGCAGTTAATATAAAACATGGAGGTTCTGATCTAAATTACTTTGACCATATAAACAATCTCAGCTGATGCAAGGCAATGACGTTTCCACATCCATTCTATTTAAAAAACAAACAAACAAAAACATAGGGGCTCTTAACAACAACAGCAAAAAAAAAAAAAAAAAAAAATCCTTTAATCTTTCGAAGGTTTCAAGAGAAGTAGCTTGCAGAGAACTGGTGCACAAAATAAAAGCAAAACAGAAAAGAAGAAAAAAAAGTTGGAAAGATAAATGATTTATCTGAACCGGATAACCCTCATCAATAAAAAGGAGAAATAGGTGCATTTTGAGCACCTGCATTAATCAGTGGGTGTGTGTACATGTGTCTGGGTGTGGTTTGTGAACAGTGTAAAGAGACAAATAATCAAAGCTGTTTTCATAATCAGCCAACACAGCCCTGAAGACTGATGCGTGTATTTGTACGCATTAATCTCCATATGTCCTTTAGGTTCTCTCTCTCTCTCTCTCTCTCTCCTCTCTCTCTCCATCTCTCTCTCTCTCTCTCTCTCTCTCCTCTCTCTCTCTCTCTCTCTCTCCTCTCTCTCTCTCTCTCTCTCTCTCTCTCTCTCTCTCTCTCTCTCTCTCTCTCTCTCTCTCTCTCCTCTCTCTCTCTCTCTCTCTCTCTCTCTCTCTCTCTCTCTCTCTCTCTCCTCTCTCTATGGAGGGTTTTAAGCTCACTACCTCTAAGCGGCAATGTGGCATTGCAAATGATGATATTCATTTAAAACTAGCAATTTATTCTTGCTAAATTACACAACATAAAACAGCACATTAAATTTCTAAACGTTCCTCTTCATGCATGCACACTTTGCCAATGTATTCTTATCATGATTAATTACTTGGAACTAATCACTCAAATCACTGGATTTTTGGTGCCGCGAAACTTATAATTGGTGATTGAAGCACTTTGAGGCGGCTGTTTTGAAACTTCCAGGTAGATCTCCATTTAAATTGGTTCTCTTATGCCCTGCAGTGGATGCAATGGAATACAAACTTTTGAAATAATATTATGTTGAACTCTTCTTGACTGACTGAAATTTAAATACATACTAAGATAACTTGATCTTGAATAGATTTTGTCCTTGAACACCCGAAATTCACCAAGCAAATCACTGTTAGTGTAAATGCCCCTTTTAATGTCATGTGACGCAATAAATAGCAATTTAGCAAACCAATGGTCCATATTTGGCTTATTAGCTTGATCTTAGCCCTTGATGGTATGCTTTCATGAACAATTTAGTCAGTCGGTTGAATTCCGTCCGCATAGAACGTCAATGAAGTAGCCATTTATAATACATACTCAAACAAATAATAGTTACAAAATTGTATAATTGAGCATTTGAATGTATTTATAACAATGCCTAATTGAACACGAACTGGCTAGCAGGGTGCTAAACAATCCCACAATAACACTTTAGGATGTATGTTGGTTGTAAAAATGTCAATTTTACAAAAAAAAAAAAAAAAAAAAACTAGCTAACTAAAAACGCTACAGACCTGTTAAATGATTAACTGTAAGTTATCTTACCATATAGGCCTGGTGATTGTGTGTTGTTTAGTTAATGTTTATTGCATTACTGTATGTGTTATGGGCAGGCCACTTTTGATAAACTCTGATTTCATCATGTGTGTTTCCATTTTTACCAACTGTATTTTTATCATCCAACTTAAGGAAAAAACATGTTTTGGTAGTTTAATTAAGCATATTAACATTGTATCACTTAATGAACTACATGGTTATATAAGTATAGAATATGAAAGCACCAATATGCCATCCTATAATACCATAACAAAAAATTAGTTGCTGGTTGTTTACCATAAATCTACCAGGGAATCAGTGGGTTTCTGGCATGTAGCTAACTATAGCTTAATTTCACAATCTATAACTTTTGTTGTATATATATATATATATATATTATATATCTATATATCTATATATTATATATATCTATCTACTATCTATCTATCTATCTATATATATATATATATATATATATATATATATCTATCTATCTATCTATCTATCTATCTATCTATATAATATATATATATATATATATATATATATATATAAAGCATAATTGACAATACATGAATGGTCATAACAGTTCAAATGGCATGTCAGCAAATGATGAGACACTAAATATAAGATTTTATTTTTTTTAGCCAATGGAAAATCAATTTCATGGGTGGGCTGAATTTATTAAGACAGCGAATTGCCTTTAAAATTAATGGAAATGCTAACTGACAACATTTTGGAAAGAATGTGGAGTCAGAAGATACTGGCAGTGCCCCTTTGCCACACCTGAGTCCCCAACGTCACACTTGTCTTCCTGTTGTCCTTGTCCGCCCCCCAGAGCATCTCTTACTCGTGTCCTTTCTGTCAACCAGTGCTAATGAAATCATCTCCCACTCTCTCAAAGCGGAGAAGCCATTCATTATGCACTCTACACTTCTAAAAATGAAAAGTCAATAAGACAAAAAGCAGATGCTGTGTTCCCTCAATGTCCTCTCAGTTGTTTGGTCTCTGGAGGAGGTGTTCAGTGGAGAAACGAGCACACAGCTGGAGTCGTGCGTGAGGACAGCCCATGCACGGATTATTTCCCTGTCCCACAATTTCAATCATCCGAGCAGGGACCTCGTGGCAAACAGCGGGATGCCTCAGGTTAGCGGAGAAGGATGGAGATATGGAGAGAGAGAATGAAAACAAGATCTGACAGCAAGAGCTTCATACTGCATTTCATCACCAGCTCACTTCCAGCACACAGCCCATCAACTCCTCCAACTAAATCCTGCTGCACAATAATTTAGCGAGGCAATACGTTGCTGCAAGAAGGTCATGAAGAGCATTACTTCACAACACAATTTTCCAGAAACACAATTGAGGGTCACAAGGTGAAGATATTCTAAAAGGTTAGCCAAAAGTACCTGATCATTTTCGGGGGTAGGGGTGTGGATTGTGTGTGGAGGGGTTCCAAAATTCTCCAGCAATTGAATAAATAATTACTAACTTGTGTGGGAGTATTCAAATGCTGTGTATGTAAATACTCTAGTGGTCAAAAGTCTGGGGTCAGTAAGAAATTTTGTTTTTGAAGACGTGTCTTATGCTCACCAGGGCTGCATTTATATATATAATAACATTTAAAACAACTGTTTTGTATTTTAATATATATTAAAATATAATTTATTCCTGTGACGGAAAGCTGAAATGATTGCATCATTACTGTACACAGTCTTCAGTGTCACACAATCCTTCAGAAATCACTCCAATATGTTAATTTGTTGCTCAAGAAAAAAATATTATTATCACAGTTTACACAACATGGCTATTTATCTATTTATTTATAACAATGTATGTATGTCATATACTGTATGCATCTGTATGTATGTCTATTGTATATAAAATGGAAAATAAATCATTTAAACATTGTATATATTGTGTTTTACTGTGTGATAAATTGAATAAAATGGCTGATTCCTTTATCTTCTAAGGCTATTTTCATAGTTAGTGTAACTTAAATACACAGAATAAAACATATATACACTCACCTAAATGATTATTACGAACACCTGTTCAATTTCTCATTAATTCAATTATCTAATCAACCAATCACATGGCAGTTGCTTCAATGCATTTAGGGGTGTGGTCCTGGTCAAGACAATCTCCTGAACTCCAAACTGAATGTCAGAATGGGTAAAGCAATTTTGAGCGTGGTATGGTTGTTGGTGCCAGACGGGCCGGTCTGAGTATTTCACAATCTGCTCAGGTACTGGGATTTTCACGCACAACCATTTCTAGGGTTTACAAAGAATGGTGTGAAAAGGGAAAAACACTATGCGGCAGTCCTGTGGGTGAAAATGCCTTGTTGATGCTAGAGGTCAGAGGAGAATGGGCCGACTGATTCAAGCTGATAGAAGAGCAACTTTGACTGAAATAACCACTCGTTACAACCGAGGTATGCAGCAAAGCATTTGTGAAGCCACAACACGCACAACCTTGAGGCGGATGGGCTACAACAGCAGAAGAACCCACCGAGTACCACTCATCTTCACTACAAATAGGAGAAAGAGGCTAAACAATTTTCAAGAGCTCACCAAAATTGGACAGTTGAAGACTGGAAAAATGTTGCCTGGTCTGATGAGTCTCGATTTCTGTTGAGACATTCAGATGGTAGAGTCAGAATTTGGTGTAAACAGAATGAGAACATGGATCCATCATGCCTTGTTACCACTGTGCAGGCTGGTGGTGGTGGTGTAATGGTGTGGGGGATGTTTTCTTGGCACACTTTAGGCCCCTTAGTGCCAATTGGGCATCGTTTAAATGCCACGGCCAACCTGAGCATTGTTTCTGACCATGTCCATCCCTTTATGGCCACCATGTACAGGATAATGCACCATGTCACAAAGCTCGAATCATTTCAAATTGGTTTCTTGAACATGACAATGAGTTCACTGTACTAAAATGGCCCCCACAGTCACCAGATCTCAACCCAATAGAGCATCTTTGGGATGTGGTGGAACGGGAGCTTTGTGCCCTGGATCCCACAAATCTCCATCAACTGCAAGATGCTATCCTATCAATATGGGCTAACATTTCTAAATAATGCTTTCAGCACCTTTTTGAATCAATGCCACGTAGAATTAAGGCAGTTCTGAAGGCGAAAGGGGGTCAAACACAGTATTAGTATGGTGTTCCTAATAATTATTTTTTTAGGATGGATTTTCTGGCAAGAGGATAATACAATAGTTAAAAGTCATTTAAACAGTAAAGGTTGTGATGAACGTATTAATACGTTTTCAAGACAGCTTTAATCTGAGTTTTTATAACAAAAAGGAGAAAAAAAAGTAATGTGAATAAAAACCAAGCCCTCTGACATAAGTTGAAGATACACTTAAGTATATATTCCCTAAATAAGATACAGTTCATATAAGCTGTAGTGTTTACAATTGTGACAATGAACACTAATCAGGATCCACTAAATGCTGGATTTTCAAAAGTATAGTTCACAGCACCATTGTTGTGCCATTGTTGCAGTACACTTGCACGATTGTTGGGACAATGACTTACATTTTCACATCCCTAAACAAAACACTGAAAAAAAAAAAAAAAAACTGTGATTGGTTGCTTTACATGTCAGTCAGACGTCCTCTTGGATGGTTCTTGGCCAATGAAAGCTGCAATGGAGTCCAGATCTTCTGCCGTCAGTCTGAAGGTCTGGCTATGCGAGACTAGTTGGGTTTCGACAGGGTTGAGAACCTTGGGCCTAAAGCCACAAAGACCATGACGGACTACAGCTCTCAGATATTTAAGCGACTCCCTTATGAACAGAGGATGAAGTCATGATCGCAGTGCTCCCGCTTCATGCTCACCACAACGCAACTGTGCATCAATCATCTGAACTTATGGGCCATATTATAAAAACAGAGACCTCTGTACTCTTGGGCCAAGCTATCAGAAGACAGCCCAGCTCTCTGGCTCTCAGCACCCCTATACAATTTCTGTTTGAAGATTAATGTACTTCCAACGAGTGGGTTCAGGGACGAGAGAACAAGAAGAGAATCGAAACAAACAGGAGTGAAGGAGAGAGAGGTGATACGATATAACTTAGCTGCCTGTTTGGGAGCTAATCCCTGCAATGAAATTCCCTAAATGTTCAGACAATGTCGAGAGAGCCTGAAGGCAACGACTCTGCAGAGCGGGTAATGTCAAAGAGAGGATATAGAGGGCACATTGGCAAGAGCGCTATATGACTCTCACTATGCTGTCTGCAGAAGCACTATAGTAAATACTAAACTAATAAAGAGACTTAATAAAAATAGAAAATCCCTATGGAGCAACTTTTGCTCCCAAACATTACATATGTGGGTGATTTTTATCACTTTTTAATTTGCATTGGTTAATTTATGGTCCTGCTGTGTACATAATAAAGCTCCATGGGACACAAATAGCATGAGATTTAATTTAAAACCGTTGCATTCATCACAAAACAGGCCATACGAGCCAGATAAGGCTTGCTGTGTTTTTGCTAGGAAAGCAGATCTATATTTAGAATCAGATAATTTAATTTATAAAGGCATATCTGTTCATTAATACAGCACGTTCCAGCTGCAAAGACCAGTATATGTTGTGTTTTTATATCCCACCAGTGAACGAATGAGGAACACTAAATGGGAAACCAGGAGTGACGTGACTACAGAAACACAAAAGAAATTAATAATTAAATTAGGTTAAATCAGTAAATAAAATAAAAATATATATATATATATATATATATATATATATATATATATATATATATATATATATATATATATATATATATATATATATATATATATATATATATATATATATAAACTTTTATTTCCCAATTCATTAAATTCTACTTTAATTGCAATTCAAATTTGTTTTCAACTTCAAGCAAAGCCAATTTTATTCAAATTCCAACTTATGAACTAAGTGAACTATTCAATTCTGAATTTTGCCTAACCCTACCAAACCAATCTAGCACTAAAGCCGTTGTCACACTAGACTTTGAGCATGGACAATTTCTATTGTACTTAACAGTAATGCTGCAATCCTGCATGTTGAAAGATTGTGTTCCTTTAATTCTACAAAAAGGTCACGCTGTGTTATTTCAATCTTCTATTGGTTCAAGTGATACGAATAATCACAGGTCAGGGTTAACCATATTGAATTTTGGAAAGCAGCGAAATCCGAGCTTGCGTTTTTGTAGCATCTGTATTGATGCTAGTCAGTGCAATGCAAAATGTTGACCGCTCCTTTACCCATATCCAACAGTCACGACCAGTGGAAAATTTGAGAAAATCCACCAAAGTTTCAGTATTTCTTTGCTGCATGTTACTAATACAGGGAAAATATGCATGTTTGTTCTTTCCACTGTTCTCCTTTGCACAGCAAAGCTGTGATGTGCTATAGTCCATGAGCAGAAAGTGAAGGAGAGCATGTCGACTTCTGCTGGCTTTAGGGCTGGTTGCTTCTGCTCTGATCTTACAGCTGGTTTGAGTCAGGTAGCTCTTTTTATACACACACAAAAACATAAACACTCTGCCTTGCATACCTTGGAGTGGAAAAAAACAAACCCTGACAAGCAAAGAGGATTCACTGGAAAACACTAGAAAACACAGGGGCTCCAGAAACCCCCGTGGCTGCATTGAGATAGAGCAGTAATTGAAGGAGGTCCTGAGCCCGGTAGGCAGTCGGCCCCAGAATGCAACCTTCCGTCTTCTGAAACGTAATGGTGAAACTGAGCTTCTACTGAAAACAAAAAACATAGGTCTGCAGGATTGGTGCAATGTTCTGTCTAAATGTGAATGAGTTACTCTAAAGTACCTTGCACATGAAAAACAAAACCAGGGGTTAAACTGGACCAGAACAATCTGAAATTGTTTGTCAATCCAAATCGTTCATACACTACCATTCAAAAGATTGGGATCTGTAAGATTAAAAAAAAAAAAAAAATTATTTGTTAAGTCTCTTATGTTCAACAAGTCAGCATTTATTTGACCAACATACAATAAAAACAGTAGGCTAACATTATGAAATATTATTACAATTTAAAATAACAGTTTTCTATTTTTATGTATTTATTTGATAGCAAAACTGAATTCCAATCCTTCTAATATGCAGATGTGGGCTTCAAGTTACTTTTTCCCTAAATGTCAATGTTGAAGAGAGTTGTGGGAACTCTTACATAAGACGTAAATGTATTTACTGTCACTGTGGCGAGCAGGATGAGGGCCGTGAGAGATCGGCACGAGGCCGGTGGCGTGATTACTGATGAGCAACTCCTGCGCGACGCACCGGTCTCGTATCTCTCACGGAGGAGCGGAACCATAAAAGGAGGAGCGACGACAGTGGAGATGAAGAGAGGAACAGGCCTGGACTTGTGTTGTGTTTGCTTTGTTATATGTGACAGCAGTCGTCCGTGAGGGGCTGTTATAAAATTGTTTAAATGTTCGCCGGTTCCCGCCTTCTTCTTCCCGTAACATCTAACATCATTACAGTCACTTTTGATCAATTTAATGTGTCCTTGCTAAATAAAATCTTACTTAAAGGCATAAAATCTTACTGAAACCAAACTGATTCAGTGCACTGTTCTCTATCTCATCATCATCTTCTCTCAGACGCAAACTCGACCTCGGTTGGCGGCCCACTAGCTAAACTAGTACCTAACTACCACTAACCAATCAGGACCAATGCGGAATGATGGTACAATCACAAACGGTTTTCATAACAGGTAACTGTACCTTTTGGGAGGTTGGTGTAACACTTTGGGTCTTGTAAAGTCTAAAATGGGCTCTAATGGGATCTAAGTACTGCTTTATATAAAAACAAAGGCAAGATAGTCGATAGCTTGGAAACCTCTAAAATCCCAGAAAACATAAAATGCTTTTAATTAAAAATGCACACCGATTGACAAGAACCGACAAAGAAAAAAGTTAAATAAGAAGGCTTAAATTAACAAGGAACTAATTAACTGAAAGAAAATGCCAGGAAACAAACAAAAGCCAAGAAACCTGGCACAAAACAAAAGAGCTTCAGTTGGGGTGGATTCTGGACAGTAACTAACACCACATTTAAAGTTCTTCCAATTTAATCTCTACATATAAACAGTCCCAAATTAATGTGTCATTAAATGCCAAAATACCATCATGGTAATAAAATAAAAGCAATCATAATGTATATTTTATGTTTACTGGCAACTTACTAACAATGATGAAATTGTCAAATATTTTTCTTATTCAATTGTGTTCTTTCATGTAAATGAGCATATGCCAAATTTGGAGGGCAAATCTGTTGGAGTTCCAAACATGGAAAAATTGTGGTAGCTCAAACAACAAAGAGAGAATATGAAAAGCACATGAGCTATTAATGAAACGGGCCACTGTGAAATGAGAATCTGTGAACTCGGGCAACATGTCCATGAAATAGTTTAAAAATGCCACTCACCCACAGTGAGTTGTCCTGTCAGCTGGCCAAGGTTATTTCGTGCATTCACTGTCACATTGCGGTCTGACTGTAAGACCAGAGGACTGTCCTGAAATACACAGTGAGGAAAAAAACTGGTTATATGATCCAGCATAATTAAAAGTTACACAAGATAAAGCAACCAGAAAGAGGAAACAGAGGAAACATTGCATCTCATTCACAACATTGTATTTTGGTTGCTGTTGGTGATGTTGTACAGCACTTCAAGAACATTCTAGAACATTGACACCTAAAATATGAAAAAGTTAAACAAATAAAACACTTTAGAAACATTGTGAAAATAAGTAGTTTTTAATATTCTCCACTACTTGATTTTTCTTTAAACAACCTAAAAAATTTATTTCCCTATGTAAAGCAAACTGAGCCTTTTTATGTTTTTGTTTTTTAAATAATCATCCGAAGATATGGGTCAGTTAACCCAAATTTGTATATAAAAATTTCTAAAACATATAGGGCCCTATCTTGCACCCGGCGCAAATGACTTTGTTCACTGACGCAAGTATCATTCCTATTTTGCACCCGCGCAAAGCGGGCTTTTCCCTCCACAGACCTGCGTCGGTAAACTAGGGAATGAACTTGCGCTCCCTGGGCGGGTCGGCGCAAAAAGGAGGCGTGTTTCGGCGCAAACATTCCCTAGTGCTATTTTGCACTTCCAGAAAACAATTACGCCACTGACCAAAAAAAACCTGGTCTAAAGTCACTGGCGCGTTGCGCGTTGTTCATAATGCTATTTTAAGCGCGCATGCTTGGCCATAATGTAGCGGGTGCACAATGCGCACACACTTTGATTCTCTCATCAACACAGATGCAGCAGTTTTTATTTTTGCAAATCATACATTATAACAGGGAAATATATTACCACACGAGGGAAATCATTGTGGTGTCCATGAAGATGTGAAAAAATAGGCATAAATCTAGCTTACACATTTACCCAAAATTTTCAGGCAAATTGTAGTAATGACGGATCAGATCTGTTGCCCAATAGTGGCAAGACACATATGTATATAAGGACATCTGACAAATTAGTTTGTCCGTCAAGAACCAGGGAAAAAAAAATCTGAAGACTCCAAAATCACCTTTACCATAATGTAAGTACATTAAAAAACTTAATCTTTAACTTACCAGTTAAGTTGAGCTTTCTCATATTTTTTTCTATTGATTTGGGTGGGTTTGTGCCATCCCCAATGTCACTTCTCTTTCTTTTACGGCCCTGACGAGAACATCGGTCTCGGCTGTGAACCGCTCCTGGCGCGCGTCTGGTAAGTGCGCCATAATAATAACAATCCGCCATGCACCATGAGCACCTTTTCTTAAAGGGTATGTTAGATGACGCTCTGATTGGTTTATTTCACGTTACGCCCAAACCACACCTATGAATAATGAAGCTACTTCAGACCAACCTCTTTTAGATTTGCGCCAGGCGCAAGAGGCATTTATCCTGCCGCCCACAAAGCTACTTGCGCTTTGCGCTTTGACACTTGCGTTTCAGATCGTGCGCTGGGTGCAAGATAGGGCCCATATTGTTGTAATAACGTGCATACAGTTTTTTTTTTTTAAACAGTAATCGGCTTAAAAAAGTAAAGCAGACAAAATAAATAATTACATGAAAGTAAATAATAAATAATGAAATGAAATTAGATAATGAAATGAAATGAGATAATGACATGAAAAAAATAATAAATGAATTAATGAATGAAAACATACATATATAAATAAATATATAAATAAATGTGTAAGTAAAATGTCAGCTGCTAATGCCGGTTTTCATCAATCATACTGAATTGACATAATTTGAATACAGAACCATGAAAAAGACAACACTGAAGCCTCATATTTGATCTGTACTTCTCTCTTTGTTTTCACTATTATCACTACACTCACTACTGTTTTATGCTATTGGTAAACACTTTCATTTGAAAGATGGCAAAATCATTTTGATGACAGGCATATGTTGTACCAGGGGACCTGCTAACATCATCATAACAACGTTCCTGCAATGTTGTGAAAATATATATGATGGTAAAGACGTAACATCTGTCGTTTTAAGTACACAGGAAAAAAATCTTAACACTACTAGCTGTTGATGGTGAGTTGAGATATGAGATGATTGACATTTGCATCTGTATTTAATACTGATACTTGTGATCGGACAACCTGAAACAGATGTTATAATAGTTGTAAATGGGTGGAGAGGTAATATTATACAGAAGATAAAGAATGATAGACAGGATGTTAATGTGTTCAATGTGATGCTGTACGTGATATCTGAACTATGTGTGTGTGTGTGTGTGTGTGTGTGCGTGCGTGCGTGCGTGTGTGCGTGCGTGCGCGCGTGCATGCGTGGCAGGGGTGTGTGTGTTTGTGTGTTCATGCATGCAGTGATGCATGCTGTGGATCACTGGATTCAATGTCTTTTTGTTGTGTGCGACTTTGATCCTACTGACCTACACGTCCTCTTCCATAACAGAGCCTCTGCTGTAGCGTAAATCAAACACAAGCACTGAACACAATGTCGTAGTGCCCTGCAAATACGATTAATCTTAACCCCGGTCAGAATCATGAGGGCATGCAATACTGAAATCACCCCATCATATATAATGTCTGTATAATATTTAGAGTGTTTTTTGTGTGTACTTTTTTAAGCTGATCTGAGGCTCAATCTCTTTTAAAGCTTAATAATCTGGGCATGAGAATTCAGCCCTTAGATTAGCTTCAAAGCACAGCGCTCCCTTTTGACATTGATCGACTTGCCAGGCCACCAGATCAATATATCGACAAGTACAGTGAAGGTCCACAAGCGCAAGTTCCCCATTTCTTCGCTTTATCTAAAAAATGTTTCCCCCTTATATGTGTTTAGTGTGTGGCCAAATGTCTTCACTTGTTGACAGTACACATAAATGACGAAAATGTAGCAACTGAATGGTTTTGATATTATCGAAACGTGCGTAATGGCTTATTCATGAATATTTTTATTGTCAGCGTCGAAAAAATTAAATGAAAATTATTTAGATTCATTTAATGTATAATATGTCATTTCTTTTTATGACACTGTTGTATACAATTAATATCAATCAGAAAATATATAAGTTAATTATTAAACGACACGTCAAGAAATAAGTATGCAGGTTTTAAATATTGCAGATGCAGAAAAGTTAGTTCATGCATTCATGACCTCGAGACTAGATTACTGTAATGCTTTATTAGCTGGTTGTCCTGCATCCTCAATAAACAAGCTACAGTTAGTGCAAAATGCAGCCGCTAGAGTTCTTACTAGATCAAGAAAATATGATCATATAACACCAATTTTATCATCTCTACACTGGTTACCTATTAAGTTCCGTATCAATTACAAAGTATTACTATTGACTTATAAAGCTCTAAATGGTTTAGCTCCTGTGTATTTAACAGACCTTCTATCGCCCTACAATCCATCGCGCTCTTTAAGATCACAAAATTCGA
Organism: Chrosomus eos; assembly: GCA_036326025.1. Lineage (NCBI taxonomy): Eukaryota > Metazoa > Chordata > Actinopteri > Cypriniformes > Leuciscidae > Chrosomus > Chrosomus eos. Next base: position 40,001,143 of record CM070819.1, on the reverse strand, counting down.
GGCTTCTGGTCGTTCCTAGGATATCTAAGTCTACTAAAGGAGGGAGGGCGTTCTCACATTTATCTCCTAAACTCTGGAATAGCCTTCCTGATATTGTTCGAGACTCAGACTCGCTGTCCCAGTTTAAAACTAGATTAAAGACGCATCTCTTTAACCAAGCATTCACTTAATGCTTACCTTTTATACTACTTCTGAATCAGTTCGAATGCATTAATATTATGAACATCAGCTATGCTAATTATTTCCCATCTGTCTTTCTGCTGTTATCTCGGGACGCTAGTCCCGAGGTAAATAGCGTTCGTCAGCTCCAGTTTGTATCCAGCCCTCACGAAGACTTCAGATGCCCCAACACCTGTGGAGAGACGACTAAACGCCTGTGGAGAGACGACTAAACGCCTGTGGAGAGACGACTCGACGCCTGTGAAGAGACGACTAAACACCGGCGATATGTTATGCCTAAATTTATACATGATTAACTAACTGTATTTTTCTTTGTACATTTCTGAAATGCACTTTCTGTAAAGCTGCTTTGAGACAATGTGTATTGTGAAAAGCGCTATACAAATAAACTTGAATTGAATTGAATTGAATTGAAATATTCTTCAATTAAGAAAACATTGAAAAAGCTCACTGAGTTCTGGACTTTTGTGAAAACTCCCTTTGTAATCAAAAAAGCTAAACTGCATGAGGAATCGCTTATGTATGTACATTGTGTCTACACTTACTGTATGTATAATGAGAGGATTTAAATGATGTCAAAAAGGCACAGATAGAAAAGAAAAATATGTAAACATACACAGCACTTATAGTCACTTATATGTCAGTGACATAAGCCAACTGTTGTAATATAATGAGTAGTACTTAGTCGATCGCTTTAACAATAGAAGGAGTTTGGAACTGCAGTATCTGCACTGGCTGTCTCAAACTGTATAATTTGATTCAGATGATGTCAATCTAATGAAGTAAAACACTATCTTCTCTAATTACCTCGGAAACACCCGCCTACCCAGCTCCATGTGTGTTATCATCAGCTGTGGCATGCATGTTCAAAAGCTGAGATGGACAGTTTTATTGTTTTTTGATCATGGGTAAATAAGCAATGCAGAAAACACAAGGTTTCCAAAAGGGCACATTCTAATCAAAAGTAAACAGTGAAAGGGCTGTAAAGTTTTAAGCACATGACAAATCCATTAAAGCAAGCTTTACATTTTCATTTTAATTGCTCAACCTTGACAAAGACCTCCTAACACCATTCAACTCCTTTTATCTAAACCCAACATGACGGACTTGTGAAATCAGTCGCCTGGTGGCTCAGAGCTGACACATGCAAATAACCTAATGGCCATTTACATGAAAAGAAGCCACTTTGTCTTGAGTGTTATCCTTTAATCTGATATTTATTGCCATTCCAATCAAATAGATCCAAAATCTGTGTCCACAGCTCACTGTCTCATTCTTCTCTTTCTGTCTATACGCAATGCTAAGCAGGATGCACAAAGAGCAAGATACAGAATGAGGAGAGAAAATATGTGTAAAGAGCATTCAGGCATGATAATTCTGTGTTCCTCCCCGATGTCCACCTGTTCTTCATTATCACTCTTTCATTGCTTTCCCTCTCGTTTAATGACACACCTGCTGAGGTCCTAAATTTAGACAGCCTTTCTCTTCTGCTGTGGCAACCCCTGTGATGTCTCCTATTGAATGGATTCTGTTTGATATTTACAGTTTTTTTCAATTGCTAACAAGCGCTTACCCATACTTCAGATACTTTTTCTAAACTCTTAACACAGACTCACACATATAAAACACAATTGGCCAAATGGATAATTTTCTTCTCAAAAACACATTTTGTTAAATATATACTAACTCTTCATTTCAAAACAGAACACATCTTTCTCTGCACACACTAACTTTACCAAAACACTGGAAATCTGACTCAAAATGAAATTATTCTGTCAAAGAATAACACTTGTTTTCACTTCACAAAGTACATGCAGTCAATCAAAGTACACCAGGTTTCAAAATACTGGCTATTGTTGACATTACAAAAACTGCATAGACTTTTATGTTTCGGTTTTATAGGTATTTGCATGCAAAACATGCAATCCACGGTTTTTACACTAAATTTCTTGGTTGGGAATTGTATGTCCACATGTACAGTAATGTTCACATTCAAAAGCAATCTTTTAAAGCAAAAGCAATCTCACCTCCTTTACTGTTTACTACAGGAGGTGCAGTAGAAACTCGGTATGATAGAACAGAATTTTTTTACAGTATTGCTTACAATGGTATGATAGAACAGAATTTTTTTTACAGTATTGCTTACAATGAACAAAATATCCATGAAACACACAAGAGCATTCTGAACAAAAAAGCAACAGCAAAAAGCCCAGATAAAAAGGGGGGGGGGGGGGGGGGGGGGGGGGGGGGGGGAACTAAAAAAAGCACAAAATTACTGTATCTAATCTCTGTGATTTTCAGGGTTAGGCCACATGTTTTCATCAACATCACATCTGGTATTATCCAAGGCGATGCACCTGGGATAAAACCGCTTGGTATTGCACCTCACTACACCTCTCACTGCACCTCTCACTGCACCTCTCACTGCACTTCTCACTGCATCTCTCACTGCTCCTGCATCTCTCACTGCATCTCTCTCACTGCTCTTGCATCTCTCACTGCATCTCTCACTGCATCTCTCACTGGATCTCTCACTGGATCTCTCACTGGATCTCTCACTGGATCTCACACTGGATCTCTCACTGCATCTCTCACTGGGCCTGCTCTTCTCCCTGAACCCCTTGCTCTTATTCTTCCTCGTCCATACATTACAGTGTTTGTCTTTTTCTGTTTCTGTTTCCAAAAACATCGCTCCTCAAAGTCCTCCTTTTACTGTATAAGTGTCAATGTAATAGAAAAAATAACCCCTGCCACTGAGACTGAGCCAGACTGGAATCAGTTGTGGTTGGCCCAGTTTACCCAACATAAATCAGCTGTGTGTCAATAATTCAATGGTTTGTTTATTTTCAGCTGAAATATATAAATATGTTGTTTTTGAACTGATATCATTGCAGAACAAGAAGTTTTTATACTGTATCTAAGGTTTGGAATATTGTTTTTGCTATTGTGGGATGGTGTGTGTTAACATTTGTAAATACTACAAAAACAATCCATTATTTTGTTGGGAGGTATAGCTTGTCTGTTAAGAAAATGTAAGCATTGTGGAAATGTGTTCACTGACTGCATATTGTGTGAAAACGACATGAAATGTGTGAATGGTATGGTCACAAAAGACCGATGCTGTGCTAACTGTGTTTAGAGTTTTGAAAATGTGACAACTGATTGGACAAATGCTTGTTAGCGAATGAAAAAAACTGTAATCACAAATTCATACACCCGCACAAATCCTCTCATTATAACTGACAAATCAGAGACACAATGTAAATAAAATATTAATTCGGAAGTTTAGTCAGATTCAGTGATTAAAAGAGGAGTTTTCGCCCTCAATGAGTTTGCACTGAACTGACTGAGAGCTTCAGTGATTATGAAGGATGAGCTATTTCTTTCCGTCATGAGTTTTTGTGACCTTTTCTACAAATACATACTTCATCCTTCAGCACAAAAAGTGACAAAAATAGTTATACAGTTATAATAGTTCCCTATCAGTCGTTCACTCTCGGCGTGCGTCGTGACTGACGAATAGGAATCTCGCTAGAGAGCCGAATCTACGTCGAGTGAAACTAAACGAGCCAATGTACATTGGTGTGCAATCATTTGCACACCACATCCACGACGTGTGTGACTGAGGCGATTAAACAATCATGCCACGACGATCAGCAGCTGCCTCCACCGCATTGCCTGCGGCCCCTCAGTCTGCTCATCACCGGGGCATCCTCCACTACAGTGAGAGCAGCCGATGCACATGTCTTGCGGGTGGAGATCGCAGTCCTACTGGCGAAGGACGCGATAGAGCTGGTCCCTCCAGCCGATATGAGGTCAGGGTACTAAAGTCCCTACTTCAATGTATCCAAGAAAAGCGGTGGGACATAACCAATCTTGGACCTGCAAATTCTCCACAAGCTACCGTTCAAAATGCTTATGCAGAGACATTTTCGAATGCATCCGTCCCCAAGATTGGTTTGCAGTGATCGACCTGAAGGACGCATACTTTCATGTCTCGATTCTTCCTCGACACAGGCTGTTTCTGTGCTTTGCATTCGAGGGTCGGGCATATGAGTACAAGGTCCTGTCCATCGGGCTGTCCCTGTCTCCCTGAAAGTTATGGAGGGGGCCCTTGTTCCCATGAGAGTACCTGGTGTTCGCATCCTAAACTATCTCAACGACTGGCTCATACTGGCACACTCTCGAGATCAGTAATGCAAACACAGGGACCTCGTGCTCAGGCACCTCAGCCAGTTGGGTCTTCAGGTCAACTGGGAAAAGAGCAAACTCTCCCCCGTGCAGAAGATCTCTTTTCTCGTTATGGAGTGTAACCTCAGACCAGCTCTTTGTCTGTTACGGAGGCCACCAGAAGGGAAAGGATCCAAGCAGAGAATGGCCCACTGGATAGTGGATGTCATCGCATTGGCTTACCAAGCACAATGTGTGCCCTGCCCGCTGAGGTTGCATGCTCACTCCACGAGAGGCGTTGCATACTCCTGGGCGTTGGCACGTGGCTGGGTTGTGGGCTGGGCGACACCTAGCACGTTCATTAGATATTATATCCTACGTGTAGAGTCAGTCTCCTCCTGTGTTCTCACCCTAAACGGGTAGAAGCACTGAGAGGCCCGGCTCTGTCGTCTTACTGCACCCTTATTAACTCCAGTGTGAAAAACCTGTTGAGTCCTCCAACACCCTCGGCCCGGACATGCCGGTGAGTCTGGCACCAGGCCTTTATTCGTTGAATCCTTGAGAACCGAGTCTAGGCTGGGTCCCATATGTGTGACCCTGCGGGGATCCCATATGTGTATTTTATTCCACGGCTGCTCTTAAACGGAAGCCCGTGTCTTTCCCTTGGGCTAAGTCACCCAGTATTTATATGCAGTACAACCTTCGGGTTAGTCCATATGTATATCTCCACATAACTACTTTGCAGAAGAATGTGGGTTCAGCAGCGTTCTCCTTCATAACTAAGTCCTAATCTCACTGTAGGGGTTATCACGGAAAAATAGTGACAGATACACTCTGTGTAAGCCCTCTCCTATCGTCCTTCCAGGCAAGAAGGGGCAAGAGGCTTGCACAGGGCACTGGATGGGGTCAGCAGCTGTGGTGGTTTGATAGGGATTTCTATTTATGTCGGTCATGACGTATGCTCAGAGAGACAGCTTTATACTGAATGTCTCAGTTACATATGGTAACCCTCATTCCCTGAAGGAGGGAACGGAGACGTACGTCCCGTCGCCACATCTGCTGCGTCCCTTCGGGGCAGCCAGCTAATTGGTTTGACTCCTCAGCAAAAAACTGAAATGCAATCGCACCTTCTGCTCATTATATACCCACGCCACATGGCTGAACAGCTGATGCAAATGATTGCACGCCAACGTGCATTGGCTTGTTAAGTTTCGAAGTAGATTGGCCTCTCTAGCGAGATTCCTATTTGTCGGTCACAACGTACGCCTCCATTCCCTCCTTCAGGGAACAAGTAATTTTCCTACATTATACAAACTTTTGTTTTACAAATGTGGACAATCTTTGAAGGATGAACAAAAAATGGGTTTGGTCATCACATTAAAAATAACATTTAAATTGGATTTAGAGTTTTGAGCTTTGAAGTGCTGGAAAAAGTTGTGCGATATATGTGAAAGTCCTTAAAGTCCTTTGTTCTTTGTTTTGCTCTTTGCAGATTTATAATACCAGGAATAAGAATGTGAAAGAAAGTACACTACCATTCATACAGTTTGGGGTTTTTGAAAGACATCTCTTATGCTCAGTGAGCATGCATTTATTTGATCAAAAACAGAAAAAAAGTGATAATGAGAAATTTTATTCAATTTAAATTAACTGTGTTATTGTTTGATATATTTTAAAATGTAATTTATTCCTGTCATGGCAAAGTTTAATTTTATGTGTCATTACTCCAGTCTTCAGTGTCACATGATCCTTCAGAATTCATTCTGATATGCTGATTTGTTGAAGTGTTACCAATAAATGTTTCTTAAAATAAGGTTTCATTTGTTAACATTAGTTAACTACTTTAGTTAACATCAACTAAGAATGAACAATACTTCAGCATTTATTAATCTTAGTTATGTTAATTTTAACATCTACTAATGCATTATTATATCAAACATTGTATTTGTAAACATTAATTAATGAACTAACATGAACAAACAATGAACGACTGTGAACGTATTTGCTTAAAGCTACAATATGTAATTTTTTTCACCGCTAGTGGTCGCTAACCTCTTAAATAACACAGACATAGGTTGATGACACATAAGCGGAATTATGGAACTTGTCGTCATGCTGATGAATCTAATAATGTTTCTGGATGAGTGAATTCATTGATGTTTTTAACATGACTGTGGTATGAAGCATGGCACGATTTCTAATGAGAGAGATATGTGCAAATAATGTTTGGATATTTTATTAAACAAAATTGTACATATTGTACCTTTAACATAGGTAATAATTCACAAATATTAATACACACTGTAACAAATGTATTGCTCATTGTTAGTTCATGTTAGTCAATGCAAAACTAATGTTAACAAATGAGACCTATTTCTTATCATTGTCAATGTTGAAACCAGTTGTGCTGCTTCATATTTAGTAGAAAAAGTGCTAGATTTCTTCAGGATTCTTTGATGAATAGAATGTTCAAAAGAACAACATTTATTTGAAATAGAAATCTTGTAACATTATACATGTTTTACTGTCACATTTAAACTATTGTATCTATCTTTGCTAAATAAGTTTTTTTTCTTTTTCTTAAAAAAAAATAAAAATGTATATTGACCCCAAAGGTTTGGATTGATATAGGGTGTCCAAATCCCAATTAATCTAGCTAAGGCCAATTTTTAAGGTTGTATTTTCTGTTTATTTTAATACAATTTGAGAAGTGAATTCTCTATTGTTTCGTTCTGGTTAAAATACACACAGACATTCAGCACCACGGACAGCACACATAAGAAACCAGGAAGCATTGCTGATGGCACAATAGATGGCAAAACAGACTTGAAGTAAGTTCAGGGTTAAAACACTTACACTTGTCTCTTTCTGGAGTAGAAGAGGAATTAAACGAGGAATCTCCCATCATAAGTGGGTGTGAGATGTAAGATTTTGAGTTTAATGTACTGTCTAACAAACTCACTTAAATAGCATCAGAGAGAGGCATTTCAAATGGCAAAAAAAAAAAAGTACAAAAAGTCTTTTCTCAGTAATGTAATGAGATATTGACACAACACTATTGCTTGTCATACAATCAAACGAGTATTACTCATCTACCTCCTTCAGACATACTCCAGGAGGATCATGTTTATATATTTGTGATCAGTACAGGGCTACACAATTAATCAAATTGAAATCAAAATATGACATAAAGGGATAATTAAATCACAAAATAGAGAGAGAGAGAAAGAGAGAGAGAGAGAGAGAGAGAGAGAGAGAGAGAGAGAGAGAGAGAGGAGAGAGGAGAGAGAAGAGAGAGAGAGAGAGAGAGAGAGAGAGAGACTGACTATCTAAAGCCACTTTACACGCTGACCTCATCCAGAGAAGTGACTGAAGCAAATCTATATCTTAGTGAAACTAGTAGATGTTTAGATGCCTGAATCACACGACTGAATGCCAATGATTTGGGCATGAAGGCTAGTGCAGCAACCCAAATATTTTTGGTTAAAGTGCCTGAAGAAATAATAACTGAATATTCATATCTATATAATATTCTAAAATTTGGAGCACTCAATAGATGAGGTATGTTGAATTTATAACTTATAATGAATCAATAGTTTTATTGGAGAAAAGATGTCAGAAATGGCTAGATGTAAGTAACTATCTTAGGTCATGATATATTATAATTTTATATATCCCTTAGACCTATTATAAAAGACATTATAAAAGAAAGGGGCCTATTAGACCCCTCAGAAAGTTCACCTGAACCTCCATGGTCAGCGCAGTCTCATCCCAAGAAGTCATATACTGACGTCTTGGGAAGTCTTTTGACCATACGTCAATATCCGCCTTTTTAGGGTACCCTTAAACGTCGGTTAGATGACGTTATCGGATCCTAACTCTACCCCAGACCTAAACCTACCCCTAAACCTACCCCGTCACCTACTGACGTTAAAGGTAAAGCGTCAGTTGTATGACATCCCAGGATCGTCATTTACCGACGTTTAAGGGTACCCTAAAAAGGCGGATATTGACGTATGGTCAAAAGACGTCCCAAGACGTCAATATATGACTTCTTGGGATGAGACTGTGTTACCATGGTGTTTAGCCCTGTAAGAGGCAGGCAGAAATGTGGTCTTAAGCTTTATTACCCCTTATTGTGCAGGAACATACATCTCTGCTATTTTATAGGGTCACAAATGAAACCTTGTTACCTTTATTCCACCTGGAGATATATTGGTTTGTCATTCTTCACATCTTGTCCCCCTTCATGGCAAAGGTTTCCTTTTCCCACACCCTCCCACAGCAAGGATAAATGAATGAAATTGGATTTTTGTTAGTTTTTTCTGTAGTGGTAATAATAGGTTCAGATATTACAATTATTTTTTTACTACTTTTTTTCAGCAAATATTAAATCGATTACAAAGCTCAATTCAAAGGGACTGTATTTCAATAATATTTGAATATTTGGATATAATCGCTGTTGGGCAGAAATGGCTAGCTACTTTTAAGATGCAAAACTGCTACTTTTCAGAAAATAGAATTGCCTGATTTGTTATTAGCTTTTTAAAAATAATTAGACACTGTGTTGTCAGTGTTGATATTGTGGCTTTATATATGGCCAAAATATTTTTTTCTGTCATTTGGCCAAAATCTCTTGTTGTAAAAGATGAAGTGCTTTGCACAGTCTATTTAAGACAGTATTGGTTGACTCGAGGACAAATGCTAAGACACTCTGCTCCATTCGTCAAATACATAAAACATTAGTCTTTATATATAGTGTTTCTTGAGTAAAAAAACGAAAAAGCTGTACTTATTCAGACAACCAGTTCTATATTTACTATTGCATTGAAAACAAACAGAGATGGTCCAAAATGTGTGCGACACTTCATTCAAGATTTGAGGCTGGGTTGAGGTATGAGGCTTTACACACACACACACACACACTTGAGATCTCACATTTTAAGCGAAAGCCAATATTTTTAAGGAAGCTTTGGTGGAAAGAGCACTGCCAGTCACTGCCAAACAGAAAGCAAACAGCTGTCTGTGCGTGACTGTGGTGAATCTGTCTCCTGAATCACATGTAAACACAAATACAAATACTGGCTTTCATTGCCTTTGCCACTGGGCCCTGTAACACATTTCTAACACACAATTATTATTGCAATGCAAGGACAAACACATGTCCTCAAACACCCACGCAAAGTAATATTTGTATACTCTATGTGCATCTATGAGATCTGGGCTGGTAACCAAAAAACTGTGAGACTGAATCCTTCATTAACGTAAAATTGCTGAGTATAAGGGGTTGTTAGAACTATGAGCAAAGGTATGATGAAGTTGTTTGATTTTGTAATAGTCCCTGAATCACCTAATCATCATCTAATTATCATAAACCAAAAGCTAAATTAGACTCAGGTGTTTGGAAGCCCGGGCGGACTTATAAACAGATGTGCTGATCCGACTGTTCTTTATTCATCTACGCTAAGAGTAAAAGAAGCGTGGTTTCATTCAATCTCTCTTAAAATGTTAAAGACACATATGTGATGTTTTTCTGTTTTGCTCACAGGTGAAAAAAACAACAACACAAGATTTGTGTTGTGACATTATCAATGTTAGCTGAATAACTTTACAGACGCAGTTCATGCATCAGTTACTATTTCAGTTCATGATAACACTTTACAGTACTAGTATCCTTTAATGTGATCATGAATAACAAAATAAGAACATTGCTTATGGTAACACTTTACAAAAGTGTCCACAACTTTTGATTTTAAAAATGTATCAGTACTGTTGAATTGAGCATTAACCAAGATTAATAAATGCTTAGTATTTTTGGTTCATATTTATGATCACTTCTTTGCTCACATACACATATACAGGCCAAACGTTTCGCAGTTTGAGGAATGGGATTATACTAACATATCAGACTGCTCACACACAGAAAGTACTGCTGATCCCAGCTGACAAACGCCCAGCACTGATGTCTGGATATCATCCAATCTCACAGTGGCCTTGGGCAGAGTGGAATATGATTGGTTGCCAACCAGAGTCAGAAATTTGAGTATTAAGCATTAAATCCAACCTTATGATTAGTGCCAGTCTGTAATGTCCTGCCCTGAGTACACTTCCCAAGACACTCCTAGCAAAAGCATTCATAAAGTTTAGATGAAACAAACATTGACGAAGATTTATTTGATGCAACTTTGCAAAGTTGGCTATTTATGGTAAAAACAACCATCATAGAAGATTTATCTGATGCTATCCTTTACATAAAGTTTTATTTTGTGGCTTCCATAAATCAATATAAGCAATGTGATTTTCGAGCACACAACAGATTGTTGTGTGTAAATTATTCTCTCTTGGAGGGCCAAACCTCGCAAGGGTTGGTTGCGCACACACACACACACACACACACACACACACACACACACACACACACACACACACACACACACACACACACACACACACACACACACACACACACACACACACACACCACACACACACACACACACACACACCACACACACACACACACACACACAAAATGCATGCTCAACACAAGAAAGTAGAATGAAACCGGAGAGAAAGTCTTGTCTGATTGGTAATAGGTTATTGATTAGTGAGTCAGTCCAATCCTGTGGTTTGTTGGCGGTTTGAGCTCAACTAGCCAACCTGTTCTCAGAGCAATCAACAAAAGAAAATGCCAGCAAAAGCAACCTGAAGACAACTAAAATAGTAATATTGCTAAAATAAATTGCATATTTATACATAATTCACACATCTACAATCTTCAATTTTGCAGCGAGCGTACATGAACATTCTTTGAGTTTGATGAGTTCTCTGCACTTTAGTGACACTCGTTCTGTCATTCTCTGCTGACTGTTCTTCTTAACATGCTAAAAGTTTCTACCCTGTATTGAGCCAATATACTTCTATCGATCCCTTAGCCATGCCTGTACTGCACACACACACAGTCAAATTCACACACAATATAGCAAAACCACACAGTAATACAGAAATTGGCTTACAAGATGGTGAACTTCATGTTTTAAAGATGAGCTAAACCACATCAGACAGGTGACAGTACTGTCAATGAGAGTTTGACATTATATATGAAGCATAATAGAATGCATTTTTCTGAAATGTTCTTGAGAAGCAAGCTTCAAATGACAGTTTGACATGCACTGCTGTTTAACACTGTACGTATGTTGAATCTCTTGATCTCCAGGTCTACATCTTATTAAAGCAATAGTTCAGCCAAAGATGAAAATTCTGTCATCATTTACCCACCCTCATTTCATCCCAAAACCTTTCTTTGATGTTTTTTTTTTTTTCTTGGAACACAAAATATTAATTTTGAACAGTGTATTTGCTGTTTCTTAACATTTACAGTTTTTTACAGTCGCTAGGACGCATTTCTCAATAGTTAGGTCACTTTTTCAAAACTCTTCACACAGTGAGCACAACAGAAGTATATGTGGGCTAAACTGTGGATCATTTATCATTGCTTTGGCACAAAATGCATTCAATGACTACATCTTTCAAATTACATTAATTCTTTTCTCACTTTGACACAACAACCGCCAAAACTCTGTGTACCTACAGGCCAATGTGCACATGCTTACACACTGTTTTCAAAACTGTTAAACTTAAGTTCAAAACAATAACATAATACAAAACTGAATAAGACAGCATTTTGCAACATTTCTACAGTAATATTGTAATGAAATATATTTAGAATCTAAAAATTAAATGGTATAAAAACAATTGGACCAACCACAGCTGATTCCTATTGTATCTGTATCGGTGGATGGTGTGTATACAATTTTTTGTACTTTGGAATTACTCCAAAAACCTAAAATATAATACAGTTTCTCTCGATTGTTTACACACATTTTCTGAAAGAATGCCTCATATTCTCAGAACTCTACATACAAATCAAAAAACACACACACAATGGGCAAAACCCCTCAATTCTCCTGCAAAATGAAACTTTACATTCAAAACAATGTTATTTCTTCTCAAAATGGTATTTTGTTTTCAAATGACACACACAAACCATCATATGAATAGACATTTATAAGAACCAGTTGAACACTGATGTGCTCAATGTAAAAGACTGTGATGAATGGAAAACACTTCTTCTCCATTCATCATAATGACTCAGGCCTTTTTTGTTCAGTGTTACACTTACTACAGACAGTACATACATAAGTGTGTTGTACAATATTTGAGAATATTGTTTTTATACTTTATACACACAAATACACGGTAACAAATATATTTTATTTTTCCTACAAAAACAATGTAAACACTGTACATCCCATTCCCAAGCAACACAAAGTTGCACATACACTACAAACAGAAGACATCAGAAGAATTTAGTTATTGTTGGCACCCATTGCTCCATTGAAGAGCTCACCTGTTGCCATTTTATGCTAAAGCTATGATTGCTAATTGTAAAACTGTGTGACGGGTGTTTACCCTTGTGATGAGTCAGTGTGCATATTTGAATGGAAGTGTGTTCCTTGTGAAAACAAGATATTTTCTGCATGAAAATTGTGCCAAAAGCAGAGAATTGTGTGTAGTGTTTTGAAAAAACGTGTGTTTTAGAACTGCAATTTGAGTGTAAAGCAGGAATTGTGCTTGTAGTTTAGCAGAATTGGTTCAGGGGGTTGGTGAATGAATAACATGTTGTGGTCATTGTGTCTCAAGTACCAGAATTTGTGTGTAAACAATTAAGAAAAACTGTAACTGCATGATGTCTGATTCATTCTAATAACATATATTGCAGTGAATTCTAAACAGTAGAGAGGTAGAAGAAAGCAAGCATTTACATAGGAAAACATTTTATAAAGTTACCTGTTGTTAGTGTTTTTTATGTTATTGTTTTGTGGTTGACAAAGTGTGTTTGTTAGCTGTCAACCTTTGCTAGTGTTATGGAAGAATGTGTTGATTTGAGACATGTATGAAGTGATTTGGTAGTTTTAGTGCATTTTGAATGTGAAATGAACTACTGTGCCGAGCTGAAAGTTGGTTAGGATAACTGTGTGAAGAGTTTTGAAAAAGTGACTTAAGTGTCACAGGTCGGGAGGGTCGACTGGGTCTACCCCCTCCCTTTAGAATGTACCACTGAGGAGCAGACCAGAAACCAGGCGGACACGGAAAGTAAAATGTAACAAGCTTTATTGATTAAAAGAATTTGTATATCCTAATTAAAATTCCTCCTTCCTCCCCAGCATCCAGTGGCCGCCGGGACGTCGGCTGGACGACAGGTGGGGACTAGGTCCACTCGACCCCCTCGGACTCTTCGGGTGCCGAGGCTCTCGGCAATGTAGGGAACGCGGACCTGACCAGCAGGTAAGTGCTCTAAGCACGACTTATCCTTCTCGGACTCTGAGCGGACTGTCCTCTTCTCGACCTCCCAAGTACAGAAGTTTACAGCGGTGAAGAGGAGCGTCGACTGGACAGCCCGTAGGGACTCCTGGTACGGTAGGTTTCTTTCCTCTGCAGAGGATGCAGAAAGCTTACGGCTGTGGAAGGAGCGTCGACTAGACAGCGGGTAAGTACTTCGAGTCCAGTTTGTTCTTTCCTATACAGGAGATGCAGAAAGCTCACGGCTGTGGAAGGGGCGTCGACTAGACAGCAGGTGGGTACTTCGAGTACGGTTGGTTCCTTCCTATACAGGGAGTGCAGGAGGCTCACGGCTGTGAAAGGGGCGTCGACTAGACAGCAGGTAGGTACTTCGAGTCCGGTTTGTTCTTTCCTATACAGGGAATGCAGAAAGCTCAGGCTGTGAAAGGGACGTCGACTAGACAGCAGGTAGGTACTTCGAGTCCGGTTGGTTCTTTCCTATACCAAGGATGCGGAAAGCTTTCGGCTGTGAAAGGGGCGTCGACTAGACAGCAGGTAGGTACTTCGAGTCCGGTTTGTTCTTTCCTATACGGGGGATGCAGAAAGCTCACGGCTGTGAAAGGGGCGTCGACTAGACAGCAGGTGGGTACTTCGAGTCCAGTTGGTTCTTTCCTATACAGGGGATGCAGAAAGCTCACGGCTGTGAAAGGGGCGTCGACTAGACAGCTGGTGGGTACTTCGAGTACGGTTGGTTCCTTCCTATACAGGGAGTGCAGGAGGCTCACGGCTGTGAAAGGGGCGTCGACTAGACAGCAGGTGGATACTTCGAGTACGGTTGGTTCCTCCCTATACAGGGGATGCAGAGAGCTCACGGCTGTGAAAGGGGCGTCGACTAGACAGCAGGTAGATACTTCGAGTCCGGTTTGTTCTTCCCTATACAGGGGATGCAGAAAGCTCACGGCTGTGAAAGGGGCGTCGACTAGACAGCAGGTGGGTACTTCGAGTACGGTTGGTTCCTTCCTATACAGGGGATGCAGAGGGCTCACGGCTGTGAAAGGGGCGTCGACTAGACAGCAGGTAGGTACTTCGAGTCCGGTTGGTTCTTTCCTATACAGAGGATGCGGAAAGCTTACGGCTGTGAAAGGGGCGTCGACTAGACAGCAGGTGGGTACTTCGAGTACGGTTGGTTCCTTCCTATACAAAGGATGCGGAAAGCTTACGGCTGTGAAAGGGGCGTCGACTAGACAGCAGGTAGGTACTTCGAGTCCGGTTGGTTCTTTCCTATCCAGGGGATGCAGAAAGCTCACGGCTGTGAAAGGGGCGTCGACTAGACAGCAGGTGGGTACTTCGAGTACGGTTGGTTCCTTCCTATACAGGGGATGCAGAGAGCTCACGGCTGTGAAAGGGGCGTCGACTAGACAGCAGGTAGGTACTTCGAGTCCGGTTGGTTCTTTCCTATACAGAGGATGCGGAAAGCTTACGGCTGTGGAAGGGGCGTCGACTAGACAGCAGGTAGATACTTCGAGTCCGGTTTGTTCTTCCCTATACAGGGGATGCAGAAAGCTCACGACAGTGTTGATAACACAGAATGCACGTGGCGTTCGATGGGGGACACTCGAACAGCAGATCACTGGACTTCCTCCGTTCTCCAGACAACATCAATGATAAATCAGAACACCGCAAGCTTTAAATTCCACCGTCGCTTAATCTCTTCTTCAGCGGCTCCAAACTGCAACACAGGGCAAGGCCGATGGGCACGTGACAGAATTCGGTATAGTAAGCATGCAGTAGCTTCACTTCAAACACACACGGTGAGCACAGCATCAACTCACGTCACTCTTAACCACTCTGTGAAATATAAGGCCACAGCCCACCTCCTTGTTCTGAAACGCAGGGACAGTAAGACGGAAGAATATATAGTGATCTCACTCGTGCATCATAACAGCTGTCTTCTCATTACGGTGTCTTGGTATATAAATCACGTATCATACGGCCAGTAAAAGGTTTGCACTTATCTCTACCCAGGCAGGGGACTTGATGTTTCCAAGGCAACTTCTCCTCTGTTTCTTTGTTCCACTCCACCCAATCCTTCGTAGCGGATTCCCTTCCGCGGATCTATCTCGCCAGTCAAGTTGTCCCACAGAAACTCTCAGCCTTCCTCGACGGAACAAGGTCAGGACACAGCACCCGAAAACCAAACACAAAACACTGCACTGAACTTCCTGCACTGAACCACTCTCTTGGTCTCCCAAAGCTTGGTTTTTATCTGTTTCAAGCCGCTGTGTGTCCCAATCACCAAACAGCCCCTTGATGCGCCGCACCTGCTGTCACTCTGTCATCAGCGGCTGCTGTTGCCATGGTAGCGACGCATATCAGGCTGACTGGGTGTTGCGTCGAGAGCGCTCCGGGCGGAAACATTCCTCCGTGGAATATATAGTTCCGCTGCTGGTTCGTCACCTTGTGACATAAGTATTGAAAAATGGGTCCTAGCGACTGTAAAAAACTGTAATTACAATTAATGAGAAATGCAACTTTAAAGCGCCAAAAAGAACACAAATCGTCAAAAGTGTGATACAAGTGGCCTATAATACATGCTTTATATTTCAAGTCAATTATAATTTTAAGCGAGGAACAAAACTAAAACACAAAATTAGTTAAAGTAACACCAAGTAAATTTTCCTCTTCGGTTGCCCTACTGGTTGGAAACGAAATTGTCCATTGGCGCTGTCGTAAATAATTTATCCTACCGTCGCACGCACACTCGCTGTTTATCCAGCACCGGCTTTAGAATGAACGATGTCCACAGACAAGGTAGAGTATGTTACATGATTTCATGAAAGGATGATGTATTGCGACATCAGAAAAGAAGAAAAACTAAATAATGACTATTGTAGCGTTTGACGTAAAGCAGTCGAGTTTTGTAGTTCTTTTTGTGCACGGGTTCCTACCCGAAACCCGAAGTTACATAGTGCCAGTAAAAGCGATACAGACCCCGTCAGGCTATGGCAGATGTGTCATTTAACTTATTTTAAGTCGATGTACCATCACAAGGGTCTTGGAAATATATTATGAAGGTTGAAAAACTACATAGTGTTACTTTAAATTAGTCAAATATGTACTATAAAACATATACGTTCTCTTGCATCATTCTAGATAAATAGTTAGATGATAGATGGATAGATCTGCATCTGGATAGATAGACAAAGAAGTAGTGAGATAGATTACAAAGAGCTATATGCCATTCCATTACATTCATATTACGTACACGCACTGTAAACCTAAATATATTCAATGACAATGCATGCACATTCATGCACACATTCATCTTGTCATTTTTCAGGCCCACACTCATTTTAATTATGAGCAAGCTTTTTATAGATTCAAGCCACAGTGTGGCTTTATAGCAGCATAACATAATGCATCACTCTCCCAAGAGTATTTCTCATGCTCTCAGCTAGATCTTCGCTCAGGTCCCAGCGTGAGCAGACCACAGGGACTATTTGTCGCTGTACTACTGATCAAACCCCTCCTCTTTAATACAATGCTTATCTTCCCCTATTGATCTTCATTTTACTGTCTTGCAGTATGCTGTAAATGAGCAGTCCATATTAAATCTTTTGACATTCTAAGTTTTCCTGTGCAGGAAATTATCTAGGAGCCGTGCACCACTTGTTTGTTGCCTTATTATCCTCATGGGGAGATCTGGAGATCTGGGGGACTTATCTATAATGGTAGTGCAAGCACACTGTTACAGTGGCCCTGTTTACACCTGGTATTAAGATGCATTTTGGTCGATCGGATCACACATGGACGAAGCTAAATACAGGTGTAACAAGGTCTAAAGCATTTTGAGTTTGTCCACTTTCTACCACCTCCAGAGATAGTCGAAAACATAATCGACAGGTTTGCTTTTGTAGTGTAGACGCTCATGTGGTCGAATGTGTTCGAACAGCCACAAAGACTGCCTACTCTCCTCCTACTGACCTAATACATTATGACCTAATACATTAAAACATTATGGGAAGTGCGCTATAGTCAGACAGAATTTTAACTTAGTTGGCTAAAGACTCAAGTTTGGTTTAAAGATGAAAAATGTATACCAAGCACAATGTTCTCTCACCATTCCTGATTTCTAACACGCACAAACTTCGGTGTGGTCTTGTGGCTGTTATAGCAGAAACTAAAGCTACTGCTTTCTGAGTGTTTTTCAGTTGTCTCTGGGCACATTAGATCGAAAGATCGGATAAAACATACATTTACCCACCCATATACCTATATATATATATATATATATATATATATATAATATATATATATATATATATATATATATATATATATATATATATTAATATATATATATATAATATATAATGTCCCCACAAAGATGGAAATATCCCAAATAATTGTCCTTGTGAGGACATTTGTTGGTCCACATGAGGAAAACATACTGAGATTTTGTGTGTAAAAATGCATAAAGTTTCTGTGTGTGCGTGGTGTGTGTGTGTGTGTGTGTGTGCGTGTGTGCGTGTGTGCGTGTGTGCGTGTGTGCGCGTGTGCGCGTGTGCGCGTGTGTGCGTGCGTGCGTGTACGATTTTTGGCAGTAAAGACAAAAACTCATTATTTTGAGAGAGAAAGGGGAAATGGGATTGAAACACAAAGGAGGCCATATTCAAACCTTTATCTCCCATGTGAGCACCAAGGCTCAATATGTCAGAAATCTCAAACAAAGAAAGCAGGGGAAAACAATGCTAAAGGCAGCAAATTAGAGTAAGAAACATGTACCCCATGCATTTTATTTTGTTGATGATCTATAAGGCCTTGTGAGGTCAAACTCAATTTTGGTATTTTGGCACAAATCTGTGATCAACACAGGCCAGCTGTGGTCATCTTCCAAAAAAAAAAAAAACTTACTCAAGTAAAAAGTACTCAAAGAAAATATGAGAAGATTTATATATTAATATAATCAATGAATATATTAAATGCACGATAACTTTGAAGGACAAATTTGAGACAGATGTTTCCACCAATCAAATGAAAATCAGGTTAGAGAGGCTACACGGTGCTAAGGATATGCGCTTTAGAAAAAAAAAAGTGTTCAATCATGCTCTAATCAGAAAAAAAAGTATATCACATGTATATAGGTCAATCTGCATGTGCATGGAAAGAACATGTTCAGACAGATAATAAAGAAATGTCTTGAAAATTCTGAGAAAACATCGGGAGATTCTGAAAAAAAAAATGTTGAGTTCCTGGAGTAGCTGTCAAAATAAAATCACCCTAGAGACAGGTAAGGTAATTAGTACTTGACATGATCAGAAATAACCCCATGAGTAACAGCTGCATACTTCCTGCACTGACTTATGACAGTCCTCATGAATCCCACCAATGAGAAACACAGAAGAGGCAAAAAAAACATTGCTTCACGTGAATGATATTTCTGTCCACTTCAACTTTGTTAATCACTGAGCGGACAATTCAAGAATGAGTGTGAATTCAGGAAACATTATAGCTGAAGATACTGGAGAGTAATAACTAAAGCCAAATGGCTGCAGCTAAAGGAAATGTTGACATAATTATAAGCTAGGGTGACCAGACGTCCCGAAAAATTCGGGACAGTCCCGAAATCTGAGCTGTTGTCCCGAATCCCGAATCCGACCCTAATTGTCCCGAAAATTATACTAAAGCAAAATCTTGAGTAGCCTAGTTATTGTCTGATAAAATATTAAAAACTGTCCGTGGAGGTTGAGTCGGCGCCTGCCGGCGGCTCATTTTCTGTTTCTTTTTTGAAGTTCTAGAAAGATGTAGGCGCGAATTTAGATACATTGATAAGCAAAATGTCATTCATTCGTTACGTTGACATGACTGGTGTAGCCTACCGTGTACCGGAACAACAACACGCTGTTTTTTAGTAGCAGACTAAAGACTAATGACAGACTGTTGAACTTTGAAAAAAAAAAAAGGTTTGAAATTCATTATCTTTTATTATATGCTTTGTAGTCAGGGCTGCCAACTCTCACGCATTGACGTAAGACTCACGCAATTGACCCTTTTCACACACTCTCACGCCACACATCCATTTTCTCACGCAGTGAAAAATCGCGGACAAAGACACTTACACCGACAGACAAGACAGACAAGTTACTTTTGATATGGAACAAATCCACAGCTGTCCGATTCTGTCAATATTTTTACGAGATTCACACAATTAATAACGTTTTGGCTCTTTGAAATTTGACAGGTCGCTGTAGCGCGTCAGTTCAAACGGTACATGATACAGCAGCCTACACCCCCCCCCCCCCCCCCCCCCCCCGTCAACAAATCTCACTCCCCCCATACAACACCCACCCCCCCCCCCCCCCCCCTCCCGAATTTCAGCCAATCTCATCTGGTCACCATATTATAAGCCCAGCATATCAATATCTTAAAGCATTGTTGTAAACAGAAATGGTTCCATACAGCTTAACATGTTCGGGAAAACCATAGTACCATGACACTCATATTCGTTCTGTATACTGTTCAAAAGTCTGGAGTATTATTTTACTGCATATTTTACATACTAGCTTCACATACTACAAAGTATGTAATGCCTACTTCACAGAATGCCGTAAGTAGTAAGCTAGTATTCCTTTCAGAAACATATTGTGCACACATAAACAAACCTTCAAGAAGTATTATTAAGTCTTAACACTTAAGTTCTCAAGGAAAGACATTCAATGCTGAATGAATGTGCTCAATAAATAGCCTATTTAAATTAATATTTTATTGACAACTTCAAACATGCCATTTCTCAGCAAATATGGAGCAGCTTAGAGAAGATAACATTTCTAGCAAACACCTTTTTTACTTACTTTAAAGTGTTCTCAGCGACATAAAGGAACAGTTTATCTCAATAAAGCACCCATTTTCCTTTCTGCACTATGAACAGGGTAGAAGCAAATCTCCAGCAAAGGTTGTGCATCACTTTTTAAATCTAAAACTTAGAGATTATTTGGATTTATCATTGTTAGCAGTCTCTGGAATTTCCTGTCCAGACTTTATTTCTCCTCAGTCCCGTTGATACGCTCTTATCACCTCTAACATTTACCTCCACAGTCCAGGTTGTACCCTGAGCCCTGCTAGCTAAACACCCTACGGCTAGCCTGCCCTTTTACACATGCTACATGGACCCCGGCTAAATGTCATTAGCCGCTGATGAGGATCAAAAGTAAAAATGGCCCACTAGCCTGTGTAATGTCAATGTGTAGCATTAATTAAAACCGTGTCTGTTTTTAATTATTTTCTCTAATCGAGAAAGGTAGAGTTGATCCCAGGTTGGTGTTAACGGCCATGCCACATGTAGCGGCGGACGAGGCGAGGATTTTGACATCTGAAAAGGCAACAGCTGGAAATTTGCCAAAGGCATTGGCGACGTGAATGTTAAGATGCAGATAGTGTTTACATTTATTTGGTTAATTAACTACGGCTCATTGTTCTGGAGACAGTGACCCCAATTAGCTAAACACACGTTTTATTTGGTGATGTCCCATCAAACGCTAATTTGGTAATTCACATGAATGCTGTCATAAAAATCACATACTGAGGGCCTCTAAGGGTTAGTTGACCCACAATTGAGTTACTCACCCTCATGTCATTCCAAACCCATGATTCTTTCCTTCAGCTTCAGAACTCAAATGAAGATATTTTGGTAACACTTTATTTTGATAGTCCACTTTAGACACTCTACTAGCTATGAGTACGACTACCAGTCATTAGAATATTACTAGATTGTGCTTAATATCTGCTAAAACTTTATTTTGATGGACCCCCAACATACATTCTAGTGACTATAAGTAACTTTGCAAGTCAACTTATTGTACTAACCCTAACCCAAATCTACTAATAATGCACCAAAGCTACATTTTCTATATATTGTAATCATTTTGTTCACAACTTCTAATAATTACTTTAATGAGCTCAATGTTTCGCCTGAAATGAATAAATTGTTAGCTAACTGTGTGATTTGTATGTGTACATTTCTGAAATACATACCTTGGACACAGTCATCTCTGATAACAGTATTATTATTTTATATTGATTATAATGAAGACACGTGTATTTTCTGTAAAGCTGCTTTGAAACAATGTTTATCATGAAAAGCACTATTCAAATAAATGTGAGGGAACGTGTGTGTGTGTGTGTGTGCGTGCGTGCGTGCGTGCGTGCGTGTGTGTGTGTGTGTGTGTAAATGTGAATTGAATTGAATGGATATGGATTGATATTCATATGGATTTATTTTAAGAAGTCTTAATAAATTGAATAGACTTATGTTTGAATGAATCTGAGACATTTCTGTTGTTTGTGTTTTGAAGATGAAGGAAAGTCTTAAAGGTTTGGAACAACATAAGACAGCGTGGCAAACTATGACATCATTTTCATTTTTGGGTGAAATTTCCCTCTAGGTATCAAGAAATATTTGAAGTCATATAACAACACTGCTGTGGAAACTCACTGTGAGTTATATTACATGTCACTAGCAGTTGCTGTCATCTCTGCATCTGTCGAACAGCATCATATCGCCATTGCATGCCCTCGTAAACATAGTTGCCACCCCTCCTGTACGGAAAAACAATAATAATGTGCTTTGACAGAACAGATTGTGTGACACTAATGTAAATAAAGAGACTATCACTCTTCGTTATGCCTGCTTTTCTCTGATGACACATCTGCCTTGTGCTTAGATGTTGGGTTATGCCTAACCAATCAAAGCAATACAACACAGAGTTATCCAATCACATCGCACGTGGGACTAGTTCTTGCAGAGGTAACCTATGCCCACAAGGCTTTTGATAATTTTTGTGCATCTGAGAGAGAGCGCAGAGAGACTAATTAATATTCTCCGTCATTCTCGGTTCCTGAAGGTCTGAACAGTCCCATGTTTTATCATCCTGAAATGTTGTTAAATGTTAATGGGAACCTATTTTTACATGGGCCATTCCACCACACTCCCAACCCCCCTGAATAAAACATTAGTACCAACACACTTTTCAATACTTGTCAATCCCCTTGCTCTCTGCTAATACACTCAGGGCTCTATTTTAACAATTTAAGCACACTGTCTAAAGCACAGGGCGCAAGTGCAGTTAGGGTGCGTCCGAATCCACTTTTGCTAGTTTAATGAAGGGAATAATGGTCGCCGCGCCAGGCACATGGTTTACAGTGAAAGTGTAGGTCTCATTTCTTGGTTTCATGTTGAAAGGGTGTTATGAATATTTAGATCTGATGATTTTGCTCATACATTCTTTGTTCAGCACGCGGGAAGCATTTAAAAACAACAGGACCACTTGTAGAGGGAAATCTACTCACCTTCAGATAAAAGTTTACATATTTCATATTTACAATATTTTGAGGGGACTTACATGTTTAAAAAGTTGTTGTTAAGTGTTAGCTTATTGCATTTACTTTTTTACATTTATTTTTTACACTTTTATAATCTGTAAATATTTGCATCCCCATCTTACATTTAATTTATACAATCATTAAATATTTCTAAATAGGCATTATACTTATTGTTCAACATATTTTTTTTAAAGAATGTTTAGTTTAAGATATGAGAGAATAAATGGTTTAAAAACTGGGCTAAAATTAAATCTAAAATAAAAGTAATGTTGTTGTTTTTTTTTTTTTTTTTTTTTTTTAAATCTTGAAATTGTATTATTTGTGTCCTAATAAGCAATATATAGCAATTGGTTAATTTGCTGATGCCTCTTTTTGGACTTGCCTTTGTAGGGTTAAATACCTGATTTCTATTTGCATATATTTCACAATTCAATGTATTCCTGTGATGGAAAAGCTGTTTTTTTTAGAAAATCAATTACTACAGGCTTCAGTGTCACATGATTATTCAGAACTCATTAAAATATGCTGCTTTGCTGCTCAAGAAACATTATTATCATCAATGTTGAAAACGGTTGTGCAGCTAAACATTTTTGTGGTTACTGTGTTACATTTTTTTCTTTTCAGGAATATTTGATGAATAGAAGGTTGAACAGCAATAAATGTCTTTACTGTGACTTTAACTATCAATTAGTTATTGCTGAATAGAAGTATGAATTTCTTTAAAAAAATGTTTTGAATGGTAGTACCTAATTCTACTTGCAGACTCGTGGGCACGTTAGGTCTCTCTTGTTCATTTGTCACATTTTCAATTTCTCTTATTCTCCAATGATCAGTAAAACAAGTGAGAAGCTCTAGCCTGTGTGCATGTGGATGGTGTTTAGACTCCTGAGGAGGGATTTACAATCATTTCAACCATTCCTAGAGAATCACTTTGACTTTTTTTTTCTTGTCTCAACATTTGTTTAAGGATGGAATAAAAGCGGATATTACTAAGGGGAGGAGAACAAGAGAAAATATCATATTCTTCCTACATCATACAGAGTGTGGAAATAATGCCTACAACAGGAAACTTTTGTCTCGTTTTAGCAACTCCCAAAACAAGCATTCTAGCAACAAGGCCACAAGGGAGTACCATAGAGAACGAACGAGAGAGAAAGAGGAAATGATAGATGGTGCATATGAAAGAGAGAGCACCTGGAGAGAATGGTTGTGCAACATTCACAAGAGACAGAAGGTTGGGAGGCAAAAATAAACTCTTGTCTTCTGTGCCTATAGTGATGTAAACACATAACTTGAGAGGGACACCTATAAAACATGTCCGAAGCCTTGGTTTCATTTGCATGAACATTTAAACACACAAACATACACTCACACACACATACACATCAGGTCTTTAATGAATTATCTTGTCCTAGGCAATGACATTCCCACTGTAACCTGACTAACTCAGCTTTTTATCCAAAGCACAGTGGGATATATGCTGAAAAGACATCCTTAAATTAGCACTGCAGAGTGTGACTTTATGGCAGGAGATCTTGCTGCATATATCCTGTATCCTGTCCTGAAAACAAGGAAAAAACAAGGAAACAGCTTTGCATGTATCAGCATAATAATTTCAGCTCATGAACTAAATGGATTTTGCAATCTATACAAAACTGTAGGTGATGAAATACATGGTTAAATATAAAACAGGATTAGATGTAATAACGTTCAAAAGTTTGCTGTCAGTACAACTTTATTTTTTAAAGAAAGTATTACTTTTGTATATCCAAGGAATACATTAATCAAAAGTGACAATAGACCTGCATAATCTTAACATTTATATTTCAAACAAAGGCTGTTCTTTTCAACTTCCTATATATTTGGTGAACCCTGGAAAAAATATTAATGTTAATTAATTAAAATATTTTATAGTTGAACTGTTTTCAACATCGATAATGATAATATAAAAAAAATGTTGAGAAACATATACAGAGCAATAAATCCTGAGCAACATTTTTACCATGAATGTTTTTTTAAGGATCATGTGACACTGAAAATGTAGTAATGACTGCTGAAAATTAATCTTCGCCATGACAGGAATACATAATATTTTAAAATATAATACAATAAAAAAAACTGTTACTTGAAAATGTAATATTATTTCACAATAGTATTGTATTTACTGTATTTTTGATAAAATAAAACCAGCTTGGTCAGAAAAGAGACTTCTTTCAAAAATATAAAAATCGTACAAACCCCAAACTATTGAACGGTATAGTGTAAGTTCCTCAGAATTGCTCAGTCCTCACCCTGGTAATGTACAGTAATGTCACTTGGAATGTTGGATGACAGAATGCATATTAGTGAAGCCATTAATGCAGGCTTCACATAAATTTTGGACACAAACTTTACAGAGAAGTCTCACTAATTTCCAGGCAATTCAGGACAGGGCCAACAATATTTTAAACCTTTTATTTTGCCATATGGTGAATGCAATTTCTTCATTACATCCAGGAACACTACTTAACCCACTTTGAGAGTACACTTTGAGACCCATAACCCACAGTATAACTTATCCCCTATATGTTTATAAAGGGATGCATATGATTATTATTACATTTCAGTCTTCCCATGTCACAAAAAAATAGGATTTGCACGACAAAAAAGGACATTATAGGGTGCAATCAAATCGCCTTGAATCGATGTATCAGAGGAAAGCCCTTCTAGTTTGGACAATTGGTGGCACTAGAAGCATCAAGTTAGAGACTTCAAAATTGCTGTGGTTATTGTTCAGACTTTCCTCTGTGCCAAATTTCACAACTTTCCTCCAAGAGTAGCCAGACAAGCCAGACCCACGTCAATATGTTGGGTCTGGGAACACACCATTGGCAGGGCTCAATCCGAAGGGCAGGATAAACAGTTGTCTTTCATATTCCCTCTGCACACAATAGGATAACGCTACAACCAACCAGAGTAACGAAGAAGGTAGCGTAGCCAGAGCGACGGACTTCAGTGCCATTCTTTGTTCTATTCTCAAAGAAACACTTAACTTCCAGTCTTCCAGAGTCGCGACCAAAGCCGATTTGAAATCATCTTCTTTGTTTTCAAGAAGCAGGAAATTCACGCGGAACCGTCACAACCCTGCCGTCATAATGTTAAGCCCGCCCACCAACTCTATACACGATGTGATTGGCCTGACTAGAGTTTGTTTTTTCCAGTTCGCAAGCCAACAGAGAGTTGCTAGACTACACTGGCTGCAAATTACATTTGCTGCCGCTAGGGTGCGTCTAGATTTCTAGGTACTTCAAGAGCAGAAGTAAAGAAGAAGAAGAAGAAGAAAACTAACAGTCTCTGTGTATCCCTACTGTCAGGGCACTGATCAGTGAGTCTGCCATTTTAAGAGGTGTCTCAATCGCAAAATCCATCCAGTGCACTGAAACGCTTTCTCCATAAAAAAGACCCACAGTTCATCAATGCTCACTATGTTCCCTCAATGTAAGTTCTGAAGCGAAACATAAATCACTCGAGCCAACTCACCGCACATAATTACACGTGATAAATGTTTAGAAAAGAAAATTGTATTTAATTATATTTCAGCATAACTATAGATCGACAGACATAATCTAGCTAACATTTATAATTAATTTACGACTGAATTGCTGCATGTATATATTAAAATAAAATTATTTATCATAATGTACTTTAAATAACATAAAAAAGTCTTTTATATGCAGTTGTTCATAAATTACAGTAGTGACGTTGTACAACAAGGATGTTGTCCAATTTGTGTATACAATATATGGATACTAGACCTAGGGAGCGGACTAAGATGTACCAATATACAATAGGTGCCTATGCAGATTCTGTGCTTGGCCACTATTTACAATTCTGAAATACAATTCTAAATAAAGTCTGATTCAAATTCAAATGATAGTGCAGGATATTTTTCAGTTTGTCAGTCCATCAATGTCACAAAAAAACTTTTTTTCTTTTAAACTTTCATGTTTGCAAGCCTCTTTTTTACTGGTGGCTATACTGTCACTTCTCCTGCTGCCCTCATGTTTTGAATCTTTATTCATCCTTCTCAAGCACCATTCCTTTCATACGTTTCCTTTTTTGGCCACTCTTTCATGAGTGCCAATGTCACATATCATTGGTGGTCCTTAGAAGCAGGGTGTCAATTCAGGCTATGGCACAATCCCTCTTTGTAGGAGACGCCAAAACAGCTTGTCTGCAGTATTCAGCTTTACAGCTCAAGGCTCTCCTCCAAGACCAAGACCACCATGCCGCATCCCCCGAACCCTAGCTTCTGGCTT
Organism: Chrosomus eos; assembly: GCA_036326025.1. Lineage (NCBI taxonomy): Eukaryota > Metazoa > Chordata > Actinopteri > Cypriniformes > Leuciscidae > Chrosomus > Chrosomus eos. The sequence continues at coordinate 39,973,775 of CM070819.1, read as the reverse complement.
TCTACACTTTGTGGATTAATTATAATTCGCTATGTCGCACCCTCTCAGTCATCTGAGGCAAATGATCCAAAATGGCCGCCATGTCGCTGCGAGGGTGTGTTGGGATTTGCGACGCTGTGTTCTCTGTGGGGTGCTGAGGGGAAATGCAAAGGGCCCTCAACAGGCTTTGATGTGCGCTGGTGATTATTGAGGCTAATCAGGAGTGCCATCAGCGAGCTAGCAGAAAGCCTGCGCTTTGTTTGTGTTCTTTAATGCTAATCACTGCGGCTAACACATTAGGCACTTTGATTTATTGGCTCAGGGACAAGGCTTCTTTATAAGTTTATCTGAGCAGTGATAAAGGGGTTTATCATTATTAATGAATGTGCACTCCAAACAGGCTCAGCGGCCATTGTTTCTGCACAGGTATCGTAAAGACTAAACTATAGAGACTGATATGCCTTTATTAATTTCAGTTTCACTAGTGCGCCAATTACCACATCTGTTGAAAGGACTAGCATATATGTTAACCCACGTTTTGTATAATGTTCCATAACATGGGATAGCCTAGGCTAAAAAGCTAAAGCAGCTGGACTGCTGAAAAACAAGAAAGAACTTGGGTAAGGTTGTGGTCGAAAAGTGTTTGTTTTAAAAAATGGCTTCTTGATTTTGTCATTTTGTTACCAAGAAGAGATGTAAAATGTGCACCCTCAATGATATTAAACAAAACAGAACAGAATATTAATAATGCACTTTTTGGGAAAGATTATGCTTGTTTCAGATCATTTCATTCAGTGTGACAGGGATTGACCTGCTTGAGCTGCATGAGCTGAAGCAAAACAGTGAATGAATGCCAGTAAACTGAAACGCAGCAAGGGGTTAATTAACTCACCCGAACACATCCTATAAATATGTGATTAATCACGTAAATGCAGAACATAAAAATAATATTACAATTTGCCGCTGCTCAACATGAAGTGAATAACAACTATAACAACACTGTGTTTGTAAAATGTCGAAATAAATATAGGATAAGTAAATATATAAAACAATTCTAGTCAGAGTAAAATGAAATATGTTAAGTTAATAATTTAATATTTTGTTGTAATTAGAGGAAATTCTTGCTTTAATATTTGTTGACAACAAAAAAATATATATTCTTTAAAGTATTGATAGATAGATAGATAGATAGATAGATAGATAGATAGATAGATAGATAGATAGATAGATAGATAGATAGATAGATAATAATAGATAGATAGATAGATAGATAGATAGATAGATAGATAGATAGATAGATAGATAGATAGATAGATAGATAGATAGATAGATAGATAGATGAAATGTACTAGTAGATGATAGATATGCAGATAATGTCGCAGTGACAACAGCCACAGTGAGTTAAAGAGTAAGACAGAACGAGAAAGAGAAGGAGAGAAATAAATCAACAACATTGTGTTTACAATTGGGTGCTAAAGGTCAACAGAGGCCTAATACAAATGAACCACAACATGATGCATGCGTACAGCAGGAGTTTGGGGAGGCCCGACCCTGTGTACTTCTCTGTATGTGTGCTTGACAAAGAATGTGTGCTGGTGTGCTTGCCCTATTTATCTTAGTGATCTACACTATGTCCTCTCACATATATCAAGAGTTCAAGCTAGAATCCCTGCCACGCTCACTCCAGCATCACAGCTGGGACCTGGAATGACAGACCAGTGATGTCTGAAACCCTCTCAATTTACATGCCCTGTCAGCACAGTGGGTGTGTCGGCATTTGATGAAGAGTGTAGATATTGTATTAATGTCCTTCATTTTTGTAACTTATATCTTGACAAACTGCAAATTGGAAGCAAAAATGCAAAATCAAGCAAGCCGAAAATAACTTGACTACATTTAGCCAAACAAGAGTTTTCAAATGTCCATTAATAACATTTAACCTGTGCCCCTAAACATATATATATATATATATATATATATATATATATATATATATATATATATATATATATATATATATATATATATATATACAGTACAGAGTATATACATAAACACAACATTAAAGGAAAATTTTATAAAAATAAAAAACATTTTAAAGGAACTAAATAATTTTGAAGGATTTAAATCATCAATTTAATCATAAAATAATAGCCCTTGTCACATCAAGTGTAACATAAAGCTGAATGAATGAGCTGAACCTTTGCTACGGGCTGAAAAGACGTCAACCAGTAAATTCACTCGCTAAATGGCAGCACCGAGTGAAATAGCTTCACTGAGGGATTTAGCAGGCAAAGTTCAGCAGGTTGTTTGAGCTGCTTAACGTGGATTCAGCACCAGCTCTTTCAATGTGACCTACTGCACCTGTGAAGAGAACAGGAGCAAAATCCTCGTCCAAAGCCAAAACCCACTACCCTAATCACTTAGTTTGCTGACACCAACTAAAAAAAAATGTACTATGGTATTACTGTGACATAGTACCATGGTAGTGAAAATCATTTGAAGTACCATCAGAATATTTTAATCAGCCATTACCCGTGTAGATAATGAAGTGCCACTTGTTTGAAATACAGAACTGAGATAATACTCATATAACAAATAAAAAAATGTAAAAGCTTACATGATTTGCCTATTGCACAGGTGTAGAAAACGAAATTCTTACCCGTCTGGATTTGATCTCTTTCACATAAAGTGGAAGAAGGAACTCCGACACTCCCTCTAATCTGATGCCCTCTTTGGTTACGCGGAGATTTCCCATGCCATCCTGAGGGACAGAGAAAAAAGAGAGAGAAAGAGTTTGTGATATGCATGCAAATATATTATTGTTTAACATATTTACGTTTGAAGGATTGTTCTCTGAATCAAGTATTTTAAAACCTGTAAATATCCTGAGTTCAAGGCAAAACATCAGCATTTGAATGATAACGCAAGCTAAGAGGCATACTGTCTCCCTGTGAACCCCTGGTGTCACTAGTTTCATTTTCATGGACTTTTAGGGGCCGTTTACACAACAAACCATTTTCAAATAAAAAAGGAAAACTTTTATGTGTTTTGGCCATTCATGTAGATGACAACGCCATTTTGGGGGCCTGACTTTTTGGCGGACTTTTTAAAACATAGTCCCCATGTAAACAACAAAAATATGAATTTGCGTATTACATATCAAGTCTCATCAGAGTGAACGGTGATTGTTTTGACAACGCTGTCGCATGTACGCGAAAAACGTAAAAGGAGAAACTTTCCCGTCTTTTGCTCATCGTTGTCGTGTAAATGTACCCCAAGTTTATTTTTAAATGTTTCTTGTATTTACTTTCTGTTTCATTAGTTGTCATGGTTACCAAGTATGTTTTCATTTGTCGTCATGCTAACTCATTTCCTTCATTTCACAAACCTGACCCTTGTTTTGTTCATTATTTCACTCTATACTGTCCTCAGTTCAGTTTGCTCACTGTCTGGTTTTGACTGTGCTCTAGCACACTGTTGTGCTTATTTTCCCATTGTAGAGTTTACACTTTTGTTTTGTATATTGAAAATTAAAGTAACTGTTGCTAAATTGATTCGCTTTGCCACTCGTAGTCTTCGTGTCAGACTTGAGATTACATTTAGATGCCCCTGGTGTGCCCACAGTTACAGAAACACAGTCAGCCTTTAGCAGGTTCAGCTTTGATAATAAAAAGAACTGTGAGTTTCACATATATGAAGCATGAATTGATACATTTGCATGTTCTTGTTTTTCTGAATGAAAGCTTTTCGGTCTTGTAGAGAATGCAAGTTTGCTCCCACGTCTCTGCATTAATAAACGATTGTAAATGCTCAGATGTGGCAGCATGTGGATTTAAACATCTCTCAAAGGTTGGTTTCTCTATTCAATTCGGGTTGTACAAAAACGGAGCCCCAGGGCTGTTTTCCAGGTTTCTTTATCCCTATCTCTTTATCTCCTTCCCAAATGCCATAACTACAATAATGATGTCAGGCACCAGTCCACATTTTTCATATTTTTAAAAATATAATTAAAAAAAAAAAAAAAAAAAAAAAAAAAAATGGCTACTTTTCAAATGATTCTACCTTTTTATCTGTTTTGACCTCCCTGCTTTTAACCTGTTCTTTTTATCTCTCAAGAGTAGGCTACATGATTGTGGACAACGTTAATTAGTCAATTACTAGAGAAGCTGATTTCATGGTTGGCTCTAAAAGCATTGTGTCACAATTATCACATAGAACACTTTAATTACTGAATGTGAAAGCACTGCCAGAAGATAGGGAACTTCAAGTCCTGTTCCGGCACAATTTCAGGTAAACTAAAAGCCGAAAAGGTGGACTCTGTTAACCTGTTATTCTTTGCGAAAGTAGACCATGGCACTGCTGAACAACGAACACCTGAAGCCAATGAGTCGCTGTTTTATTTTTTCTTCCTTAACTTATTTTTACCATATTTTCCATTTTCAGAGAAAAGAAAAAAATAAAACATTGAAATTCACAATTAAAACGATAAACTGCAAAACATGTATTCTGTTCAGTGCCTGATTAGAAATGACAAGAAATGTCTTGCATGTGTAACGGTTTGGTGTAGTAAGCAAACATATGAACGAGAAAAAGGCACAGGAGATTGTTAAAACAACACATTACAATAGACAATAAACAACAAATGACTAAACTGAACAGGAAGTATATATACAGGGGTTAACAATGAACTAAATAAGAAACACATGATAATAATTAACCATAGAAACCAACAAGGACATAATCAGAAACCAAGGAAACAAAAAAATTAACAGAGCAGGGAAACAGGAACTAAGGGAAACACAATAGAAAATCAAAATAAGAATCCAAGAGAGTGACAGTATGTACATACTTGTACCAGTTTAAATTGTAGGCTAATAATATTTTACAACATTCCGGTAAGCAAATGCATTTAAACAGTCGGTCCTAAACAGGCCTAATGCAGAGAAAACTCAGACGATTTCTTCACAGATGGTATTCAAAGCACAAGCTCTCTCCTATTCTATGATTGTTTCTAGACAGTCATTTCTCATCGTACTGTAAAATAAAGACTGAATGGCGGCTCAAATGACTCAACCGCTGCATAAGCATATGATACGCAAACTACATCTCTTGGATGGATAAAGCAAACCAGTGTCCCGCTAGTAAAGTTTTGATGGATGATGACTGCTCAAGGTAAAGACGTTTACAGTAAGCCAAGAATCGTACATTAGGCACACAAGAAAAGAGTCCGTTATTAGTGATGCTCTCTGCGCAGTGATAGCTTTTGAAAATGTGTAAATATTGGGGGTTGTGGAGGTACCATTGTGTATGTTGTGTCAAAAGGGAAGCCCACTGTCTTTGACTTTCAAAACCTGTCATTATTTTACTTAATAACAGTGTGTACAGATTAAATATGTTCCTTTTTTCTTGTTTTCAGTTTGCTTTTGGTTAGCAAACAAAAACCTTTGTTTAAAACAAAAAGCCATATTAATTCACTAGAATAAGATATCATAATAAAACACTTCATTTTTTTTTTTTTTATCAAGGTTTACAGGATTCTGTGGTGGGATTGGATCTTGCACGTCATCTGAAGACCAAAGACAAGGCGGTTCTTAGCAAACTGATCCAGTAAAGCTGCTGACCTCAAACCAGGAACCAATAACATCAGTGATAATGACCTCAAAACAGCTGTCTACAATGAAGTATCAAAACTAACCAGCTCCATAGTGTGCTGTAGGGATAACGCCAAAGCCTGAAAAAAATGTGTCGCCAGTGGTCTCCCCTTAAGATTTGCCCTATGGGTTTTAACAAGGGGGTTTTACATTTATTAATAAAAGTTGACAATACTTTTTGATGAACGTTTTGATCAACAATGTAAATTACACACACCCATATCAAAACATGAATTTTAAAGCTGAACGTTTAGGGTGTGAGTATGTGCAGTTTACAGTGTAGAACAAAACGTCTAAGCATCGCAAAGTTATGTTTACCACAGATCATATTTTACTCACAAATTGAAAAACCCCATTATAAAAACCCATAGGGCAATCTCGAGTGAACCACTAGCGAATTAGTCTTCTGGGTTTTGACGTCATCACTGCAGCAATATATTATTACAAACCGTTCTACAATAAGCGACCAATGCATGTTTCAATGCACCTTTAGCTGAGAGACTCAGCTAGTTTAATTGAAATACAATGATTGTATTCACAAATATAATGTTATTTACATACTATTTACATGTTATTTACATGCATACTGCTGTTGATTTATTTTTTTAAATAGCTTGTTTTTAAGTTACTTTAAAAAGCATGCAGATCCAGCACTGTACCAAACACTGATATTATTAAAAAGGGGTTTTCTTGGTGACAGTCTGGGCCAGCTCAATAACTAGACATTCTTTCAATCAGTGACCACTTTAGGAGATTCAAGGAGTGACAACAGTGACAGTGAGGCCTTAAGGCCTATAACTTGATATTCTTTTAGCACCATTACAGCTTGCATTTCTGCTTCAACTGGCATGACAGTGGTTTGTTACCATCAACTTCCTCGAAACCATCTGAGTTCCTGCTCTCTCAATGACATTTTCAATTCCAGCACTTCTCCCTGTCACGATCAACTGAGCGGCTTCTACCGATCATGCTGACTGATCTTGTTAACACCAAACATCTCTGTGACATAAGGGCAAAAAGGGAAAGTGGAATCTCGTATTATCAAGCGTGTTGAATAAGAAGCTAACATGGTATTTGTGTTCAATATTTCTCCTGTCACATGTAGGTCCCTGTATTTCCATTCATGAAACAAACTGCATTCCCAATGGATTATTCATCAACCTCTTCATCAGCTTTGCAGACATAAATGCATACTCATCCAGAGTAATTTTTAAATTCAGCACAAGTGTGAATCAACCATTTCTGTGTGAGCAATCAACATCATGTAAACAGACATAAAATCATCACTTCAGTATGCTGTCAGCCGGCTGATTCATGGCAATACAGTGTCATTTAAACCTTTAGTGGGGATTCGATTAGCTGATTGGTACTTACAAAATAAATGCAAGTATAAAATATAATATATAATTATATTTTATACTATAATATAAAACTATAAAAATATGAATTGGTATTATTGGGCTAAGTTACTGTAGTTCAGTCTCCGCTGACAAATACCACAGCTCACAGCATGTTCATTGCTAGTAGAAAAAAAATACAGCTGCAAGTTGAATATCTGCCAACATGAGCAAAAAAAAAAAAAAAAAAACACAAAATATAAATAACGCCTGGGGGTTACAAACGTTGCTTTGAAATACTAATAAAGGTCTTTATTGAATTTTAATGTAACGTTGAGTTGACTTTGGATTTTCAATAATAATAACCTATTACAAGGTCAAGACTTTATTTATTTTCACTCTGTAGATTTAACTATGCCTTGCCAGGCACGGGTGTACTCTGGATCAATGTATTATTCGATTTAAACAACCTTTGCTGGATGCTGCTTTTAAAAATTAATGTTGCAGAACAGCGGAAAATAATGCAAACCAGCAGTTGTGTCCCCACATACACACACACAGTCACCTCCTCATCACCCTATTGGGAGGTGATATAATGTAAGTCCTTGTTGTGAATGGATCGATGTGGTAGCCTTGCACAAATGACTAAATAATAACACTGATTGGTCTATTATTAGCTAAAGACCCCTGTGAGGCAGAGCTTCAGCAGAGCCACAGTCAGACTTTTAAATTAGGGAAGTTTACACACTATTTTACCACATTTAAAGTTCACCAATTGCAAGGACAACCCTCTCAGAATACTCAGTTTAAGGATCTCTCTCAAAAACACATGGGTGTAATATTTACAACTGCCCAAATGCTGGGTTTTTAACCAAGGATAAAAATGCAAACTTAGTTTTAGTGGTCAAGCTTATTTTATTGACCTTGGCCCCTAAATGTGTGACTCTTGAAATATTAAAAATTTCATAACAATGCTAAAAGAGATAAATGTCATGATGTATGAGATGAATGCATGTGATGGATGCGTGTGAAAAATGCATGTGATAGATGAATGGATGCTGAAGATGAATCATGTTATGGATTGGATGGATGGATGGATGGATGGATGGATGGATGGATGGATGGATGGATGGATGGATGGATGGATGGATGGATGGATGGATGGATGGATGGATGGATGGATGGATGGATGGATGGATGGATGGATGGATGGATGGATGGATGGATGGATGGATGGATGGATGCAATTGACAGATGGAAGGAAAAATGTGATGGATGGATGGACGGATGGATGCATTTTAAGGACAGATGGATGGGTGGATGATGCACAGATGAAATGATGGGTGAATAATGGATGCATGGATGGACAAACGGACACATGTTAAGTAAGGATGAATGCATGTAATGATGGATGATGGATGGATGTGGATGGATGGATGGATGGATGGATGGATGGATGGATGGATGGATGGATGGATGGATGGATGGATGGATGGATGGATGGATGGATGGATGGATGGATGGATGGATGGATGGATGGAGATGGATGGATGGATGGATGGATGGATGTTAAGGAAGGATGGCTGCATGTAATGATGGATGAACTGGTGGGTGAATAATGGACAGATGGATGGAAGGATGGATGGATGGATGGATGGATGGATGGATGGATGGATGGATGGATGGATGGATGGATGGATGGATGGATGGATGGATGGATGGATGGATGGATGGAAGTTAAGGAAGGATGGCTGCATGTAATGATGGATGAACTGGTGGGTGAATAATGGACAGATGGATGGATGGATGGATGGATGGATGGATGGATGGATGGATGGATGGATGGATGGATGGATGGATGGATGGATGGATGGATGGATGGATGGATGGATGGATGGATGGATGTTAAGGAAGGATGGCTGCATGTAATGATGGATGAACTGGTGGGTGAATAATGGACAGATGGATGGAAGGATGGATGGATGGATGGATGGATGGATGGATGGATGGATGGATGGATGGATGGATGGATGAACTGGTGGGTGAATAATTGACAGATTAATGGATAGATGCATGTTATGAATGGATGGATGGATAAGTTGGTTGATAAACACATATTTTTGAGTTTTAGTTAGTTAGTTAGTTAGTTAGTAAAAAACTAAGTATATTGTGGAGGCCTGATTGATAGATCATTGCTATAGGAGCTCAGTGGTCTTTTGGCTTAAGCGATTGTCAAAGCCTTTTCCCACAGAGACTGTGAGTGCCACACAGCAAGAGTTTCAACACAAAGACGGCTGCATTATTATAAACACATCTCCGGCAGAAAGTAACAAAGGGAATAAAAAGAGCAAAAAGACAAAGAGAGAAAGACAAAGAGAGAAAGAACAAAACAAACATGAAAGGGTGATCATGACGGGCAGCGTGGGTAAGAAAGGACAAGCCTGCTGAGAGAGCAAGATCTGTATCGGTCCCACGCATTATGCTCAGCATAGGAACTGACATCTTCTTTTAATCAGCTTCTAATACACTGCTGTGTCAAGGTAATGATCCTTTGTTGCCAGGCTAATTGGACAAACACATCATAGCCCCTCCAACTGTGCGCGTGTGTATGATTGCGTTTGCCTGAACGTCTCCACACAATCACAGAGACAGAGAGTGTGGGAGGAACTGGAGAATCCATGTTCTAATCTGATAAAGAGTCCAACTACGGTTGGATTTAGAAGCTATGAACACTATCAGCACAAGAACACTCCAGAAACCCAGCAGGGATGATGCACGGTCCATCATCTTTTGATGTACATTATGCCTGGTAACATCAACCTGACTTCAAGGGTCCCAATGTAGGGGAAACTGTTTTGAAACTGCAGTTTGCCAAGATACAAGCTACTCATAGTTCAGCTGAAGTCCAGCTACCCTAGAAAAACTCATATATACAGTAGGATACAACGGGGCTATAAAGGCACACCTTTATACCTATACACTACTCCCATAGTGTATTATTGCAGAAAAAAAAACAATGTGTGTATTGAACATTGATGAAGCAACAGATTTTGTATGAAAATAAAAATAATTTTGTTTAAAAAAACCTTATAAATATATGAGATGACATGGAAAAAGCATGGGGCAAAGGGAAAAATGATTGATACTTTAGCTAAAATAAGATGTTTACTTGATACAAACTTTGCTGAATTTATTGTTTTGAACATTTTGTTTATTTTGATAAAATAATTCATTTTTGTTGAGTCAGGGTGACGATCAAATCCAATATGTGTGTTTTGTTTGTTTTGAGCCAATAGTATACTGGTTTGGGAGCTATAAGACATTACATACTTTTGATCTCTAGCGCCAACATCAGGCTGATTTGGGTGAGCTTTGGTGGCATTGTAGACATTGTCCTATCATCCCTCAAAACTTTAAGTCTCTACGACTTATGGTTTGGTCTGCCCACTCACTTTTAGGGCAGAGTGCTGATCCTTGGAAATTCCAACAATTAAAAAAGGGTTTTAGCGCTACACGCTTGAACCCCTAATATACATAAATCAATCAGTTATTGCTCTAAAATAAGTATTTTAACAACTTACTACAACTAATATCTCTAACTGTGACCTTTTATACAGTCAAAAGTCTGGAAAAGCTAAACTAAGTTGCAGTTTGTTAGGGAAAAAACTGCTTGTTATTGGAAAAGCGAAATTACACATCAAAATGTCACTAAGCTTAAAAAAATATTTAAGTCATTTTTCTCCTCAAACATGAAAGCACACCAACACACATACATGGACAAATTGTTGTCTTCCCACACTCTCACCATAAGTCTGAAGAATATCCTTCAGACCAGCTGAATAAATACTAAACATTCAAAAACACTCTTGAACATTAAGACACAAGTTAAAAGTGAAATCAGTGTGCTGGGTTCACGCTGGGTTAGATTGGTCACAGACAGTGTGAACAGGGACTGAATGGAGTTGATATGAGTTTAACGCTGAGCTGTTTGAGGCTATTGAGAAGGGCCTGTGTGATTCTGAAGAGGGTTGCTAAGAGGTGAGAGGCAGGTAAAGAGAGAACACCAAGGGCTTTTTTGTATGCCGAGCTGTTCGCACTGTAAACAACTCGATCACAGACCTGCACGCAAATGGGAATGCTAGGAAAACAGTCTGATGAATGAATGTGCTCCTTTTGTGCAGCTCTTTTGACAAAACCACACACGGGAATTAAAAGAGCAGACCACTCAGCATCCCACACATCTTCAAACTCACATTCAGAAAAAAAATCTGGAATTAAAGGGCTTTATGCTGTGCTTCTTTTTATTATAAGCAACATAGGCTATTTTGATTACATAGGACGGGGAGAATTTGTTCAAGAGTGGAAATGGCTGGTGAACAGTCTATAAACAACTATTTAAATGATAATATATAGAAAATTTGAATTTAACATTTAGTAATTGCAACGGGTTGCAGAATTGTAGTTTCATCTGATGTGTTCTAAAGCCTTATACAATCAAGGAATTGGAACAAATCAGATTAAACCGCCTGCTACATCAGTTATTTTAATCTTTCAAAAGCTAAGAAAAAAGAAGGTTACTTCTACTTTAAAAATGCATATGTGAATGTGATGGCCGCACTAGCAGCCACACAGGGAAACTTCAATGCATGGTGGTAACTCTTTCATTTATTTTGAACACATTACATATACAAAATAAATAACTGGACACACTCATATTTTAGTTTTAAAAACAGTTTTATTAGTTATTTGACTTGGTTTTCTGTTTGGGTGCACACCTTTAGTTAACTTTGTCAATTTAGCTAATTTCAGGTTCATTATCTTGAAGTTACATTCTGTGAAGTTAATACCTTTTCTTTGAGTTACCAGTTCCTGGGGAGTTGCTGTTGAGGGTCTCCGGCTGGGTGACAGGCAAAAGGATTTGCAATTGACTCTCAGCTGTTTAAGTAGGGGAATGGCTAATTGGACTTCACCATGTATTCCCATTTCATGGGGGTGGCAGAGTATTACATTTTTGAGTTTTGTTCTTTTTCTTTGCTGTTTATACTTTGTTATGATTTATTTGATTGATTTGTTCTTAGTTCATATAAGGTAGCGTTGGTTTGACATGTGTTGTAATTATTATGGTTTGTTTATATATTATGTGTTTGTCTACCCCCTTTTGTGTCAGAATGGCCTGATCAGCCACTATATAAGTTTCCCCATGTCTCAGTTTAGGTAGGTCTGTTTTGTTTTGTTTTACCTATGTTAAGGTTAGGCTACCTGAGCTAAGTTCTGTTTAGTTGACCTCTTTTATGGGCCCAGAACTTTCTGTTTTCTGTGAAATAGTTGTTGTTTTTTTGTTTGGTAAATAAAAACATATATATTTTTGAAAACATATTTTTTGACTCCTCATGTCTGCCAGCTTGGTCCCTCACAGTGAAATTAACCATGGACACATTTTTACTTTTATTCAAGGCAAGGCAAGTTTATTTAAATAGCACATTTCATACACAATGGTAATTCAAAGTGCTTTACATAGGAGAAAATAAAATAATCAAAACAAATAAGAATAATTAAAGTTTAGAATAAAAAATAAAGTACAGTAAAAACAGTCGGACGAACAGTGGCACAGTGCTCATTCAGTAAAAGCATAGCTAAACAGAAGTGTTTTGAGTCTGGATTTGAATGTGACTACTGTAGGAGTACATCTGATCTCTTCTGGAAGCTGGTTCCAGCTGTGGCTGGCATAGTAGCTAAAAGCGGACTCTCCTTGCTTAGAGTGAACCCTTGGTATTTCTAACTGATGTGATCCTAATGATCTGAGTGATCTGTTGGGTTTATATTCAGTGAGCATATCTGCAATATATTGAGGTCCTAGCCCATTGAATGATTTATATACCAGTAATAATACTTTAAAATCAATCCTAAAAGTAACTGGCAGCCAGTGTAAAGACCTGAGGACTGGTGTGATATGTTCATATTTTCTGGTTCTGCTCAGAATCCTGGCAGCAGCGTTCTGTATGAGCTGCAACTGTCTTATGTTCTTTTTAGGAAGGCCAGTGAGGAGTCCATTACAATAATCCACCCTGCTGGTGATGAAAGCATGCACAAGTTTCTCTAAGTCTTGACTGGAAACAAAGCATCTAATTCTTGCAATATTTTTCAGATGATAGTATGCTGATTTAGTAATTGCTTTGACATGACTACTGAAACTAAGCTCTGACTCTAGAGACACACCAAGATTCCTGACTTGATTTTTAGTTGTTAGACCCCTAGAGTGAAGGTATGCATTCACCTTGAGAACTTCATCTTTGTTTCCAAACGCAATGACTTCAGTTTTGTCTTTGAAGTAATATTTGTAAGATACTTTGACTTTTAATCAAGTACAATTTATGACACAAATCCACACTTTTAGCTTAAAGTACCAGAAATAACTTTTAAGTTTTATACAGCAATTAGCAATTATTATATATTTTTTTGTAGGCAGCAAGGATGTATTAAATTGTTCAAAAATGACAGTAAAGACTTTTATATTGTTAAAAAATATATATATTTATCAAAGAATACAGGAAAAAAGTCACATTTTCTATAAAAATATCCTTATTATTAAATGTGATAGTTTGAGGAATGATTTCTGAAGGATCTCTTATAAATTACACTTTAAATGCATTAAAATAGAAAACTGTTACTTTACATTTTAATAATATTTCACAATATTACTATTTTTAGCGTATAATAAATTCAGCCTTAGTTGGGATCCTTCAAAAACATTAACACATATATATTCCCCATTAGCATTTGAACAGTAGTGTATACTGTGGAATACAGTACAATATGTAATTTCAGAAATTCATATGTGAAAGCAGGATTTTCCAACAAGCAAGTGAAGACATCAGCATAAGTGTTCTGGCAACTCCTACAACACAGTGCATCAAACTATGTTTCAAACTAGCCAAGGAATTGATGCTGTCCCTGACATTTCCCCTTTAAAAACACAAACTAAAAAGTTTTAACAAAGAAGTCAGCGCATATACTAAAACTATGACTGTCTTTCAATTCGCTCAACCATTTTCTAAAGCAGCACGCATACACAAGCCTTCTGCTGACCCTCTGAACTCTTCGGGGAGCATTAAGCCTGATGGGTGGGTGATATACTGCAAGAGCGAGGTAAGAATTCAGGTGTGCCTCCACTAAAAGTGCTGATTGGTGTTTCTTAAAACAATACTGAAACAGCTAGGCCTGCCATTATTCACTTTTCAGTGGATTAGCTGTCAAAAGAGGCAGCAAAACAACACCCTGCTCTGAATATCTCCCACTCTCCAGACCTCTTCTCACTACAGATACGAATCAGTGCAGTCAGCAGTCTTTCGTTTTCTGACTCCCTCCATCTTTCTTCGCCAACACACACACACTCAAATACAGCATTCAAGTGGATCTGCGCCATACGTGTCAGAAATATTGGACTAAACGGGGAAGGCAACATTAGATGCACAAAGCATGCACACACAATTATTTATACAAAGAGCATGTCTCGCTATGACAGATCAGTGATTATGAGAGCCATATTGTCTCAGCATCTGTCCCGGGTTTTGTCATACCTCACGTCTGAATCAACATACTGTCACCACCACTGGCCAGGAAACAAAACATGATGCCGACGTCTGGAGGAAGTTTAATCTATCAGCAACTAGTGATAAGAAAGCACACACGAACATGCCGGTGGTTCATGCTGGATGAACTCTAAACGTTCCCCATCCGAGTACATTTTCATACAATCAGCTTTTAAATATGGTGATTTTGTATTTGCATAATTACAAATGTACAGTTTCATAACAGAGTTGCATAACCAACCAGAATCGTTACCAAAGCCAGTGAATTTGTTTCTGCAACTTTCAAGCTATTATAGCGACAATTCCCCTGGAGCAACATGGTTTTAAATTCCACAAATTCTAATCATAATTGACCCCATTTATTTTCTTAATACACATTCTGGTCTTATTCTGCACTGTTCATCTGTGCACTATTCCAAATCAGAGCGGGTAAAAGGGATCTCAAAAGCCGTTCTGAATTAGCAGTTTGACTCAGACTCACTCAGCCAGTGAATCATTCAGAGCTGTTATCGAGTTTACAATTGACTTTCCCTCCAGACCGCAAGGCATTTTTCAGTTGTGTCCTGTTAGAAATTAACAGTTACTGTGATGTACTGTATTTAGGTTCATGAGGTTTAAATTGGTCTATTTAGTAACTTGTTGTTCATATGACATGAGAAAAAAGTGTAGCAGTGAGGTCCAATTGAATTGAGGTGAGGTCCAAGTGATTGAATTTACTGTAAGGAAGTTACTGCTTGTTTATAACCTAGTCAAAATATATACTAAAACACCCCATTATCACAGCACACAATAATGTTACTGAAAAAATAAGAAGCTACGTACAATGAATCAAAGTGCAATATGGCAAGCTAAAACAATGCATTTGTAATTTTATGCCTTAGTTAAACTACCGTTTAAAAGTTTGGGTTAGTAATATTATGTATTTATTTAATAACTAGCTAAATAAATAAATAATCTTACTAACCCAAACTTTTAGTAGTAAGTAAGTTGCATGCATGCATGGTGTGCAACACCTTTACCTTTTTTTATTTTTTTTATTCTCCGGTTAGGAAAGTCAAATCTGATCTAAATTATAAGCAGTTTAAAATACTTACAATATGATAGAAGACTTCTCCATGGTATGTTCTTGCACAACACAAACCATTTAACAGATCATTGATTACAATTGCATTCTCTAGCAGTAGAAATATGCTACACATACTCTGTACAAGTACAAATATCAAATTACTTTTTTCAATCAAGGCAAATTATTAAATTACAATAATACATTATTTAGACTTTCCTTTGTTTATTAAAAATATTCACAAACTTGTTAACTGTATCATGAACTATCTGATATATTCAGATTGCCAAATATGTATAAGTAAATGCGTTTTGTCGTTTAAACAGCGTTATATTGATCATGTTAGTGTCATGATTCTGCCTTTATATCCTTGATTTTCCTAGTCGTGAGGCAGGATCATGACAGAATCATGTTTTGTGTACAAGCGCATGGCCGATTGTTTGGCCATGTGCTTGTGGTGTCTCGTTACGTTACCCCGCCCCCTTGTTATCCTCGTCTTGTGATTATTGTCTAGTCAGTTTCACCTGTCCTCGTCATTAGTGTTTCCTATTTAACCCCTGTGTATTTTCTGTCATGTGCGATTCATTGTCATACGTTGTGTGATCTTTGCTGTGAGTAGCTAGAAGAAAGTCCTGTCTGAAGTAGTGTTTTGTTCCTGTCTTAGTTGTTAGTTTTCCGTCTGAGTATTATTCTTTGTCTAGTCAATCCTGTCTTGTTTTACCCCATCGTGGGTTTTGTTTTCCCTGTTTTTGTGCATTAATAAACGTTGTCACTGTTACTGTCTGCTATTGGGTTCATCCTTCCTCACCCACATAACAGAATGAATCGCCAACAACAGAACCCAGCAGACCGCATGTCGCTCCGGCTACGACCGGAACAATGGTGGTTGTCTACTCCCACCGACCGAGAGAGGGTCAACTGTCCAGTCCCGTCCCAGGGGGAGTGGATATTGAAGAATTATGCCCTACTCTTGGATCATTTCTCCCAGGAGGGTCCGCAGACTTCTTCCTCGGGATCTCCACCCTCTGCCTGTCTGCCTGTAATCCCGGAGGGTCGTGTTTTGGCCGTTGTTTCGCCGGGGAACCAGGCCAGTCCTGCCGTGACTCCAGAGACACCTTCCACGTCCATCAGTCTTCACGGGAAGCGTGGAAGGCACCTGTCGTGGGAGTCAGCATCGGAGTCTTCCTGCCCGGAATCCTCCTCGCCTGCTGTGAGTTCCCCTATTCCTGTAACGGTTTCTGCTTCACCTTCCTCTCCAGTCCCCAGTCTGGCCACAATCTCTGCACCTCGACCAAGGAAGGAGAGGAGGAGGAGGGGAGCCTCTCGTCCTTCACCCCTGCCTGTCCTAGAGCACGCGCCCGCTGCAGTCAGTGCCGTCACAGAGCCCGCTGCTGTCAGTGCCGTCACAGAGCCCGCTGCAGTCAGCGCCGTCACAGAGCTCGCTGCAGCAGGCACCGTCCATGAGCCCGCTCCAGCAAGCGCCATCCGTGAGCCCGCTCCAGCAAGCGCTGTCCATGAGCCCGCTCCAGCAAGCGCTGTCCATGAGCCCGCTCCAGCAAGCGCTGTCCATGAGCCCGCTCCAGTAAGCGCCGTCCCAGGATCTGCAGAGAGAGTTGCGGCCGATCTAGCCGCTAAGGATGTCCTGCAGGCTGTTTCGGCGCGTCAGGAGATGCCTGTCATCATAGCGGCCAATACCTTGTCGGAATACCTGTCCCGTCTTGTCAAGATACTAGAACCCCCTGTCTGTCCTGCCTTGTCCTCCGCACCCACGCCTGTCACTGTGAGCGCAGCACCCACGCCTGTCACTGTGAGCGCAGCACCCACGCCTGTCACCGAGAGCGCAGCACACACGCCTGCCGCAAGGAGCGCAGCACCCAGTCCTGTTCCTTCGCCTGCCACGTCCCCCGTCATGAGTCCCGTTTCCTCCATGTCCTCTGTGTCCCCAGTGTTTGAATCTGTTGCTGCTGCGTCCCGGACTGTTTCCCCGTTTGTCCCTGTCTCCACCAGCCCCCGGACTGTTTCACCCTTTGTCCCTGTCTCCACGAGTCCCCGGACTGTTTCCCCTTTCGTCCCTGTATCCATTTGTCCCCGGACTGTTTCCCCTGTCACCATAAAGCCCCGGACTGTTTCGCCTAAGTCTTCTCCTCATGTGTCTCCAGCCAAGTCCCCCCGGATTCCCTGTCCTCAGCCCTCGTCCCGAAGACCCAAGACCCCCAGTCCTCCCATCCACCCTGGACCTCCCCTCTTGAACTCTGTGTTTCCTCCACCCCCCTTGCCTTGTATGTTGTATTTGATGTTTCACCCCAACCCTGTTGTTGTTTATTCGTGTTTACCGTTGTTAGTGTTTTCCATGTTTTGTTGGTTCATGTCTTTGTCACAGTCTGTCATGTCCCGTGTTTAATGTCCCCTTGAGGAGCGTCTGGTAGCCGCTCCTTAAGGTGGGGGTTCTGTCATGATTCTGCCTTTATATCCTTGATTTTCCTAGTCGTGAGGCAGGATCATGACAGAATCATGTTTTGTGTACAAGCGCATGGCCGATTGTTTGGCCATGTGCTTGTGGTGTCTCGTTACGTTACCCCGCCCCCTTGTTATCCTCGTCTTGTGATTATTGTCTAGTCACTTTCACCTGTCCTCGTCATTAGTGTTTCCTATTTAACCCCTGTGTATTTTCTGTCATGTGCGATTCATTGTCATACGTTGTGTGATCTTTGCTGTGAGTAGCTAGAAGAAAGTCCTGTCTGAAGTAGTGTTTTGTTCCTGTCTTAGTTGTTAGTTTTCCGTCTGAGTATTATTCTTTGTCTAGTCAATCCTGTCTTGTTTTACCCCATCGTGGGTTTTGTTTTCCCTGTTTTTGTGCATTAATAAACGTTGTCACTGTTACTGTCTGCTATTGGGTTCATCCTTCCTCACCCACATAACAGTTAGTTGATATATAGTGCACAATGGGCACCGCCATGTTAGTCTACACCGCAGTTCAAAGAAATCTGACCTGTCGGATTTACATCACAAAAAAATTATTAATTTCTCCCGAAATACATCAAATTAAGTGGCCGGTGGGAGAAGAATAGAGTAAACTTTACTGTTACCTACACAATGTAACTGATATTAAACACATCTTCAAATAATTTAAAGGATTGTTATTGCCGTTTCCATAGACATCATTGTGTATTTAACTAAAAAAAAAATTTTTTTCTTAATTTAAATGTCTATTTAAATGTCTGAAACCTAAAATAAACATTATGTGGTTAAAACACTGAATAGTTGTGATATATGAAAAGTGCTCTGAGTGTGTCTGTCTCTGTCTCAGCGTCATCCAAACTTTTTTTTTAAATTGTAAAAATATTTCATAATATAACAGTTTTCCTGTATTGTTGATCAAATAAATTCAGCTTTGGTGAGGATAAGAAACTTATATCAAACACATTAAAGTTTTTTTTTTTTCTTTTTAACCACACCAAAACTCTTGAATGATAGAGTAACTAATAGCTTTCTATGCCTGAAACAACTAGCGTTTTGGCTGATATCACCAACCTTTAAAAAATGTCTCATTATGGCAATAAAATGTGTTAAACCTTATGGGGTTTAAACCTGCAGTCTTTCAGTTGCCAGTCCTGAGGCTTCACCACCACACAACATCACCCTTTAGTCCGCATTTCTCCAGGATGCAAACAAAAGCCTTCATATTAAGACTTATATTTGATGAATACATAACTAGCAGCAACTGTGCATTTGAACTCAGAACCCTTCTCATTGTTCATCTCATTGCTTATCTCTTTCTTTTATTATAAATCTCTCTTTCTCTCTCTTTTTTTTTGCCTGGAGCTTTGTGGTTTTTTGAAATCGAAAGCTTTCCCCCTTCTATTGTACTGAACAACTCATGTGTAAAAAAAAAAAAAAGAACAAGACACTTAAGATAATAATAATTTTCACAGTAACAGCTTTCATTTCATTTAAACAAAAAAAAGAAGAAAAATGAGTGTGCATGCACACACAGGCATACTGCTAACTCTGTCCTTTTACTGCTGCGACCCATGACATTGAAACTTAATAAACAATCAGGAAGCAATCATTCAAATGTGGAACCTTATTCATCAAATCTCTAATAAGCAGACCAAACAGGAAGCATGCATAAATGATTGCCTTGCCCTTTATATCAAAACCAGCTTGCTCCGTAATATTCCATTTAGAAATAATGAGGGAAAACTGCTATGAACGAAAGATATGCTCGGATGGATCTTCTCAGTTACTGATCGAAACTCATTTCAAGCTAGTAGGGTTTGTATAAATCAATATATCAATAAACATGAAGTATGATGAGAAGAATATCGGATGCTGCTTAGATAACGCCACTAACTACATGCTTGATCAAAACTTCCAAACATATGTGATCTACTGGAAAACGCTTAATGTTACTACGATTTTAAACACAAAGTTGCCAACACTACATTTTAGTCTGACTAAATGCACATTCCATGTGATTTCAAGACTTGATTTGTACACACACATTCAAACAAGCTATCACACACGATGACTCAGCCTTTTATGCTCAAGCACACATTTAACACACACAGTTTGATGCAGAAAGAACATCAGTAAATTCCCTTCTATCTGCTTATGATGCACCAACTTTCAAAACAACCTTTCAACCTCATACACACAGAGCGAGAGATCAGATGCATTCCAAAAAGAGAAACAGAATAAGGAATAGAATGATGGAGAGGAACAAAGAGAGAGAGAGAGAGAGAGTGCTGTGACAAAACCTCTGTGCACTTCCTTTAAAAGAGGGCAAATACATTACTTGGCTTCACTCAAAGTTCAAAGATGTAAAGTTCTTTGGCCCACTTTCTTTCTCTTTCACTTTACACAAACTATCTTGTCGCTTACCTCAAAGACCAAACTCACAACACATATGAACTGACCAGTGCTGGGAAGTAGCTCCAGTCTACTGTACTTACATTGGACCGCTGCAGTCACACATTGTCTGCTGTGTTATATGCTGTTGAATGTTTGATGATCACAATAGCTTACTTCTGCATAAAGAACTTCTATCCTCTCCTATAGTTTCAGCCTCAGACGCCACGCCCATGAACTGTTGGTTAAACGTCTGATGCATATGACCAGTGCCGATTCTAGACTTCTGGGGCATCTAAGCGAAACTCTGTAAGGAGACCCCAGTAAATGAGTTCATAAAAAAAAAAAAAAAAAAATGACCCCCAACCCATTATTCTGTTCTTTCAGAAAAGTTTCATCATCAACAAACAACAATGATCGAGTTAAAATAGTCAGTTAGACATAAAAAAAATACTAACAATAGGAAAAATACAATAGAAAAAAAATATACAAATGAAATAAACAATTTAGCCTACTACTACTACTAATAGCGTACTATACATACATTGAATAAAGTAATCAAATGTAAGAATAAAACTCTGGCTAGTCTTCACTGTATGAATTAAATATGCATTGATTCTTATTAAAGTTGAAGAGCAGAGAATGATTCTCTCGTTTGTTGTTTGATTAACATTAAATGACACAGACAGCATCAGGTGATGATTGATGAAAACATACCCGAGACAATACTAAATCAAAGTTAAAAAGGGTAAACTTAATAATAATAGTGATAAAAATTTGTTATATAGCTCTTTTCTTGGCACTCAAAGCAGAACACATAGGGGGGGGGGTCTCCTCAACCGCCATCAATGTGCATCCATCTGGACGATGCGGCGGCAGCCACAGTGAGCTAAGCAATCAATGTACAGCCTTGAAAAAAGTGCAGTTTACCAGCATATGTATTGGTTCAAGGTTGTAACTACTTGATTTCAGGTGCAGCCAAAATTACAGCAACAGTAGTTACCGTAAAACTTCAAATATTATAAATATTTATTTTCCCAAATCGCCAAACTGCACCAGCTTGTATTTGTATAAAGGCGTCTATATGAGACAGGCCTTTAATTTAGTGTTGAGATGTTGTTCAATGAGTCTAGTGTAGGCCTAGAGACAACGATCCAAATAGCATAGGCTTATAGACGGAAAGCATGACAATCGGAGGTTACCACATTATATTACGTTTTTTAATTTATAATTCCAATGTGTTTAACAAATCAGTTATTGTAAGAATTAGCCTACTATATTACCACATGTCTAAAGGGGGTCGCACACCGGACGAGAAGCGCAGCGACGGCAACGGCTCAGGACCTTGTTCAAAATCCTGCCGCGCAACAGAGTGCCATTTACAGTTTTTATATTACATTTACGTTTATTTGTCTCAAATTGTCATTATGTATATACTGACTTCACCCTGTGCTGCAATATACATCTAATTTTACATTAATTTACAGAAATCAGAAATCAGTTGAATGAAAATTGCGGATGTTATCGGATATTCAGGTGATATTCTCAATTCATTCAGTTAACGGACGCTCTGAGGTAAAGTGTGTTCAGACTGCAAACTAAGCAACGATTGTATTTAATTGTAGGCTAGTACAATCATAACATAGTACAGACATGATCTTAATTCCATAATGTCCATAAACAAAACAATATTGTAGGCCATAAACTGACAAAGTGCACGTCCGGTGTGCGATACCTCGAGTTGTCATAGACGCGGCGCTGCGCTTCTTGTCCGGTGTGCGACACCCTTTAGATTATTGGCAGCATAAAAAAACGAAACGATGTGACAGCCATGGGCTGAACAATACAAGTTACGGGTAATATCCATTGAGCCTATGAACTTGTTGCCCGAAACACATCAACAAGAAAGAATGAAGGCTACCCTGTAAAACAACTGCAAACATGTGATACAAAATGAATATCATCATCACTATCATCATCACCACGGTCCTCAACTTCAAGTTAATTGGCTAATTCCTCCTCCTCGTCGCTCTCCTTCACTTCTCCCTCTCCGGCCTCCGCTAACTCTGCCTGCCTTTCTTGCGCTAACGGCTCCCTCCCAGATGCGCAGGGCTCTCTTGCGTGCCCAATCTGCACCATAGAACTGCTTAAACAGACGATCTGGCGCGTTTTAGAAGATTAAATACAACCCAAAACTAAAAAACACACCAGGCCTCTATTTGAGACCGGCCTTTATTTATCCAAACCTGTCGTCACACCAGGAGCCGGTTGCACCAACAGGGGTTACGCCTGGTAAGTAGTCTTAAGGTAAGTAGGTCTTAACTCAGCATTCTAAGTCCGACCTAATAGTTATGACGGTTGCACCATCCAGGCTTAAGTCATCTCCTCGCTAAGACTGGGCGTAAATCTTACGCCTAGTCAGTAGCAGGCGTAAAGTCAAATTCTAGGCATATACAGAGCTGCCAACTCTCACGCATTGGCCGTGAAACACCCGCATTTGATTGGTTTCACACGCCACACCCCCTTTTTCTCACGCTGAAGTGTGAACCCGGTCGGTCAAATGCCTGAAAGATGAGTTCATCTATAGATCTACCTGTTGAGCCACTCGTGATCGACTAGTTATACCGCAAATTAGTTTAAATCTCCCGGAATCTAGAGTAAGCGTGCATACAAGACAGAGACACCCCTAACCGCGTAGCGCACACGGCAGAGAGGGAAATGTTATGTTTTTATGTTAATGTTTTAATGGTTTTTTAATGTTATGTTTTTTTATGTTTTCATGCAAATAGTGCGTTTCAAAATGATTACATGATTAATGTCCACAAATCCATCGCATGTCAGGCCATTGGCAGTCAGTGTGTGCCTGTGCTGACTGTACAGCTCAATTAACTTTATCTCAAAGTCAGTGAAATTTCCTTTCCTTTTTCTTTGATAGTTTACAGCTTAACCCAGCAACACACGCTGCCAGGCAACCGCTATAGTACCGTGGCAGTTCACTTGAGCGCGCAACGCTAAGACCAGGCGTAGTAAAGCCTAGGCTTAAGTTTGGTTGGTGCAACCGACATTAGGTCAACTCTGAAGACTGGTCTTAACTAAGACCTACTTAGCAGCAGTGGTGTAGTCTACGTGATACGCAGGTATACGCCGTATACCCACTAGAAAATGTCAAGGATTTCCGTATACCCACTAGAAAATGTCAAAGATCTCCGTATACCCACTTTAAAAAGCGTGAGGATTCGTAACAACATCGTTTTGTAAAAGAATTTTCATTCATAAATTCACCCCGCCAAGACGTCTGTGTTTGCGTAGCGACGGATCAAATCGCGGAATCCAGCAACAAGTGTAACTTATAGCTACTGTAAAGCGGAACGTCACGCAATTTGGCCATTTTTGAATGAATAAAACAAAAGTAATGATACAATGAATCAAATCTCGATATGTACTAAGCGTCTATGAATATTAAAGCTCAAAAAGACTGAAATAACCTGTCAAAATCAAAGTTTTGTATAACTTGAAGAAAATATAACAGAAATATATTACTATTGCACTGTACAGTAGAGTACTTCAAGTAGGCCTAATAATAATAATAATAATAATACTAGTTTATTAAAACACACAGAAGCTCAAATGTCTTTAATTTACAACCCACCAAAATAAAAGTTTGTAGAGATAAATAAAGTAACTCGAGGGAATTATGAAAGAAATTGCATAGTAAGATGTACTTACTATCTATTAGATGTACGTACTTACTATTATCACCCAAGTTTTTAAAAAGTAAATTTGTACATTATTATGGGGGGGGGGGGGGTGAGTATTTTTGTATACTCACTACAAAAAACTAGACTACACCACTGCTTAGCAGTTAGGACCAGGCTTAGTAAAGCCCTGTTGGTGCAACCGGC
Organism: Chrosomus eos; assembly: GCA_036326025.1. Lineage (NCBI taxonomy): Eukaryota > Metazoa > Chordata > Actinopteri > Cypriniformes > Leuciscidae > Chrosomus > Chrosomus eos. Next base: position 39,949,400 of record CM070819.1, on the reverse strand, counting down.
TGCAGGCGTGTAAAAGAGAAATGCGTCTATTTGGGACTCGGCTATTATTTGTTTTACGGTATATATAAATACATTTTAATTGTTAGATCAAAATTATTCAGTTGTCGCTATTGATAGGGATATATCCCTAGCGTCAGGACTAAATTATATGCTCTTGACCCGGCCCTAAATGGCAAAACAAGGCAAAACACGGCAAAACACAGCAAACAAAGCAAAATAAAACAAACAAACAAAAAGTGGTTGATCACACTGTATGTTGATCAGGCGGGCCGTTATAAGTGGGCCGTTTAGAATGAGCTGCAATGAGGACTAGACTCATGATGATTTTCCTTTCCCAACAAGTAGCTGTTTACATAAGTGAATAAGTTTGTTTGCTTGGTTTATATAAATAAATGATTCTCTGATCAAATAAATAATTCATTTATTAAATACGTAATTCGCTTTTCAGTCACTGCATCTTTTCTAAGCTATACATATTAAGTTAAATACTGATTTTCATCACTATGTTTTCAAGTTATTTAAAATTACGTTTTGCTAGGTTCTGTAAATTATGTTAAAATGAAAGGTCTCTAATTTAGAAAAGTTTTTTTGATGTTCTTTGTACTGTATTGTACAACTGTACCTAAAATGCATTTTTGCTGGAAGGGATGAGAATGGAAAGAAGGGAGGAGATGGCTGGATGACATGATTTTGTCTGAATAATAAGCTGTGATGTAGTTAATCTGGTTCATTTCTTTTTTTATTCTTTTGTCTATAGAAGTTCTGAATGGCCGGTAACTTAAAAAGTGTAGCTAACCCTTAACCCTGCAGCTAACTGTTAAGAGTAGTTTGACTGCAATTTAAAGGGTCAGTTCTCTATCCTTCCAAACGTCTATGACATTTTTTTCTGTACAATTTAAAATATATTTTGAAGAACAGTTTCAACTGTCCAAAGAAAGAAAAGAAAAAATAACATAATATGTATGGCTATTTCCTTTGTTCATAACAAATACGCACACATGCAGACAGAATTGTGACTTGTGTGACATTTATCACTGTGAGGGATTTGACTAATATCAGTGGAATATTCAGCTTCATGGGTTAACGGGAAGGAAATTCATCTGCACAATTGGATTTAGTAACAGCAGAATCCGCCAACCCTAGAGACTTGCTAACGGCTCCTGTGAAATTACCCATCTGCCTTTTTCCCTTCCCCCAAGCCTGATGTTCACTCACTCACTCACTCTCTCTCCATCTCTGCCTCCGTCTCCCCCTTGCTGTTTTGGGCCAACTTAGTGGAGATTTGATTGTTGGGGGCCATTTATGAAAACAGTAGGGGTGGATTGACTTGACTTGACCAAGCTGATTTGCATACATATATCCAGTCCAAGCAGTGGCCCTTCAGGGAATTGTGGGATAGCTGGTGACCAGGCAGGTAAATTGAGTTGGAAAACACATTTTGCAGAAATTGGTGAAAATGGATAGAAATGTAACGTATGATTGGTTTATCAAGCTCTCGTTGCTGTAGCAACGAATAGTGAGTTAGTATGTCTAAGTATTCACCCCTCATATGGGTTCATTCCATATGATTTTTGGCATTGGTGGTTTTGGTACAGCTGGAGATTTGCACAGGGTAAGTTAGTAATCACAGGAGGGAAGGTACAATTTGCTACAGCTAATAAAACTGTGACTGTACTGCATTATGCAAGGACTCTGATGACACTATAAAGATATCTATCTGACAGTTATAGTGTAAGATATTGTACACTTAAAAGCCCTTGTGGGTTCATTCACTAGTTCGTATGTTTAAATAATGTGGAGTGAAGATGTTATTTTTATTATTATTGTATTAACACATTGAATACATGGCAGGTAATGGAATATGAACACAACACAGGTCAGATGCAAACCTGGATCTGCCACATGAGCATGTTTTTAATGTGTATGAGCATGCATTATTAGGCCACATCTCTGTTCAAATTAAAATGGTATGCCTCTTGTTCTGTATGGAAGACTCTAGTTTCAGGAAACCACCAAGACATTAAATGTTAATAAAAACTAACTTGAGAAAAACCAAAGATCCAGTACACCCATTAAAATAACATTCCCCCAGGAAAGTTGGTGTCTAAGTGCCTTGTAGAAAGATGCCACAGTGATGGATCATTCCTTGCGAAGGATGAACTTGCAACTTTTTTCTTACCATCCCATCGTTTAACCACTGAGCTAAACCATCCAGAGAAGCCAGAAAAAAGTAGTTGTTATGGTTACAAAAAGTTAATTTTACTTGTAACTTTGGTTTGTCACATAATTTTAGAGTTTTGTTTATTAAATTATTGTTTTGAAGGTTTTTGAGAAGCATAAGTTGGAACTGTGCCCCTTTTCTATAGTTGGGTCAATGACATATTGGTAATTTTGTCTCGTTATGCTTGTCATATTGTTGTGATGAGCATGTTTTTAATTTCAGAATTAAAATTTATTTGGACATTTCTGTAGATGGATGAATGGATGGAATGAATGGTAAAAAACTGAGTAGTTTGGCATTGTCTTTTGTAATTTATCTCTATACGTATGCGTGTGTGTGTGTGTGTGTGTGTGTGTGTGTGTGTGTGTGTGTGTGTGTGTGTGTGTGTGTGTGTGTGTGTGTGTGTGTGTGTGTGTGTGTGTTCGAGAGAAAGAGTGTGCGTGCTCTTTGCCAAGTGACATAAAAAAACTAAACTTTTAAATGCATGCACTCCTTTAAATAAAAAGTAAAGATGTGTGATTAGTCACTTAAATGATCAATAATGTAACACACATGCATGCTCAGCGTATGTGAAGCATGTAGAAAGCATGGGAGAAGTCATGTAGCTCGCCTAAGTGCGTAACATTTATATATGCCATATACTAATATTTATAACTGAAGAACTGTGCAAGTGATGGGATTTCGGATGTACAAGGCGAGCGCTGCTTGCATACCGTCTTTACTGCTACTAGAACTGCCTGCAGTTTGCTGCTTTCTGAGTGTCTCTCATTGAAAATTAACCAGAGACTTGTGTTTCGCTTCCTGTGTGAAACTGCCAATATATGTGGTACCTGCCCACATTGAATTTTCTTGATTCTCCCTATGACCCCATGATTTACTGGTATTCATATTTGAAGACCTTCTCTGCCAAATCAAATTCCTGAAGTTTGACCAATATAAAATATTATAAATACATACAACAGGAAATTATGTTGTTGGACCCCTGCAGATTCTTATTACTGTATGCAATCATCAAAAAGTATTTTAAAATATTATAAGTTGACCTCTTCCATCTCTATCCAAAAGTTTGTGAAAATTCCTGTAGTGACATTTCACACACGTGCACGCACACACACACACACACACACACACACACACACACACACACACACACACACACACACACACACACACACACACACACACACACACACACACACACACACACACACACACACACACACACACACACACACACACACACACACACATTATAATAATAAGTATAACAATACTTGTTAATGTTACACTTTTTTACTTAATAAAAAGATTTTTTATATATAATGTACTCAAGGTGTTACCTTGTTACCTATTTTAAGAATCGCTAAATATAAACCTTCCTTAAAAATAGTCTAAGTGTTCTTCAATGAAACTAACATAAATAAAAAGAGTAAAAAGAGTGCATTTCTAAGAACTTGGAACATGGGTTATAAACTAGTTATTATTATTCTGTAGTAGTATTAGTATTAGTATTATGGACACTGTATGTGACTGAGCCAGCTTGGAATTTCTAGAGTTCTTTGTTGGAGAATATATGTGTATATGTGAATATATGCCTTTGGTAATTCGGTCTAACTCTGGTGGCTCATATAGTGCTATCTGCCATTGTAGTTGGGGAAAGGCCCATCTGAGAGGCACTTTACAGGTCAAACAACTCGAGGTTTGCCAAGATAAAGTGCATGGCACAGTCCCTTTGGCAGTCACATCAGCTGCACAGTAGGGTTGTGCCGACTGTGTATCAATGATAGTCAGAGATATCACTGATGGCTGATGCTTTTGACAATATGAAGATGATGATGATGATGATGATGATTAAAATTATTATTATTATTATTATTATACAATAAATTTGCCATTCTGTAATTTAATAGCGACATCACCGCATTGTGGAACAGACACATGCGTATGAGGATTGAGGACTCCTAAATGAAAATGTTTTTAAAACAGGCTACAAACCTACTGTACATCCCACATCAAAATTTAATTGCAAGGTGATCTAGTCACAATTGAGTACTTGTTATAAAAGAGACGCATCATTCTTCTGAAGTTGTTGTTTGAGCCAAGATTAAAAAAACATTGTTGTTAATCTACATTTTGATTTTGATAAATGAGAATCACAACTCACAAGTCTCTTGAGCTTAAAAAGAGCAACATTTGAACAATAAAATATTCCTAAAATGGAGTCTTGAAAGAGATTGCAGCCAGACAATAAATATACAGTATGTTATTCCCACCACATTCTCAGCTTTAACTCCTTTTCTCTCAGATATTTATCATGCCTCATTTATGTCTACTCTTATTTCTCCTAAGGAATTTTAAGAGAAACATCCGCAACTCTAGAAAAGCAACCACTGAGCAATACATCTTTCCTCTGGGATGTGCCGTTAATTCAGTGATGGATTCCAAAAGCATGGTCAGTTTTTGCTTTCATTTTCTGAAATGAATAATGGACTGTTATTTGAGACTCCTTCACCGGCATAACTCTCATGCAAAGTTTGCAAATTTCCTGTGTAATATCCACAGGCTTACCTTTTGGGTGAAATATTCCTATGCGACGTGACATCTTTCTTTATCACTTACTCCATCTTTGCTGGCAAAATTATAGAAAACAATTTTAATTTCCCACGATATTAAAACTAAGAAAATAATTACATAAATGAGTAAATAAACAAGTAAATAAATAACTTAAGTATCAATTAAGAAAACTATTATTAAGACTATACCAACACTACTACACAATAGGGCCTACATACGCTAAAAAGAGAGTTACAATAGTAGAGACTCAAACACATACCAACTCTACAAAGAGGTATTGTAGTTCTATTGTAGTTCCCAGTTCTTACACAGTCAAATCTCCACACACACACACACACACACACACACACACACACACACACACACACACACACACACACACACACACACACACACACACACACACACACACACAACACCCCACTCTCTCGTACAAGCCCACAAAATCCTCTCATTCTTCTTGCTGTCTCGGCAGACAAATCACAGAGTGTTCCTTTTTGAGTAGGTTCACAACTCCGCTGATCCAGGCACACATGGTTTGTAATTCTGTATAGACAGCATGTGTGGCAGATGCTATTAAACAAGGACAAATCAGCTGGGTAAATAAAGTGTTGTGACCTCATGCTTGCTAGCTAGTACACCTGACCATCTGAGTAAGGCCATTCACACAAATAGAAAGAAAGAGAAAGAGAATTTGAGCCAATGAGGGTATACAACAAATGTAACCAGTTCTGGCAAAATGAGTCGGAATGCACCGAGCAACAGGTAAAACAAGTGAAAAATGTCAATTTGGTCGATTTTGGTCAAAGATTAGTCCATCAAGCCCTTATCTAGCAGTCCCCATGCTCCAAATAGTAATTAAACATCTAAAATCAATGCTCCAAATAGTAATTTAACATCTACAATTATCTTTATTTGTACATTTTCTGAGAGGTGTACCAAATATTTTCTTTGTTTGTAATAATCCATCAAAAAGTGCAGTTCTTTTCTGTTTGCTTCTCGACGACTGGCACTTCCCCTCAGCACAAGTTTATATCATTATAAAACCCAGCATTCCAACTTTGTGAATATTTATAGTGAACTTTTGATGGCATGAGTTTAAACCAATGAATTTCGAACTGATGCTGATGTTAACAAAGTGATCTTGCTGACTGACACGTCCAAAGAGTGCGCACAAAGACGCCAATCAGACAGTGTGCAATCCCGATATACACATATACACCGATACATATTGTTACATATACATACTGTTAATTTTACAGTATTTAAAAATATCTCTATTAGCGAGTATTCACACAAAAATTATCAGTTATGTCTTAAATTAACCTTTGGGGAACAACATCTGATGTGTAACATTATATTAGATCCGTGCATTACAGTAGGTCTTAAAGTGCCCCTATGTGTCACGTTTTGATGTGTTCTGTTAATGTTTTGAGATCTTGTTTTCCCCCTGTCTTTGTGGTTTTTGGTTTAGTCCTGTTAAGTTTTCCCGCTCCTCGTTTGTGTCCAATTTTATGCACCTGTTTTCAGTTAATTATCTTGTTTGGTTCAGTGTATTTAAGCCCTGTGTTTTCCCTCAGTGTTGGTCGATCGTCGTCTATGTATGGTTGTGTGTGTGAACCTTGAAGTCCTGGAGTTTTGTTCTTGTTTCATTTTGGAAAGTTTCATTTTTGTTATTAAAACTATTATCTTTGAAATTCCGTGTCCTCGTCTTCAGCCACCTGCACAGCAACCCTGACAGAACGATCGACCTACAACAAAAGATGGAAGGCTGGAAGCAGGCCTTCATGGGAACCCGGATGGCCGTATTTCGCGGGACCCGTGGAGGTCGTAGAAGGGGATGTGATCGAGTTCTGGTGGTCCCGAGTCCAGTATGGCCTGAGCCCATCGCATGCCCGCCAAAGCCTGAGCCCATCGCCTGCCCGCCAGAGCCTGCACACCACATCAGCCCAACCGCCAGATCGGTCCATGGACTTCCCCGGCTGATGTCCTGTATGACTGATCCCCCACTGATGTCAGTGCGATTAGCCAGGAGGATGGCTGCCGAGGCTGGGGTTCACGTCAGCCACATCCAGCCAGAGCCTGAGCCCGTCGCCTGCCCGCCAGAGCCTGAGCCCGTCGCCTGCCCGCCAGAGCCTGAGCCCGTCGCCTGCCCGCCAGAGCCTGAGCCCGTCGCCTGCCCGCCAGAGCCTGAGCCCGTCGCCTGCCCGCCAGAGCCTGAGCCCGTCGCCTGCCCGCCAGAGCCTGAGCCCAGCCCCAAGCTCCCTGAAATGCTGGTCCCGTCCAGTTCCGAGTCCCTTGATGTGCTGGCCCAGTCCAGTTCCGAGTCCCATGTTGCACCAGCGCCAGAGCCCGTTGACCCAGCGCCAGAGCCCGTTGACCCAGCGCCAGAGCCAGAGCCCGTTGACCCAGCGCCAGAGCCAGAGCCCGTTGACCCAGCGCCAGAGCCAGAGCCCGTTGACCCAGCGCCAGAGCCAGAGCCCGTTGACCCAGACCCAGAGCCCGTTGACCCAGACCCAGAGCCCGTTGACCCAGACCCAGAGCCCGTTGACCCAGACCCAGAGCCCGTTGACCCAGACCCAGAGCCCGTTGACCCAGCGCCAGAGCCCGTTGACCCAGACCCCGTTGACCCAGCGCCCGTTGATGTCAAGTCAGTTCCCGATCCTGAGCCTGTCCTCCCCAAGAAAATTTTGGGGGGGCGCTATACGCCTTCGCCGTGGCCGGCCAAAGATCCTTGGAGGCCTGAAAAAATAACACCGCCATGGCCACCCGAAGGGTCCTCACCGCCATGGCCACCCGAAGGGTCTTCACCACCACGGCCGCCCGAAGGGTCTTCACCGCCGTGGCCACCTGAAGAGCCTGCACCGCCATGGCCACCCGAAGGGTCTTCACCACCACGGCCACCCGAAGGGTCTTCACTGCCGTGGCCACCTGAAGGGTCTTCACCGCCGTGGCCACCCGAAGGGTCTTCACCGCCACGGCCACCCGAAGGGTCTTCACTGCCGTGGCCACCTGAAGGGTCTTCACCGCCGTGGCCACCTGAACAGCCTGCACCGTCGTGGCCACGCCCACAGCCTGCACCGCCGTGGCCACGCCCACAGCCTGCTCCGCCCTGGCCACGCCCACAGCCTGCTCCGCCCTGGCCACGCCCACAGCCTGCTCCGCCCTGGCCACGCCCACAGCCTGCTCCGCCCTGGCCACGCCCACAGCCTGCTCCGCCCTGGCCACGCCCACAGCCTGCTCCGCCGTGGCCACGCCCACAGCCTGCACCATCGTGGCCACGCCCACAGCCTGCACCGTCGTGGCCACGCCCACAGCCTGCACCGTCGTGGCCACGCCCACAGCCTGCTCCGCCTTGGCCACGCCCACAGCCTGCTCCGCCTTGGCCACGCCCACAGCCTGCTCCGCCTTGGCCACGCCCACAGCCTGCACCGTCGTGGCCACGCCCACAGCCTGCACCGCCGTGGCCACGCCCACAGCCTGCTCCGCCCTGGAGGCTTCCTGGACCTGCACCATGCCCTCGTCAGCCTCCAGGGCGCCCACCCTCCCACCCCTTTGGATGTTATACGGCGCGAGGACGCGCCTTCGGGGAGGGGGGAGGTACTGTCACGTTTTGATGTGTTCTGTTAATGTTTTGAGATCTTGTTTTCCCCTGTCTTTGTGGTTTTTGGTTTAGTCCTGTTAAGTTTTCCCGCTCCTCGTTTGTGTCCAATTTTATGCACCTGTTTTCAGTTAATTATCTTGTTTGGTTCAGTGTATTTAAGCCCTGTGTTTTCCCTCAGTGTTGGTCGATCATCGTCCATGTGTGGTTGTGTGTTTCTGATTTCCTGGAGTTTTGTTCCTGTTTAAGTTTGGAAAGTTTTCATTTTGTTATTAAAACATTTATATTGAAGCTTTCGTGTCCTCGTCTTCAGCACCTGCACAAACCCTGACACTATGATGTATTTTTGAAAATGACCTTTCATGTAGTGTGTAACAGCTCTAAGTGAATGAAAACATCCTGCCAAGTTTTAAATCTGAAAGTGCACCGTATATAAAGTTATTGTCTTTCAAAAGTCAAGGAAATTAAGGCAAGACACAGGTGAATAGGGTAATGTTTTTAATTAGGAGATATCACCATGAAACTTTCCCAGTTGATTACCTACATTAAGATGAGAAAAAAATGTATTACAAGTTTCCTGTAATTGAATGTTAAATATGCAAATGAGGCATTATCTAATTAAATATGCACTAATTTGCATATATTTTAAAAACGAAATCTGAGTATTGAATAAAGCCAGGTTCAAAATTATTTTTTCGTTGTGTTCACATATTAGATGGGAAAAATTTACAGAGGGATTTATGGATATCTACTTTTGTTATCCTGTAAATCAGAATATACTGCCAATAGCCTTAAAAATGAGTGGACTGTAACAAATTGCTCATTGTTAGTCAATGCATTAACGAACGTGCATTAACTAACGTTCATAACGTTCATATAACCAGTTCATTTAGATGTTACCATATGAACCACAAAAAACTTTCTACAGCACCTACATGTGGTTGCTAGTGTGGCAGGTCCAATGAAGTTCTTCCTGCCAGTATTTGGTTGGTTACCATTCTTATTGAGTTTCGTCCTATCGGTGGGCTGCAGTAGAGCGTATATAAACTGGCTGGCTAGATTGTATGGCGTCACGAGTCACCGCCCATTCTTTCTGTGCCGTCATTTAGTCGCAATCCAGTGCGGCGCATGAAGTCCTGCGGCTGGCATTGGGTTAAGGTTGTCCCTCTTCTGTCAAAGGTTTGGGTGAGACTGATTCAAGCACAATCAGTTACGGGTGTTTGCAATTCAGTACAGAGGTGCTTAGTTACCGCCAGTGTGAACATTGTCCTCCCGATAGACTGGACGAGCCCTCAGCTTCCAAACGTGTGTTCTCTGCCTGACTGATTTGGTTCCCGAAGATCGCACTCATAAGGAGCTGAGTGCTTAAGGCAGGGTGGACTTGCTGGTGGTGGTCTTTTAAGCACGAGTGCCGGGTCATGAGGGGAGTATGTGCGTGAGTGTTGATGCACAGGTGTACGGGAAAGGTGACTTGGCCTTATTGTGCCCCTTATTCCCTGCTGTCATGCCTCGGCTCCTTTCTCCTAAATTCTGATGTCGCTGAATACTCAGGTCGCTCTTTGTGTGTTTTGTTAAATGGTGTAAATGTTGTGGTCTATATTAAATGTTATCGTTGGTTTGTTCTCTGTGTTTATATAAAGTCTCTTCCGATTTTCAATATATATATATATATATATATATATATATATATATATATATATATATATATATATATATATAGCATCCACGTCTCCCGCCGATTCACCGTGAACTAACCTGTGTTGCCTTAAGAAATTTCATTTTATTGTCCTTGGCAAGGTTTCAGGGTGGCATAGTCGCTAGCTGACAACATTTTATCCCTCTGTGTCTCGCCACACTAGGGTGTTCTAGGTATAAATTTTTTTTTAAAACAGCCCACCCCAAAGTCTCAATAATATTCAGATCCATAGATAAGGCTTACATCCTTCCTTCAATGCAGAACTAGCAAGCAGCCCAATTTGTGGTATAATTCATTTCTGTAGCATAGGATGAGCTATGCACCAATTTTTAATACTGTAGGGGTTGTTCATATTAAAAGCATGTGCATAGTGTTGCTTGCATCAACGTTCATTAAAAAACATAATGCGAATGAGGATCACAAAAAAAGACAGAGAAGTGCTCACCACGGTGAAGTTCATGACTTTTAAGATCCAGATGGTCAAGGCTAGGTTGACGATCATGGTGACGAGGAGGAGGAGGATGAAGAAATAGAGACAGCGCTTTCGCCAGCCATAAATCCCCACAGGGTACACAGTAGCACATCCCGGTCTTTGGAGGGGATTCGGCTGAGATGCCAGGATGTACTGCTCCTGAGTCATCTAGTGAGAAAGAACAGAACGAGATTTGTTTCAGGTTTCTTAAATATTTTAATATTCTATAAAGCACTTCTGGTGGCTCACAGGAAAAACAAATATATAAAAATAAAACAGCAACAACTTTCAATGCGCATTAAACAAAAACTCTTTAGACGTTGAATAAATGCACAGCTTCATTGACCTTTTCTTTGATCCAATTATTTTCTGTGCAGTTTGTCTTCTTTTTGTGTAAGAGAATCATGTCAATAATTTCAAATGCATTATTAATAAAGCACTGTTCAACTAATTGACAGTGAAACAACGTAGAAAAACAATGGTTCTGGTATAGGAATATAAAAAAGTAAGGTACAAGAAAAGATGAAAGATAATGGAAACAAAATAATATTTAGTAATATTTGGGGGGGGGGGTATTCAGAGAATCAGATCTGTCGGATTTACGTAGCGTAAATTCATCCATTTCTCTGGAATTACATAAATGTTAGTGGCCGGTGAACTGGGAGAAGAATAGAGTAAACCATGTCTATCTAATATGAATTAAACACAATACCAAATTATAATTGAAAGGATTATTATTGCCTTTTCCATAGACATCAGTGACAAAATAGAATTTTGTAGTACTTAACTTAAATGTCTACTTAAATGTATCAAACCTAAAATAAACATTATGTGGTTGAAAACACTGATTCGTTCTGAGATGCAGTCCTGTGAACTCCTAAAGTGGGCAGAACCTCCAAAAGGGTCTGGGGTCTCCACACGCAAATATTTTCACCATTGGCTCTGGCTTCAGCCAATTGTCATTGACGTTTTAAAACGTTTTAAATATGCAATATAAGTAAATATGCCTATATAAATTAATATGCTCTGTGAGAGACAAGCCATGGAGCTTGTGGCCAGTGGAGTTCGGACTGGAGTTTGAACCTTCGATCAACGCTATGACCAGGAATACCCCGCAAGCTCTCCTGTGAGATGTCCTACCACAGCATGTGGAAAAGTTTTACTCTATCGCTTTGTTATAAGTCCCGGGTGCGTCCCAGGGCTTGAGATTTGCAGGGTATGAGGGGGCAGTTATGCTGGGTGCAGCTAAAAAGGTCCCATTGTCCGGTGATGTCCAGTTGGGGAGTTACGGACGTCTCGACAATCTCATATCACATAATAATAAGTTGCCACGTGCTCTACTGACTACAATAGTAGCACCATTGATCTATTGCGCTAGCGATGCATCTGTGGTCACAATACAAGTTTGATGGGCTGAAACTTACATCTGACAGACGAGATGGCACAAGGTAAAGCTGTTTTTGTTGTAACTTTTCAAACGTGAATAAAAACGTTAATTAACTGGAACATTGAGTGATTATAATTCAAAGTGATTTCCGTCATTGTGTGAGACAATAAATATTTACCTGGTGTAGAAACATTCCAGTAAACACTGCTTATAAGTATTAGAAGTGAAAAGAGGAGACAATTACATTTTTATGCATCAGTAAACCTGAAAGAGATGCGTTGATTCGGGGAGAAAAGTGAGAGATTCTTAATGCATTCCAGTGAATTATTAAAGGGGGGGTGAAATGCTGTTTCATGCATAGTGAGTTTTTTACACTGTTAAAGATTCCCATGCTAAACATGGACAAATTTTCAAAACTGAAGTTGTAAGTTTGATGGAGTATTTCTGTTCCAAAAATACTCCTTCCGGTTTGTCACAAGTTTCGGAAAGTTTTTTTTCGAGTATGGGTCTGTGTGACGTCAGAGTGGGGCGGAATTTCCTTATACGGGTCTTAAGGGCACTTCTCCCGGAAGGGCGCGCGCAGCTGTAGCCTAGTGCGTGCGAGAGTACGCCTATGCCCGTCAGAGTGCTGGGCTCGGCTGCGCTGCAATAAAAAAAATGGCACCAAAAAAGTGTGTTTTTGGTTGCCAGGGCAAGACAACACTGCACAAATTTCCAAAGAACCCAGCGTTAAGGGACCTGTGGATGGATTTTGTTTTTCCAGAGCAGCAAGGGAGTTGTGCAAGTGTTCTTGTTTGTTCCCTTCATTTCGACGGTTATAGTTATAGGCCCAGTTCGACGCCGGATTTGCAGATCGCCTAATGCTTAAAGATGGAGCAGTCCCAACGATAAAGGTTCACGGTCGTGCGTTGGAACCACAGGCGGTGAGTAAAACTGCTTCAAATGTCTGTGTGTTGTTAACTATCGGCGTGTAACTTAAGCACAGCAAGTAAACAACATGATCACGTACAGTTAATGTATCGATGGAGCATGCGATGTATGGTGTGTGTGTGTTTGTGTGTTTAAATACATTTCTTTAGCTGGCCACTGTAGGTGTCAGTTTGTTTATTGTAAAACTAAATCATGTCCTCATAAACCACCAGTCTGTCTGTTTACAACACACGCAAAAGCTTTGTGCGCTCCCGCCCACACGGCACGCCTCCACCCGCTCGGCTTTTTCCGGAAAAACTCGGTACAGCCTGTCTATCTTTTATAAATATAATAAAACTAAAGACTTTTTGGAGATATGAAGGATGCAATACTACTCTATGGGTACTCAATATTAACATGAGATTGAGTGAAACTGAGTGTTTCACCCCCCCTTTAATGGAATATATGCTAAGTTTAATTGGGACAAATGTGCAGTAGCCTATATGTTGTCTTTTTTTATTCTGTTATAGTGGAATTCAAAGAAAAAAAAAGAAAAAAAATCAGGAGGAAAGGAATGCAGCGACCGAAAAGAGCTCTTGCCACAGGTATTATTGTCATACCACATCACAAAATACCAAGCGTTATGTTATTAATTATATAGCTCATTCAATCAAAATGATGGATAATGAATATTTGTAGTGCAAACTAATGATTTAAAATTATTTGTTTTAGTCAGAAAAAAAGTGGATACATGTCATAGATTTTACAGTCAATTTTCATTATTTAAAATTAAAAACCTTCAATATCAGGACAACTGACCCAGAAATACTTGTTTGTGGACACATAAAAAACACATTTTGCAGTTTATTTTTTCATATTCTTAAGTCTGTACGACCATAAATGATGGAGTATTTTAAGTCTATTTTGCTGTTATGTGAAAAAAATCCAGCAAAACGCGGCGGACCGTTTGTCGACCCCAAAGGGTTAACCCAGCATTTTAGAGTGTGTAACTTTGCAACTATACAGTATGTCAACTAGCAGTCATTAGAGTGTTAGTAGACTCTCTGCTTAGTCTCTGTTAACACTTTATTTTGATGGTCCCAACAGAAATTCTACAAACTATAAGTAACTTTGCAACCACATGTCAACTTATTCTACTAACCCAAACCCTAACATAACAGTCAACTAGCAGTCCACCACATTCTACTAATAATCTAATTAGTTAGTTGACATATAGTTGCAAAGTTTCTTATATATAGTAAAATGTCTAAAGTGGCTCATCAAAATAAAGTCTAACTGAATATTTAGGTAAAATAAAAGTCATAAATGCATAAATGAAAGATTGACAGGGAGAAATGGCAATTGTATCATTATTAAATTATCATTTAGAATGTATAACAAAAATTTATACAAAAAAATAATCAAAGCATCACAGTTTTGACACAAATATGAATCATATCTGTTTTCAACATTGATAATACATGTTTTTTTATTTGAGCACCAGTTCAGCATACCATGATTTCTAGAGGATCATGAGACATTGAAGACTGGAATAAGTGATGCTGATAAGTCAGCTTTGTAAAATAAAAAATAAATAAAAATAATAAAATAACAAATCTGATTTGTGAGATAAAAGGTCGCAATTATCTTATAAATTGTATACATACATAGGAGACTACTTCGAAACCATTTAAAAAACTTACGGATGCCAAAATGCTAAAGTAAAACTCTTTTGAAATCTCTTGAGTGTGAGGGGTGTGCAGTTGCTGAATATCTGATGTGTTTTACAGATACATTGTTAACTTATAAGGCTCTACCATGAGTACGATGCTACCTTAGAAAATGGCTGCCTATGTAGACAGTAGGAAACAAGGCAGCTCAGAAAAAAAGTTCTGGTATAATGATACTGGAAGGGGGGCAAGAAAAAAGTGGACACACAATTGTAACTTCTTCCATGAGCTCCATCTGTCAGTCACATCTTCATTTTGCTTTTTAATTCACAGTCTCTCAGCATGCATCGGCTCAACTTAAGACCTCAAGTACATCCTTTCAGAAACCTCCCCAACCTCTCCGTAACCTCAAAACTCCCTATAGCCAACTCTCCTGCTCCGTCTTCTCAATCTCCCCCCTAACACTCTTCAATAACTCTCAAATCTCCTCCACACTATTCACACATAAAAATAAAATGTTCCAATTAAAGTAAAAAAAAGGGTTTGCAGCCCAATGTCTAAAAAGAACCAATTTTCTCCCAATTTGACAAAGGACAATTTTTTTCTAGTTCTTTAGAAATCCAGTGCTATAGAGGTATGTTTTCCTGTTAAAATATTTTTTTCCTATCTCAGTTGTGCAGAGACAAGTACTGTATGTGCAGACCATTGGAAGGATGACTTTCAGAAGAATAAAAACACTGTTACTCTTTCAAAACATTGTTCTGTTTGTTCAAAATGAAGTTTGGGGATGGTATTACTTGTTTGATCCAACAAATCGATGGTAGCACTTTTTCTGCTGAAAATAAAAACACAAAGTCCTTTGCTGGACTTCCAGCCTGGACTAATTGTTGGTCTTAAGTTGGTCTAACTGGTCTCCACTCTTTGCTAGTGTTTAGCTTGATAGCCAGTTGGTCTCCAAGTCTGACCTGCTACACTATAAGTACTACTCAAAAGCCCTCTAAAATCAGCCAAAGTTACTCAAGCTGCAAAGAAACACTGAAGTAAACTAATTGTGTTTTTAATAATAAAAATGCCCCCCACCCAAAAAAAAAAAAGCCATTTAAAATGTTTTAAAAAGCGCTGTAGGTTTGCTGCTCTTGTTTGTAGAGCTGTTACATTTTGCCAAACAAATGTGATTTTATAAAAAATATGACTGTAAAATATGACTGTTCTTCATTTTGGGTGGATAACTGCAGATTGATCTACTGAAAACAGCTGGGTTATAAGCGTCTCTCATTAGCCGTTTGGGAAGATGGTTGCCGCATGGTACGTTCCCAAATGCAAGTTATAAGCGACCCATGCAGAGATGACTTCCTGGGAGCAGCATTTATTGCAAACCAAGATGCTACACAATTTTTTTTTTTTTTTTTGTGAAAGACATGTGAAGGCCAAGTATGGTATCCCATACTCTGAATTTGTCCTCTGCATTTAACCCATTTAACCTGTGTGCACACACATTAGGAGTTATGAGTGAACACACACCACACACTGATTCAATGGGGCACCCAGGGAGAGATTGGGGGTTAGGTACCTTGCTCAAGGGCAACTCAGTCATTTCCTGCCGGTATTGAGACTCAAACCGCAAACTTCCAGTCTGACTCTCTAACCATTAGGCCACAACTGCCCCTTCACATATTTATGATTACAAATCACATAAACTAAATGGTCCATTTCCTTGTTCCATTAAGATTTATACAAAAACATTTTATTAAGCCCTAGCTTTTTTTTCCCTTTTTTTTTACTAAAATCTTGAAAAAAAAAATTGTGAATGAGACACTGAAAACTGGATCATGAACTGCTTAAAAGATCAAAATGATGCGCTTAACTCCAAAACAGTGCATATGTTTATTTAATTAAATATTTCTGATTTGATAACCTCACTAAGCCATATCGCAATTACTGTTTTACTTTGATTAATCGTGCAGCCCTAGAGTGTCCCTCAACCACATCTGAAGCTCCGCTTCAAGCTCTTCAGTTGTGATAAACATCTAAACCTGCCTGAGCAATAGCCCTCTCTCTTTCACATTGGCATACATGACCTTTGCTGCTCCAATTGTGGTGAAGAGCGACTATGTGCACATTTTCTACATATTTGTGGCTTGCAAATCGAAGAAAGTGGATTTTAGTCTGTGTGGAGGAGTGTAGTTAATAGTCAGTTTCCACCAGTTTCAACACATGGGTGAAAGAGATCATTCTTTTTCTCTAGCCTCAAGTCCTTATCAGCTATAAATATCAAGGGCGATGGAGAGGGAAATATCGAATAGTTTTCGCTTACATTTTTTTTTTACCTTACAGTCTCCCACGCATTCTTCAGCGATACCATTTTAGCCCATTGTTGTTTCCCACTTTGTTTCTGGCATCCTCCTGTGGCGGTATCATCTTTATATCTCTCACTCCCAGCGCCTTTCATATGTCCACCCTTTTATATCGCTCGGTGTGGTTCCGTTCCCACTTTACTCCGCCCCTGACCATCCCTCTCTATCTCTCCCTGTCTTGCTCACTCTTTCTCTCTTTGTCTCTCTGGTTCCAATGCATTTCTAAATTGATCTGACAGAAGAGAGATCCATCAAATGCATGTGCAGCCGAGCCGGACCAGAACGGCACCCTGCCTACAGCCTAACACTATTAACACGCTCACCAACTACTCACTCGCTCAGATTACATCTGCTTGTTCCAGCAGAAAGAGAGAGAAAAAAAAAATAGAGAGAGGGGAGGTCAGACAGGCAAACAGAACTACATAGAGATTTTAGTGCCACTAACCAAGTGAACAAGCTCAGCCACCCCCTAAATTATATTATCTAAACATTTTTCAGTTAATTCATTCATTCATATTTAACCCATTAAACCCTTGTTTGTTAATGTACACCATTTAAAAATAGATATTTCAACAGGTAGAACTCATAAACATTCACCATCATTAATTTTATGGTTTGCAATGCAGAATAGCCTACAGATCATAAAATCAGAAGTTTATACACTATCAAGTTTATATTCTGGTGTATTGATTTGTCATATGTCTTATTGATGGTGGTTGTTTGATTTTTTTTTTTGATTTATTTATTTTTTTTACTTCTGAAGCAGAAAACTGCCACAGCCTGCATATCCCTATGCCCACAATTCTTGTGAAAAATGGAAGCAAAAGACTCTGTCCTGTGTGACATCATTTTTTTTTTTGTTATATATAAATGGAGCTGAGTCATACAAAGCTGATTCCCCCCCCCCCCCCCCCCCCCCCGCCCACATCTTGTAAGGATGTACAGTAGCATATCACCCTCTGCTTTAAACCCTGCTATCCCAGCAATACACCAGCAGATTGCGCTAACCTGCCCTGCTAATGATGTTATACTACACTAGACTATTTCGGGACAAAGTCTGCAGAGACTTCAAAGTCCAGACACTCCTATTTTGGGAGTTCGAAGAAACAAAGATGGAATACAGCAATTTTTACAGTGGAGTACTCTATTGAAAAACCCTCACACATGTTTTATTCTCCTTTTCAGCAATTCATTAAGCTCCAGCTAACCCATAGACATGTAGATAATGTCAGCCTTAAGTATGTTTTTATATAAACATGCAACAATATTCTAAAGTTTAAATAATACAGTAGTTCTAAGTTTATAAGAATAGTGAAGTTCACACCACAGCCAATGATAATGACAAACAATGACGCTGTAATCAAATTCAGATTTTTTTTTTATTTCAGTAGATGAATGATAAAAACATTGACAGCCAATCATAATCCACTCAAGTTTAACCCTTTATGACCTGCCATAGAACAATTCCACCAGAGTATATTTTGTATTTTTACATGCTGTGCTGTCATTTTTTTGAGCATTTTCATATGCCATACATCAAAATAATCCTTACTCTCCCAGTTTGAAGGCTATGTTTGTAATAAATCAATAGTAACTATATAAATATATCAAAAGTGCAATAAACAAAAAGAAAAAAAAATATTATTTTTTTTAACATATTTTCTTCAATACAAAAAAATAATAAATGTCAACTTCAAACTTGTCAATGAGAAAAACGTGCACAAATCAATTTAAAACTATACAGAATTGATTTGAACTGTTTACATAAATTAGTTTTTAAGATACACTCATTTTTACACTCATTCAAAAAAAAGGCGTGCACTTTCGTTTAGACATAACGCTGCGTGCGTGCGCGCGCCCGTGCTCGCGCGCGCGTGTGTGTGTGTGTGTGTGTGTGTGTGTGTGTGTGTGTGTGTGTGTGTGTGTGAATGTCCTTGTATTTGTGAACGTCTAAAGGAGAAATAAATAATAAAATAAAGCGATGGTAAAAAGACAATAACGATATAAGGAACATATAGCAAATGGGAGTCAAACGGGAGTCAAACGCATGGTCAAATGACGCAGCGTGTGACGTCACAACATGTGACACACCCGGGGGTCATAGTGCACAGAACGTGATACGTCAATGAGTCATCAGAAGACGTAAATATCAATAGCAGATCTACAGAACATGTGTGGAAGGACGTGCAATGCATTTTTGTGTTGTTGTTTTTTGTAAACGAATATTACGCAGTTTGTACAGACTGATTAGAGGGTGAAAACAACGCAACATGGGCATGTTGGAGGCTTGATCTGAACATGTTACATCTCTGGTTTTGTATGCAAAAAGAATGATTGAGCTAGCCATTTGGTTTCAGTTTCTATAGGCTTTTAAACAGACACACGCAAATGGGAGCGCAGACGCTCCCGTCGGTCTTAAAGGGTTAAAGAGTTCAAGCGACAAACAACATAAGTGTTGGTTATAATAAACAGAATATTGTCATCTGTTGTTGTGGACTTTATATTAATCGTCATTTTTCAATGGGCCTTTCATGTGACAAAAAAGATCCGTTGCCTAAATAGTGTAGAGATGATTGAAGCACAGCTCACACAAAAAATACTTTCAAACTAAGCAGCTTTAACTCTGTGAATCTGTATGGCCTAACCTGAACTCGTTGCTAAATATTTAAATCTCAAGCAAAATTCCCAATCCCATGGATTCCTATTTACATGTGTCACGGTGGGTTGCAGGAAGGCAGACGAGGGTATATTTCCAAAATGAAGGTTTAATAATAATTAAACACAGGACGGCAGAACAGGTAGCCACACACACACAACACACACACACACACACACACACACACACACACTAAATAAGACAGAGATCAGACAAACACTGTCTGAACAGATGGAACTTAAACACAGATGACGATGATGACTAAACAGGTGACACAAATGAACTGATAATGACAGTAACCATGGATACGAAGGAGTGGCGGGAAAAGAACAAAGGAGAACAGGAACCAATCAAAATTCAACCTGAAAGTCCAAACAAACACTGACGTGACAGTATGTTGGCATTTCGACCACAAAAAATATATCATTCAAATTTCACATACCGATTTGTAAATTGTCTACATGTCATATCGCTCTGCAACACCTGCATACTTAAAGAAGGTTCATCATCAATGGTCAATAAGTTATTCATTTATTATAGCACATACTCCATTCTGACAGTATACATTTTCTAATTCTAATGTAATAACGTTTGTCTTTAAAAAAAGACAATGAATAAAGTAGCCTAAATAAAACTAAGACAATTATAAAGGATAATATGTATGTGAGGGTTATTATGCTGTTCTATTTTTGATCATTCATTTTCAAGTACTGGGAATCACATCTTTCAGCCTACTTAGTTAATTATTACAACAACAAAATAGTGTGTGCATGTGTGAAAGAAAGATTGAGGGAGGCAGTGATGTGTTAACCCAGCAGGAAAGAAGAATCCCCTAAGCAAACAGGCCCGAAAATATCACACCGTCTTCCGCATTTTCACTAAATCAATACCAGCACAAATATTACTTCAATTTTGCGCAACGACATCGTGACACCCAGGCGCTAATGCTAAGCAGTATTAACAAATCGATACATCATTTAAAAAGGTCATATCAGTCAGGGATGTAATTTAATGCCAGGCAGCAGACAGCACAGATTTGCAGCTAATTAAATGTTGCCATCTCTGTACAAGCTCTCTGGCTTTTCAAAGGTGAATCAAAGCAGAGGTATCGACACATCTAGCTCTGCATAAACAGGGGCGACAATCTGTCTGAAGTAAAGCCCCTCTGTTGTTAATCTGCTCCCTTTACTTCACGTTCAGCTCTTTTTGAGGTTCCCACAAGGGTGTTCCCATAGCAAGCTCAATCTTAATCATCATCTTACACTTTTAATTAGTGCCTTCTACTAGAATCGAACGCCAGTGCCAAGATTTCGAGTCTAACACAGTTTGTCAACCTTCTAAGATGCATGCTCGGTTGTGTCGCGCTATCACTTCACACCGAAATCTTGCATATTAGATTGGAAAGATAGGACTGGGCGAGGAAAATGGAGCAGGTGTCTTGTGCAATCCAGGCACAATTATGACATCTTTCATGGCGTACGTTTCACGAGTGAACGCCGTGCAGTTAAAACATTAGCCGCCTCAACGCTCAAAGCTTTCCAGCACGATTCCTCGTCATCCGAGTAGGAGATGAGGATGGATCTGACAGTTGCGTGTATTTGTGGCACGCGTCACATGAAATCACAGCAAGGAAAACACTGAATTCATCTGGTAGGAAAACATACATTAGTAAGACTGATGGTGTGATTTTCTTTTCATTTTTGCTTCAGCATGAGATTTTTGGGGAGCATCTGGATAGAAATAAGGCATTGCTTTTGGCGAAATCGCATTGTACATTGTCAATGTCTTTGTATTAATCTAAAAAGTACTTAAAATGAATTACATTACTTGAAAATTAAAACTGAATAAGATATTGATAAATGTTTTCAGAGAATACTGTAAGGCAAACTGTTTCAGATGCTAAAGAACACAGCAATTTGGCAATAGAGTTTCAAGACAACAACAAAAAATGAATCAATACCCAAGTATTACTAATATATTTTATGCCATAGAATAAAACATGAAATTATCATGAGCTTGTGTTAACCACAGACTTTATTTCAGGCATTTCACCAAAAACTCAGTAAAAAAGCCCACTGTCTGGCACAAAAAATGCCGGAAGTACAAAAATGCTAACTAACTACTGTAGTTTTAAGACACATTGCTCTAAAGGCTATGAAAAACAAGCTTAATTTAAGATAATATTCTGTCTTAATATCAAATTTTTTTTTCATGAATTAATTTGAAGGGTGTTCTTACGGTGGCCAACAGATGCACAACACAGAAATTTAGAAGTCACAAGACAACAAAAATACTCCTAACCAGAACAATAATATCTGATGCACATGCATTGAGAGGGAAACTGTATCGCTGGCCTGTTATGCTACAAGTGACTGTCTGTGTAAGTAAATGTATTTTATGTAATGAATATGGCAAAATAAGTAAATGTGTAGACGTATTTGTTCTTAACAAATGTATTAAATGTATTACTTAAGTGAGTAAGCAAGACACAGTGTACATCAATTTAAACTCTTAATCAATTGATATCCCCCTAGTGGTCAGGAACATTTTTGTTACGGCTTAAATTTGTTTTGCCATGACTTGATGTGAACTATTTTGCACCTATGGGCGAACATAACTAGACATCTTTAATGGGCTAGACAAAAGTGCTAATCATTGTTTGCAATACTGTGTGCTGGTAGAAAACAAAAAAAAAAAAAAAATTAGCCATGGTGGGTGGATGATGCAAGTGAAGTTTCCTACAATGATTCACATTTCAGAGCTGCCAGGACATCTCCTGTGAGGTAAGCGAGAACAAAATGCATTGGGAAAATATGTTTCATGGTCTCTCACCATACGCAGGGGGCCTTCCAACAAATACCTGAACATCCTGCCACTCAAGAGGGGATACAACATTCCCCAATTGTCCCGCCTGTTTTGTGCAGCACTGCCAAAGTGCACAAAGTGAGTCCAACTTAACTAGGGGAAAATTCACAAGTACTCCACCAGGCTGTTGCTACCTACAGCCGTGCATCGAGCCTGGAGGGACCGGTGCCTGAGTTTCCGTTGACCCAGTATGACGAGCAAATGGAGTTTTCTGGCAGAAGCACCCTGATGCTTAAACAGTGGGTTTCTCCTCCCTGTAGCCACCTACCCTCGTGCGCTGCTTTATTTGTGCACTTGACGCCATGTGTGTTGACAAGGAGCCAGATATTGTCTTCTGTTCTCTCTTCACTACCTTGGGAAGCTAATTAGGCTTCTATTTTAGAGGCTGCTAAGGGACAGGGACCAAGAGCTGAAAAAAAGAGAATGCTAATGCAAAATACGCCAGCACATCATTGTGTGACATCTATGAAGGATAATAAAAAAAACCTACATATGGGTCCAAATTGAACTACAAGAACTTTCAAGCGCCACCATTGCCGCAATTCGTTAGCTGACGTTACCCAACAGCTACATCACCCAGGTCAACTGACTCTTTTCCCAGGCCTGCTTGTGACGTTATCTGTGACAGCGTAAATCTTAGTAGCTGCCTGAAATGTCTGCTGACAAACTTCACCCACATGCCGGTCTGTCAATCAAATATACCGTCCGGCTGACACACAATAGATCTCCACTCTGTTTCCCCAAGCTTGGTGGCATTCACTTAAATCCAAACCCCCATAACAGAGGTAAACATTACTACTCCAGAAGAGGCCATCTGCCACAGCTGTGAATAGTTTTTAGGTTCACACACTTCAGTCTCAGAATACACAACAACTCTGTGCGCATCTTTGTGCACACCAAAAACAGCCCCAGGCATTTTTCTTTTTCAACTAAACCCCATGAGTAAATAGGTTTAACGTACATTAAAGGTTTAATTGCTTTAAAAGCAAATGCTGTGTTGTAGTACGAGCCCAAAGTAAAGATATGCATTACCATGGTTCGTCAAACCATTCTGAAACATCAAAACAATGTAAAGTTCACGCAACTCAAACCTGATGTTTTCTAAAAGGTCTTGCTTTACCGATGCACTGTATGGTACGGTTTGACCTTATTCAGAATAGGGTGGCTAAAAGGGTTCTGGCCTAGTGCAGGGACATGCTGTCAAAACAAGGAACCTCAAGAGGCAAAACAGAAAAGGCCTTCATGCCTTCATGCAGTATTAATGAGACTAAGTTGATTTCCAGCAGCAGAGGCTGGTGTTTCTCAAGAGTGGGGAAGCACAGATGTCACTTATCAATGGCAAAATGTTAACGTAAATGTTAAATTCAGAATAGCATTAACACTCCTTTTTAAAAAAAATAAATAATGGAATATTGTTTATTATAAATACTTAATATTTTTTTCCATACTATCCGTTTTATGCCTAAGGCATGATTTATATTTACCATTGCTCAATCCGCTCAATCAGGAATTTTGCATAAGGATGAAACATTTGTAGATGCAGATTTGGCATTGGTGTGGGTTAAAGTTTTTCACACAAATTTGATACGTTACCACAGAACGCTGCTTGGTTTTGAAAGTGACGTATCTGTTAGCAGTGCTTCATGCATTACAACACGATAGTGGACAATGGAATGTTTGTTGACTGCACCTTGACTAATTTTGCCGTGTTTTTTTATACGTAGTATGGTCACTACTAATTAGTAAGCTAATTTAAATATGTTATACTTCATAATAGTATAATAGTTACTGTATACTTTTGCCACATGCACTGTACACTGCCTATTTTTTTTTAAATAGCATGTACATGAGTAATATTTCAATATAGTGTCACATTATTGTCTATGATCTCATCATGTTCCATGTTTAATTCAGTAGGCTAAGTATCTAGTTTTCATCTTGAAGACAAAATGATATTGTGTGTAAAAATAAAATAAAAAAGGCATCCCAAAAAGAAAAATATGAATAATCCTATTCCCTTTTCTCAATACTTGATCATGCTAAACTAGTAAACTGTTGGCTTGCTAACTCAAACTGATACATTTAATTTGAGCATTTTCAGCTTTGGAAAAAATATGTGATGTGCTATTTTAAAAGACATGACATATTTTTCTCTGATTTCTAATCAGACACTGAATAGAGTACCCATAAAACATTTCAGAGGAAAGAGGTATAGGATCTTGCACTTTGAAGATGGAAGGCATAGGGTTGATATTGTAGACACTCATTCACTACAATTGAAATGCACGAGTTATATATAATATAAAGCTTTTTTGTCACGCATGATTGCCACATTTTGATGGAATTTTAGTGGAGCCAGGCTTCCCATGCAGCCACTGATTTCCAGAACTCTCCATTCAGTCCTGGAAGTCTGCTGTCATGAGTTAGTGCTAAGATAAGAAACCAAGCGAGTCCAAGACAAAGAGGCAAAAGGACATAGCTCAAGAACTTAACGATAAGATCGCATGATAGTAACGGTTTTGTTACCTACAGACACTGCAATTGTTGGAACTGCCAGCTATCGGACTTGTTGTGCACCAGGCGAGTAAGAGGCATGCACAAAGCGTTTTAAAATGATAAAGTGTTTTAGGAATTCTCATCTTTGTTCATTCAAGGGAAGCCAGATGGCTAGAAACAGATACAAACACACACATCCAGTCTAATAGCACGTCTTGTCGTTCAATAGTTCATCTTGTTGTTTGTTCATTCCCTCGCTACGCTTTTTGATTGAGCTTTCTAAGAAAGGAATACAGCAGCCTGTGCAAACAAACCCAATGTGACCTTCACCAAGTCATGGATTCAGCAAGTGCATGTATGTGTTATGAATGTAGGGTTGGGTCTAGATGTAATCAGGTTACCAGAAAGGGACAGCAAGTCGGTAGTCGGTATTAAGACTGGGTGAGGTAGGGAGGTTTAGGCCAGCACAAGGCAAGGAAGGGACAGGAACGCGTGTAAATATCATTCATTGACAGAATCAGTGCACGCTCTTTATGATGTTGCCGAACATAGACGTTTTCTGGCTAGCAGTTATAAAGAAAAATGCTGTCTATGATAAATAGGCCTATGCTGATGCCCACAGTCTTCTCACTGCACTTCTTTTTTTAGAAACAACAGTGCAATTCTGGAATAGCTCAACTGAAACTGTAATTTACTGATTGTTCTTATACGCTTATTTTGTTCCAAACCCATACAATACTAAATGAGAATTATTTGAAGAATCTTCACATAACACCATAAGATAGCTAAGTGACTTAATAAATAATAGTTGTAAGGTAGTGTACATATTAGCTTTGCGGTGAACAGACTGAACCAGACCAGTGAAGAAATCATTATTTTGAGCCAGTTCTTTTCAATGAACCAGATGAATTGGTTCACAAATTGTACTGAATTCATGCATAAATTTCAGTTCACTGACTCAAAGATATTGTCACAGCGGTTCTTACGTTAACAGCTCAGTGAATGGGAAAATTATCAGTCAATAATTAAATTTCAGTTTGTTACCCAGACAATACTATTTATCAAGACTCGGAATATAGAACACATAATAGCATAATATAATAGATAAATGATAAATGACTTACATTTGGTCAGTTTCTCACACAAAATGTTTTTGTCATTTTTGTTGCAGAATGATGTCCTCACTATAAAAAGAACCTCCATCAAAATGTTTCAAACCTCAAATTTTGTGTTTCAAGAAAGCAATGCAGGATGAGCAAGCACTGACAGAATGCAACATTTTGGTATAACTATTAAATTAAAGAAAACTTCCAAAAATCCATTTAAAACCAGCTTAAGGTGGTTTAGTTTGTCCAAGCAAGTCCAGGGTTGTGTTTCTCAAAAGCATCAAATGCCTAAGCAGATTGTAGAAATCACTGGCACCAATGGGCTCTACAATCTACTTAGGCTTAGGAAAAAGCAGTCCAGGTTGTTCTACAGTACATGCTTGATCTTCTGGATTGGATTCAAACTGGTGAGGGGGGGAAAAAAAGATACAATGTCCCAAAAAAATATCTTGGCCACTTTCGGCTGGTCTACAAGGCTTTTTTACAAACAAAAGCATGTTGGCACACCTATCACTTTAGTTTTTCAACCAATTTTGGCTAGATGCTTTGAATTAAGTGGGAGCCAGTGCTACACAAATCCTGCACTTACTGCACTCCTGAAGGAGGTCCTGGTGACTGCAGGATTGACTAAAATTTGCCACCTGTTTACCACCGTGGGGTGGATGTCTGCGAAGAACTTGGCAGCGAGGCTTAGTATCACGTCTGTCCACCTGGCACAGAGGATGTTGACTGGACTGTGAAGACATACGTCAGACTACAGGTATTCACTGCAGACCCCCAAAGGTAGACGAAGGATTCAGTACACACTCCCCATCGAGAAGAGCACTGGTGACCTTCACTGGTAGATTGTGCATGACATAATAGCGACAAACAAACACAGCAGACATCTGAAACCAGTAATTGGGAACGATACTGCTTTTGAAGGAAACACTAAATCGTTTTCCTGAATCGTGGTCATACCAGTCAAGATTGGTACTAGTGTTTTCAAAGCTGAAATGTGGGGTGACAAGCTGAGGAAGGAATATATTACCCATATAATTTTCCCATTTATGGTCCCACAGTTTATTCTATTGGGAAGGCTGGAATGGTGATATAGGTTAATCCTAAAAGGTAGTGACAGGTGGGGGCCAAC
Source organism: Chrosomus eos (assembly GCA_036326025.1). NCBI lineage: Eukaryota > Metazoa > Chordata > Actinopteri > Cypriniformes > Leuciscidae > Chrosomus > Chrosomus eos. The sequence continues at coordinate 39,922,261 of CM070819.1, read as the reverse complement.
GAATACAGTATGAGGTTTGAGGGCTTTAATAACTTCTTAGCTGAAAATTTAATTTGCATGCTTCCCAGTATACAACCCAATCTATCTGGGACTTTGTGACCTTCAAGAGCAAGTAAGAGATTAATTATTGTATTTGTGAAGTGTCAGGAGAGGGTCGTCAATGAATACTCTGTTGAATAAAGTTGTGTTGTTGGCTGATTGTTCTCAGCATTGTTTTTATTTTATTTTTTTTCAATTCCCTTTTTCTATAGCAAATAACACTTGAGTTGTGTGAAAGCAATGTGCGTGTAAACTAGTATTATGATAAACGAAACGTTTAAAATAGACCAAAACTACTGTTTAAACACTTTTATGCTTTGATACACTAAGGTTCTCTCAAGGGAACACAAGCTGTTGGCTTTTGCATCCCATAAATAATTTCATACCTCTTTTTATGCAGTTCACAGTCGACTCAAATATGTGAAGGCCAAACATAGCTATATCCCACTCACTCCCAACATACACATGCACACACAAGCACACTTACTGTACACATGAATTCACACTTTGATGGGTTATGCCAGCTAGTGTAACTACATTGTAAAACCCTTTTTATCTTAAAGCTGTAGTCAGTAACTTTTGGCGCTTTAGCGGTTAATAAACAGAACTACATGCGTCTTGTGGAAAAACATTGAGTTACTTTTCTCTGTTTATGTATATGACACATGTACTGGTCTACTACTCAGTGGTACGACCCGTACCAGTCTAAAATAGTCATAATAAAAACACTTATTATAGGTGTACCGTAGTGATTGCTACAAAAATAAGACGTGATGTCTTGAAATAAGATAACTCAGTTTGGAAAATGGATTCATGTTGTACTCGCTTATTATATAATTTGTTTAAATTTTGAACACAAAAAAAGTTATGGACTGCAGCTTTAAGTTGTGAAAAGGTTGTGATAACGGTTTCACCCAACATATTTAATACAACAGATGTCTCTCTCTTTTTTCTTTTTCTTTTTTCTTTGTACATGATAAATACCTGCTTTCACATTATTGCAGAAACTTTTTTTATGACATTTGTAGCACATTTTAGGAGCATCATTACCAGGTTCAACCTGGTACAGCATATGCTGCCATCAAAATGTTTTTGCCACATACATCTTGAAGTAAATGGCTTAACTATAACATAAAACCATAATAGGGAGCGAAAGAGAGAGGGATAAAATGAGGGATGATACTTCAGTCTTTTTATATTTCTTAATAATAATGTATCATTCTGAATTCAAATTATGTCAAATAAATCTGAATAACTGACATATTGCCTGCACTCATCTTATTATTATTTTTTTAAATTAACCTGTAGGTAACCTATATTTAAATGTTATGACTCTCATATGTTATTTTCATAACTTATTTTATAGGTCATTGATATAACTTGTCATGAGGTAAAGGCTTATTTCCTCAAAAAACTCTGGAAGACTTACTGTGCACAATGCTATCTAGTTTAATGTTTGATTTTTATTTTTTTTCAAACAAGTAAGAAATTTGTCCTGTGCCCCCAATCAAAATCTTTTCCATTCACAAATTGATAATTTATACATAATTAATGAAACAATTTAAATTATGAAATACTGTTATTAATAACAAATTCACTTAATATACACATATTTTGCCACATATACACATAAATATAGATTTGGTTTCCAGAAAGTGTAATTACAACTAAAATGTAGCAATGTTGTACAATCGTTGTGTGATGGTTGCGATATTCCAGACATTTTACTGTAATGATGCACTAGATTGAAAATGGACTCAATTTCATTTAGTACAGAACTAATCCTGAAGGGGTGTCTCCTGTTTCCTCCCTCTTCCTTTCTCTTATCCTTTTGCTCCTCCCTAAATTGATGTTGTTTTCATCTGAAGCTGTTTATCTGCCAAGTTAGTTTAGTGTTTTTCACTTAACATGGCAGTGAGGAGGAAAGAGAGAGTGAGAGAGAGAGGAAATACGGCACTTTATATAAGGAATCACCCTCACTGCACCCTTCTCATAATACACAAACATACTCAGCCGAGGAGTATCTCATTCTAAAGAAGTGTCATAGACTACATTGGAGTTAATATTTTGCTGCACTAGAGCAGCAGCTCTCCAAACAAAATGATATTTTGAATAATTGTCATACCTCTTCATTAGATGAATAAGCCAGCTGCAACCCGAATCTCATGTAGAGTAGCTATGTGACCTAGATGTGAAAACGTCACTTGTCAAGATTGCAGATGATACTCAAACCAGATATTTGCTGACCTTAGACAGTTTAAGGGTCATCATTTTGATACGGGTCAAACATGGGTGAAACATATTCAATTCTAGAGACTATGATGCTCCTCCAAAAAAAAAAAAAAAAATTAGTTGATGGCAAACCCCAATTACACAACAAACACCTGACTTTTCCTGCAGAAAACCAGCCTGGTTTGTTGGTATTAGATTGTCTCCCAGCCAGATCAGGCCTGTCTGTTTGCTGGTTTGTAAGGGGTTTTGGGCACTTTTCAGCTGGCTTGCAAGGTAAATCAGCTAAAAACCAGTTTGGCCCCATGTTAGGGGTCTAGAGTAAAGTAGCTCACACCAGCAATGCTGTTTACACTAAACAGAAAGGTTCTTTACTGGCATCTATGGTTCCACGAAGAAACTTTAACATCCATGGTTCCATTACAAGTTGTCAGTAATCAAAATGTTGAAGTTAAAAATTATTTTAGGATTATGGTTGAGATTGTGAATATTAGTAAGCCAGATGCTGAATGTACTGGGAAATGAGCTCTGACGATGACAGTGATGATGGTAAAAAGCATCCGCTCAAACTGAAACCTTCCAAGTTCCGAAAGGTATCAAAATATGCTTTATTTTATTATTTTGTAATTGATATTAAAATATCAAGAGTTTTACACTGTTGTGGCAGTTAAAGGTCCGGGTCGCTAAAGACCCGAATAATGACTGGTGAAACATTCATGCATTTAAGGGTTGCATTACAGGATGCATTACAAATGTTTTTGTGTGTAGAGAAATTAAATAGCTATTCTCATTTAAGTTAATTCACACTGCACCACCATATTTTGATCAATGGCAACAGACACTTTGTTTGGTTTTGTCAGATCAGTGTGTCGCCATCTGTTGGCATTGGTCGGCACTTATTGGCGTTTGTCTGGTCGTGGAATGTCTGAGAAGTAATGTACTGTATTACGGAAATATTGTCGGCATTGGCTGGCAACTGTTGACGCAGTGTGAATTGGCCTTTAGTCTACCTAGGCAAACAAGCCTAGAACCGTTCATGAATTCGTTTATGCAATGTCACTAGATATAAATATAATGCCACAGTTGACACATTTTATGTTAATCGCGACTGTGTTACTCATTTTGTGCAGGGTCATTTTTTGTAAGGTCATCAACTGTCTATGTAGTCTACAGACCGCAGGGATGTTCACTAGGTATTTGGAACAGGAAAAAAAAAAAAACCCATGTCTTACACTGACCTACATGAATGCATCACAGAGCAGCGGCTGTCAGACATGCAAAAACTCATAAACACATACGAGATTTGTTTATGTGAGTAAAACTGGCACTCACAGTGCAAAATCCCCCATCAAGTTAACCTGAACCTCATAACTCAGAGAATGCGTGTGTGTGTGTGACAGAGAGGGAAAGTGTATGCAGAGAAACCATTCATTACAGCATTTACATAATTTATCTGCTCACCTTGTCCCGTTACACAGGCTTTCATATCCGACAGTGTTGAACACATAGTGAGTGTGAATGTCCACGTGCACATGCAATAAATGATGATGAAGATTGCGTCCCCAGAGTGCTGTCATAGAAAGCATAATTCTTTACCTCGTTTTCTCTATAAATTTAATGTGAGTACATCTTTATAGCATTCAATGTTGGAGAACTAGTCTCACGTCATAAGGTTTGGTCCTAGAGTGCAACACTCGGGTTCCAGAAGTAAAAACTCATTTAATTTTCTATGTGGGGGAATTGATTTTTAACAATAACTTATAAACCTTTAAATATAGAACTACTGTGAGTTCCAAGGTTGTTAATCAATGGGATATGCTTTTTTTGAGGCCATGAAGTATGTTGTTTCAGCCAAAAAAGAAATGGATGAGATGGAACAACATCAACAATCTACTAGAGATGCACACATTTATAGGCACTTATGTGAGGGAATTAAAATATGCATGCAACTGTAGTTTAAACGACTACAGACATTTTTATAGCTCATTACTTCTTGAGAGAAATGGTGCAGACACTGCATAAGGATGAAACGTTCTAGTGCGCATTTGTCGAGTGTTTATGCACGCTATCAAATTAAGTATACATTGAAAGGTTATTTGTTCAGCTTGTGAACAGTGTTGTAAATTTGTCTGATTATGCTCAACATTATATATTTTTTTTTCAATATATATTTTTTTCAATATATATTTTTTTTATAGCAAATGATGATTAAAGGGGTCATGAACTGGCTTTTTAAAATTGTTTATATTGTTGTCTGAGGTCAACTTATAACGTTCGCTTGGTTTTTACATTCAAAAACATCAAAATGAATAAGTAATAGGCTATTTTCTACCCTAGTTTTGAGCCTAGCTCAAAAACGCTCGGTTTTTATAGGCGTCTCGCATTGAAGACTTGGAAGTAAACGCCCACTGCTGTGAGTGGATAACAGTTTTGCATATTATGAGTTTCAACTGGTCAATAACGATTAGACTGATACACATACACATAATTATTAGATATCAAACGATCTGTAACAATGCAATACTAGCCTATCAGATTATTATTACTTTTTAAATAAAAATTTTACTCACATAAGTGTGTTGCACCATTCCTGTCGGATCCAATACAGAAGCCACAGCACCGTTTTTTAATCTTAATCGGTCTGCAAATCCAGTCTCGACCTGTGTCTTGTTTACAAAACAATCCTCAGTGAAATGAAGCGAACAAACGGACCCACATCAGCTGGAACGTCATTAAAAATAAAGTTTAAGCATTCCTATTGGAATCCAGAGGAAGCTTATGCAGCGACTGTCTTCTTCCACAACCAGACACTGCACAATATTTTGTAAACGGCATGTTTATTGCTGGGTAGTTCGATCTGGTTTGTCATCACGAGGTAGGCCTATGTTATTTAGCTATGCGTGTAATGCACGAGTCGGTGGGCGGGGCTAAACCGGCCGTGTTGGAGTAGGTGCTGATCTTCTTCTGCGGGGGTGGTGTTTTATCCTCTTTGACGTCATAGTTCCCCACTTTCAAAAACGAGTCGTTTGCTGAGGCTGATGTCAATAAAAGCTTTTATTGGACTAACAAGGACGTTTTCAGTTCTGAAACTTTCAGGATATTCTTATAATATGATGACCTCTTAGATGTCAAAAGCTCAAGTAAAATTTGATTTCTCAGTTCATCACCCCTTTAAGCTGTGTAAATGCAGTTTTTTTGTTTTGTTTTTTTACTCAAAGACTGATACAATTTGTTTAACATTGTAAAATCAGTCATGTCGTAAACTGCCCTCTCAATAGCTCTCATATGCATCATTGAAAAGCAAATCTGTTTATTTGGATGGTTAAAAAGCAGCCGATTAAAAAGACGAGTCACCTATATTTAGCCAAATGGTGCTGTTCTATAGAAAGGGGTCACTTGCGCTTCAGCCTAGTTTGTGCTCACGGAACAGGACACCGAAATCTAAGAAGAAAGACCCAAGGTCTAGCTAGGACCAAGGAACAGGACCGGAGCACAGAACATTTTAAATAGTCTTTATTACAAATTGACTAACGTTTCGACGCCCATGCATCTTCTTCAGAGTCAAACAAACAATGGCAATGATGCTGTTCTATGTTTTTGGCGTAATTATATGAATAAGAGTGTGATCTATTTTTGTATTGTTGTATTTACTGTAAAATAATCCTAAATTTAAAGGGGCTGTATGTAGAATTCAGAGCCCTTGTTATTAGTGACACCAGTGGCCGTTAAGTGAACTGCAACCAGAAACGTATTGCTCGTGCTCACACTCGTGCACACTTAATGTACCAGAGATTGGACATGAGTCAAGGCCCTGATATACTCACTGCGAAGTTCTTTTTCATTCTTTGCTTAGAAGTAAAAATAAGTTGGAAATACATTTGCAGCGATATACTGTTAACAAACATCCCAGCACCGCCACGAGCGATGTTTAGATGAATATGCGCTGTGTGCTTTCCTCTCAAAAACAAAATAAACACACAGCAAAAATGAAAGTGGTGAGAAAACAGCAGTTAAGAATGCATCTGATCATAGCAATGTGGATATGTTTGCCCACACTTTGCAATTCACCAGCATTGTGTCAACAGATGAGGTCATTCAAATGACACATTTGATTAAAAAGTAGGCCTATATTTGATACTATATAGATTTGACTATATGAGATGATAGTTTGAATGAATCCCTTTTCTTTGCATGACACATTTACATTCCAGTACAGAATGGCTCTTTTGGTATTATCCTAAACATTGATTACGAATTTGGTTCATGTGTCATTGAAAGGATAAGAGAGGCTCTCGTAGTGTGAACGATTTTTCCGGCAAAAATGTCCCAATCCCTCAGATAAAAAATGTCTACAGGTTGAGTTTCGTTACGAGCTGTTCACACACTGGAAATATAAAAAGCGAACATGAAAATTCTTACATATCAGCACTTAATGCTAAGATTGATCATTCCTTTACATTTTCATGCATGGAAAATGTGGCTCATATTAAATTATATATGATATCGTTGGATAATTATCATAACCATCCCCTTAAGCAGCTTTAGTGTAGTTTGTTACGTTTTGTCAGTAGCCTGTAGGAAAGCTGACTAATTTCCAATGGCTTGATTATTTTAATCTAAATTATAAGTAATACATTTAACTAAAAGAAAGTGGCTGGTAGCTTGGCAAGCAAGAGTTTAAAAGTAGCTTCCTCAACAAGATTAATGATGCAAGAGAAATCATATTGCTATCTCAAGCTTTCTATTTTATCAGTTTATCCCAACCGTTTATCCATGTAATGAGCAAAACAAATATCAATTAGTACTCTGACATACAGCATAGTGTAGTAATGGGCGTATTGTCTGCTATTACAAAACTTTACTTTAAACGATGGCCACATTCCAGCTGCTATCTGAAATGCACATCATCATCATCATATATGCCATCAGCGCATAAGTGATCTGAATGTGTGCACGTGTGCATTGTGACTCTATGTCTGCTGTGTGTTTAAAACCCCTACAGCATGTGAATATGTATGTACGTGATTTCTCCAATCGTGAAGACAGTGATTGCTGCTTATTTATGATAATGCAATATCCGTGCCCTTCAGAGGAAGCAGGTCAAATCCTCTCTGCACCAATGATGAAGATGCATACACCTCCCACACCGTGAAATTACATAAAACATGCAATATGACAAAATCAAAGATACATAATTGGATTTTTCCCATGGGGTTGAGGTTATGGTGAGAAAAGGACAAGAGTGTCATCAAGACACCTATATAAAAGTTAAAAACCTTAATAATCATCATGTAAAAAGTGATCAAATGACTTACAGTAAATGCACAAATAGGAAATACTTTCCTTCACACATATCTCTCTCACTCACATAAACAGAGGTAGAGGCCTCATTCAGTTGGTTGCGTGATATGATCTATTAATTTGCCTTTTGTTTTTCTTATTATGTCACAATTTTAACGAACACAAACACTGCATACAAATGGACCCTGACTCTCCACCTCTAATAGTTATTTAAGGGGCCAGAGGTCACTCTCTTCTTGTATCTGCAACACCATCTGACAAGGGGGCTCGACCTGCTGTTGTCTTACAAATGAAGAGAGAGAAAAGCTCAGCCAGAGGAACGGTTCTCTATTTAATTAAATTAACGATTTTATTATCAATCAAAATTGGCATTTAAGAAAGTTGCACCCACGGAGTTGAAAACAAGACTGGTGTATTTATTTTCTCTCACACACACAGACACACACATACACACGTTATGAATATGTAATGAATTTCCAATGAATTTCCATAAAAAAGATGACTAATAATTTGACTAAAAGATGATTGAATAATTTAGTTGGGATTATATAGGAAAAGCAACAGGAAATGGGTCAATGTTGTACAAAAGGGATTCATCTATAACATCTTTTCGAAAATATGCTCTGCTAAAACCCAAATGCTATATTATAATTAGAACTAGGGGTGGGCGATATACCAGTAGACAGAACTAACAGGTACATTTTTCGACCAGCAGAGATTTGGGACTATCGTGTCTATTGCGGTAACGCTCACTATATTACTATATATAATACTGTGCTATGCATTCACGAAAGCTTATCGTTTGAATGCGTTTTTAAGTATTGCGGTTTAAAAACGAGCAATTTTAAACCATTGAAGCACAGAAAACATCGAAAGACGGTGACTCATTTTGCTATATGTGCAGAGAGACTGTTTCTCAGCACTGTCTCTTACCTAGTCAGGACAGTAATGTTGAAACGTTGGTCTCTGTAATATTTCTTAATATTTCTTTTTTGCACATTTATGTTTTGTTTAATATTTTTACAAAGGCGTTTTTTTTTTAAATAATACACTATTCAGAAGTGGAAAACAAAATAATTTAATTTTACCTCAGACCTTGCAAGTGTACCAAGTGTTGTAAGTGTAATAATGTACCTATCGGCACATATTAGTAACATGCTCTTTAAATAACAAAAGAAATATTGCGCCATTGACTTTAGACCAGGTTTCAGTTGGTCAATGGCACAGTCTATTTCAGTTGCCTCAAAATAGCAATCCGCCCACAGATCGCCTGAACACACCTCGTTTTCAGACCAGCACACCCATGGGCGCCAGTGGCGGCGCCAGGGGGGAGCTAGGTGGTGATGTAGCTCCCCCTATAATAGCCATAGCACCCGCCCAGCACCCCCAAGAAACGTCTGTGATTTTTTTATATTTATATTTTAATGTCATGTTTGATTTGAATAGTGTTTTTCGTGTTGTTAAAAAAGGGTATTAAAGAATAATAAAAAAATATATATTTAGTCTAAAAAAACATGAGGCCCAAACAGGAGATCTTCTTTGGCCAATGGACGCGGCGCCCGGTGAACGTTTGCAGACATCCCAAGTCTCACGTATATAGATAGCGGCTCCCTGATGGCCGCAAATTAGTTCAAATCTCCCAGAATCTAAGCTCCAAACGTATAGCGAGCGCAAGACAGAGAGAGCGAGAGACCTTGCGTGTGTGTGTGTGTAAATATGTGTAAATATGCAGACCAGTCTCATCCCAAGAAGTCATATATTGACGTTTTGGGACGTCTTTTGACCATACGTCAATATCCGCCTTTTTAGGGTACCCAAACGTTAGATGACGTTATCGGATCCTAACTCTACCCCAGACCTAAACCTACCCCTAAACCTACCCCGTCACCTAACTGACGTTAAAGGTAAAGCGTTAGTTGTATGACGTCCCAGGATCGTCATATAACCGACGTTTAAGGGTACCCTAAAAAGGCGGATATTGACGTATGGTCAAAAGACGTCCCAAGACGTCAATATATGACTTCTTGGGATGAGACTGCGTTAAAATATGCGTGTGTGCGCATCAAGCGCAAGACAGAGAGAGCGAGAGACCTTGCGTGTGTGTGTGTGTGTGTGTGTGTGTAAATGTGCGTCTTTGCGCATGTAATCGGAATCTACGCTCCAAACGTGTAACACCACCCCCGTCAACAAAACCGAACAATCGGCCCAAAATTCAAAGCACCGTCTATTAAGTGTTGAGCATCCCCATAGCACCTGCAACAGAAAATCTCTGGCGCCGCCACTGATGGGCGCACAAATGGGGCAAATGCATTTGCTATTTAAACAACGTGGCGCAGGACGTGAAAATGATAACTGCGCCGGGCTGAAACTAGCAAAAAAAAAACTTGCATCGAGTCTGGCGCTGCATTGCGCCGGATATATGACAGGGCCCAAAGAGTTACCTACTGTAAGCTTTTTACTAACGTTTATGAGGGACAGTACCGGTACACAATTTTATACCAGTTTAAAGGGGAAACATTATAAATGAAACTTACTTGCCAACAACATCTCATATATCAATTTTCTAACATATAGAATACCCTTAAATAATGTAAAGTTGCCAATGCACATAGCTTTTCTTGCGATTTTGTCGTCTGTCCAGTGTACAGATACTTTCCATAGACAGAAAGAGCGTTCACATACAGTGCAAGCAGTGGCCTTTAATTGTTTGTACACTGTGTACACAATGTGCACAAACTCTGCATTTCACCCTGCACCTATACTGTCCCACTTCCTCCATACAGAACTCAAAATTTTTAGAATTGTATTTCACATTCGGTGGAACTACACCACATGAGAATGATCGAGACGGAGAGAGAGAAACGTCCTAGTGCTTCCTCATCTTTGAATTAATAGAGCAACAGGACATCAAACCCTGCTCGCAGCTCTGGGATAAACCACAGACTCACTCCCCTCAGTTATCAACCCTTTGTGGATTGTAGGAAACTGCACTAATAACGTCCAGCAACGCAGTCATGGTCCCTAATTAAAACACTTCCCAGTGGGAGTACACAGGATTGGGACAGAGAAAGACAACTGTGAGGAGAGACAGACAGTGAGCGGGATGGATTTGTGAGGGCTCAGGGACACATAAAGAGGTGGAGCCACAGCTGGAACGCTCATACTGCCTGGAAGAGATGTGAAATATGAAAAAGACAAACTGGGAAAAGATGGGGCAGAAAAGGAACATGAGACGTATGCGTACACTGTAAAAAAAAATTTTTTAAATCTTTGCAGTTGTAAATAAAACAAAGATTATTACAGTATGTTTTGCAAGAAAATACTATTTCATTCTATATTAGCTCCTATATTAGTTTCTTTGTAATATAAATTTCTGAGTGAATTTGTTTTTTCAGTGTGTATATAGGCTACATTTATTATAGTATTTCCATGACCTCTTTGCCACTGGCACCGTAGATGTGTGTTTATCTGAATGTGTGTGTACAAGGACAGCAGATGTGTTGATAAATGTGCTGCCATCAAGGCTAAAGTATGATGTGTCATTGAAGGCCTAGTGATCCCAGCACACTCATTCACAGTGTCATTGCTGACACATCCCTCAAAACTAAGTTTAAATAAAGCAGAACATACCAAACAGACACAACCAAACATCTACAGCATGGTCGGATTTTCCTACAAGTTCATGAAACAGTAAAGGAATAAAGAATAATAAATAGCATAATTCATTGCATCATAACTTTTATTTGTACTATTATTATTATAAATCACATATGAAAAGTTTTGATTTGAGGACGAAAAGAAACCATTTTTACATTTTTTTTATAAAAAAAAGAAAATTATATTATTTAAAAATATATATATTTTTTCATTTATTTTTCAAAATGCTAAAACCTGTTTATTTCCATTTTTCATGTGAAATTTGGATCCCACTATTTGCTGACTAAAAATAGACAGCTCATGATGACATGCTTTATTTACGTATACGAATCCCTGAATTTGTACTGAAGAAACAGCCACACAGCCACAAAACCGATTTGTTCACTGTAGGTGATCTTCATTAAATAATGTAGCCCGTTAACAAAAGAGTACTAGATCCTGTTTGGACAATTTCAGTGCATTTGAAGGCCATTAGAGCCCTGCGCTATGTGTGGAGGAAATCACTAATGAACAGAGCGTTATATTAGCCTCTTAATAACCGCATGTCTATCTGTGTAGCAGTAGTCCAACTGCAGTCATTTGCTGCCATTTTCTCGCCTACAGAAAGAGCCCGGATTCACAATTACTCTTCTTCATGATAGCTACTTGTCAAACAGGAGGCTTCCCCCTTTTTCAAATGAATGGCACAGGCCTCAGATCAGAAAATAAAGATGGCTTCGTCATCCATTCAGAGCTCTGCTGGTGCACGTTTAGTGTGCAATGAAGCCGGAATGGACGTTAAGAGGCTGCTGGCTCCCCTCAGCATTTGCGTGATGACCTTGATGGGTCAGTGGAACGAGAAGTGTGTAATCGGCCACGTTTTTTTTTTTTTTTTTTTTTTTGTGAATCACGGCAGACAATGAGCTGTTTAATTCACAGGCAAAGAAAGATAGTGTGTGTGAGGAGATGAAATGTATGATAGAGAATAAGAATGAGAGAAAGATGTAGAGAAGTGAGAAGAGAGGATGTGACTGTGTGTACTGGTGTGGGGGGATAGGGGGATTAAACTGCAGATGCAGTTATTGATTTCAGCCCTACTGTGTGTTTGCCATTGTAAAAACGCAAGGACACTTTATAGGCCAAACATCATACTGACCAAACTCTCTCATACACACACACACACACACACACACACACTTCGAGATGGATGTCGACCGTGGCCACTCGGCCAGTTTATCTGAATTCATGCAGCCGTTTATACTGTTACGGTGTGCGATTAAAATAAGATAGAAAGAATGTGATGATGTATTTTTATTTTCTTTTTTATACTAGCTTAGTGCTTCATGTACACCACTGTGTCATAAATGGCCAAATACAGCATAGAGGGATAGCATTTTTGTCTCTTTATTATTATGTATTATATTAACCCAATGACATCAAAAGTGTATTTTAGTTCATGTCTACCTTTGAGTTCATGTCTACCATGCCGATGTCCTCATAATTCAAATCACTAAATAAACATACCAAACCATTTTAAATGTAAAATGCAATTTTCAGTGACACAGTAGGCATACATTTAGGGTTAGAGGCAAGCAAATGTCATTATTATGCCTATGCAACGTCCTCATAATGTTAGGAGTACCAGTGTGTGTGTGTGTGTGTGTGTGTGTGTGTGTGTGTGTGTGTTGTGTGTGTGTGTGTGTGTGTGTGTGTGTGTGTGTGTGTGTGTGTGTGTGTGTGTGTGTGTGTGTGTGTGTGTGTGTGTGTGTGTGTGTGTGTGTGTGTGTGTGTGTGTGTGTGTGTGTGTGTTTGTTTTTGTGATATATGAGGACACAAATGTGTATAATGACATGGGTATTACACTGGTATTACAACTTACATGTGAAATATGAGGACATTGCATGCGTCCTCATATTTCAAACAGCTTAAAAAACATAAAAAACAATGTTTTTTTTTTTAAATGTTAAAATCCAGCATGTCTCCTGTAAGCGGTAGGTTTAGGGACAGGGGCAGTGTAGGGGGATAGAATATATAGTTTGTCCAGTATAAAAACCATTACGCCTATGGAATGTCCTCATAAGTCACAAAAAACAAACATGTGTGTGTGTGTGTGTGTGTGTGTGTGTGTGTGTGTGTGTGTGTGTGTGTGTGTGTGTGTGTGTGTGTGTGTGTGTGTGTGTGTGTGTGTGTGTGTGTGTGTGTGTGTGTGTGTGTGTGTGTGTGTGTGTGTGTGTGTGTACATGGACAAGTCTGAACTATCTGTCCTCATTAGTTTTTGTAGAATATGTACAGATAAAAAGTATACAAGTGGCATTCTAAGATCACAATGGCTTAAAACCTTGGCTTGAAGCATCAATCAAACGCTCTTAACATTCAAGGTACGACAGACTTTTTTTTTTAAACCACTCGTAACAGATAATGGCATAATTCATAAAAAAAACTCCAATTTATATAAATGTTGTTTTATATAATTTGACATAATTAAAAAATATATATATTATGAAATATAAAAATAATCCAGTCGTTCTGGACCAAAATTGCAGACTACCTAATGCAAAACTGGGGGAAACCACAAACTGCTCACTTTTAGAACATAAATCCTTCATTTTTACTCCACATCTAGATCAAGCCTGACCTTTACGGATCTATACATAGTTTAGGATAGTTCACCCCAAAATTTTAATTGTGTCATCATTTACTCACCCAATTGTTCCAAACTTGTACACGTTTCTTTCTTCTGTTGAACACAAAATAAACTATTTTGAAGACTGTTGGAATCTAAACAGTTGACGGTAACCATTGACTTCCATACTAGGGGAAAAAATACTATGGAAGTCAATGGCTACCGTCAACTGTCTGGTTACAATTTTGGAATTTTTCACTTTTAGGTTAACTATCCCTGTAAACTATAGACAATGATCTTAAATGAGTCGGATGTTCATTAGCTAAGAAGCTAAACAAATACACTGGCGCATAACAGACATTTTGAGGATAACAGAAATATTTGATCACAAATTAATGTATTATTTATTTAGTGTTATTGTTTTGTGTATATATCAGCCAGTCTTTTCTGCCAGTCTGTTTTTTCCCCAGATTTGGAGTCCGTACAAGTCAGCATACACATTTTGGGCAGTCGGACATGACAGATTTCACTGAACATAGTAGTGTACACATGGTGTATGATGGGCACTGACTCAGATGTTGATATTTTGTTGATATTCTCAGTTGACATGTTTGATATTTTCAGATAATTTTAAAACAGATAATTTTTATGTCAATATGTCTCCTAGCAACAATGTGCATATTTTGTTTGTTGTGGTCATAGTCATTGAATGAGCCTGGGCTGGTAAAAGTTGTGCAGTGTATTCCAGCTTTAACTTAACCATACACACACACACACACACACACACACACACACACACACACACACACACACACACACACACACACACACACACACACACACACACACACACACACACACACACACACACACACACACACACACAAACAAACGTGTGCAGTGAACTTCTGAATATGACCCAGCAAATGTAAGTACATACCAGAACTTTCACAACACACACACACACACACACACACACACACACACACACACACACACACACACACACACACACACACACAAACACATAGGAAATGTGGTCAAGCGAACAGCGTGACAGGTGGCAGTTGTGTGAGACTGTTGTTAATGGCTCACCTGACACAAGACATGCCCCTACACACACTCTCTCTCACACACACACACACACACACACACACACACATACACACAGAGAGAGAGAGAGAGAGAGAGAAAGGCGGTGGGATGCCAGCTGTTACCCTGGCGACCTGCATGGCTGCAAGGATCCATGAAAAGAAAGTGATACCAAAAGACGCTGTGTGTGTATGTGTCTGCAGGTGGGCTGGGCCGCCCGTAGGGGAAGCCATGGCAGGCATACTAATCACAATCAGAGATGGAACTGGAGATCAGTATATGATACTAGCCAGAGATCACAAACAACTTTAAATCAAATTCAATGCCCAACCAATGAACAACTCAGGACTAGACTATAGACTGGAATATGTGCCTCCCTCAGGATATCGATACTTTGGAAATATGGAGCTAATATATCCAGCTCACAAGCAGGAGGCATCACTCAGAGGAATTGCTCAGAGGTTGCTCTCTCATAGCTCAAGAAACCTAGTAGAGTTCACAGTAAGGTTTCATTGAAATATCAAGAAGATTCGGCTAAAATTCCTAAGCTAAAATAACAACAAAGTAGACTGACATACAATAACATTGTGCGACAACCAGCAAATATACGAAAAAACAGTGATTAAGAGTGTGATATTGCTTAGTAACAAAATAAGATAACAAAAGCTCAGTAAACAAGAAGTTATGATTGAGTGACTAACATTTCACTTGTCTGTTTTTGCTCCGCCATTGAAAATAAATCCACACCACAACAGAATCGCTCTGCCTAACACACGGTGGTATTTTGCTCCTAAATGAATCAGTGTTTTTGAACAAATCGGATGAATGATTCAATGACCCAACGCATTTAACGCATTAAATAACGCATTTAACTCGAAATGCGCAATCTCATTGGCTGATGCCAATTTCTGACAACGTGATTCGTTCAGAATCGTCACGTGACACGCTCTGACATTATATACATACATCACATATGTACTATACTTTACACACTATACAAAACAATTACATTACACAACACATTTCAGTTTTTATATAATATAATTACTATATAATACTTAACAAATTTGCAATTGTGGGATCTTAAAGTGTTTGTCCCTCAGGCAGATACACATTCACCTGTGTGATGGACTGTTGATGTGTTGTTTTGATGTTTTGATGTGTCGTTTTGGATGTTAAACAGTGTGATACATGGATTTTACTTGGACCCAAAGCATATTTTGTCTGCAATTCATGGCTTTCAATATAAATGAGTTGAATTTTGCCATAAAAATATTTAAAGGGTACCTATTATGGCATTTAAAATGTTCCTAATATTGTTCTGGGAGTCCCCAACAACAGTTTTACAAGCATGCAATGACAAAAAACACTTTTGTTGTCTTATAATATGCATTTATTTTTACCTGATTTGCTCACCGACTCCCATATGAATCGTTTAGCGAGTCATTTTTCCAAACCCCGCCTTTGCGTGACGCTAATCTGTGGTGATATGTTAGACACCCAGCCGACGGGGTGTCATTGGTTGTTGCGCTAGATCTTACCCAGATACAACAGTGCTATTTTCTGATTGGCTAACAACACCAGACGAACAACACCAGAGGAGACCAGGGTTGCCAGGTCTGCACAACAAAACCAGCCCAATTGCTCATCAAACTAACCCAATCACGGCCAAAAATATTCAAATAGCGTTCCCGGGTGTTTCCTCAATAACAATCATGTTCCAGTGGATAAAACAATCGCGTCAACCAGCGTGCACTACACAAACAACCCGCGGAAACAGTGCAGGCATACGGACCTGGCAACACTGGAGGAGACGCGCTTGAATCGGCATATAGATATATTACAAATAGTATATTACAAATAGTTTTTCAGCGTGAGAAATACAATGTGTGGCCGGAGAGCGTGACAAAAGACCGAAATGAGTGACTGTCACGCTCAATGCGTGATGCGTGACACTCGAGAGCCCTGTGACAACTCCATTAACAACGACAAACACTTCACATATTTCAATACAATTGACATTGAAGACCTAAGTTAGCTGCTAGAAGCTGCGCTGTGCCTGTGCGTACACAACACACAAAATAATTATAGAACATGATACAAACATAAAAGCAACAGCCTACTTACAGATTGTGATTCGGAGAAGGAAGCTGATCCAAATAAACTCGGTACTGAACCTCCCTCCTTCAGTATCAGCCGGCTCGCAAATTCATACTTTATAGCATTTAGGTTTGTGAAGCAATCATCTTCAAAATGACGCGAACACAGAACAAGTTCGGGCTATAATACTTCTGTGGTATAGTTATGAACTGTAGCCACTGTCTTCAAATGCTCCTCACTGGGCAGATGAAAAAAGTTTGCTTTTGCGTCGCACTTCAAAACACAGCAGCGTCTCGTCGACATGATGTTTTCCCTGGTGTCTCCTAATGCAATGAGTGGGCGTATCTTATTCAAATAACTTGTACAAGTGACGTACGAAAGTGCATCGTTCGTCTATCGATTCATATCAACGACTCAGAGTCGACTCTTACTTTTGAGAGATAATAACTTTGTATACGGTGAACTTTCATATTTAAAACTTTGCAGGATGTTTTCGTTCACTTAGATCTACGTTACACACTACATGAAAGGTAATTTTCAAAATTCCATGATAGGTACCCTTTAATGCCGTTTTCTCAAAATGAGTTTTTTTCTCACACTCCAAGTGACAATTTTCCACTTCTATAGCACCTACATACATCAAACTTTACAGTCGTATTCCTAACTATATTGTGAAGGTTTGTCCAGAGGGATTTGTTGATATATCATTATTGGCCTGATTTATATGACATTTTATGCCTAAAAAACAGGGCTGAAATAAATAGTTTAAGGCTACTGGCAGTGTTTTCTGATTTACAGGGTAACAAAAGGAGATATTCATAATCCCCTCTGGTAATGCCTATTCATTGAATATATCAACAAAATGCAAAAAATTATTTTGAACCTTGTTATTTTCCAATGGTCAGATTCGGCACTTCAAAATATATGCAATAAGCGCATATTTAATGAGATGCTGATTAGCATATTTAAACAGAAAATTACAGAAAACTTGCAATACATTTTTTTCTCCTATTCATGTGAGTAATCAAATGGTAAAGTGTCATGGTGATATCTGGAAGTTAAAAATTGTACCCTATTCACATGTAGTGTCTCGCCTTAAAGGGGTCATATAATGCCATTTTTGTACAAGTTAATATGAATCTTTAGGGTCTAAATGGAAACTTTGTAATATACTTTTATTAAAAATTCTCATTAGTATTTTAAGAAAACACTAATTTTACCTGCTCAAAAACAGCTCTGTTTTCAGCACGCCGTTTAAGTGCATGTGCCTTTAAATGATAATGAGCTTCGCTGACTCCGCCCCTCTGTTCTGTGGGCGCATTGACACAACGCACGTGGAGTTATTATGAGGGTTTATTATAGCAGCGGGATTCTCTCTGATGACACATCTGTGCAACCGTATCAGTTTGAACCGGAGTTGGACCCGAAACAAGATGACGGCCCCGAAGAAGTTCGACAATTAAGGCTCGAACAGGACGTTTCTGAATGGTTGGTTAACATTCATTTCAATAGATCACTTTGATCTATTTTTGTATGTAATGGCAGGGTAACGTTAGAGTTGTGAGATACAAACGCTATGTGTTTAACGTTACTAATGTAAGTTATAGGTTAGTTCGTTGACAGATGTATGTTGAAAAACTTTTTGTTGTTGTAAATGTGCTTGTCAGTGATGCGTGACGTTATCTCAGTGTTAGGTACAACTATCGTGACTGAAACTGACTTGAGGTCATGTCAGTAATGATTCTAGCAGTAGTTGAAGGATACCTAAGAATTTGTTGTATGTTTGTTTAGTGCAGTACGAAAATGTTTTATGTTTTAATAAAACTTTTAAGTACATCTATAGTATTGTAACTGCATTGATATTCCGGGTAATATTCCTGTTACGTTAACTGTAACACTGCGTACACAGTTTTTAATAACACAATAACTATAACGCGTTTTTCATTATAAACGTGGGATTATGAATTATATTGAGAACGTCGTATGTAAACATTAGCCACAATCACCATGAAGCGTGCAAGGGATTTGCAAAGATTAATATATAAAGGTTAATAAAACGTTACACTCACTTCAGTTCTTCTGGATCTGCAGGAACACGAATAGTTGGTACTGATTCCTTTTTCAGTAGCAGCTTCTTAGCAAAACCTGATTTATATTGACCATCGCCTCATTTAAAAAGCAGTCTGGTGAGAAATGATTTGCGCAAACATGAGCGCATTGACGTTGCTCGTCGAGAATATTCCCTTCATAAACAAAACTCAGCCACTGCCTCTTCAGCGGTTCGGATTTAGGAACATTAAAATGACTGCTGTGTTCCTTATTACACCCAAGAACAGAACACCACAATCGCTTAGGCGCCATTCTGCTCCAGTATATCAACAATGACGAACTATGATTGACATCTCACTCACGAGCGAGGGGGGTCTGTGTTGAAACGCTGCTGTCAATCAACCATCGTGGGAGGGGCATGCGAGCTTGTGACGTCACAGGCTCGAACGGCTCGATTTAAGACAGGGGAAAACATATAAGGAGATTAAAACAAAACCACTGGATGGATTTTTATCATTATATGATGGTTGTGTACAGGCACTGCCAACACACATTTCAGTACAATCAACTTGTAAAAGTGCATGTACCATTATATGACCCCTTTAAAGGGTTAGTTCACCCCAAAATTAAAATTCTGTCAGTAATTACTCACCCTCATGTTGTTCCAACCCCATAAGACTTTCGTTCATCTTCGGAACACAAATAAAGATATTTTTGATTAAATCTGAGAGCTGGATCGTTAAAATCGTTAAAATAGTCCAAGTGACTACAGTGGCTCAATCTTAAGTTTATCAAGTGACGAGATTACTTTTTGAGCGCAATAAAACAAACAAAAATAACGACTTTATTCAAGTATTCATTTCTTTCTCTGTTGGCCTTGCGATAGTAACGTAGTGTAACAGCGCAGCACTTCTGTGTTCTACGTCACACGTAGGCTCACTATTGGCCGACACTGGTCATGTGTGTGATGCGTGTGACGCATTACGCAATTATACTACGTGAATATCTCAAGGCTAATAGAGAAGGAAATGAATACTTGAATAAAGTCGTTATCTTTGTTTGTTTTTTATCTTTGTTTGTTCTTTGCGCTCAAAAAGTATTCTCGTCGCTTGATAAACTTAAGATTGAGCCACTGTAGTCACTTGGACTATTTTAACGATTTCTTTAATAACTTTTCGGGGATGGCAAGTTTCAATCCCTTAGAAGCCTATGGAGGAGTGATCCAGCTCTCAGATTTAATCAAAATATCTTAATTTGTGTTCCGAAGATGAACGAAAGACTTACGGGGTTGAAACAACATGAGGGTAAGTAATTACTGACAGAATTTTCATTTTGGGGTGAACTATCCCTTTAACACACTTTATTGTTCATGCGCCAGTACAGGAAAATAACAACCAACATGTCAGATTATTTCCATACGTCGGACCTTCAAGTTGCCCTAGCAGCTCTGATAAACGTACAAGAGTCTTTTCAGCAGTTGTACAAAATATTCTCAGATATTGGTGTTGTTGTGTGGCAGTGCTTCACATTGCCACCTAGCCGCCTGGAGTGCATACTACATCGAATTTCACACACTTTTGCCTCACCATATGCATGCGGATTTCCCAACCATAAGGCTCGTCTAAACGCAGACTAAAAAGTGATAACGCAACACCACTTTTGCGTTTTCTCTTCAGATCGTTTCCGTGTAAACATAGCCTTAGTATGTCATTCATGGATTTATCTCCCCCAAAAGTGTAAATATTGAGCCTCCGAGGCACCTTTAAAATATTCCGTCAATCTTTTTCCAGCTCAACCTACAGTGAGCGTTTGGGGCATGGCTACTGTAGCAGGCTGAGCCAGATGGGGTTTAGCCAGTGTGTGACCATGGTTGATGCGTTACAATGAAAAGACATTCAGTTTCAGTTACAGAAGTGCAAACCAAAATTGCCACATTTAGAACTTTAGTGATGTTACATTTAGAGATGTTTGAGTTGGGGAAGGCACAATACATGAAATGGGCATT
Organism: Chrosomus eos; assembly: GCA_036326025.1. NCBI lineage: Eukaryota > Metazoa > Chordata > Actinopteri > Cypriniformes > Leuciscidae > Chrosomus > Chrosomus eos. The sequence goes on along the minus strand of CM070819.1, from coordinate 39,901,187 downwards.
TGCAAGTACAGAGATGTGCAGGTAAACCTCCTGACCTAGATGCTGTAGTCTTAAGTGTGCTTGTTAGTTCACCCACCTCCCATGCCGGAAACGCCGCTTCGAATCCCGCTCAGAGAGGTGTGAGTAGAACTGGAGGGGATACAGAAGTCTGTTTTGAAAATATGCTTTATTTTTGTAATTCCACAATATGCCACCGGTGTTGATAAAACTAAATACTTCACCTTTCCAAACTAGTATGGCTAACTAGCAGTTACTCAAGGAGTAATCAGTCTTATGTGAAGGGTTAGGGTTAGGGTTAGGGTTTCATTTAGTGAAATGAAAAACATGAAATGACTAACTATTCCAAGCAGTTTATGCAACCGGCCACTGCTGGTTAAACAATGTAACGAGATGAGGAACGCTAAGCTAGTGGTGTGGAAATTAAATGAATATCCTGTTTGTGATTTTTGTTTTCTATAGGTCATACATAATATGATAGATCATGATATGATATTAGACTGTAGATGGTAACATTGCATTTGCAAGTACAGTATTTAGGTCACGCATGACCAATTGCCTTGCATAAATAGGCTATTAGTTTAGCTTTACTGTACATGCTGTTTTTTCTTCGCAAAAAATCAAGCTCAGGGCAAACTAGTCTGTTTACAGCTTTGAACTCAAATACGTGCACTGAAAATTGGACAGCATCCACAGACAACAGCATGTAACATCTGGCCAGCAGCAGGTCGGCGCATCCAAACATGCAGCTGTGTCTGTGTATATACAAGGGTATGTGTGTGTTTGAGAATGTACAGAAGATGTGCTGTTAAGCTTCAGATCTTTTTAAATACGATCCACGAGGCTCCACCGGGAGAGGCATGACTCTGTGTACTTACGCTAATTAACCATGAGCACCCGAGATGAATAACCCCCAGGACCATGCTGGTTTTTACAAGACTATATCAGTGGAGGAAAAAAACACAGCTGTCTGTGAGTTCAATTCATTGAACGTAAGGAAAAATGATCCTCCTCAGTAAGGATAAAATAGATATAATGTAAACATAGTTTATGCTTTAACCCAACTGTCCATTGTATGTCAATCCCCAGTCACAGGCAATGCCAATGTAATAGCCTTTTTCTACACTAAAGTATATCCCAAGCAACCCTAGTAATCATGTGAAAGGTAAGGGTTTGTGAATCGCAGTTTTTCATTTGATGTGAATACCATTTTTGATTAGCATTTAGTCCCGGCTGGTAGGTGTTGAAATAGACCATTCTTTTGCAAATGGAGGGCTCTTAAAGAAACACAATTGGCTTATTTTTTTTTTAGTCACATAGCATTTATGGCTATCCAGAGTATCCAGGCTTAGTCACATAGCATTTATGGCAATCCAGTGTTTCCAGAGCAGTTATCCAGGAGATTGCATTCTTCGAGGGTGTACTATATATATATATATAATATCTTAAAGTGATATTTATATACAGGGCTTGACATTAACACCCCCAACCCGCCAAATGCGGGTGGATTACAGCAGTCACTTCTACTATAGCCACTTTGGCGAGTAGAATTTTATAATATATAGGCTACATTTTTCAATTGTAGTCTTTTATAAAGGCATCTGAAATAATTAAATAGGTGCAATTTAGTGTTGTCAAAAATATAGTTTTTTTCAAGTACATATCGATTATACTGAAACACTTCCAATACTCATTTTCCGCAGATACACAAGACCTCTCACTCTCTCATTTCTTTGAGAGCGTGGGATTGTGCGTATTATGCATAATTTTACTCATTCCCGCAGATTTTGAACTCACATCCAAGTGCGTGCACATGAAGCTGCCTCTCAGTACTAAATTTAGTTCTTTTTTGCAGCTTATTTTGCTTAAACAGTCAAATACACACAAAATGTAAAAACTAAAGTCTTGGCGAGTATTGACGTATTCACAGTCAGTTGTGTTTTAAGAAAGAAAACGCATGTGTAATAGCATAATGATACATGCGTTAGTCTCTTAAAGAAACAGTAGCCTAATATACCTGCTGCAACATTATGAGATAATATTGATATTAATCTCTTTTTTTAACGTAACAGAACCACTAGAGGGGTCCCAAATAAGGGTAGAGAAATGAACAAGCATTAGGTCAACTGTGCAAACGTCCAAAAAAAGATGGCTGTCAGTTCTAATCTATTCTTTTTGAACAGATTCCACAAATCAGAAAAAAACTGAGACATTTTGTGTGCCACATGGTGAAGAAGATTCACATCAATTCTGTTTTACATCTGATTGTAAAACAATCCTCCCTGTTTAGAAATGGCACGAGAGCGTACAAGAGGGCCATAAACGCTAACGAACAACGCATGTAAAGACTTTGGCTCAGAGTGCCAATGTGAGGCATTTATCACCAAATGCTGTCTGTAACAGTCCAATAAATGATGAATGATGGAAGGAGGCTTCCACAGCACCTGCTCCCCTCATAACAATGGCAACGGATTAGGACAGGGTTGAGGAAAATGGCAAAACCTGTTAGCTAGAGGGCCAAGATAGAGGTATTGCAACAGAAAGAGAGAAATAGAGGGTGACAATAGGATGATGACGTAAGAGAGTTAGCCCATCTGTTACTACAATGGCGTCCCAAATGCCGCTCCATGGCTGATATTTACATGAGCTTATATCAGGCGAGGCTCATTCCCAATACAAATCTACGAACAAGCAGCTCTACCGGAGCAAAACACGGTAGCAACACAGCCACAAATGCTAAGTAAATAACAATACAGCAGCTATAGGTCAGCTGGGAGCAAAGAAAGCTGGTGTTTCCATGGAAATAACATGAGAGAGAGAGTCCGCCGAATTGCACGGGCACGTGTGCACACTTAACTCAAACTCATAAACTCAACAGAAACTTTTACTTTTCAACACTTGAGCCCTCACAGAAGCGAAGCAGCTCCTCATTAATAACTAATTATGAGCGCTAGAGAAACAGCTTGAGACATTACGTGGCCAACACTGAAGCTAATCAGCATTCAGACAGGGTGGATCAGGAATACGCCTGAAGCCACTCAGGCATTCACGGATTGGTGTGTAGGGCAGTTCCAACTACAGACTGGGGAATATGCTTTCCGTTTGTCATGGAGGGCTTTTGAAAGGACCATGGAGAGTCTTGACTTGTCTAGGTTCAAATTATGCACATCCTTTTAAAAACAAAGTGTTCTTGTAAGTTTGGTGGCTTAAGACAAAAAGTATTAGACAAGGTTTGGAAAGAGTATAATCTAGCATGGCGCATCATGGGGCTTCTAAACAGGCAGGTTTGTTTAAGGGCCTTTGTAAGTCTCTTTGAAGAACCAGTGGGATCCTTGTAATGTGTTTGCGTGCAACTGGGAGGGAAAGCCTGTGTACAAAGTCCTGCGTGTTTCTGTTTGCATGTTATGTGTTCTGTTGTCTCCTTCCTCCAGAGGAGTTTGGGAGCATATGGACCAGTTCATTAGAACTAATGTGCCATAATAGTACGTTGCTCACGAGGATTTTGCACAAAGCGTTGCCAGTGATAACAAAGCAATCATTTCTAACAAGCCGCATTAGCATAAAATCAGCTGTGAGAATCCCAGCGGTGAGCTAGTCATGCTTTGTACAGAAAAAAATGCCTTTTGGAGGGTAAAAATATGAAAGACTTAAGGTGCAGATTCTCTCATCTTCATGTTTCATTCCCTCACTCGGTTGCAATGGTCCCGTTTACACAGTCTATCCATCTCAGGTGATCTCAGCTATGTTAAATTTGAATGCTTCAAGGGAGAGTTCATCCAAGTATAAACTCTCACGTCTGTCCAAAACTGTATAAATTTAGTTCTTCGGCCAAAGGAAAAATAAAATATTGTGGAACAATACAGTATGTTTTATTTATTTTTGGAAAGTTTTTTACCCCTCTGACTTTTACTGTATGAACTTTCATTTTTGGGTAAACTATCCCTAAAATAAATTATCCTAAATTCACAGACGTTCAATGGTTTGTCATAGAGCTGCAAGAATGATCAAAATAAAACAGAATTTGCCATACAAGGCTGCAATTTAATTAAATAAATATATGCGTTATGTGTTTCAGAGTGAAGCACGGCACGGTGTTCTTTTATATGCAAGCAGCTTGGTCTTCCAAAATAAAAGTTTGATGGTTTAATGTTTGAAAGTGAAGAAAATAAAGCAATCAAAAATATTAGTATTTAAATTTTACAGTTTGTTGGGTCACTTGGTAACTATTTTGCATTAGCAACAATTAGCCTGCAGTTTCTCATGTGACTTGATAACATGCAGTTAATCTTTGATCTCTCTGAACACCTCAGTAGTAAATCAGATCTCACACAAAAGGCCATTTCTGTGCCTGCAAGATGCTCATGCTTCATTTTTGTTGTCACATTTCCTCTAAAGCTCCAGGAAGTGATGGAAGCCAGCCCTTTCATAATACCCGAACCTCCCTTTCCTTTCTGACTGCTGTTAACTTGCTCTGACGGACTGCTTTGCTCTCTGTGCAGGTCTCTAACTCCCCACTTCCTCATCCAAGCCTGAGTGCCTTTACAGCCACGAGGAACTTGTTCTTTTTGAATCGCCACACGTGAATGATCAGCAGCATCACACACGCAGAGCAGGACTTTCTGGAGGTACGTCTGAGAAAAGAAAGGTGGTGATGAGTGATCGATTTACTCCATTATGTTCTGCTCTAGGTCGAGTGTGAGAATAGTCTGATATTATTCCTGCTCATCCTTAAAATAACTATGAGATCCCCACAGGAAAACGCAGCCCAGGATGGGAGACTGACAGAACGAAGCAGATACAGAGGAAGAATGGGATGCAGTGGAGAAACTTCCAGGCAGACTTTAATATACTACAGTCCTTCTAGCAGCATTTATGCATGCGTCAACACAAAACATTGTTCTGTTGACCTCGTTTTGGAGGACACAGTGAAGCCTTTGAAATGCAAGGCTAAATGTATTTGACATCTGTTATAATTGATATAATTGTATTTTTTTTTTGTAACACTATAAAATGGCTGTACTGTCACTTTTGATCAATTTAATGTGTCTTTGCTGTAATAAAGTATTAATTTCTTTGAAAATAAATCTTACTGACAACAAACTTTTGAGCAGTAGCAATATAACACTTTATTTTGAGTTGATGTAGTTACACATTACTTGTAATAACAGTTGATTATGCATATTTACAAGTAACTAACCCTACACCAAACTCTAACCTTAACTCTAGTAAGTACATTTAGTTAGATAATATTATTCAGTACATATCTGAGTAAGTACAATGTAACTATGTCAACTATGACACTATGTCAAACAAAGTGTAACCGTATATATTTTAATATGAATTAACCCTTTCACATGTAATTTAAAAATAGTCTAGCTGAGCCCCCAGCGTGAGTTTAAGTCTGTAGGATCTGTTGGATTTACAACACGTCAATCCATCCATTTCTCCCGAAATACATGAAAGTACATGAAAAGAATTAGGAGAAGAATAGCGTAAACATTATAGTTAGCGATAAAACACAACGTCAAAATATAATAGAAAGGATTATTATCAATGTGACTAGTACTTGTGAAAAGTACTTCAGAAAGCTAGTACTTCAGAAAAAAAGTCATCTTCAGAAACATAAAATAAACATTATATGGTTGAAATGTGTAGTGTGGTTGAAATTGTGTAGTTGTTATATGACAAGCACTGAGCGCTTCCATCTCTGGATCAGCGGCAGCTAAAGTGCGAAGATGTATTTACTTATTCATTTATACTGTAAATAAGTATCTTCACACTTAACATAGAAATTATCACACAAGAACACTGGCAAGTCTAATGCCAGGTTCATCATGGACATTTTTAGGATCAATTTTAAAGATTTTTATGCAGTGATACTATTTTTAAAAATCATGTGATAACATTCACACATACAGTAAAATCAAGGCTTTTTCAGATTCCTCCAAAATGAGGTTAAAACATCCCTAGAGTGTGACTTTGGCAGTGCTTCAATGACCTGGTCTGGACCCAACCGAAATTCCAAGATCAGTGAGGCGTGGCTCTGATACTCCACTTGATCCCACTCACCTGTGGCAATGGATAATGATTTTAAGACAGATGAGAGCTAAGGACATGCAGCCTGGGAAAATCTGCTGTCAACCTGCAAATCTCCATATACATGTAAGAGCCATTTCCCAGTGATTATACTGAGTTGATGGGGCCATCCGGAGAGACACAAGGAGAGAGGGAGGAGCAGCTGGAGCCCTGCTGAGTGAATTCTAATCAAGCCGACCCTTAATCACAAGGTGTGAACGAGGAGTGGGTTTCGTTAAAAAAGATGAGCCCTCTTACTAGTATTGCACAGGGATTGATTGCAGGAGAGATTTACTGCCGCACCAAAGCACCTTTTTACTCGTACCCCTCCATAAACCACAGCAGAGCCACTGAGAAGCCATGGCAACGGAGCCCAGCACGTAGGCACATCCCACCGACCGCAGCTCCGACTGGGGAAGAAGAGGATCAGAGCAAAACAGAGAGAGAAATGGGAGGAATACACACAACTAAGAGTTTGCAAAGGAAGCCAGCAATTAACTGTAGCAAAAAGGGACACGCTTACTTTCGTCCAAATGCTTTTCGATTCGTTTTGATGATGTCTTGCAGAACATTTTGTATTTCCCGTTTTTTCCCAGCCCATGAATAAATGATAAGTCCGCTTTTTAAGAGACATACATCAACACATTCATGACAGCAGTTGTGCAGAAGAGCAAAACCGAATCCAGAAGGACAAGAGAAGGTGCTGTAATCACAGTATACACCTAATGAATTCAGCCTCTAACAAGATAAACATTCTTTAAGGAACACCTATGAACACTTATAGGTGCACACATTGCATATCAGAGCCCTTTAGAGATAATGAATTACACTGTGCACAGATTAACAACTCTCTCCTGGTCCCAACCCTGCCTTAAATCTATTGATATCCTATAAGAACACACATTAACCATCAGCAAACCTTTTTTAAAGTACATAATTTCATTGTAGGATAAACTCTCCCTTTAAAAAAGGTTTGCATATTGGCAGCTAATTCACATTAGCATCATTCTTACTTTTGTGTATTATCTGCTTACGACCCATGCAGTGATGGTTGTGTTTAGGAATGGGGTTATGGCTGGACCTTCATATATTTTTTTTTTCTCAATCATACGTTTTGTACGATTCACATCATACTAATTCATAATTCATACATGAGATTCTGTAGTGAATCAACAGATTCATTGAAAAGATTTGACTCAAAATAACCTTTCACGCACAAATCGGATATAATGCTTCTCTCATGAACTCTCATTATAATACAGTCTCATCCCAAGAAGTCATATATTGACGTCTTGGGACGTCTTTTGACCATACGTCAATATCCGCCTTTTTAGGGTACCCTTAAACGTCGGTAAATGACGATCCTGGGACGTCATACAACTGACGCTTTACCTTTAACGTCAGTAGGTGACGGGGTAGGTTTAGGGGTAGGTTTAGGTCTGGGGTAGAGTTAGGATCCGATAACGTCATATAACCGACGTTTAAGGGTACCCTAAAAAGGCGGATATTGACGTATGGTCAAAAGACGTCCCAAGACGTCAGTATATGACTTCTTGGGATGAGACTGCGCTGCTCATTAAAGAGCCAAGATATCAAGATCTTCTTCACACAAAAGCTATTGTATTGGTCACTTTAATGATACATGTTGTGGTATTCTTTTTTTCGCTCTCTTTTTAGGGGCTTAACTCAATCCCCGATCACTTTCCAAAAAGTTCCTTTTATAACAAAAAATGGCCAAGATATTCTTCAAAAATTCATCTCATCTTTTTCCACTGCAGAAGCAAAGTCAGAATTTCATTTGGGGTGAACTATCTCTTTAATTCCAAATGCTGCAGAGGAGAAACTCTGATGTATTTTTGATTACCTGGCACACTGAAGTTAGATTTCCACCAATAAAGCCATTTATCGAGGGAGGCTGTTATCACTGTGGTAACTGTAATGGAGGAAGAAGCACTAATTTGCAGGTTTTTACATATCATTCATCCATAGCATACCTCTCCAGATGCTCACGCATCCCTCGTGCCCATACACAAGTTGCCTACAAATGTGCAAAGGCATTTTTCAGCCTGAGAGGAATCTGAAAATTAGGCCCCACTTTTTAGGCATCCAAAAAAAAGCCTGATCCGACTGATTGTGGCTGTCCAATGTGCCTGACTTGTCAGTGACTAGATATTCAACCCTTCACACAGGCACAAGTGCCTGTCAGGATCTAAGGATGACTGATCATAAAAAGAGAGTCAGAAGATAGAAAAAAAGATTAGGGACCGAATTGAAATGGCGCTAGTTATTGAAGTTCACTCTCACTGATGACGTATTTGGACTTATATATATCTAAACACATTGTTTAAGTCTGCTTGACTGATTGGAAAGCCTTGGGAATTATAATGAGCTCGACTGTAAAGTTATTTGTTATCTAGATGTTGCAGCGATGGCCCTACTGGAGTAAATTAACCTTAACCAAGCTCTCCTTTGTCTAGAAGCCATATTATCCCCTCTATGTGAAGTAAAGAGTAATTAGAGTTAATGTTGAAGAGTAGATCCTCCATTCACACACCATATCATTACATACCATAGTCAAACTGACAGGAAATTTACACATGGCTATTTACATTGACTAATGGCATCGGTCTGCAGGAATCAATGTAGTCTTGTGAACTGAGATGAGGTTCATTCTTTGCGGTTGGTGACTCAGTTTTCTACTTTCAAGAAGAGGAACTAATGAATGTTTTAATAAGCGTGTATTCCACAAATACATAAAAAATAAGTAGTTTACTTTGTGGTCATGTCTGACACCTGATCAATAGGGTAGTGTCTAATGAAAATGTCATGTAAATTGTTAATTTAGCTTTGTAGAACAGTAATTAATGAGTATAATGATAATTAGCATGCAGTTGACGCCATACAAAACAATCATTTTGATCTAGCTTAATAGCCATTATGCAATTTAGCGAACACTTCATCTGGTGCAGCACGTCTGATAGTAAAGGGAATCTACAGCAGTACAGGCTACGTGGGTGACATGTTGTCGTCACATAATGCTTAGTAAGACCACACAAATTCTTAAGATATAAAAAAATTGTAGGTCAATCAACACTGGAAAAAAGTAGTGAAATAAATACAGCAGAGATTTTACAGATTTATACAGCAGAGAAGAATACTTTCTTCACTGAAAATATCAAACAAGTCTTCATTTGTATTCAATGCAAGTCTTCATTTGTATTCAATGCAAGCAGGTAGAAATGAAAAAAATATAAGTTTTAAGGTAAATATTACTTAGTAAAAAATATATATGATAAAATACATTAATATATAGTAGCAGATTTGAGTACGTTTCACAAAATTAAGTAAAATCCACATAGCTTCACACTGCTGGTGCTCCCAGCATGCACCCGGGCATGAATAATTAATAAGGCTGCATGTTTTCACTGTTTGCCACTCTCAGTGTTGCTGTTGATTTTGTCACGTTTAGTATCTTGCTGTTTTATGATGTCTAGAGTTTAAAATTACCCGTTTGTGCTAAATAATTTGCAATTTATTGTTACCGTTATTGTGTCTTGGGTACCAAGTGTTAGAGTTTGTGGGTGTGTGGGTCATTTTTTTTTTTTTCACCTAAGATAATGTCACGACTATGGACTCTTATTTTTAAATTCAGAATATTTTTTTCTTTTTTTGTAGTTCCTGTTTCCCTGCTCGGTTTAGTTTCGGTTATCTGGGTTAATGATTATGTTTCTCAATTGTTTATATGGTTACTTATAATTTGCACTTTCACCTCAGGAGTTCTTTCTCTTTCAAATCGTTTTAAACTGAAAAGTAATGGCATAATCACAAAGCATTAGTGTGAAATTAAAATATACTTTTAAAAACAAAAACTACAGTATGTTCCTGGTAGAAGTGAGAGTGTAGTTGGAAAACAGCATAAAAAAAGAGCAGAAGAACACATGTAGACCCTTAAATAGTAAAAACAAAGATAACACATATTACAGTGTCCTTGTTACACATTACATGCAGTTACTGTAGCAATAACTATAAATTATGCATAATTACATGTAATTAACTCTAAACCAACCCATATTCCAAACCGTAAGTACATGTAGGTTATATACTTCGTACTTGCATGTAGAATTACAATGTAACACGGAACAAACATATATACTATGGGATGTAACTTGCTCTAAAAATTATTTGTGGAAGCTTGTTTTGTGGTTATTTTTGGAAAGATATTTTGGAGGGAACAACCTCCCTCTTGTATTCTCTGTAAGTGAGATTCATCAAGCTGGTGCTGAGTGTCCTGTCCTTTGGGAAGTTTTTTGGCACTGAACCTTATCCGTTCACTAATATGAGAAAGCTGCCCTGTCATACTTCCTAACCCTTGTGTCATACACTGAATTCCGTACAAAACAGAATGAAAAGTGAAAGAGACTTCAGGCCCTATTACAACGATCTGGAACACAAGTATCACACTTTGTGGGTGGATCTCGCAAATCTAAAATGGGTTGGTCTGAAGTAGCTACATTACTCATAGGTGTGGTTTGAGCGTAACGTGAAATAAACCAATCAGAGCGCCATCTCACATTCCCTTTAAAAGCAGGCGCGCTTGTTCCATGGCGGATTGCTATCACTATGGCGGATTTGCCAGGTGCATGCCAGGAGCGGTTCACAGCAGAGGAGACCGACGTTCTCGTCAGGGCTGTGAAAGATAGAAAAGTGAAATTGTATGGGGATGGGAGAAACACACCCAAATTAGCTTCGGTTAAACAGGCATATAATAATTTGGGTCAATGTGTAAGCTAGATTTATGCCTATTTTTTTCACATCTTCATGGAAACCACAATGATTTCCCTCGTGTGGTATTATTTTTCCTTGTAATTATGTATGGTTTGCAAAAATGGGAACTGCTGCGTCTGGGTTAAATGAGAGAAGCAAAGTGTATACGTGTTGTGCACACTCTACATTATGGCAAAGCATGCACCCTTAAAATAGCATCTGAATAACGCACCACTGACTATAGACTACGCTTTTCCTGGTCTGTGGTGGAATTGTTTTCTGAAACTGCAAAATAGCAACAGGGAACGTTTGCCCCTCCTCTTTTCACTGAACCGCCCCCGGGAGCGCAAGTTCATTCCCTAATTTACTGACGTGCGTCTGTGGAGGGAAAAGTCCGCTGTGCGTCGGGTGCAAAATAGGAATGATACATGTGTCGGTGTACAAAGTCATTTGCGCTGGGTGCAAAATAGGGCCCTACATCTTAATCTCAGTTTTAACCTTGCTCTTTTCAACGTATATGATAGATCATATCATAGCTTATTTATTACAGTTAGCTACTACCTTAACTGTTCAAACTCCAGATCAGTACACACATGGTACATTAAAGTTTGTTATAAAGCTCTAAGACCCTGAAGACAGAATTCAGCGTATAAGAAATAGATAATTTCCTATAATTCTGACATACATATCTCACGGTGCATTTGAAATCATAAAATGTACACTCGCTGGGTCTTATTCACACTTGTGCATCAAACCTGTGTACAAATACTCTCATGCAGAAAAGTATAAAACATTTGCATATCTCTCTCTCTCTCTCCTCTCTCTCTCTCTCTCTCTCTCTCTCTCCTCTCTCTCTCTCTCTCTCTCTCTCTCTCTCTCTCTCTCTCTCTCTCTCTCTCTCTCTCTCTCTTTTCCTCTCTCTATATATATATATATATATATTAAATATTTAATATATAACCAGCATATTTTTTATTAAGATACATTTTTGCATGCATAAGAATATTTGTACACAATAATTAATGAAAACATTTTATGTAATGTAAAAGGATAAAAAGAATAAATGCAAAAAATGTATAGAACCACACAAACAACTGAAAAAGAACCCCTCCAAGTTTCAACCCAATATCTTTTCAAGTCAAATCCAATCTACCCAGCTACATATATCTGTTAAAAATTTTAATTCTTACATGAATTCTGCAACACATCACATTTTGAAGAGGTTCAAAAACATTTACAAACATATCACAAAGTGCATCAAAATGACTGGTACGACTAGATCTAATTCATATGCTGACAGACACGTAAACAAACTGAAGACGGATCTGGAGTCACTCTAAAAACCCTTCCCATTATTGACTTAGCTCTTAAAGGAACTACCCACAATCCTCCTCTCCCTCCCAGTATAATAAATCCACCTCGTTAAAGATAGTACGGGCCATGACAATCACATTATTCCTTATCAACGATTCAAACTCTGGAAGAACCACACAGAGTGATGAGCTATAGATCTTCGTCATATCTAGCATTCATTGCCCTACATATACCTGCTCAAGGATATTTGCCTAATGAAACCAACACCGGCACGTAACGATCGGATGGACACGGACATAAAAATTGAGCAAATGTGACTGTAATGCTTTGAATATGTGGCGAGCAAACATTGAAAATACACTCGTCATATTGTCTACTTGTCGAGGGACTAATTATAGAAATACAGCAAATCAATGTGAGTGAATGAAAGAGAGAGATGGGGGATGGAGAGATGAGGGGCTGTTCCTGAGGGAAGCAGCAACACATACCAACATTTCATCCCCTCATATCACACATTATTGCCGCATCGATTCGTTGTCATTGATTAGCGAAGTTCGTGTTGAGCTGTTTTCTTTAGTGTGTGCATCAATGTGTGTGTTCTCGGCACCGCTAGGAAATGAAAATCTCAAATCTCAATTAATTCAGATGGAAAACATTGACCTGGTTGAAGTTAGGAAGGCCTGATTTGCTCACACACTTTTTCTTTCTCCTCTTTCACTCTTTCCTCTTCTCTTTCTCTCTCTCTATGGGAGTCATTAACATCCCTAAGAACTCCATTAACGTTACTGATAACCCTCTGCATCATAGAGACAGCTAGAGTGTAGCACCCCACTGACACGAACACACACACAAACGAGTGTGTGTGTGTGTGTGTGTGTGGTGTGTGTGTGTGTGTGTGTGTGTGTGTGTGTGTGTGTGTGTGTGTGTGTGTGTGTGTGTGTGTGTGTGTGTGTGTGTGTGTGTGTGTGTGTGTGTTTGTCTTCTTATCCTTGAAAAGCTCTAGCTGCATCAGCAGCAGGACTAGCAAATGCAAACAGTAATTTGCCTTACTTTGTTATTTATTCATTGTGATGCATCAATGGTTATACGTTTTAACAAATATAGTGTTGCATAAAAGCAATACCACACTCACAATCAGACAGAACAACAACAATTTTGCTTGTGTGACATTGCTTAATCATGAATATAGAAACATGATATAATGGATAAAAACATGAAAATTATGAATAAAAAACATAATATAATATAATATATAAATCATAAAATATGTGGTTAGGGTTACACTGATTCTACTGACATCGATATTATTGCAACAAACATTCCAATAAATAAAGATGTTTGCAAATAAATATATATATATATTAGGGGTGGTGAAAAAAATCGATTATTGATTAATCGCGATTATGTAATGAACGAGTATGAATCGATTATTAAATTTTCAAAAATCGATTTTTTTTTCTTATTTTATTTAGTAAAAAATGTTATACCGAAAGTTGAACGTTACGTCACGAACGCGCCCAGTTCCAGTTAGCAAGCGCGTGTAACGGCGCCCGTGGCCTTTCTTTTACTGTCTATGCCTGCGGCTCGCTCTCTCTCTCACACACACACACAATACAGTTTGATCGCGCCCGCGGCTCTCTCTCTCTCTCTCTCTCTCTCTCTCTCTCTCTCTCTCTCTCTCTCCTCTCTCTCTCCTCTCTCTCTCTCTCTCTCTCTCTCTCTCTCTCCTCTCTCTCTCTCTCTCTCTCTCTCCTCTCTCTCTCTCTCCTCTCTCTCTCATCTCTTCCACACACACAAAGAGTTTGATCGCGCTCGCGTCTCCCTCTCTCTTTCACACACACACACACACACACACACACACATACAGTTTGATCGCGCTCGCGTCTCCCTCTCTCTCTCTCTCACACACAAAGAGTGTGATCGCGCTCGCGTCTCCCTCTCTCTCACACACACACACATACAGTTTGATCGCGCTCGCGTCTCCCTCTCTTTCTCTCTCTCTCTCACACACACACACACACACACACACACAGTTTGATCGCGCTCGCGTCTCCCTCTCTCTCTCACACACACACAAAGAGTTTGATCGCGCTTAGTACAACTTGATTACTCACAAGATAGTGTGTTGCATTTTGTCACAGTGTTCTACAGTATATAAGCTGAAGCTACAGTAAGTTGTTCAAAAATGTTCATTTTGTCTTCTTAATGATTAAATTGGACAATTTTCTTCTAGAAAGATAAGGTGTTGAGGTGGAGAAAAACTTTTTCTTTACCTTGACATGTTTCGACTGCAACCTGCAGTCTTCCTCCACCTGAACAACACCTTGTCTTTCTAGAAGAAAATTGTCCAATTTCTACAGTATGTTCGTTCTGATCTACTTCCTAAAGGAAATAAGCCTTTCATTTATTTGTTATTATTTAGTTCAACTTGATGAGTCACAACACAATGTGATGTATTCATTTCTGTGTTCTACAGAACATAAGCTACATACAAATAATTCTGAAGTTATAACTACACGACACAGAAAGTGCTTTGAGTTGTTGTTACTCAATAAAAGAGTTAAATAATTCAGCAGCTGCAGCTCACTTTGTAGTGTATTTTCGTTTACTGTTGTCAAATGGAAAATCAATCATCGCTAATCGAGAATCGTTAATAATCGAAAATCGTCTGTAATCGAATCGGGACTTCAATAATCGTAATCGAATCGAATCGGGAAATCAGACCGATTAACCACCCCTAATATATATATATATATATAATATATATATATATATATATATATATATATATATATAATATTATATATATAAAATCACAGCAAAATGAGCTGTTGTGCATCGTGCTTCATTCCTGAATGAATTCATGTTTGGAACAAATTTGTTGATTTAATTATTCAAGTATTCACTCATATAAAAGTCACTTCTTTCATTTCTGTATGACACAGTGTGTTTGAACGAATCTGAAGAATGACTGGCATAATGATGTAACCTGCATACACCAAAACTGATTTGCTTTACTTTTGTGTCCATCTATTACTTGTGAGCCATCAATGGTTTTATGAATATACTGTTGAATAAAATTATTACACACAATCATGTTGATTATTTGCTTATGCATGTAGAAATATTATATAATGGATGAAAACATGGTAATTTTAAATAAATATATTTATTGTATAAATCATAAAATAAATGCTATTAATGCCTGGTGTCGGGTAACTTACTTTAAATTATAAATATTGGCTGTTACTTTCTCCTTATTTTTCCCTAAAAATATAGCTCCAAAACTAAATCACAACAAACACTAGTGGTGTTCTGTTCCTGAATGTTTTGAGTGAATCAGTTGAGTAAATGATTAAATGAATAACTCATAATGAAAGTCAATTGTGTAGTTCCTGAATCAGCAATTTTGAACGGAACGGTTGAATGAATGATTCAATGACTTTCTCATAAACACAGTCACTTCAGTCAAAATGATTTTACCTGCAAAAAGTCACAGCAAAAATCATGCCTGGAGCAATATAGACAGTATTATGTCTAAAATGTAAGTTACACAAAAACGTATGTATTACTTGGTTACACTAACAACTGTAATATTGAGGGCTAGATAAGTGAGGAAAACCATGTTTTAACTTTCCACAGTGTACCACTGTACTTTTTGGTACCTTTTATGTTAGTGAGAGTGACATAAAGAGAAAAATAAAGTGTAAGATGGGACTTTGGGTGCTTTGAGGTGATTGGTTTTTGCATTTGTAATTCCATTGTATGAATAATTTCTTTCCTGCTCTCCGAAATCACACTGAGTTGGGTTTCTGAGACTGAGGGGGAAATAAATGTGGGTTCTTGTCCTTTATAGAGTGGTGCACATGAGGGTTGTTCTCAACTATAAAACAGCATTTAAAAACAGCTTGACTTCATAATGGAATACATGCTGTAGATATTCTGTGATGACGGCAGTCCTTGGCATATTGGTTTATATGTATAGCGGTAGTTTTTACATGAAAGCACGTATTTCCTCCATTAAACCAGTGGGCGGAATGGCTCTTTTCTGTAGTCATGTAAAAACCATGTTTTTCTCTCCTGTGGGAAAGTTCAGCAAGGTGTGCGGAGACAGCCTGTCATTGAGAAAGCTCCTGTGTGTGTGTGTGAGAAAAGGTGAAAAACAAGGTTCAGCCCCCCATTGTGGCTGCATAGAAGCAGCTAGTTACTGTATTCTATTGTGCCGCAGGGCTTTTGAAAAGGCTGTTAGCAGCCTAGGCTAGTTTATGCTTTTCCTGCCCCTTGGCACTCACATTGTCATGATATGGGCAAGCAATGATGCCTGTATGTGTGCTTCTATTTCCATTTCCCTTGCTCAGACACACAAAAACACACCCAGACACATATACACTGGATGATACTAGGTGACTGTGACACCATGTCCTGATTATTCTCTGGCTGTGGAGAAATACTGGAGGTTGAAAAGTGCATTGGAAATACCACAGGCTTTATCCAGTGTTGATCTTGTCAACAAAGGAAAACAGCCATTAAGCTTCTTAATAAAGAAGACAAGATAATGAAAAAAATGACTGGGGGGGGGGGGGGTGGCAGAAAGTTAATAAAAAGTTAACTATATTCTAATAATGCTTTTGAAGAAGAAACATCATTTCATATAATCCATTTATAGTAAATCATGTCCAGGATTGACCTGCATTGAAAAAGCACGGGTAAACTTATCGGGTTAATTATCACATTCACATGCATCGTACACAGCCTTTATTAAGACCTACTGTAATGCACAGATCTAATATACTGTTACACATCAGATGTTTTTCCCCAACAGGTTAACCAAACGTTCAATTAAGACATAACAGATAACGTTGGCGTGAATACTCACTAAGACATATATTTTGAAATACTGTAATTCGCAATATGAATATTCACAAAGTTGGAATGCTGTGCTTTACAACGACACCAAATCGTCAAGAAGCGAGCAGAGAAAAACGGCACTTTTTAATGGATTATTAACCCTCTGAGGTCGGCCGTCACGCGGGCGTGATGAGCTCACTTTTTTCCTTATCAGTGCAAAAGAGACTCAAATTACTCTGTTGATTTTTATCTTACATTTAAGTGTTGTACATCATTAGATCCTGTTTAGTTTCTATTTTTTTTGTGGGTACTCAAATAAAAACAAAGTGTTGTGCTTTTCGTCAAATAAAGAAAAATAAACATGATGCGCGTTGTACCTTCTCTCCGTCAGTGAAGTCCATTCTGAAACGCGTCCGAAAAATAACTGTTACTCTGTCATACTTGTCACAGAGATACGAGATATGTCCTTATGAAGTGAGATTCTCTCTTTTAAATGAAGTAAGCTATAAAAAAAATATTTCCAGTTTATGTAATCCGTTTGAACCAAGGAGAGTTACAGTTTTTCGCTCTCCCTTATATAGATAATTAGTGAGCCGCACACCCCAGCGCTTTGACATGGTAATAGGTGATATGCATCGCACACGCGACGCCACCCGTCCCACCACCCCCCCCGTAAATCCATAACACATTCTTCATCAGAGATACTGATAGTATCGCGTTTAGGTGGAAGCGCTATCTTCAGAGGATTATGACAGCGGAAATAATTATTTCTCAGTGAATTTAATCAGCGAACGTTGCATTTTGAGACAACGTGCATTTGAGAACGAATGACCCGAGGATAAGTGAGTAAGTTGTTAGGTTGTATTCTTTTGATCATAGACTAATGCATTTTCAGACTCTATTTTGCTAGTAAATATTACCTCACAACATTCAGTTTTAAATAGTGCTTAGGTTATGATGATTAGTGAAATATATCGATCTGCAAGTTTTGTTTATATTCTTGTGGTCTAGTGGTTAGATTGTTTGCCAAGCGTATCAGAGGTTTAGGTTCGAATTCGCCCTCGCAACTTTTTTTTCTCTCATCAAAACGATAGTTCATCATACAGTTTATATTAAACACACACGTATATAGGACACACGTTTGTTGCATTTCATTTTGTGATTTCACCGAATGAATAGTGTCCGCAATGGCTTTAGATTGAAGAGCACGTCCTAGAGCGAGTGAAGACTTGCGCTGCAGCGTCGCACAAGAGACTGTATCCTGACACTGATAGCAGGACACGAGCGCTCAGCTTGAGTTAAAAACAAAACATTTTAACGCTAGATCTCTATTTAAGAGGACTAAATGAATGCTCTACTAGTTACTGGAGTGTTTTATTTGTATTCACCGTCATTGAATGTATCAGTAAATGCTGCTCTATGGCCATAAACAGATACTCGGGTAGCGGTCTACCATCATAATGTTTTCTGTCAATCAACGATACATTGTGCATCTATAATCATAATAGTCCTACAGTTACTTTGGATAATTGCTAACAGTTTTTTGCTTTTGTTATTGTTAGATGTTTACATTCATCAACATCAGCCTATCAGAAATCATTCTGAATAATTTTTTTTTAAATCAATGTTGTAAACGTTGTGCTGCTTAATTTTTTTTAACCTGTGATAGTTTTTTAGGATTCTTTGAATGCACTTTTATATATATATATATATATATAATATATATATATATATATATATATATATATTATATATTATATATATATATATATATATATATATATATATATATATATATATATATATTATATATATATAGCACTATATAAGCAATATTTTATTTATATATATTTATATAAAAAAAACAAGTTTGGTCTTTTTATGTTTTTTTTTGTTTTTTTTTTTGAAAGGATGTGTTAAGTGATATGAATGACTTTAAGTCTTTATGTTCTTAGGAAAGATTTCTATTTTGAATAAATGCTGTTCTTTTTAACTTTTTATTCATCAGTGAATCATTAGTTCAGGCTGCCTCACAGCACCTTGATGGGGCATTAGCACATTGGGGGAGTGTCTTTAGTCTTCCCAGGTGTAAATCACATTAATATTCATGGGCATTAACACTCCCACGCATACAGCACTGCTGACCCAAAAACTGATGTAAGAAATTCAAATCGTTATATTGATCTTTCTGAAAGTGTGGTCAGAATGATTGTCACTTCATTTCGAAGTAAAAATTCTAGCCTACAAGAATAGTAACTCAAAAGTATTGTGGACAACTTTTCAGTATGTGTTAAATGGCCTTATTGCGGTGACATTTTTTTTTTCCAAAACGTACTAAGTACGTAAAACGTACTAACTATTTTGCTCACATATTATTGTAGCAGAGTTTGTGCTGAATACAGCAAATTTATATGTTGGCAAATGGTATGTTTTAAGTAGCTGAAATAAGCACAAATGTCAGGGCATATCAAAACACCTCAAGGGCCCCAAAACAGCTCAGACCTCTTAGGGTTAAAACAAAGGAATGATTTTGTACACCTATCAAAATGTACAAATAAAGATCATTTTAGATGTTTAACTATTTGGAGCATTGGGATCGCTGAACTAGGGGTTAATGAACTATTTTTTGTGAAAAGCTCAAATTCGACCAAAATGTTACATTTTAAGCCCATGCGCATTCCGACTCATTTTGCCAGTACGGGTCACATGTTTTTGTCAAAGACAAAAAAGTGTAAAAATGAACACTGACCTCATTCCTAATCCATCACACATGTAAGCTAAATAACCAGTGCCAACCACTCCAATCCCTCCTGTTTCTCTTTCTCCATCACTGGGCTATTTCACTCAGATATTATCATGCTGGCTGGTAAAAGTGATTCCTTTCTGCCTGAAAAATCTCTCCCCATTATTCTCCATGGAGCCCTTAAATAAGCACGTTTACACTAACCACAGAGCTCAGCCATGTCATTTCCACATCAACCGAGTCTGCGTGGACAGGGCAGAGAGAGGTCTTTATACACCACCATACTCTCCAATCATACACGGGAGGAGAAGAAATGGGATTTCTGATTTCCTTGCCACTTCACAATTGCATTCATCACACAAACACTCAAAAACAAGCGCGCCTGGATAAGTACAGGTTACAGCGCTGAGAGTAGTCACATATGTCCGTACAGATCACATAATCAAATGCATCTTGCAGACTCCAAAGTGCATGTGTTGGAGTCTGTGTATTAGAATGCATGGTTGCACATCTTGTATTTATGACCCCAGGGTAAGTTGGGCTGTTTTAATATGTAACATGCGTGTGCATCCGTGGTATCACTAGCACAATAAAGGTTTAACAAATTAATATTTGATAAGGATCAATGTATACAAGCTGCATGGAACATATAGCATGCACATCATGCATGTGATGGAACTGGACATGTCTATTAAGCATTCATGTGCTCACTTTATCACTGAGATACGCTACTCCATGAACTGTTAATGGACCCCTGATGAGTTTATAATGCACAAACATGGCAAAAAATGTAAGATCCAAACTGACTGGCTGACTCCTATGCAATATGGGAGTCAACTATAGGTTTTTTTTATATCAGTCCTAGTGATGGGTTGTTCATAAAAGATTCATTCATTTTGGCACATTGACTGAAAATAACACAAACTGTTTAAAGCTGCACAGATACAGCGTAAATGCATTCAGACACAAACAAAATTCGATTGCAGAAATAATGTTATTTAATTAATGCTTTATATATGAAAATTAGTACTATTTAGTCCTAAAACTGGATTTGAATGAATCATTTAAGTGAATTATTCAATGACTCACGCACACAAACTCAAAACTGTCACTTGTTTTGTTCCTGGATTAATCAGTGTTTCTTCACAAAAAAGTTGAATGAATGATTTAACAACTCACCCATAAAGAGAGTCACTTGTCTCTACATACTGGTTCAACAATGTAAAAGAGTCAATGAAAAATCTCCACTACTAATGCACAGATTAAGACTACAGCTAAAGAAGAGTGTGGGAAGAGCGATACAACAGTAAACAGTATTTTTGAGGACTCTCTTCCAAAATTGCCGTAGCTGAGCGTTGAAAAACCAAACAGCAACAGTTACACTGTAATGTTACAGCTTGAATGTGTTATTGTTTCAGTGAACTCAAAATTGGCCTAATTATAACAGAATCAGAAGCAGCACAGTGTAACCACAACAGCATGTGCATAAGTTATTTTTAAATTAAATAATGTATCTTGTGTTTGTGAATGAAACATGCAAGCCAGAGTTAACTTTTTGCACAAGTTTAGGGTTGCAAAGCTTTTTTAAGTTTGTTTAAGAAGTATATTATGGTCACCAAAGCTGCATTTATTATTTAAATGCATACATATATTAAAATACAGTAAAAACAGGAACATTGTGTATTTTTATTTAATTTAAATATTTTTTTAAATGTATTTTAATTTTGTGATGGCAAATCTTACTGACCCTAAATTTTAGAATGACAGTTTAAAACAATTGTATGGCTTTTTGGTTACACTATTTCAAGGTGTCCTTGTTACAGTGTAATTAAATAGTAATTACTGTAATTCTATAACAAAATAGTGCATTCATATATTAAGTAATATTTATTAACAACATGTACTTACTATAGGGTTAGGAATAATGTTTGGTTAGTTGCATGTAATTATGCATAATGTATTGTTATTACCATGACCAGTACATGTAACATAACAAGGACACCATAAATAGTGTTACTGGCTTTTGTTCTATTCTTTTTTTCCCCATGGAAGAAAAATAATCATACATACTGTATATATAGAAATTATCAACATTAAGAATTGTAATTTTTAGGTGAAGCAGCCTTTAAAATTATTATTTTTACAGTCTGTAGACATATCACAACATTTACAAAACACATTCAAAATAGCACTAAATAGACTACAAGCTTGCTTGTTTTTTAAAGAAACATTTCTAATAAAGAGCTGTTTTTTGGCTGTGAGGAACTGGAGCTAGCCACAACCGGAAAAAAAAGATTTTCCACATGAGAAAGTAAGAAAGCGAGGGAAAAAAAAACATGCAGGGAGGATTCGACAGCTCCGCAGCAGCGGATTAGTGAGCAAAGTTGTGAGCGGCAGACAGTAAAAGAAACAGTGCTCTCTTTACATGTTTTTAATTTCATTAAAAATGTAAAATGGCTTTTTTGAATATGTAGCGTCTGGGAGAGCGGAGTGAGAAAGAGCTCAGGAATCCATCTAATCAAAGAGAGGCAGAAAGAGGCATGGAGAGAAACCGCCTCATCTGCCTCTTGCAGAAGCGGGAGATAAACACTTGCTCCGCGTACGGTCGAAGCCTCCCCATGCAGTCCAGAGCTCGCTCAGCCGCGGTACAGTTCTCCCCTAATCTTGCGTCCTGCTCAGGATTTTCTAGTTTATTTATTTTTTAAATCTGCTTTCACAGTAAAATGACATCAACTAAAACTGCAGAAAGACAATAATACAACTACCTACCCGGGCTTTCAGCGAAGGCCTTTCCCTGTATAACCGGAGGATATGGTCAATAGTTCAGATCTCTTTTTATTGAATGATTCATCTTCAATATTCACTATTTTCATCTCGAATGCAATAGCAGAATTTCGAGGCTGATGTGAGGATTAGGAAAACACATCCACAGGATTTGATGTACCACAGGTGACGTTTTATTGAAATGAACCGCACACAGCATCATCTAGGCTACCTTGAAGCTGACATTAGCATGATGTTTTTGTTGAAAAACTCTTTTATTTAGCTGCTAGTACCACTTGGAAACAGGCCTTCACATTTTAAAATGGGCCACATGGTGTTAAATTATTCAGCTTCAGTGAATTTGCTTCAGCGAGAACAATGACTAATATCAATAAAAGTCACTTTATAAGGTTATGCATGGCAATTCTTCTAGACAATCCAGCTAAAACCAGTGTTTTAGAACATGGTGGCTGGTTTCTAGATGGTCAAAACAGCTCCTTAGATGGTTCATTTACATGACTCCTGTCAACAGTTTATTGAACTCAGTGGCATGACGTTTCTGTCAACTACAGCATTACCCAATGGACAACACAGCGCTCAAAGTTCAAAAATGTTTGACTTTGACCACATTACCACTGACTGTTTGAAGCACAGCCAGTGATTACCAGACAATTTGCATGACATACGCAATGCCAGTCTTTGCAATGACAGCTACAACTCTGTTTGTGATCTTCACACATTCATTTGCAACACTGAATGTGTCTTTAAGATTACAAATCTTTTCAAAATGCCTCAACGTGTATTTATACTTAAGTCTCTCTGCTCACCAAGGCTGCATTTATTTGATAGAAAAATACAGTAAAAACAGTAATATTGTGAAATATTATAACAATTTAAAATAGATGTTTTCTTGCTACAATGTACTAAAATCGTCTTGCTAACATTTGTTTAAGCACACTGTAGCCAGACAGTTGGTGTTTTGGATGTTGGTGTCCCTATCAGGTAGCTTAAACAACCAGATGACTTGGTCAACCAGCTTCACCAAGTAATTTTTTCTGGTTAATGCTGCCTTCATGTGGTATTGAAAATGTCCTACTTCCCACTTCTGAAGTCTTGATTCTAAGTGTGTCACATTCAAGTGCTTTGTTGTTGGAAAGAATATGAATCATGGAGGACACCAGGTACGTACCAAAACGTTTTGAAAATATTTAATTTTGAGTAAAATGAACTGTCCCATTTAAACATTCACAGCTTGTTGACATTTCTGGAATTTCAGTCAGACACAGGCTATTTTCGTTGAGTATAAAACATACAATATGCTTCAGATGGTTATTCATATATATATATATATATATATATATATATATATATATATATATATATATATATATATATATATATATATATATATATATATATATATATATAATATATATATATATATATATATAATACGCACTGCTTTAACAAGAAGACAAGGCAATGTAGCAGAAATAATAATAATAATAAAGAATACCAGTCACAACTCCAATATGTTTAAAGTTTCCCAGTAGTAAATACAACTCAAAAGGGCGTTCATGTCCAATTTCCAACTAGGAAACTCGTATTTACAATAATTCCCAAGGCAGCATAACTGCATGGCTATATCAGTCCACCATCCAAACCAGCATGTAGCATGAAGGCTAGTCGTTTCTGTTGGGTTCTGTTTGGTGCAGTTCAAATTAATTAGTTACAGCAGTCCAATCCTATCATGCCCCAGCTCCTTTAGAGAAAAAAAAATTCACAAATACATAAATCAATTCCAACGATTGCACTCTGACACATGAATAACTGTACACAACCTTCAGACCCTCCCTCCTCTACTGCGCTCTGCTCTGCAAAAAAAACAGCCCCTCCCTCAAAGACAATCTTTATTTTTCCTCTTCTAACCTACAGCACCAGCAAACATTTGAATAATTATGCAAATTCCCATCCAGAAAAGTGTAAAAATAATGATCAATAGCCTATGAAAAATGAATCAGGACAAGACGAAGCATCTCCGTTAGCTCTTCCTCTCTCATTCTATCTTGCCTCTCATGATGAAAGAGTTCAAAAAGATTGAGAGTTAAGTAAGAAAATAAATAAATAGATAATAAATACACAAATAAATGAATAACCAGAAGCTAAGCTGAGAGGACACCATTGCGAGCAGCTTGTTTCTGGAGTTCATATTGCAACTGCCCTTGAGTTTTTTTTTTTTTTTTTTCACATCAACACTTACTGCTACTATTTTCTAGTATAATTATAGGTCAGGATATCGAATGTCCTCAGATAACAATACATAAACCAGTTTTCTCCATGCTACACTGAAAAAATATGACTTTGCTTTAGATAAACAATTACTGTGCATCATATACGTCTTTTTTCATTGCAATTACTATCATTATTCATCATATCTGCATGTAGAGCAATCAATAAAAGGGTGGCCTTTACAACAGATGCTGCTGTTGGATATTTGTGAATGGTAGTTGTGTTTGTGTATGTGTGCATTAGGTAAAGAGAGAGAGAGAGAGAGAGGAGAGAGAGAGAGGAGAGAGAGAGAGAGAGAGAGAGAGAGAGAGAGAGAGAGAGAGAGAGAGAGAGAGAGAGAGAGAGAGAGAGAGAGAGAGAGAGAGAGAGAGTAACGCTTTATGAATAGATCAGAAGGAATGAGGTGGCAAGGCTGTATATCATAACACAGTAATCCTGTTCTCACAGAAAACAATGGAAGTAACTGATACCAGGCCAAGAAATGCTTTATCGCTCTCCCGTCCACACAGAACCGCTTGCTACTATTCTCATAATCCCATATAGTGTGGCCATCCTGTTGGCAAACGTTTGTAAACAAAGAATATATTTCATAATGCGCTGAATAGACGGAACAATAGTATGACTGCATTAATGAATTAATGGATGGATGGATGAATGGATGGGCTCTTTGTAAAGAAATCCTGCTTCTACATGAACACAAACATTAAAGAAAAGTCATGAAAATATTTCATATTAAAATTAAAAGGCGGCACAGTATGTAAAGTTTCACAGCTAGAGGTCACTTATTGAAAACAAAAAAACAAAAGCATAGCTTTTTATGACAATGATACATTTTATGTCAATAAAAGGTATCCAAACAGATGCTCACCTGTCTAACAAAACACATAATATAATAAAGTGTCTCTATGTTTCTATGGAAGTGCACTCGGAAAATCGGAGGTACCGGAAATATGACGTCAATTGGGGGCGGGAAAAACAACTCTGCCCAGTATTTAGAATTTGGTTTGCAGTAGCCATTTCAACCCTTAGCGGTCAATATTACATATTGCACCTTTAAATTAAAATTTTCATATTATATAATCTCAAAAAAAATAATGTTTTCCCTTGCATTTTTAGTAACACTAAAGACTTCAATTTTAGAAAAGAACAAAATAGCATGGTTACATATCCTACATTGTCCGTCCTTTTTTCTCCATGTAATTCTGCTGTAGCTCTTTTACTTCAAGGTTTGACGTCTTTATTTCAGTAACTGTCCATCATCTACCACTCTGAAACCCCTTGGAAATAAGGGCCGTCCAGACGCTGACAAAAGCTGCAAGGATGTGGTCTGGGATTTTTTTGTTGTTTACCACTGTTCATGATGATGTAAGCAGTGTGAATCTGACAATTGAAATATGAGAGTGTTTGGTCATTTAAAACAAAAATAATAGTTCCATGTGAATGTCTGTATTTAAATATACCCACCAATAATCAGTCAGGATGTGTTTATGACATTGCCCAGCCTCTTCAATACTGTTTACATATACATATTACTTAGTTTTTGTTGTACTGCCATTATGTGATAATATTTTATTCAATGAAATAATATACTGACTTCTAAATCCACTTTTTGCATATTTGTTCATTTGCACTACCATTCAAAGGTTTGGGGTTACACAATAACTTGAATTAAAATAAAAGTTGTTCTTTTGAACTTTATATTAGGTCTCTGAAAAAAGTGGTTTCTACAAAAAAAACTGTTGATTATAATAATAAATATTTATTGAGCACCAAATAAGTAGCATTATTTCTGAACGATCATGTGACACTGAAGACTGAAGTAATGTCTGCCAAAGATTTAGCTTTGTCAGCACAGGGATAAATTACATTTTAAAAATATATATATATATTCAAATAGAAAGCCATTATTTTAAATTGCAATCATATTTTACAATATCACTGTTTTTACTGTATTGTTGATCAAATAAATCAAATAAAAGCTTTGTTTGGCACAAAAGACTTCTTTCAAAAACATTAACAAAACCTCAAACTTTTCAATGGCAGTGCATATCTATTCATTTAGGGGCTTTTATATACTGATTTACTGAAATACTGATTACAATGTTTAATAAGTTGACAGCACCACTTACCACATCCAAGTCAATCTAAAAAACACCCACATTAACAATCTGCACATACAGATGTCACTTCAAATTCTTCAAACTAGCCTCCCATTGCATGTCTGGGATAATGCTGCTCAAACAGAACAGAAGAGTTCTCCAGAGTCCACTTGGTTAGCATATAGATTGCCTGTATGACTTCTCAGCCTATAGAATGTAACGTATAGTGAGGTATGTGTCGACACAGCCCGCTCTCTCTAACATTAATCTACATTAAGTCAATGGTAATCCTACTGGAGTCATACAGAGTTAAAGCAAGGTTTGCTGTGTAGGCAAAGTTATCCTCAAATGAAAATGATTACTGCGAGACTATACAAGCGTTCAGCTGGTTGTGAAAGTAAAAGATTGCGAGAGAGGGCAATAAAGAGGCAGATACTAATCTATAAGAGAGTACTGTGTCAAACACTTTGTGTAATGATGAAATAAATGTAACCAAATGAGGAAATGGGTTTGCAATGCATGAAACGTTGGCGCATAAACATATATATATATATATATATATTATATATATATATATATATATATATATATATATATATATATATATATATATATATATATCACACACACACACACACACACACACACACACACATACACACACACACACACACACACAAACACACACACACACACACACACACACACAACACACAACACACACACACACACACACACACACACACACCACACACACACACACACACACACACACACACACACACACACACACACACACACACACACACACACACACACACACACACACACACACACACACACACACACACACATGTTTGTTTTTGTGACTTATGAGAACATTCCATAGGCGTAATGGTTTTTATACTGGACAAACTATATATTCTATCCCCCTACACTGCCCCTGTCCCTAAACCTACCCCTTACAGGAGACATGCTGGATTTTAACATTTAAAAAAAAACATTGTTTTTTTATGTTTTTTAAGCTGTTTGAAATATGAGGACGCATGCAATGTCCTCATATTTCACGTGTAAGTTGTAATACCAGTGTAATACCCATGTCATTGTACACATTTGTGTCCTCATATATCACAAAAACAAGCACACACACACACACACACACACACACACACACACACACACACACACACACACACACACACACACACACCACACACACACACCACACACACACACACACACACACACACACACACACACACACACACACACACAAAACACTTTCTCTAGTATGGAAGTTGTATTTTGGTTTAAAGAGAAACATTGGTTCAGCCTGACATTAAAAGTATTCCCTTTTGAATAAAGAGATATAAAAGGAAAGACAGCTAAAAATGAAGAACAGGGCTAAAGGAGAGAGGAGGGAAAACATAGCATCTTTTCATGGAGTTGGGGGCACTTGAGATGCACAGAAGGGCTGTTCACAGGCAGAGTGATCAGTATTCTGAGGCAAGAGTCAGGGAGCAATATTCACTCACAGAGGCAGTTGTTTATTGCGCTTTCTCATTTGCAATACTGTGTGTGTCAATTGATGTGCTATGATGCTTTGGATTACTTTTTTTCCTTCTCTACTTCAACCATGCAACATCTCTCTCTCTCTCTCTCTCTCTCTCTCTCTCTCTCTCTCTCTCTCTCTTTTCTCCTCTCTCTCTCTCTCTCTCTCTCTCTCTCTCTCTCTGGTATCTCTGAATAGTATCCTCTAATGAATTCAGCTCTTGGACCTGTCTGGTCATTCTGTATGACACCTCGTAGATTGTCACATCATGGAGATGAAGAGTGGCGTTGAGTGTATCGGTGGGAGAAAATGGGCTCTGTGAGTCATGAAACACTGGCTCGTGTCTTTATATTCACCTGTGGATAAGCTCTCTAAAGTCAATTTGTTACTGGTCTTAATGTGCATGAATCACTGGTAGCTATTCTAAAAAATAAATCTAATCTCTCATTAAAATGTTATAATTAAAACAACTTCTCAAAACATCTGGCTCCATTTTGATATGTAATGCCCATTTTCACAATCTGATCAATTCCTAATGAATAAATCCAAAGCCTACTCCACATTTGATCTTTCTGATCATCTTGTTTCAATCTGAGATACGCCAGATTCCAGATGTAAAATGGTTTGTGAACTGTATGTGCATCATATTGAGAATTTGAGAATATACTGGTTTATATTACAAAATAAAACTAACAAAAAATTACGATGATATTACCATAGCTTTAAGGAAAGTATAATGTTAATTTAATCAAATTAATTAAAATCATTAGTGTTAATACTATAATGAATGTAATGAATAACACACACACACACACACACACACACACACACACACACACACACACACACACACACACACACACACACACACACACACACACACACACACACACACACACACCACACACACACACACATACACAGAGAGAGAGAGTATATATCTGTACAGTATGTTATGTATGTATGTGTTTATGTACATACAGTATAGTATACAGTAATACTGTTATTTAAAAATATATATTACATTTGATTTAAATTTTTAAAAAATGGTTTCAAACATTTGGACATTACTAATGATTTGGATTTGCTAAAAAAAGATGATATTATATTATATTATATATTTTTTTAATACCTTGTTTTATGAATATAAGCATTCAGTACCATGGTGTGCATATGCGGTAATTTTAGAATCATTTTTTTGTACATGTACAGAGTATACAGAGAATATGAGAATGGTAGAAAGCTTAGCGAATAGAGGATGCAATTTGAAGTTTTTTTTTTATCTCCACCTCTCACCCTCTCCCACTTTTTCTTTGACAGAGAGGTGATAGAGGAAAAGAAGGATGCGGTAAAGAAGGTGGGAGAGAAAAAAAATTCGGAAAAATGCTGCAGTCCGCTCTGCTTGCCCGAGCAGGACACTGCACTGCTATTTTGAAGCTTCTGTTGCTATGGGTAACTCTCTACCTCTCTCTCTTTCTCTCTCTAACTCTAATTTCTATGGCAACCCACTGTTCCCTTGGCTAAGAGAGCTCATGACTTCTTCCTCCGCTGTTTTCTTTCTCTCTGCCTCTCTTAATGTATATATCATGGTGGCCTATAGAACAGCGAGTCCCCTGTCACAAGCTCAGGGACACCCACATGCAGGCAGACAGGAGTGTGCATGAATATTTCTGCGCTTCAGTCAGGTATCCTCAGTGATGTCTCTTGAGGCTGGATGACACACTTAATGCAGTGAACAAGTGCTTGTTGATTAGTGTGCTGGTTAAGTAAGCTGTGTTCTAGAGATGAGTGAAAGAATTCTGTGAAATGGATTGAAGTTGAAAACTGCTGCATTCTATGATCACATCAAATAGAAAATCCAGAATTTAAGAATCTGCTCCTTTTCACTTCACGAGTAAGAATATAAAATTAATTTATTAGTTGTGATGCAAAGAAATTGCTATATTTTGGGAAATTAAGTGTTGTTCCATATAGTGTTCTACAGTATATGGTGTATACATTTGTATTTTTATATATAAATAATAATAATATTATTATTATTATTGGTTTAAGTTTATAGTTAAAAATAAAGTTAATAGTTTTATGTGTATTAGTAATATAATTAATTATATTAAGCCGGTTAATAGGTTCGAAAACGTTAAGATTTTAAAATGTTTTTTTGATCAAAAATACAGTAACAACAGCAATATTGTGAAATAATATTACACTTTAACATTTTTGTTTTAATATAATTTAAAATTGATTTTTTTCTGTGATGTCAATGCTGAACTTTCAGCATCATTACTCCAGTGTTCGGTGTCACATGATCCTTCAGAAGTCATAGTAAAATTAGGATTCTGTGCTCAATTATTATCAATTATTATTGATGCTCAATTATTAATAATGGTTCTCATTTTTATCAGAGTTGCATGCTTAACATTTTTGTGTAAAATGTTATAAATTGTTTCTGGATTCTTTGATGAATACTGTAGAAAGATAAAATGAACAGCGTTTATTTGAAATAGAAATACTTTGTAACAATATAAATGCCTCTACTGTCTCTTTTGATCAATTGAATGCATCTTATATATATATATATATATATATATATTATATTATATCTATATATATTATATATATATATTATTATATATATATATATATATTATTTACTCAAGCTTTGAATGGTAGTGTATCATGGTTTCCAAATAAATAATAATAATAAGCAGCTAGTGTTTTCAATGTATAATATAAAAGTGAGAAACAGCATATAGATGATTTGAAGGTCATGTGAACTTAGATGATATGATTTGGACGGCCTATGCAACTTTAAATTAAATATTAAACTTCCAACTAATAGCAAATATGGAATTCACAACACAGCATCAACTTTTCTGGCCAAGCAGCATATATATTTTTTGTGAAATAAAAATTAGTTTCAATGAAACATTCTGTGTTTCTTAACCTTTCTTAGGTAAGCAGAATGTTGCACACACACACACACAACACACACACCACACACACACACACCACACACACACACACACACACACACACACACACACACACACACACACACACACACACACACACACACACACACACACAACACCACAACACACACAACGACACACACACAGGAGAGCAGAGACAGATGAGTAGTTTATCTACTGGATGCTGTCCCATTTTATGGTTAACAAATATGGCTTGTTTTGCTCCCCAGGAAGCGCAGTGGCATGATAAATTATGGATCTGTGCTAACACATTAGGATCTCACTAATGGCTCCTTGGGTGCGCTCGGCTCATATTTAGAGAGGCTATCCAAATCCTATTTAGGTCTCATTGTAATCTCAAGGTCTTCTTGTGAATAAATCCAAAAATCAAATTCCTGCAATTCCAGTGTATACAACCATACATGTGTCCCACTACTTTTCTCTGTTACTGTAACTCAGAGTTGAATGCCTGAGTGCATGTACATGTAACAATATAACCAGTTGTATGACTTTCTCTCACAATATCTTGCACTCATAGTGTTAAGTTTCAGAAGTATCTGCATCTATGGCTGGCCCTCCTTTTGCTCCATGTAACCCATTCAACAATTGCAAGCTAATAAATATAGAAATACCAACATTGTAGTTAAAAACAGTTACTCACAGCAAAACATTATGATGGAAAAGCTTTTAGGTCCAAAAAGTAACATAAGTGCTTGACGTTGACGCCAAGATACAAAGTCAAAGTCCTTGAACATCTGGAAGTTCAGACAGACAGAAGGTCATCTGGAGGATTTTCAAGCTTTTGTCTTTAGTATTGAGATGATAATATAAAAGTGTATATTTTGAAAATATTAACAGTAAAATGATATTGATATAAGAATATGTGGAACTAAAGGTGTTCTTGAGACAGTTCTTTGAAGTTTTTCCAGATATAGATTTGTTTTTTGTAAAAATATATATTTTAAAGTTTTTTTTTTATATATAAATGCTTTATGTATTGCTGGACAAAAACAATGTTTATAGGTTTGGAGGCACAACAATCATAGTTTTCATGTAGATCTTAGTGTCCTCAATTATAATTCTACAGTATTTATGGACTGCCATGAGAGTGTGGTGCAGTGTTATTTTATTATTATTTATATAATATTATATTTGTATATATTTATATCATTTTTTTTACCTTTCAGTATTTTTTGTTAAGTGCTATGGTTTAAAGTATTTGTTATATATATATATATTTTTCTTTTTTTAGCTTTAATTTGCTTTCATAACACAGTATTTGTTTCAATGTTTAAATTTAAAAATAAACGTTTTTAAGTGTATTTTTTTTCCATATATATATATATATATATATTTATGAAGAGTTAAGATGCAAAAGCCTCCAAATGCCATCTGAAATTTTCTTCTAAAATGATAATTTTTATCAAGCTTGTATATTTAAGTTCAATAATCTCACTTAAATGGCAAGAAAAATTACCCATTAATTGTCATTTAAGTGAAATTACTGAATTTAAATATACAAGCTTGATAAAAATGATAATTTTAGAAGAAAATTTCAGATGGCATTTAGAGGCTTTTGCATCTGAACTCTTCATATATATATATATATAAATATATATAATATATATATATATATATATAAATAAATAATAAATAAATATATATATATAAGCTTTATTTTATTTCCACACATGTGTTGGCCTCTTCCACTCAGAAATTCATCACATTACAGATGTAATTTGGGTTGTAATTGTCATGACTTCAACAGTAAAATGTTTCCATCCACTGAGTGTAATGCTAAATGTTGCTCGCTAAAGGGCTATTCACACTGACAGCAATTTGATGTGACAAAGCAACCGTAAGTCATTCATCTGGCGATGCGAAAAGTTGAACAGAGTTTAACTTTATGCAAATGAGCCGCAATGTAATGCAGCGAATACCAAAGGGAGTGGAGACGGTGGAGCTCGCATGATCCTTCTCCTGTCAGATACTGTTGTCTAATGTAGCCAAGATGGAACAGAAGTTAATAGTAACTGTGAGCAATTCCCCTGTTCTATATGATTTGTCTCTGCCCACATACGGAGACATAATAAAATAAAATGATGCAGGGAAAATCATCGTTAGAAATCACGGGCATTCCAAGAGAGTTTTATTCATGCATTAATAATTGCTCATTTTGTTCATGATATGATGCATTACACACTACTCCACACTAATGCTTTTCCCTCCAGAAAGTTCAGCAGCAAGAAACTTTTTTTTTCCTTTTTTTTATCAGCCATACAGACTAGTTGTGCAGCCCACACATATTATTAGGGCAGTTAGCCACAGAAACCAAGAAATACCACCCTACATGTTTGCACAACTCCAAAACCTACCTAAAATGTACAGCAGTTCCCAGCTGAATGAAAACACCATCAACGTTTATTTGTTTTTACACAAATTATTATGGGGGCAAATTATCAATGAATATAGACTTACACTGATAAGCCAAAACATGATGATCAGTCACAGGTGAAGCAAATATCATTGATCTCTTACCAGATATTAAGGCCTGGGTCAGCAAACAACCAGTTATTGTAATCAATGTGTTGGATGCAGGAGAAATGGACAAGTAAGATCTGAGCTACTTTGACAAGGGCCATATTGTCATGGCAAGGCGATTGGGTCCGAGTATTTATGAAACTGCAAGGATTGTAGGATGCTCCTGGTCAGCAGTGGGGAAAATTGACAGTATTAAACAGTATTTTGAGGAGGGACAAACTACAAACCGACGATAGGGTGTTAGGTACCCATGTTTGAATTCCGTCTGGTCAACATAAACTCTACTGTGGCACAAGTCATACAACATTTTAATTATGGTTATACACAGTGGCTGCACCTCACAACTTACAGGACTTAAAGGATCTTCAGGAGAACTCCATTCCTCAGTGGGCCGGAGCTATTTTGGCAGGACGCAGAGGACCAACAGCATATTAGGTGGGTGGTCATAATGTTTTGGCTCTTTGTTGTATTTTTGCACAGTTCCTTGTACAATATTATGTTATGACCTCAAATCCCTAACTTGGATGATTTTTAAATTTATATATTTTTACTTTGATCGCATAAATCACTGGACATTTCACTTTGAAAGTGCAGTGACACAAGCAAAAATCAACATTATATATTTTTTTCAGAAATGTCGTCACGTACTTCCAGTGAGCCTGGGTTGAACAATCCAAAAACGTTTCAAACTCCAGTGATAAAAAAGGCTGCTGATGTCATTGTTCTACATATACAATGATGTGTGTTTTCCATGCATAGTTAAGACCCTGGTTGAATTATGGTATATATTGCTTTATTTTATTTTTTTGCGCTGGTTTAAGGGCACAGGTCGGGGCAGATGCTGAAGTATTATCGGTGGTCACTACTGCACTCTACAGTGGCAACCACTGATAGAGATGATACCATTAAACTGGATTAATTGAAATCTATTTTAGGCATGGTGCATTAATCATTTTTACATCTTTTACATTGTTGTTTGCATATGTGCTTACTGGTGTCTAGATGTGTGTTTCGGTACATACATATTATATGTGTTTGTTTAGGGATGAGTGCACCACCTTTGTAGAATCTTGTGTGAGTGAATGTCTTGTTTGTATGAGTTTTGTCTATATATTTCTGTACTCACCATTATTGTAAAGTAAGTTTTTTTCTTCTTTTGTCTATGTTTTGCTTTTTAATTTTGTACAAAAAAATATTAATGTTTTATTTGACTGCTTTTGTAAGGTCAATGTCAATTTCTGTATCTGGATTTGAGGACCCCCTCGAAAACGAGATGGTTCATCTCAAAGGGTTATTCCTCTTCAATCAAAATAAAATGTCAATTAAAGCTGCAAGCAGCGATGGGCGGGCCCTCGCACATGTAGCTCGTCGGGGAGTGATGCGGCCGCATATTCTGTTGCATATTCTGGAGCTCTGCCAGTGCGGCTGTGAATTTGCTACGCTTTTCAGACACTGCATGAAGGTGTTATACGTCACTTCCTGTTGCCAGCAGGTGGCGCTATGACTGTGGGTGAATGTGGGCATGTACATGAGTTCAGGGCGGGAATTTTATCCTACATGTAAAGTTTGGTGCAGCTGTGAGCATGTACACTGAAGTTACAACCACTTCCTGTGTCATGGCGATGAGTTGATCTTTGATGCCATGCCACGGACACACCGATTGACGAAAACTCGCAGATAGCACAACTTTTCATCGTCAATGCCTTTAGAAGGCACAGCAGAAATTTCAAGTCGATCGGACTAAATCCCTAGGAGGAGTTCGTTAAAGTACGGAGTGTGTAAATCAGCCAAAATTTGACGTAAAATTCAAAATGGCCGACTTCCTGTTGGGTTTAGGGCATCGCTCCAAGAGGCTTTTTTGTGCGTCTGGACATGATTGATGTGCCACAGAAATTTCGTACATGTAGGTTAAACGTGCGGCGGGGGCTGCTTCGTTAAAGGTAACTTCATGTTGCCAGCAGGTGGCGCTATGACTGGGGGTGAATGTCGGCATGTACATGTGTTCAGGGCGGGACTCTTGTCAAGCGTGCAAAATTTGGCGGAGATCTGAGCATGTACAGCAAAGTTACTTCAACTTCCTGTTTCATGGCGAATCATCGATGCCACGGACACGCCCATTGACGAAAACTCGCAGATAGCACAACTTTTCATCGTCAATGCCTTTAGAATGCACAGCAGAAATTTCAAGTCGATCGGACTAAATCCCTAGGAGGAGTTCGTTAAAGTACGGAGTGTGTAAATCGTCCCAAAATGGCCGCCAAATTCAAAATGGCGGACTTCCTGTCAAGTTTAGGGTATGGGTTCTTGAGGCTTTTTTGTGCGTCTTGATATGATACACGTCACCACCAAATTTCGTGCATGTAGGTCGAACATGGACGAGGGGCTAATTTTTTTCAATTTTCTAGGTGGTGCTAGCGAGCCATTTTGCCACGCCCATCCGCGAAACCCACAAAATACTAAATTTTTCACCAGTCCTGACAGGTGTGCAAAATTTGGTGACTTTTCGAGCATGTTGCGGCCTCGAAAATGGGGCTTACTTTGCAGAAAAAAAAAATAAAAAAAAATAAAAAAAATAAAAAAAATAATCCTAACAGTTTCAAGAGGGACCTCGCACCTTAGTGCTCGGGCCCTAAATATGTGGTGCAAAATGATGGCAGGTGTTGAATGATTAACGATAAATAAAGCTAAAGTTTAAGATTTGCAGCTTTGAGTGACAACCTGAGTAGAAACATGGGTTTGTCAGCCTTATACATATCTCCATCCTTCAACACACATGCTGTGTTTAATCAACAATCTTTTATTAGCCATGCCATATCTGTCTTTTCCCCAAATGCCGCTCCGGAAGGAACAGCGAAGGAATAGTGTGATTATTTCACAAATCTCTAAGCAGACAATTCAATTATTTGACTTCACTAAGCATGGCTTGTTCGGAGCAATCAAGATTAGGTTAATGTCCCGTCACCCTCACAGGCACAAAAGCAGCTAAGCCTATTCTTGCTCACCTTACTTTTCTATTATAATGGAGAAAATGACACATAATATAATCATATTACTGTATGTGCAATGAAATACAAAAGAATTCCTATCTAAAGTAATCTTTAGACACATGAAGGACTTATCGCCTGTAGATATGGCATAGTAGAAGACCAATTTTATTTAAGATACCTGTACATCTATGCATTTAAATATGAAATGGGAAACCATGTTTGTAACTTCACATTTTCACAAATGGACAACTAAGCTCACGGTGACTCAGCCCTAAACACACAACGAACAGTGTTGAGATTATTGGGATGTTAATGGAACAACGTTATGCATCGCTTGTTATATCTTGTTAAATAGCTACTAACAAGACGAATAAAGTGCTCGGCTGATTATGCTGCCAAAAAAAAAAAAAAAACATGTACCTACAGTGGTTTTTCAATTGAAGCGTGTTTGTGTTTAAAACATTTTGACACTTAACTTCCCCTTAGGGATTGGCAATTGGAGTATGTTCTCCCGTATATAGAATGGAGGCTGATAAAATAAACTGATGCTCTAGGGGTGGAGACCTGCCTCTTCGAAACATTACTAATAAGCACTTAAGCACTTTAAAGTGTAGGTTTGGGTAAAGTGGAGACTAGAATGAGCACTGACATTAAAGTCGGGCGCACACAGTGGGATATTTTGTTGTCGTACGAGCTCACAATCGACTTTTTTTCTCGCGGGAGAAATCGCGTGAAAATCGTTGATGCTCCTATGGTCGTGGCTCGCTTTATGTGAAAGGAATTACGAGTCAAGCCGAGTACATTACGAACACCTCCCGAATTTCAAACATGTTCGGGGAGTCGGTCCAATTTTGACACGTGTTGGCTGTCCCCTATTCCCACATCCTACACAACCACGTCACAGGCTAAATCTTTATTATTACAGCCCAGTGGCTGCAACCCTAGCATGCGCATACACTGACACACAAATACATAGGGATAGCTGTGTTATTCTGTAATCTTTTGCACATTCATGTTTTTATTGTCTTTTTTTTGCTATCCGAAGCTATAGCAGCAACATTGAAAGATGCAGTCTCCGAGTTTAGTACGAAAGCTCATGTGATTGCCACCGGCCAGCCATGCATTACAGTTGTGCCGTGTACAAGCTACTTTGGCACGATTATCAGGTTAACTGACTCGTAATGTGTGCAATGGCTCACAACCTCCCGAGTGTCAGAACTCGCACAGTGTATGCCTGCCTTAACTCTTTAAACTCTTGAATAGGTATGGTGATGCTGCAATAAATCGAAATACAAATAGCAGCTTTAACAATTAGATCTTTTCAACAAGCTACACCTCTTGCAGGGAATAAAACAACAACTACTACTATTATTATTGCAGCATATTTGTTACAGAAAAAATATCATAAGCACATGCCCTGCAAAACCAAAAGATGCCAAGAGTTTTAAATTCATCAGTTTGTAAACATTAGGCATAAAAAAAAACAAAGCTTGGTTTAATAACAGCAAGCTACTGCATTAGCATAAGCCACCAGAGTCAAGAAATAGCGCTTCCTCAGCCAAGAACATGTAACTGCTCCTCATAACAACTAAAACTGGAATCATACATAAGAGTGTTTGTCTCTGCTGGCATGAATGTATTTTGGCATCTGCATGTTCCAACTGCCAAAGCCATGTTTGAAGCAACTGTTCTTTCCTTCGCTGGCTACAGTGAGCAGAACCAGTGAGAAGATTCAATTGCGACTATTCAAAATCACAAAGCAATCAAATTATCCCTGTACAAAAAGCTGCGTTTGAAAAGCTTTTGAACACACAGGTGAGGACTAAAATCCTTATTATGAAAGGAATATTGGTTCAAATGGGTAACCATTCTGAAGAAAAATTGAGTTTTTACATCTTTTAATAATAATCCAGAGACATATATAAATGAGAACCCTGGTAAAACCCATGCTTGAATGCTCTATATTGACATGCTTTCTAGCATTTCAAAAATTGAATGTTGTGATTTGACCTCAGTAGAAAAGAGGGAAACTGCAATCCATGTAATTGCGTTAGTGAATTTGGACACGACAATCAATACAAATATGTATATGAAATATTAATACAGAAATGCTCTTTCTCAGATTAATTTATAGGGCAATTCTGGAATATTACAGTGAGTAAAGGCGTATCGACTGCAGTTTGAAGTACGTTTTCGGTTAGTGTTATATAAAGGCAGTATGAAGGGGAATTACATTGGGCCTCATTTACTAATGCACCAGTCAAATAACAGCTACTATGATGAATGGGAAATAACTGAGTATTGTAGACCAACTTGGCTTGAAGTCACTTCCTCCTTAAAGGCGAGTTGGGTTCTCAACCTCGGCTGAAGTATCCACTTGTCAGGATCCCATCAAATCAAAGCAACAGACGTAGACGATCCAGCACAAGTTTATTTAAAATGATAAAGATCCTCTAGCAGCGCAGTGAAGATTCTTATCTATTCCATTACGAAGATTTACCCGCTACGGCATCCGAGAAATGTGCACACACGTGTGAAGCTAATTTCTGCATCCGCTAGTATGTAACTATGTGAGATATTCACAGCTGGTATGATAATCCTTTAATTAGCACATGCTCTGGTTCACTGGCACTGTGCACAGCGTGCTGTTCCCTACCATTCAAATATAGAAGGTATCAGAAAAAATGTCTTAAAATGATGAGAAAGCACTTGCTGTACTGTGAAGAATTTTAAAGAGAACCAGTTATTGGTACAGTAAGTATTACATTGACAGTATGTACTTTCATATCGTGCAGTTCAAATATCTAAGTATTTTTTTTAGTTCCTTTTAGGTTTTTGCTGATGTGTTTAGCTTGAAAGGTAAAAAAAAAAAAAAAAAAGAAATTGATATTTAGCACAAATCTTTAATCTGACCTATTTTGGTGTCAGAATGAGAGAGACAAAAATAGATTTTGCAAAGAGCGAGGCATTAGAGTTCCTTCTTGAAACAACTTCTGGTGTTTTTGTCTTCCACAGCATTGGGTGATCCACTCTAGTCTCCAGTAAAGTCAGGGGATATGCAATATCCAGCCGGTTAGGGGCCTAGTAAGCCTGTCAGTCATATGCTCACACACATTTCACTGGACAGGCTGAAGAACAGAAAGGTGCCATCTGCACGGGAAAATAGTCACACAAGAAATGTGTGTGTATGTTTTGTTTTTTTAGTATAGAATAAAGCACGAGTGATACAAATCCAACACAAAGATGTCTGAGGAATGATTCCTGAAAATTCTATCGCCCAGGAGAGCGCATAGAAGAAAAAAAATGGCTCATGAATGCATGACAGCATTACAGTGGTCAAAACCTCTGAAGTCTTATTGAAAATCTGTGATTTTACACTTGGAAGTTTTAGTTTTTTTTAAATTTTTTACAATTTAAAACAAATAAAAACAGTTTGTGTAATATGATTAACTTCAGACTGACATAATTTGAAATAAATAAAACTATACATACACTTCTGTTCAAAAGTTTGGTGTAAGTGAGATTTTTCTTTTGAAAGAAATTAACATTTTATTCAGCAAAAAGAAAAAAAAGTTTCTTGAGCACCATTCAAATGATTTCTGAAGAATCATGTGACACAGACGACTTTCAGCTTTGCCATCACAGGAATACATTTAATTTTAAAACATAAAAAAATAGAAAACAGGTATTTTAAATTGTAATAACATTTCTCATATTACTGTTTTACTGTATTTTTGACCCAGAAAAAAAATTGCATATGATACTTCTTTCATCTGTGTTATTATATCAGTTTTCAGGGGGAAACTCTTAACTCAGGTTAAGATGCTGAAAAATCTTGTGACAGCTGCCATTAACAGAAAAGCACAGAACACTGATCTTCAGCCAAACATAAACTTAGATGAGAGCATATGGGACATCAGGCTAACTTATCTTTAAGTCAAACTAAATTAGTTTTCTATAGTCGCTTCTGGTATATTATCTGAAAGCTTAAGGCATGCTATCTGGAACAGTATCTTCCTGCTGTCAGGGATTTGGTGTAGTGACAGATTCACATGTACAATCTTGGCACTCACCTCCATATAGGACAGACAGAAAGGCACAAAGCAGATTATGTTTTACTCAACCACAATTTATTTGAATATGGGATGAGAAAAGAAAATTCAAGACATGTTTTCTGAAACAATTGTGCAATACTTCCTAGGCCTGCTACTTGCATGTGACTGCACATCATAAGTCACATTACTATGAAACAGCATGCCACACATGCACAGATCATATATATTTGGTTAATTTCAAAAGTGTGCATCTTTGCATTCAGATTGAGCTAATGTAGTGATGTCAATGCTTATAGTCGTACTCAAAAGTCTACATACACCTTGCAGAATCTGGAAAATGTTAATTGTTTTGGGATTATACAAAATGCTTGTTATTTTTTATTTAGTACTGTCCTGTTACATAAAAGATGTTTACATATAGTCCACAAGACAAAAAAAAGCTGAATTTATAAAAATTCCCTGTTCAAAAGTGTACACAGCCTTGATTCTTAATAGTGTGTGCCATTACCTGATCCACGACTGTATATTGTTTTTTTTTGTAATGGTTGTTATTGAGATTTGTCCTTGTTTGTCCTGAGCAGTTAAACTGCCCAATGTTCTTTAGAAAAATTCTGTGTGCATGCATCTTTTGCATATTTGAACCCTTACCCGCAATGACTGTATGATTTTGAGATCCAGCTTTTCAGACAGAGGACAGTGTACCTTTTGCAGGAAATGAAAACTTTTGGAATTTGAAGTTCAAGGTTAATTGTACTTCATTTGTCTTCCGGGAAACATGCAAGTATCTTATTTTGCTTCCGAAGGGCAGTACTAAATGAAAACATTTGATATGTAAACAAAATAAGGAAAAAATCGGACATCTTAATCCTGTTTAAAAGTTTGAAAGCATGACACAAACAGCCTGTTTTATAGACGCCTCTGGTGTTAATTTATGGAATTATGTGACATACTGCCTAACACACTCAAAAGTTAATGCTTAGTGTAAACAGGCAAATTGGGATGCTACCAATATTTTTTACAAGAAATATGAATCCTAAAACACATACTGTATTCCTGACCTAGCAAATACAAGTAATTCAAGTCACATAATCAGATAACATATTTTAATTAACAAGTAACATTAGTAGATTCAGCATTCCTCAAAATTAAAAAAAAACTGTGTAATTCAAACTCAGAATATTAAGCAAACCTGCAATAATTAAATGTTAAATATTAAATATTTAAAACATTTAATCTTACTTTATTAACCAATGTCTTTGCTACTGACCTTCAATTATCCAATTCAGCCATTCTATTAAGCAAAAAGGGCTTAAGGGGGCTTTCACACCGGGCACGTTTGCTGCAATACGAGTGTGATTCTTCACGGTTCCACCCACAGTGTTGGTCTGGTTTTACACTCACTTGATTCCATCGAACATTGGTGCACTCACTCTGCACGCTCGCTCTCGCTCGTATCCAAGATAAATCATCAAACTGTCATCTACATGTGTTTTGTTGAACTACTGACATCGGTCATCAGCTAAAACTCATGCATGTTACTTTACTTTCTGAAAGCACCCAACTCCGCGCCTCTTTCACATTCACGTGAATCGAGAAAGGTGGGGTTTTTTTAGCTGTGAATTTGCACTTCCTTCTGCCTGAGACTATTTATTTCAATTTTGGTGTCAAAGGGCCTTTACATTTGGCAAAAATATATATAAAAAAAATTCTTTTGTTTTTTTTATTAAAAAACAAACAAGCTAGCCCAGACCATCAGGTGAGAAACTAAGTAATGCAATTAGTTACTTTTTTGTGATGCATTACTTTTAAAAATAACTTTGCCCAACACGCATGTGTTGCATGTGTTCCAACATATTTTAACATCCCCGCTTATGCTCGCTTATATTATAAAAGCAAAAAAAAAAAAAAAATTCAAATAAAAAAAGAAGTCTACATAGTTATTAACAAAAATCTGACAATGCAACAACTTGTACCTTTTTTCACTGTCATTGTCATTATTTAGTAGCCTATTTCAAACAAGTGCACCTCCTACTTGAATGGGAAAAACAGAAATCTCCAAAACTGTTTGTCAAAATGAATGATGTTTCTATATTTCAGTTTGTCAAAATTATGTTTATATATTTCAGATGAGCAATAAAATCTGACAAAAGAGGTACTTCAAACCACACTAAAAGTAGTAATTTTAGGCTTGTTCAGGTAATAAATGGCCCTTACTCATTCTGTGCTGCTTGATCTCTGTAAATGTGACTTAGTATTATGATTAATTGCATTATTATTTTTAAGAATTTATGATTTAATTAATCAGACCAAATTAACATGGTAAATTGACAGCCCTGCTAAATTTACTAAAT
This sequence comes from Chrosomus eos, assembly GCA_036326025.1. Lineage (NCBI taxonomy): Eukaryota > Metazoa > Chordata > Actinopteri > Cypriniformes > Leuciscidae > Chrosomus > Chrosomus eos. The sequence goes on along the minus strand of CM070819.1, from coordinate 39,857,837 downwards.
TTAGCTGTGTTCAAAAGTATTAAACTGAATATTTGTTCAGAGCACTGCAGAGTTAAGAAATACAGAAATAAGAGGTGCAGTATGAACTAAATGGTATGAATTGTGAGTATTTGGCGTGACTCATCACGGAGCCAAACGAGCTGCCTGTGAAAGTGGTAATTACGCAATTGTGTTAGCAAGTGAAACAGACAGATGCACAGAGAGGAAGAATATACTCGCTCTGTCTTTCTTGCTAGAGGGAGGACAAACAGAGAGATTGGGAAAAGAAGAGTGAGTGTTTGGAAAGACAGATAGAGTGAGCGATGAATCAGCCAGATAACTGTCAGCGATAATTAAACAAGTCGCCAAAACATAGTGCCAAAATGTGCATAACGTAAAATATTCGGAGTAGTAATTACTGTGCAGGCGAGATTTTCAACTCCAGTTTCTTTCGTCATCTCTCCCTCCCTAACTTCAAGTGTCTCTTCCTCCTACACACTGCCTCACAAATACAAACTATGCTAGACGTTCCCCACGAGAAGAAGAAAAAAAAGGCAAACATTTCATTTCCATACCTTAATGATTCAACTTCATTTTTTACACTCTTATACTCCCACAGAGACATTTAAGGAATTTCCTAAATATGCCCATGTGTGGAAGCAACCTTAATTGCCCTGGAGATGTGTGTGATGTTATGCAACATTGCAGATATGCTGGCAATAGAGATGTCTCAAGGCTGTTGAGGCTGCGCAGTTCTAGCGAAATGTGGGTAGCATGTACAGCCTGTCCTGTGGACACCAGATCAGCGTACATGATAGGGCAGATAGAGAGAGACACAGATACAGAGATGAAGATAGACAGCGCTGAGCAGATGTCCTTATCTGTAACATGGGCAAAACTTGTCAAGGAGCACTGGTTACAACCTAAGTGTGTGTGTATCTGACCAAACGATAGTGATTATGACAGAGATGGCATTCAGCATCGTGGAATTCAGTCAGAGCTATTATGATCGAGATGGCATTTTGTGCCTGTGTGTGTGTGTGTGTGTGTGTGTGTGTGTGTGTGTGTGTGTGTGTGTGTGTGTGTGTGTGTGTGTGTGTGTGTGTGTGTGTGTGTGTGTGTGTGTGTGTGTGTGTGTGTGTGTGTGTGTGTGTGTGTGTGTGTGCCAAGCTTTGCCCTCAAGCAAAGAAACTCAGAATTGAATCTAATCATGCTTTTTGAAACCTAAAAGAATAGTTCACACAAAAATAAAAATACGGTCATCATTTAGTCACCCTCATGTCGTTCCAAACCCATATGACTTACTTTCATGAGGGAAAAAAAAAAAATTTATTTGAATTTATAATTCAAAGTCTTGTATACCTTTTTGTAAAAATACAGCACAAGCATATACATTTTTTTGTCACAGAGTTAAAAAAAATGTCTGCATAAAAGAAATGATCCACAGCATCCAGATGAGCATTAAAGGTGTGCAGCTCTTCATTCTCATCCAGAGGGAGCCGACCATATGGGCAGAGGAGCATTGTTTTAACCAACAAAAATATGGTGAACTGAGCAAAGATACAATAAATTACCATTCTGACAAATTTAGGGTTGTGACTAAGGTCAAACCGCCATAAAATCATGCCCTCTCAGAAAAAAAAGGTAGGCTACAAAAAAAGGTTTCAATATCTACCATTTAGGTACTAATAATATATACACTTTTGGGACCTTTAAGGTACTAACATGCATTCTGTCCCAGTAACAGCTTTTTTTTTTTTTAAAGGATGGACATGGTTGTATACACTCCTCGGTTTCTAAAACCTGCACACATTCAGATTTAAAACATTAAAAATGACAGAGTTTCAGGGAAAAAATGCATTTTAAACACTACTGAGACGAAAAGAGGATGTGAACGGTAAATGCATGAAACAATAAAAAAGCCTGAAAAAACAGAAGGTTTGGCTCATCTATCCAAACACTCTTGAGTAATCCTTAGTATGTGCTTCAGTGATACTGCAAGGCTGTGTAAATACTCAGATTCAAGTCAAGCACTTGATTTGATTTAATGAGCGTGGATTGAGTGGGAGTCCCAGTGGGGTCGCAGTGGTCCACCATCATGAATCTCTAACCACTCGAACTCCCCAGGAACTTGCTTCCCTGCCGATCTGACCAATTCTCGGCAATGTACTGACATCTCACGCTGTGATATCACTGCAGCGTGAAGCTGGTCTGGTTGTCGTGCTTTGCACCCATCTGGTCCACTAGGACTTTGAACCACCACCAGGCTGTGCTCCTAATGTCTAGCTTACTATTTGGCAACATGTGAAGAGCAAACAGACCTACAGACCATACACAACATGAGCACAGACACAAACACACAAGCTTGAGCTGTGGGCCAAAACACAGCCTATGGAATCAGCAGTTGGCTCAGTGTCTAGGATTGTATAATTTCCTGTCTGGATGCAATTACACACTGGGTGTAATTTAGGTAATTTAGCCTACTGGTTTATTTACTTATTTATTTAATAATTTACTCTATTTTATTATCATGGGATATGACATGCACAAAACGTGAATCGATGTCCATCATTTTGCAAGCAATTGTTGGCAAACAAAAAACGCATGTCGCAATATTGGAAATATTTTCGTTTTAAACCATAAAGATGAGCCAGTGGATATCACACAAGCATTTTTCAAACATTGCGCTCGAGTTTAAATGAGGAGTAAGCTTATCTAACATCTCGTATTATCATGCAGCGCGTCGGTTTTGCGGTGATGAGCAATGATAATATTGTGCCAATTGATTGTAATATTAATTAAATAATAAAATAATAAAAGTAGCCTAACAATAATACTCATCAACAGATCATCTCAGATGAGGGGGCTAAGATACATACAGGCCTATATAATGATGTGCAAAACAAATTCATAAGGAAAAAAAAAATTAATTATAAATGAGCTCCATTACTAATTCCAAGTGATCAAGGGCTTAGGGTGGTTCTGCAGTATGGGCACTCGTGCAATGTAAGCAATGACGTAAATCCGAATGAACAAGACGGAGGGAAGTTAGAAAGGGAAGGGCATACAAATTAGACTTAAAGCAGTTTCAACAGTGGTCTTGGACTTTATACTGCCACCTATGGGAGAGGATGTACATCAACCAAGGTTTTTGGTTATCAATGGCAATGCAGAAATTATACATTCAGGCATGTTTGTCTTCCATGATTCATATATTCTGCGAAAGTGTCCAGTTACCGTGAAGGATAACTGAGCAGTAAATGTTATGGAGGAATAGGAGTGCCACTTAAACATAAATCATCAATCTATTGCGCAGAGCTAAATTTTCTTCTACTTCTTCTTCTTTTATTTCATTTTTTAATTATTTTTCTTTCAAGATTTGCATTCTCGAGCCACCAGGTACTGTTGTTGTGCAAATGAGCAGGCCGGAAGACGTTAAGGTTTTCTGATAGAGCGGTGTCGTGTAAGCGGCCCCTAAATAATTAATGATCTGTGCAACGGAAGTGAATCAATCAAAATTAACTTTAGCTGGACAATAACCTTGTTCTAGAGCTGCTGTAAAGCCAAACCAATTTCTTTTACTTTAATGTCCTATTATTACTGTAAAGCTGCTTTGAAACAATCTATATTGTTAAAAGCGCTATATAAAATGAAGGTGACTTGACTAATAACTAACAATACAATTGTAAAAATACTGTTAAATTTAACTACATCTTTAAAAATGAATTAAATAGCTATAGACATGTCTATGTATTTGTCATTCAGACAAGTTATTTATATAATGTTTTATTTTTTAATTAATAAATTGGTTTTTAACTGGTTATTTTTAGATGGGACTTCCCATAGTATGGTGCATGAGGTGTACCATACTTAAAACAAAATGTAAAATAAAACCACTTTGTGTAGGCCAAAGATAGGAATGTACATAATAAATAAAAATGTTTTAACTAAACCTTGGTGTAAAACATCATGGCCTGGTTTCACAGACAGGCTTAGATTAATCCAGGATTACACCTTAGTTCAATTAGAACATTTAAGAAATGTTTATAAATATGCTGTAGAAAAAATACTGGTGTGCATCTTGAGACAAAACAATGGCACTGACATATTTTAAGATATGTTAGTGCAAGTTGCTTTCAGTTAAAGCAGCACAAACGTGCATTTCAGTCTGGGACTTGGCTTAACCCTTGTATGTGAAATGGGGGCATGTGCTAAAACACATTTTTAACACGTTTACACCTCTGACACACTGCTCGATGATCAATTTTGAGGTGTGATGCACGTAAACATGCTCAATTGCTGGTGTACAGTGTTAGTGCTAATGGCCTAGTGCACACTATAAACAGTGATCGATATTTGACCTTTTGTTATCGTTGAGATATGTTTGTATTGATTTTGATGTGGGGACAAAATGTCCGTCTTCAGAGCTTGATTGTCAATTGTTTGTTAAATATGAATTATTTCATACTTAGTAACTGGCAACCACATATTGGCGCCAGTGGATTTGATGGATTTGTCAGAAATACAGGCTCCACAGTCAACATCCCACTCTCCAGAAAACAAGCAGTTAGTAGCAATTATGTCTCACTGAACTGACTTTATAGATTCACAATCCTATCCAAGACTACAGGAATGCCTTTTTACAGTACCATGGTATGCTAAGGTTTCCTAAAATGCAATACATGCAGTGTGTATTTGTGTGGTAGGGTTTTCTTTTGGGAAAACCCCAGTGCAGCTTATTGCTCATGCCTTCATGAAATCTGTAGACAGAGCAATAATACCACAACCCCATTATGGCAAAGAGCAAGGGGAGGAATCAAAAGGAGAATGTGTGTGTGTTTGTCAGTGTCAACCGTAGGAAAGATTAATGAACTTCAATGTCACTTTGACAACTTCTCTCATCCGAAGACAAACACAATCCAAATGCTAAAGAAGCAAGGGGGGGGGTTGCCATAGAAACGGTTTCAGAAGCCCAAACAGATTGAATTCAGATACCTGTGTTCTGTACTGTACATGCAAACATTTCAGGAAAAGTGTTGAAACAGCAATGTTGACATTTCATTCCAACATTGTGTTGTGGTACAATAACCTGGAAATTGATTTAGCAAATTAATTAATTTGTTCAAATGAAGCAACTTTAATTAATTACTGACTTGTTAATTTAACGGGGCCCAGCTAATAAGATTTGTGCAAGTAACCTCACTACCCTGGCCTCAAGAGATGCACAATCCAGGTGGGAGAGGTCCGAGAAGAACAGAAAGGGGTTGCAATGGTGCCGTGACCCGGATTGGAGAGAGTTTTAGTGGGGTAAGTGTAACAGAGGCCAGCTAGTTCGAGTTAAACTTGCAAGACTTGTTTTTCAGATTTTTGTTCCTATGATATGTTGTTAAGGAGCTATGAAAAAATTATCCGACTTGAAAAAATTCAGACAAAAATATAAATATATCATTCTAACCAGTTATCGGTTGAATTTTTGCATTATATGTGTGTTGATCAATGTTTATCATTAAAAAGCGATCATGTCTCTTCAGAAGACTTGGATTAAACTTCTAGATTCATATGGACTACATTTACATAGCATTTTATATTTTGATGCAAAGTGTACTAGGCCTTGAGTATGAATTTATGTTAAGGCTTTTTAGTTACACTGTAATTATACATTTAAAACTACATGTAATTAATATAGGGTAAAAATTAAGGTCGGTTTGGTTTATAGCAACCAAATGGTTTGTGCATGTAACAATGAACACTGTAAAAAGTGTTACAGAATTTTCGATAGGTAGGGAATCATCTCAAAAAGAACACTTTTTTTTTTACATGGAAAATCTATTCCCAGCTAAGTGAAATAAGCACACTTTACACTGCTAGATTTAGCCTGTTCAGCCTTATCCCTAACTGCTATCCTACGAAATATCTACAGGGCATCCAAAACTGCACACTGAGTTTGTTTTAACTCTTGTGTACATGCAAGGCACTATAAACATTCATCACAGCTTGCACTAATTATCTAGTAATATAATTATGTCAGCATAAATTGTGCAGACATATTCAAAACGGGACACACTTTTACACTGGAGGAGGGACTTGAGAGATCACCTAATGACCTGGTAACCATCAAAACACCCCTCCGACCACCTAAACAAAGTCAAACTCGAAACCAACAAAGTCTCTTTAAGGAAAGTCAGTTCACTCTGCATTTTGGAAATGCATTTGGCATCTATTTTCTATGTACATTAAATACATAATAGGCGGTGTGTGTGTGTGTGTGTGTGTGTGTGTGTGTGTGGTGCGTGCGTGCGTGCGTGCGTGCGTGCGTGCGTGCGTGCGTGCGTGCGTGCGTGCGTGCGTGCGTGCGTGCGTAAAAGTGCTTCATTTTCACTTTACAACATCAGGCCTCAGAGAACTAGACCTTTGGATGGTCCCTCATTATCAAACAGTTTCCGTTAATTGTTCTCATTTGAGGTTTACAGCTTTAAATATTTCGGTAAGAATCAGTGGATGTGTAATGATGCTAAAAACGGCTGCGTATTCATCTTGTGAAACATCCGTCTCAGTGGTATGTGGATTCAGTCAGGTGATGCTATAAAGGTCAGGAGGGGTTAAAGGCAGAGGATTACATCCTCTAATGAAGTCTCAACACTGTTACGGGAAACTGTGATTCCTCACAGGCCATTACCTAACACTGCAAATCATGAGAGCCGTGGTGGTCATTAAAGCCCTGCCCCAACTGGCAGCTTCACTTCTGCATAAGAGTGAAGCCAGTCTTTGCCAATTACATCCAGAGATGACAGTCTGAATATGGAGATCTTTCCCTTCCTTTGCCGTCATCGGGCCGGAAAACAATATCAATTAACGGGAAATTAGGAATTATTATCCAATAGTGATGTTAGATAAGTGTTTCCAGCTTTTTGCAAGTTGATGGCTTGGTGTCTTCCCTGTTTCACGGCATGTGTTGTTGCAATGTTTCGGACACTATCTTGCTGTCTGCCTCATTTTCACAGACAGATATCGCAGTCCTTCATCTTATCATTCTGCTGAAGGATTTTTCACCTGGAGTGCAAAGGCCTTGGCTAAACCAAATTCATTGCTTTTTCAAGCATTTTTTAACTTTCATTTTCCTTACCCGGCATAAGATACCTTGTATAATATGTTGTGGATAATGTACAGTCTCTGGAAACCCATTTCTGCCTCAGAGTACAACAAATAAAAAGATAATTAGGACTTTATATCTCACAATTGCAACTTTATTCCTCATAATTACAATTTCATATTTTACAATCTGAGTTTATTTATTGTAAATGCAATACTCGCAATATGACTTCCCTTTTGCTTTAGTTTTTTTTTTTTCCACTTTATCTCACAATGGCCTTTTTCAAATTATTATAATAAAAATAAAAAATAAAAATAGTAAACTGTTAACTGGTTAATAAGTTATCTTTACTGTGTTTGCCAAAAAACTGTAATAAATCTAAAGGGACATTTAGCAATTCTGTAAAAAAAAAAAAAAATGTGGGAAGTGAAAAATAACAAGTCAAGGCATTTTATAATTTACACAGAATAAGGATGTAAATTCACATTCTCAAAACTTACTGTGTGATAATTTGATTTTTAATTTATTTTCATTGAAAAAAAAAAAGTTTCTTCTTAGGACTTTTTTTACTTTTTAGTTATGTATAATAGGGCTACATCTTATATTTAAAATAATGTTATTACATTATTATAGTGTTATGTGTATAAATAACATTGATGTTTTGTATTTATCTGCTTTTATTTTACTTGTGACTTTCTCGTTACCACCCTTTTTTATGGAGTTTGTCAGTGTATTATAAAGGTTTAAAAATAGTACTTAAAAATAACTTAAAGGTATATTCACATTATTGAAATATGCAGTTTTTTTAATGAAAATTTGAAGTTCAATTCGTAAAACCTAAAATCTTGTCACCATATTGTTTATGGTACCTTATTTTTACAGACAGCTGTCACTGTTTTGCCGTAAATTGCACTGATTTGTTTCTATCTTTTTATTTTTTTCAAAGTGCAAGACAACAGGTTACCCAATTATTACATGGCTACATAAAATACTGATTTGGTTTAAGTTATTTTCACATGTGAGGACAAAAAAGAGATCATACGAGAGACAGCAAAAAGCACAGTGCAGAAGTTTAGCAGATTTTACAGCAGAACCTGACCAATCAGAATCACGTAATCCAGAGAGCCGTGTAATAAATATTCATAAGTGATGTTGTGGTAACTATGGTACACTGTGAGCGGGAAGGGGGAGATAAGGGAGGTGTAGGAGGAAAACAACATCTCCATCTCATTCAGCAAAGCCTGCTCTAAAACCACCTCATCAACGGCACAACAACAGTAAGGGCAGGAAAGAGGTGACAGACGAAATGAAGGAAAACAAAACAAGCTTCCCTGAACAGACAGCGATAGCTTTGGGAGATCAGGAGACAATGCCAGATCAGATGCAAGGTTGCGGCTGACAAATCTGATGTGACACCCTGGTTGAAGAAAAAACAAATCTAGATTTATATACATAATATATTGCTTTTCCCCCCCAGAGACCTCCAGACATTCAGGGCCACTGCTGGGGTAGTCGCTATCTGTCCTTTGGTGAAATGAACTTGGCGGATCGTCCACAACTCGATCTGATAGCTGATTCTTGAGGCGCTGAGCGCAGGTTTATGTGTGACTTGTTTACAGGCTTCATAAAAGCTTTTATGGGGTTATCAAAGATAATAATGTCCAGAAAAGACACAGAGAGCCCTGTGCCCTCTCAGCAACTTCCTCTGGTGATATGAAGTCTCGCCACCATCCGAGATTGAGTTTCCAGCATTCTCTGTGATATTTGGTGAAGTAAATTATTACCAGATTCCATCTATTTAAGGCTTAAAGTATTCACCCACTGAATTAGAGCACCTCCTTTAGCCGCACCTCTCACTCCAAAACCCAGCCCCCATTAAAAGATACAGGTAAAAATATCAAGTTTCTGATTAAGAAATATCTTTCTTTTGTTTCACAATAACAAATGCACAATGTGATGAGTGTACACATATTCAAACAAAATACACTCATAAGCAGTTTTTTTCTACTGAATCAAAAGCAGTGTGATCAATGTTTTGTGATTACCGAAACACATTACACTTATGAGCTGGTTCTTTTTTTACCATTTTCAATGTCTAAAATACTGCTTTTTATTTTTCAATGTACAACATGGTTCTAGCCAGTCTAACTTTTGTATGCAAACAAGAGGAACATTATATCTGAAATATAAACTCAAAAGTTTCCAACTTGTAGTTTTTAAAGAAAGATTGAAAGAGTAGTTGTAAGCTTAGTGGTGGTGGCGTCGAAGTCATGTGACAGTGGTGTAGTTCTTTACAGCCTAATGTTTTATATATGCTGATTGTATTTAGGCCATACACGTTCATTTGTAAAGATTATTATGATGAACAAAACATGTAACAATCATAAACCTTAGATGGTCACAGAGCTGATTTTCAGCGATTATCCAAAAGTCTGTATTTTGAGGGAAAAGGGTGATGCTAACTTCTGGGATGGCCTACACAAATATGTAATCTCTGCGGCACTCAATATGTTACGCATTAAAGTATGTGAATGAGAGTTTTGCTGGTTCAAACAGGCCTTTATGTCAAAAGATTTGATGCAATGTCACCTGCAAGCAGCCATAATACGACTCTCTCTCTCTCTCTCTCTCTCTCTCTCTCTCTCTCTCTCTCTCTCTCTCTCTTTCTCTCTCTCTCTCTCTCTTCTCTTCTCTCTCTCTCTCTCTCTCTCTCTCTCTCTCTCTCTCTCTCTCTCTCTCTCTCTCTCTCTCTCTCTCTCTCTCTCTCTCTCTCTCTCTCTCTCTCTCTCTCTCTCTCTCTCCTCTCTCTCTCTCTCTCTCTCTCTCTCTCGCTGTGTGCACTGAGCTGTTACAATACTCAGCCAAATCATCAAGGCTTCAAACTTGCTTTGCATTTAGTAATAACAACCTGTCTGTAAAATTATGTTAAACTTATTTTATCAGACACAGCAAGGTCACTTCACTTCACAAAGTATCGTCATGCATCCGATCCACACTTTGTACTATAAGTTGCTTTGGATAAATGAAGTATCTGCCACATGCCTTGCAAAAGCTACACAATATACAAATGTGACCCTGGACCACAAAAGCAGTCTTATGTGTCCATTTTCTAAAATTGAGATTTATACATCATCTGAATGCTGAATAAATAAGCTTTCCATTGATGTATGGTATGTGAGGATAGGACAATATTTGGCCGAGATACAACTATTTGAAAGCTGGAATCTGAGGGTGCAAAAAAATCTAAATATTGAAAAAATCGCCTTTAAAGGTTGCCATTTCTGTTGGTTATTGTGCTGCATCCACTTACAAAAACACAATTTTGATATATTTAAGGTAGGAAATTTACTAAATATCTTCATGGATCATGATCTTTACTTAATATCCTAATGATTTTTGGCATAAAAGTAAAATCTATAATTTTGACCTATACAGTGTTTTGTTGGCTATTCCCAAAAATATACCCGTGCTACTTAAGACTGGTTTTGTAATCCAGGGTCACAAATGTCTAAGCATATTTCAAAGATTTCATCACTGGAAGGCTAGTCCGAGCAGCAGCAGTGTGCCTCTAAACAGCCGCTATGAACAGTGAGACAGGGAATAATTGTTGTTCTTTCCTTGTCAAGCCTGGAGTACTCTCAGGGGAGTCACAGTCTTTGGCTCATAATTGGCTCCAAGCTTCCACAAAACAACTCTTAGCCCCCTTTCTCCACAACCCTCCATATAGCTTGGTTTACTGGGCTTTCTGACAATATCGTCATGGTGTTTGCACATCACTGGCCCAACAAATCAGGATCAGACATGTTTCCCCCCCTATTTTTTTAACTGTTTAGGGCCGGCAGAAGTGAAGAGAGTGTTTGGGGTTGAAGAGTTGGAGAGATCTTACTAGTGACCTGCAATATCATTCGTATGTGGTATGTCAGTGAATGCTCAGATTAAAGGACAGTATTGTCATTATTTACTCACCCTCATTCCCAAACGTTATACATTTCTTTCTACTTCCACAGAACAAAAAATTCCCACCCAATACCTAAAATAAACTTCCTTACAAACTATTAATAAACAGTAATTAGGAGTTAATTGAGGCATATGTTGTTAATAGTTAGTTAATAGTGAGAATTGGACCCTAATTCTTTTCTATTCACCCTATTGATGAATAGACGATTTCATCAGTAGGATTTAAATTTTTCATAGTATTTCACAATATTACTGTTTTACTGTTTATGTTACTTGTTTTAGTGTTGTGTAAACCCCAGCATTTATCTTTCGTATTCATAAAAAAGAAAGTCATACATGTTTGGAACAACATGAGGGTGAGTAAATTATGACAATTTTTGTTCCCGGCGGAACTATCCCTATGAGATTTTTTTATTAGGGGTTCAAGCACAAAGTGCTGAAACCCTATTGTAATTGTAAGGATTTGTAAAACTGATCGTAAAGACTAAACTGTAAGTGCTAGAGACTTGAAACCTGGCCAGATGGTAGGCCTCAATTTGGGGACAACCTATCAGAGTATGACCCCGATGGCCCATAGGTGGCGCTACATTAACCAAAAGTACTAAATTGCTCATAACTCCTAGGCCGCTTGACTTAGACTCAAGGTTTTACACCAATCCTTGGTTCGGATGGACAAAATGTATATCTCAAAATTGTCTGCTATGTCGAATTTTGTCCGAAATGAGATGGCGCTATAACTGTTAAAAAGCTTTGAAAACCATGTATTTCCTATGGTAAATTGCCTATATTGGCTGTAATTTGTCTTTTCCATCTATTATGTCAGTGGATAAATGCTTGCTAAATAAAACGTAATGTCCTTAATGCTTATGTGCTTAAAGGCTTTAAACGCTTGAACCCCGCTAAATGCTGCTTGCAGCTTTAATTATTATTATTATTGCAGGTTTGTGTTCTGTTAGTAGCCCTTCCATGAAGAAAAAATGTAATCACACATTGTAAAGAGCAAAAGGTTCTCATGTCACATCTCCCTCAAGAGATGTCCCTCGCGGTGTCTATGTACAGAGTATTTGACCTTTGTCTTTTCATGAGACACAGCAATATGGCATCCATGTCTATTTGTGGCAGACATTTAAAAGAGCATTTAGCAGGGAAATCTTTTAAATACCATCAGTGTCCATCCATGTCTTGATGTATCACACCCCGGTGTCATCTCACCGAGCCACCGACAGCTTGAGTCTTACAAATGAATCCATGTCACCAATGCAACCATTTAGAGAATTACCACGCAAATATTTAACCACTTATGAATATTTAACATTGCTCTGTGTCACAAGCTTGGTTTTGAAATGCATTATTTATAAATAAGAAAAGGAGGATGTAAACTTTGTATAAAAAGAATATTGGAGAGGTCCCAAAGTCATGCCATATCAGTAGAGAGGGATTTTACTGGGTGTTGAAGGGTGAAGGACTGGGCGACACTCAAAGCGTGAGGAGATTACATTGCCGCCATTCAGCTGTGCAGTAAAATACAACCTTGTCTGTACAGGAAAGGGAGGCGGAGAGGGATGGGATGATTTGCCCTTGTATTTTGTTTGTATCTTTAACAAGTGCTAGGTGTTAAAAGTCTTTTGGGAAGTTGCTGCTACACTGTGTGACAAATTACGACTAGTAATTTGACTGTCCACACTGAAAGCATAAATGCTGTGTGACATAACACCAGCCAGACAAAAAATACATTGGCCCAAAAAAAGTATTTGAACAATTTAGATAGACTCATAAAATAAATATAAAATCAAGTGGCATATATATAAAACTAAAAAGTCATGATTTTTTTCAAACACAAAGAAATCATTAAAAAAAGTTTGTTTTTTAGTTTTCAAATAATAATTGTATTAATGATTATAATAATAATAATAATAATAATTATTATTATTATTATTATTATTATTATTATTATTATTATTATTATAGATCAGTGTTGTTATTGTTAACTAAAACTAAAACTTCTAAAAACATATTTTTTTTTAAATGAAGCCACAATACATTAAAATAAAAACAAATTGAGGAAAAATTGAAATTTTGCCTTGGCTACTAACTGAAAAAAAGTTTTAGTTCTAAAATTACTAAACCTAAAATAAAATAAAAATATACTGTATGAAAGCTAAATAAAAATAATCACTAATGTTAAAAATTAAACTTATTAACACTAAAATAGAACTGAAAAGCTAATTCAACATTTAAATACATACTAAAATAGTATAAAATAATATTAAAATCAGACTAATAGATACATTGTTCAGATTTAAGTTTAAGCTAGTCTAGCATTTGTTGGTTAGTAGAACACAAGTACAGTAGTTAATATTAAACTATACATGTTGTGCTAGGATATCTGTAATTTCACACCAAAAAAAATCCCCTGAGACCATAAGTTTAAAGAAATTAAGTAAGTTAAAAATGGTTCAGAAACATTAAGTTAGACCTAGCATATTTGCAGATGACACTAGTTTGATATTTGAGATGTAATGCAATGAAATTATTTTGTACATGCTTTGAAAAAAAAGTAAAAATATATTGTAAAACAAAATATAAAAATATATTGACTTTTAGTAAACAGAATGAAATAGTAATGTGAAATTGAATTAATACATTTATTTAACATTGTTTCTCTCTTAACTTTTTTAATAAAACCCTAAACAAGCTGTGATTTCTCAAAAAGTTTCTCAGAACAAAATTGTCAAAAAAAAATATACTAATAAATATTAAGAAATAGTCTGCTGTAGTCTAAACCCCTTAAAGAGCGGATTTAAGGGCCGATCATTGGTCGTGTGATTAAAATGATTAAGATTCTTTGGAGTAAATGATCATTTGATGCTGTGCTGAGGTGCCGTTGACACACAACAAACAACAATCACACCATAAATATGGAGGGCCCTATTTTAACAATATAAGCGCAATATGGCCAATAATTGCACTTTTGCTAGATTAACGACGGGAAAAATGGTCGGCGCTCCCGGTGCATGGTCTAAAAGGGTTTGCCCTGTTCTCTTAATGAGTAATGGGTGTGTTTTGGGCGTAACGTGCAAAAAACTATCAGAGTCTCATCTCCCATTCCCTTTAAAAGCCAGTTGCACTCACGCCATGGGGGATCCGCTATTTACATGGTGGAATTTACAAGCGGAAAGACTGAACGCTTCACCAGAGAGGAAACGGATCTGCTCATGCACAAGATTAAAGCGTGCAAGCAGATCATATACTGGACAAGCCGGATTCCACCATATCTTTATGTACACAGTATTAATCTTTTACATTGTAATCCTTTTATTTTTAATATTTGGCATGTTCACCTGTTGCTGCAAGTCACTTTATGTGTAATAATCAGAGTGTACACACGTTGTGCACCCGCCTATAGGCACATATATTACTAACATGCTCTTTAAATAACATAACAAATATTGGCCATTGTAATTGACCATGATAGGGCTCAAAATCTCTTCATACTTGGGTCGATCATTAGTGCTAAAGAGAGTTAATTTACATTCACCTTTCTATTCACTCTTAAATGTGGGTACATTAATCATTTAATCAAGGAAATGTACCTGAATATTGGTACATTAATCAGAAATACCACTGTGAAACAGACTCTGGTCCACACCAAAAGCAGTATGCCATAAAACAGTTCATAATATAAACCAACTCTCCTTATTTCCCACTTACAAAAACCTAGAATGCATCACATCATATGCCAGTCTTGAGCCTTAGAGGTGTTGCCCATCCCATGTCTTGCGGTAACACATACACCCACGCGATAAAAGCCAGATCCAGTCAGCGCATCCTGTACCATAGCGCTGTAGCCATGACAGGCCTATTCATAGCTCCTCCGAGGAAACAATATGGGCAGCTGCTGGTCTCTCCCTCTCTCTACAGACACCAATTAAGCTCCATTACATACACCAACACAGCACTAACAAACAACTCAAGCCCGGGAGAGCAAGAGAGCTGGACAGAGATAGAATTACACAGACGGAGAGAGAGGTAGATAGATAGAGATGGAGAGAGGCGACATAAAAGAATGAGACGACTGGGCCTGAGTAAAAGCTAATGTTGTATGAAGCATATTGAATTATCCCAGAAGCTGATTTGCAGGAAGGCTGGAGGGTGGGTGAGCAGCGGAGTTGATGCATTGAGCCGACGCACCGTAATCGTTCCTATCGATGTGCATGGCTCATACAGTCATTTAAAAACAGCTGATCCAGACAGCAGGGTCAAGAGGCCGAATGCACACAACAGAAGCATGCAGAGACTAGCTCTTGGTGTCAATCTCCAGTGGTGTAAACTATTTGAGTAAAGGTAATTAGTTCTTGTACTTAAGTCTATTTTTGACTACTAGTTTTAAAAGATATTATCAACTTTTATTTATACTTGACTACATTTTTTAATAAGTATATGTACTCTTTACTCCAACACATTTGTGATGAGTAATGCAATTACTTGTTACATTTTGCATGGCACCTAACTTTTTCTGCAGCAGTTTATTTCTTCTATAAGAAGTGATATTGACATCTACAGGGCATTGAAGGTACTATATCATGTGCGTTTTGCTCTTACTCATCTTAACATTATTTCATTTGTAGGTTATATTGAAGAGACCTTTTTGAAGGATGTTGGTTTAATTATGCCCTTTTTAAGCACTTAAGCTTAACTGAGACTTGAGTGTAAAGGCCTGTTCACACCGAGACGAATTTCGCGTGCGATATTTACCAACGTTTAATGCCTCGTGACTAAACAATGGGCGCCAATGTGAGTGTAAAAAGCCATCATTTTTGTTTAAAACGCCTCGGGTTCGTTTTTTTGGTTTGACGCGCCACGTCAAAAAACTATCCGACCAATGAGATTGGCGCTTTTGCTCACGTGTCTGGAGCTTCTGAAGTTACAGTAAAACACAACTTGGGGGCGCTCAAACACAACACGGTCTTGCCGAGCACACATACGTAATGGCGAAGAAGATATACAGCATCTACACTCTGCCGGGAAGAAATAAGACGAGGAAGATGCAAGGCAAGATCAATGTAGAGCTGCTGGTCTTGTTTGTGTCTTTATAAAGAGACACCAACGAGAATAAAGAACTATATGACAAACGCGACAAACTTGCTCTCTTCTTCTGAGTGACAAGCGAGTGTCAGAAGCACTTTGTGGACCGGGGTATTTCTGTTTTACATTAAGCGCCATCTAATGTCAGGGAATGAATTTGCATGTTCACTCGGCTCATCGTCAGCGAAAATCGCTTGGGTGTGAACACAAAAAACGCGTTGAAAAACGCTGACGAATAAAGCGAGCCGATATTCGTCCCGGTGTGTACGAGGCTTAAGAGGCTGTTGAGGCGTTCTTGATTCATTGCAATTTTGAGGTGTTCGGTTTTATTTCGATTTTAGAAAATAACCGCAATTTCTCTCCTTACAAGTTGTTTTTCACTGGCATGTCTCTTAGGTGTTGAGAACTAATGCATCTTTAAGCCTACATTCAGTATGAGTAAAATACATAAGTACTGTGAAAATCAGATACTCAAAGACTTTTCCACAAATCGTATTACAAATCATACTTTTTCTCAAGTATGGTTTTCAGGTACTCTTTACACTTCTTTCAAAATCTGCCAGTATAATTACTGCCTGGCAGGTGATCTGCAGTAGAGCTGCATAGTTATGACAACAACAAAAAATACCTTTTCTTTGATAATGTATTTGCATATAGGGCACAGCATGTGTAAGGCTGGGCAAGCCTTAGCCTTCCCCTGGCCATGGGCTTGAGACTAGCATGGATTTTTTTTCTCTCAAACCACTAACTGCTGCTGCTTCTGATTGCTTTTAGAGGGAAAAGCTGCCCATAAATGCTGGTCTAGAATCAGTTTTCTCAGTAATAATAGCATATTGGTGAAACCGATTTGGTGTTTGCGCTCTTGAGAGCATCAAAGGTTTCTATTTACAATGTGTTTTGCAGCGTAGAGCAATGTAGCCAATCACAAACAAATATGTTGATTTATTGAACATATTGGCCAATCTAACCAATGTTTAAGTTAGAATCCGTTCTCATTTTTTGAGATCGCAATGAATTGAGATGAGTGACAGCTTTTTAGTGATTGTGAAGGGAGCACTCTTTCTAGGCGATAAATATAATTAATTTAGAATTTGAATAAAACTTTTGTTTTGCAGCATTATGTAAGGAAATTATTATTTGTTATACGAATTACATACGGTATGCTTGTATTTCTATTCAAATTATAGTGGTTTGTGAACATAGCCGCTTTAATAAATTATTTATCAGTACCGTTTATGCTGGGGTGTGTTAGATGCTTGCTAGGTGACACGTAACTTGAAACTATTTCATGACATTCTATTAAAATGTGTTTTTAAGGAGGAAGCACATCTAGTCATACCCTGAGTTGGTTCAACCTCTACATGTGTGTATTCGCCCTTTTTCATGTTAAAGAGGACCTGGTATGCCCTTTGTCAAAGTTTTGTTTTTGTGTTTAGGGTCTACTAGAATAAGATTTCAAGCTTGAATGTTCAAAAAACACATATTTTACATTGTTGCAGCACCTCTCTTCCCAGTCTGTCAGTAATGCTCTGTTTTCCTTCTGTCCCCATGAAGCCCCTCCTTCCGAAAAAGCAAAATTTTCTCGACTGGACCAGTGTGTTGTGATTGTCAACCACTTTGAGCGAGTTTGGGAAATGTCACACTCCTTACTATAACTGCGAGTTTCAACACACTACTACTAAACTCAACCAGGCCCAACTATTTAAATGAGGAAAAATGTTACATTCCCATGAATGGCGTTTCAGGCAGTTCAGAAAAAGTGCTACAGTAAGTGATTATAGAGAATAACTCCCTTTGGAGTGGACTTTGCCCTTTGTAACTTTTCAGACCTTTTTCATGCTCAAACTGCAACACTCTCTAAAGAAAGTTGAAAATCTACGAAAGCATAATTGAACTTTAATGTGTGAACCATTTATGTAATGGGCAAGTGCATTCTATGTACTTTATGTAGACTACACATGCAAAACAACCTGAAAAATGATCAGTAATTAATTTATTCCCCTTTTTCTATATCTGTAAATAAATACAGTGTCTAAGTGGTCATCTTCATGGTGACCCTCTTAGCAGTATAAAAACTGTTATCAAAATTTGAATAAATTATACAGTGAAAGTGAGCGATGGAACAATTAGAATTAGAATGATCCCATCCTATCAACAAAAAAACAGAACTGTGCATTTACTTTACAAAAATCCTCCACAACTGACTGCACTGGCATTCAGATCTGCCTCCATTTAGTTAGAAATGCCCAAGTTCCTGCGATCACTTCAATTCCCAAAGTACGAAATGAAATCTGCCCTACATTTTTCTCATACCAGAAGCCTTTTCACTTGAATATACATCACAATAGGGAAGAAAAGACTATCGCAATTTCCGTTTCATGCAGACTTTAAAGGAGTCATTTTCAGCATAGGCAGGCAGTTAAGAGTGAATGTGTGCATATTTTAACATAAAATTAAAAATGCAATATACTTTAAAAACATTAAAGATAATACATCCAAAAAAAAATATATATGAAGAGTTCAGATGCAAAAGCCTCTAAATGCCATCTGAAATTTTCTTCTAAAATGATCATTTTTATCAAGCACGTATATTTAAGTTCAATAATTTCACTTAAATGGCAAGAAAAATTACCCATTAATTGTCATTTAAGTGAAATTACTGAATTTAAATATACGAACTTGATAAAAATTATCATTTTAGAAGAAAATTTCAGATGGCATTTAGAGGCTTTTGCATCTGAACTCTTCATATATATTATTATTAAAATAAAGTAAATATGCTGGACTATGCAAAGCTATAAGCGCATTATCTAATGCAAAATATGCAAAAACATGCATAAGTTTGTCTGCTTAACTGGTTCTGATTTGCCATTTGTGATTGGTCATAATGGTTCAATGGTTATCACTGCAATAAAACATGTTATAAATAGACAATTTTAACAAAATGGCATAGTGTAATCTTCTCTTTTGCTGATTAGTTGATCACAGCATCCATATTGTTTCGATTAATTGTGCAGCTCTAATCAACATTTGCATTAAGAATTAGTCAGCATCTTATTTGTCCTGCTGACTGTATTAAACAAAGGTTGTTGAGCAGTAATCGAATGAGCCTCTGATGATAAAGTGTGTTTTAGGATTAAAATAATCCCTCACCCTCCTGGACTTCACCATAAACAAGCCTCATATTTAAACCAAAGTGCCTTGTTCCAGTTGAATTTACAGAACCTGATCAAACGGAGAAGGCATGTTTACAGGAATCTAAATCCAAAAAAAAGAAAGAAATACAAATCAAGCAGCAGACGTGTATGCCTCCGACTGTAAAGAACATCAAATAAACAAACGTCTCCCAAAATTTAGCTACACAAACATTAAAAACTATCCCATATGCCATACATTTCATACAACTGGGTATTAAATAAGTAAATAGGCAAAAATAGTATCTTAATCTACATTTAAAATGAAGTCGGAATGTTAAAAGTGACTCTTCATCATCTATTAGACTTGGAATAAGTGCACAAGTTTTATTAACCTCTTTTATGTTACATTTTGAGCTTGATACCCTGCACTCTAAAATAGGTTGGGTAGTTTCAACCCATGTTTGGGTCGTTCCAACCCATGTGTGGATCAAATATGAACAAACCCAATCGTTGGTTAAATTTTTTTATAAAAGCATGTCTGTCTTGGGTAAATCACTGCGACCGAGCAGTCATATAGGATTTTGGAACACCATGAGGGCGAATAAATGATGATAGAATGTTCATTTTTGGTTGAATTATTCCCTTCAAATTTGAATTGAATTTCAAAAAGGCAGCATTGAGAAAAATAACATTACTGAAGGGTCTAGCAGAAGTTCAGCAGGTTGTTGGAGTTGCTTATCATGGATTCAGTAGTGGACCTGCTTCTTGACCTGTAGCACATATGAAGTTAAAAGCAGGAAAGTCATCGAATAATAAGAAAAATAGTGTCGTCTTTTACTATGCATAGATGACAAAAAGCTAAATGTGTATGTTCTAAAATATCTGTAATATTATAGTCTCTTTATTAATGCCAAAAAATAATATTAATTAGGCTGAAAGTGGGATGGTTGCCAAGCAACTTGCCACATTAATATAGAATTTGTGTACTGACCATATATTTTTTCATATTGTTTGTGTTTTGGAGAGCTCTATAAAACAGCTGGAGCTCACCTTACGCTAATCCTAAGGAAAATGAAAGAAATTAATGACATCTCTTTCAAACCGGTTTCTAGACTTTCAGCCTCAAACTCTAAATTTGTATCACAAAATGCTTTCACCTGCATCTCATTTGGGATGAAAAACTCTTTTTAATGGCTCGTTAAGGAGCATGCGACTGTGAAGGACCAAGACTATTCTCCTATGAGTTTGCGTAACACTCCACATGGGAGGCACACTAAATTCTGTATGTAGTAATCAGTCCTCAAAGGTGAAGGTGACTTTGGGTGGACCATTTTAAATGTCAGTTTTCCGTCATATGCTTACAAAGTATTTATTCTAGATTATATATCTAGTATATATTTGTTCATTTGGCATTTCAAATGAAACGTTTATTCAGCACTAAACTGTGACTACCTATAAGTCCATTTAAAATGAAATAATGCAGGTGTCAAGGATCAATGGAATAGTAGAATAAGCCATCTTAACAGCTCAACGGAGAAAATACTGTAGTCATTTCATGCCCTATCATACTATTAACCACAAAAGTAAGTCCAGGTCAGTGGAACTTGAGATCCCTGCCGTGTTCAGATTTGGCCAGGTGCACACACACATGACTGCTCTCAGCACCTGGCCCTACTCTAATTGGCCGATCTTGCTGAAGTCAACAGAGGCCCTCTCGTCTTCATTTCACCCTCTTTAAGAGATTCTGCTGATGCTCGACATTACAGTGGGTCCACTGTTAACCGAGAAGGCAGCAGACTCAGAAAAGGGGGAATAGCAGGTGAAGGAAAAGTGTTGGTGTAGTCGAATTGTTTGTAACATTGGGGGTTTCACTGTCTATAAAACTGAGGACAGACACATTAGAGCAAGACTTCCTCTTTCTTAACTTTCTAAAAGACTACATGGGTCATTCTACAAAAGGAGTGCCTTTTCATGTTTGATCAAGTGATTGTTAAATTAAATCTCTCAGTTTAAATATTCTATTAGATAAAAAAAATGAATCAAGTCCTTATAAATTGTGGAAAATGTATTACACTTAATTAATCTGTAAGACATGGATGGATGGATGGATGGATGGATGGATGGATGGATGGATGGATGGATGGATGGATGGATGGATGGATGGATGGATGGATGGATGGATGGATGGATGGATGGATGGATGGATGGATGGATGGATGGATGGATGGATGGATGGATGGATGATCGCCCGTCCGTCCGTTCAAACGGTTAAAGTCAGACCAGGCCATGCTCTTGCTCCTAAACTTTGCTTGTTAAAAGTGCATTGAAAGACGGGAATATACCCATGAAAGGAAACTGATAGATAGCTCTGCCGAAGGGGATGCCAAGAATGTAAAATAAAATCATAAAACCTCTCTCTTCTTTAGTGAGCAATCGATACACCCAGTTCCTTCAAAGATTTATCAGGAGGAATTTGAATAGCCAGAGTTTTCCTCTGTTTTAGTAGTTTCATTTTAGTCATCTTGTCAATATTATAGGCTGAGTTTGAGGGGTGAGGGAGTGTCCTTTTTTGTAATATATGAAAAACGTAACATACATGATTTTGTTGCCAGGCATTTTACTTATTCTCTTGAGTCCAGTTCAGCAAAATCTCCAGTTTTGTATAGTTCTTTGCCTCTGCCATGCTGTCAGAAGGACTGTTAGAATCAAATATGCTAATTAAGAGAAACACAGAAGCAAAATGATTGGCATATTGGCATCGATCTGTTTGAGACATCAAGACTGCTTATTTCTTAACAAAGGGAAGAAAGCTATTTGCATTGATTAGTTGGAACATTCACTGGAGCCTTTTCAAGGCAATATTTGTGATGAACAGGAAATAAAAGACGGTTCTATGACAGTGTGTCAAACGTGCAATGACTTTCATGGAGGTCAACAATTTCATACTCAGTTTTGGGGCTCAATCTGTTCATCACACAGAAACCAGAATGTCTTTTCCCATCAATATTTAACTGTTTAAAGTGCTTTTATTGTTGCAATGTACTGGTAGGTAGAGCTTAATATTCATCACAAGATGTATTACCACCTCTAAAGTTTCAGTATTGTGGATGCTTACATCACTATAGTAAACAATGTATAGACACCCAATATTGACTATACTTTCTGAATAAACTATGTATAGATAGACCGGATATTGACTATGCTGTCTGAACAAACAGATCATCAGATTTCATCCCCTGCAAAGTGACAGCACGGCAGTCCTAAAGATCAGATATAAAGCCCAAATCGGATTTGTGCAATGTGAACAAAGCCTGTGTGACTTCAGTCTGTTATTGAACATGTTTGTCATGTAAGTGACCTATCTATCAAAGACTGAGAGACAGAGGAAAGACTTCAATTGAGTCTTATTGAATGACTTCAGGAACCAGCGCGAGGCTGTGCGATCAAGACCAAACAAAAGGGTATGATACGCTGTCAAAAAGAGCAAAACATGTGGTACTAGGGCAAGATCAACAATCACAACATGCGCGCACAAACCCACACATGTGCAGCCAGACAATCTGACGGCTACAGTAATGACCTCACTGTCTCACCTGTCACTTCCATCTGTCTTTCTCTCTCTCTCTCTCTCCACTTCGCTTTATAACAGTCCGGCTCCTTTTCCCTTTATCACTGTCCAGATCTCTCTGCTAGCAATTCAATCTTCTCGCTGCCACCACTGGCATCTCAGCTCTTATTTTTTCCAGGAGTATTTTTCCTGCTCTCCTCTTCACCACTATGAAAGGTGTGACAGCGTACTCAACAACAGGTGCGTGTTCAGACAAGGTCGTGAGGGACGGAGCCTTGATTTACAACCTCTGTCTCTTCCACGTCTTTATCTGTGCGCCTCTCCTTTTCTCGCAAACTCTCCCCTCCCATTGCGATAAAGAACTGAGCTGTTGCTGTGGCGGACAGCAGGTGCGAACTGGATCAGAGAGGAATCATAAGGTTGTGAATACCAGATGAGGAAGGCAAGGACACACCTCGTGAATCACGCCGAAGAGTCCCCGCAGGACAAAAGAGCAGCAAGGACAGGGACAGAGCTCTCAGACTCTTGGGTTTCCTCCAAGTTCAAATTTAAGAGAATATCAAAGGGTGAGAAATTTTGGATGGCATACTTGCAGCAGGATCCATCATCACCAAGATGAAAATGCTTGCAGTTTTGTCATTGGCCCCTTTCACACAGAAAATTCCGGTAAATTACCCTAAAATTACCGGAATGACTTTACAGGTAAATTAAAAAATGTGCTGTTCACACAAGCAACCGCATTAACAGACCATTCACACATCAGTTCCAAAATACTGGTAAACTCTGTGATATCATTAACTGGAAGTGACCTCTAAAGTTGTTGTCAAATCTCTTCATCTGCCCGGATGAGGAGAAGCCATATTTCGGCATCACTCCAATTTGAAGACATTTGTAAACAGTGCTGAGTAAACGCGTCATCTGCGTCATAATTTTATGAATGGCCCAGAACCGTTGCTCTTTCAATGGCTTCTGATTGGCCTAAAAATTATATGTGAATAAATGCAAATTCAATCTGTTCATAAAGTCCAAAGTTTCTAATGTATTTATTTTATGATCTCTTTCTGAACTTTTTGAAGCAGCAAAGCGGTATGTGTGGATTGTCAATGGTGGGACAGACATATGCTGGTTTTTGTGTTGAAACACAAAGGGGTTGATCTTTAGGATATTTAGTCTAGGAAACTTTCATCAACTCTAAGAAAGCATGCTCTCCCTACGAATGCAACAATAAAATGTCTTAACAACAATGTGCTGTTTACATAGAAACTGATATTAGAACTTCAAACAAAGCATGTGTATGAGTTGCCAAGCAACACATACACAGAGAGGAGAGAGAGAGAGAGAGAGAGAGAGAGAGAGAGAGAGAGAGAGAGAGAGGAGAGAGAGAGAGAGGAGAGAGAGAGAGAGAGAGAGAGAGAGAGAGAGAGAGAGAGAGAGAGAGAGGAGAGAGAGAGAGGAGGAGAGAGGAGAGAGAGAGAGAGAGAGAGAGAGAGAGAGAGAGAGAGAGAGAGAGAGAGAGAGAGAGAAGGAGAAGAAAGTTATCCCTAATCCTCTGATCCTGGCTTATACATTATCAAATATATCCATGAATGTCAGACATGTTGTCTGTGTAACATCTAAATAAGTCTGGAGATGTTTTTACTTTTATTTGTATAAATCATTTGCCAGGAATGATTAGGAGTTATCTCATAAGATCCTGTTAAAACATCTTATTTTACACATGAAGATTTAGAGGAAGGCCTCACCAGCTCTGCGTAACGGAAACAGATTAGAAAAGCATTTGGATGCTTATTAAGATCCGAGAGATGGGGTTTAGATTCAGACAGAGTAATTCGAGTGCCATTTTGACGCATTGGGGGCAGAATTAAAAGAAAGTAGGGAGTAAACGCTTTTCCTTTTTTTCTCTCTCTCTCTCAAATCTCACTTTCTGCAACAAGTTTAGGCTCCAGGGAAATAAAAGAGGGATGTGTTGTGAATGTAAAAGGGAAAAAATAGCTGATAAAAAAATAGAGGTGGCATCAAATCAAATCAAATCTCTCTGCCACCTGCTATTTCGTCCTTAAATCATCATTCTCTAGAGAAGACGGGCATCAGGCACTGTCTGGAGCGTTTGAGAATAAGTAACAAAAAGTAGTGGTGCTACTAACTTTACTGTTCAGTTGTGTGCTTTTTGTCTGCTTTAAAGTAGCTTTTACGGTAACAAGCTTCTTTGGCCTATCAAACCAATCACCATGTACGTAGAACTGAAAGTCTGACTCATTATAGCAAATAATTTCAATCGGACAGTTCAGGTAAACAAACAGATTGCAACCTACAACCTACTATGTTTATTTCAGTTGTATCTAGTGTTGTTTAGGTTAACTACAAACAAAACTATTAAAATGTGTTCATTAATTGAAGTAAAAATAAATAAAATAAAATGTAAATATAAATATATGAAAGAAAAAAAATAAAACTGAGAAAATAAGCTTACATAAGCGGCTGAAATAAGAAATAATAAGAGTTAAAATGAGAAAAGCACATAACACAATTACTAAATCTTAAACTAAAATTTTTATGAAAACTGAAAATGTAAAAATTGTGTTTAGTATCAAACTTGAATAGGTAAATGTGTACGGCCACCCTATTTAACTCTTTCCCCGCCAGTGTTTTTGTTTGTTTATTTGTTGGTTGGTTTTTAAGTTGCCAGTCACCGCCTGTATTTTTTAAAATGATTTTCACAAAAATTGTATGCCCCCAGAATATTTTGCTGTATGAATGTATCAAAATGTATCAATATGCATTGAGCATGCAATTTGTCCAAAAAAGAGAACAGAACCTCACTTTTAAACAAACAAACGTTCTATTATTCCAGCTTCATGAAATGTTTTATCAACACTTAATGTGGATAAGTGTTCAAACACTTTGAACAAAAAGCTTAGAAAATCACATGTTTGTCAAAGACTACAACGTGCAGCAATGCTTTTATCATTTGTTTCTGCTTCTTCTTCGCCTGTGTTTTGATCTGGAGATGCTGTACTCTTTCAGAAGATGCGTAATAGCGCCCCCTAACGTATAACATTGAAACATGGGAAGCCAGAAGATTCTGTCAATGATGTGGAAGTGCTGTCATAAATAACAAACAATTCTGTTAATGGCGGGGATGAGTTAAGATCGATTTTTTTGAATTATTTATACAAACCTTTTGCACTTCAAAGGTAAAGTTGTTATGAAAGTCATACAGGTTTAGAACAACATGATTGTGAGTAAATGACAGAATTTTCATTTGTGTAGAGCTTGACAAGCTACAGTTTCAAAGCAGCTTCACCTCCACTGTTGTGTTTATGCATTCATACGGAAAACAATGAATGCAAACAAATGCAGTGCAGGAAATGTGGTTAATTTTTACATTTACATAAGTCCTGTGTATAAAAAAAGAGATGATTTAAAGAAAAGTGTGTGTGCTAAATTTGCTGTTAGACTAAAACAATACTTTCAGAAAGGTTAAGAGTTCTGCCTGGGATGTGCCTACAGAGAGTCTTTAGTCACGCAGCATTTTAACACTTCAAGGGGACAAAAGAAATGAGTAAAAAAAGAATAAAACAAATGGATCATCTTTTACTTGATAGATGGCCAACGTGTTTTACAGCTTTACGTTTATAGGACTAGGACAGATGGTCGTCTTACCGTCGGCCCCCACCCCCCTTCAGGGGGCTGTTTTACTTTTCTACAACACTTGTATGCTTTTGCAGTTTTAAGAGCATGCTGCTTAAAAACCTTGAGACGTGCTGGGATGTTTATCTGGGGGAACATTCATAAAAGCTCAGTGCTTTTGTCTAAATCTTAAAGTTCAAATGAGGAGAGTGCTGTTTCTTTCACACCACACTTTAGCTATGAGCAAAGTGCTGCTCCACTTCTGAATTCGCCGTTTTTGGCATCTGAGGGGCAAGAGTATTAGTCATTACAGATATGGGGGGAGGAATATTTCATACGTTAATATAACGAGCAAACATTTTCATCCTGCAGTTTGAAGTGACATGAGTCAGAGACTCAAAGTGCTTCCCATAATCCCTTCGCAGTTTACAAAAAGGCACGTCATGTCCCTCATGACATTGGGCTGAATGTACGGTCTAAAATAGGTGCCAAACAAAAGTGTTGGATCATTGGGTGCCGGAAATGGATGACAATGGACTCGCACCTCCCTTTCCTGCACTAAATTTTGAAGGTGAACAGGATGACCTCGTTCATCTTCTAGAAGGTTGTCTACATAATGGTTTATGTAAGTTTAGACATGTCAGAGAGAAAGAGCAGCGAGACCCGGGTTATGAGCAGATCTTGAAAGAGGAAGGAAGAAGGGTGGCAGAGAACAAAGAGCTGGAGATCTTTTTTTTGTTGTTGTTTTAGCATGCACATCAAAACTGCAATTCTCTGGAGATAAAAGAGGTATTGGCTGAGCTGGAAGTTGTTGACCTTTGGAGCTGAGGAGCAGGAGAGGTAATGATACAGGCCTATTAAACTATCTTCTCATGTACTCGCACAAGGGTATTTGGTACAATAACTGCAGACACACACACAACACACACACACACACACACACACACACACACACACACACACACACACACACACACACACACACACACACACACCACACACACACACACACACACACACACACCACACACACACCACACATAAACACACAAGTGTTAGTGCACCTATCATTTTGAGGGCATTCTATAGGTGTAATGGTTTATATACTGTAAACTTTCTGCATTTTTAGATTTTTAATAAAACATTGTTTACTATGTGTTTAAGCCATTTTAATTACAATGACTTAGGGAATGCCCTCATAAACCACACTTATGTTGTAGTAGTGTAATACCCAAGTCATTATATAAATGTGTGCCCTCATAAATCATATAAAAAAGCACACACACACACACACACACACACACACACCACACACACACACACACACGCACACGCACACACACGCACACGCACACACACGCACACACACACACATCCATCCACACACACACACACGTTGAGAAGTTTTATGGGGATGGGGACATTCCATAGACAATGTTTTTAATACAGTACAAACTATATAATCATCCTGAATTACCATCATAGAAAACTTTCTGCAAAAAAAAAAAAAAAATGGACAAATTTCCTCACAAGTATAATGATACCCCTTAACATAGGGCATACCTGACAACACACACACACACCTCAAACACATTGGGTTTTCATATTTTAATGGGACTTTCCATAGACAATGATTTTTTCAGAATGACTCATATTCTGTCCCCTACCCATAACCACCCCTTTACACAACCCTCATAGAAAACATTCTATATCTTTACATTTTCAAAAAATTCATGATTTAAAAGCCAACATAGGAAATATCTGAACCATACACAGGCGTGAAACAGAGCAAAAGCTTCCGGCCACAGAACACGCCACATTGTTTTCTGTCTCACGGCACTGTGCAGAGAATCGCCTCCATTAGTTGACTCTCGCAGGCCTGAACAGAGCAGCACAGCCTGTCGCCCTGACTAAAGCAGGCAGATCGAACTGAAAGTATTGCATGTGCAATCATGAAAATAGCTTTATGGCAAGCAGAGCGAGAGAGACAGACACCTACCAACACGCCTGGCCAGAAGACATCGCCTAAGACTCCATCTAGAGGAGTGATGAATTCTCACACATCTAACTGATGATGGTGTGTGACTGCGAGAGTGGGTCGCAGGGGATTACTGAGAGACAGGAGCCGGGCTGCTAGGGATTGAGAGAGCGAGAACTGCATTGTCAAGAAGAGCGAGGTGTCTGTAATCGACAGCCTCCTGCACACGCACACAAACAGCCAAGGGAGCACACACGCACATCCGTACGTCTCTCCAGACGCTCCTTTTCCCATAAGCTGACGATGGGAAATACAATCTCCACAGAGAAGTGCAATCTACTCTGTCTCATCTTCTCATACTTATACACAACACATGCACATTCCGCCCCTAAGAGCAATACTGTCTATTCACGAGTCTTGTCTGCAGATCATAATGACTTGATCTTCGCTGCTTTGATTCAGTGCTGCACCGGATTTTAAAGTGTAGGGTCCTTTGATCCAGAACGTTTCTTTCACGCTTTCACACACACCATGCTCTTTTTCATTCTCTATCTAGTGGTTTTTAATAGTCAAAAACACACATATTCGTTCCATTTACATTTGCCACCAAAAGCAGGTAATTAGAGGTTTGCTGAGACTCAGTCACTTTTGGGTAATAACTGTGAGTGTGTAAAAAGCAGGATTATAGAAATAGTTCACTAAAAAATTCCAAATCTGCCATTAGTTGCTCACTCTCATGTCGTGCATGACTTTGTCATTTGTGAAATCCAAAAAGGGACATGATGTCCTGGTCCAACTTTTCCATGCAATTACAATGAATGTGGAATGGAGAATTTTGGCCTGTTCCTCACACACACATAGCAAATGCAGTACATGCATATTACATAGCGAATAACTCGTATGAACCACTTTTATCATACTTTTATTGTGCCCCTTTTATTTTGTGTCACTTTTTGAGCTTGAAAGCTCTGGTCTTCGTTCACTGCATCGAAAAGAGCAAAAAAAACACCACTTTTACAGAAAAAAAGAAAGTCATATGAGTTTAAAGAAACATGAGGGCGAGTAAATAAATGATGACAGATTTTTAATTTTTGGATTCTCTTTAAGCCTATGTGTGATGCTCCCTGAATAACAGAACCAGAGAAAAGCTCATAACTCAAAGACTCTCTCCAGCTCTATAAAGCCTACAGTATGTAAAGCAATGCAAACATCTGCCGAAAATTATATATAGACTATATTGGCAGAAGTTTTGGGAAGTCTGCCTTCACATGCAAATTAACTTTAATGACATCCCATTCTTAATCCCCGTAGGGTTTTATATGGAGTTGGCCCACCCTTTGCAGCTATAACAGCTTCAACTTATCTGGGATGGCTTTCCACAAGGTTTACGAGTGTGTTTATGGGAATTTTTGACCATTCTTCTAGAAGCGCATTTGCTAGTTCAGCTAGTTATTTGCTAGTCATTTTCAGTCTCCGCTCTAATTCATCCCAAAGGTGTTCTATCGGGTGAGGACAGGACTCTGTGCAGGCCAGTCAAGTTCCTCTACACTAAACTTGCTCATCCGTGTCTTTATGGACCTTGCTGTGTTCACTGGTGCGCAGTTATGTTGGAACAGGAAAGGGGACTAAGGGGGCTTTCACTGGAACTAAGGGGCCAAGCACAACCCCTGAAAAACAACCCCACACCAAAATCCCCCCTCCACCCAACTTTACACATGCCACAATGCAGTAGGCAAGTACCGTTCTCCTGGCAACTTGATTACCAGACAAAGAAGAGTGATTCATCACTTCAGAGAACAGTAGTGTCCAGTGGTGGCGTGCTTTAAACCACTGCATCCAATGCTTTGCATTGTACTTGGTGATGTAAGGCTTGGATGCAGCTGCTCGGCCATGGAAACCCATTCCACGAAGTTCTCTCTGCACTATTCTTGAGCTAATCTGAAGGCCACACGAAATTTGGAGGTCTGTAGATATCGACTCTTCAGAAAGTTTGTGACTTCTGCGCACTGTGCGCCTTAGCATGCGCTGACCCCGTTCTGTGATTTTAGGTGGCCTACTACTTCGTGGCTGAGTTGCTGTTTTACCCAATTGCTTCCACTTTGTTATAATACCACTAACAGTTGACAGTGGAATATTTAGTATTGAGGAAATTTCTTGAATGGATTTCACGAATCACGGTACCACGTTTGAATTCGCTGAGCTCCTGAGAGCGACCAAATATTATACAAATGTTTGTAGAAGAAGTCTGCATACCTAGGTGCTTGATTTTATACAACTGTGGCCAGAAGTGATTGGAACAACTGAATTCAATGATTTGGAAGCGTGTCCCAATTTGGGCAATATAGTGTATTTCTACTATAAATTGTACTGAAGTACTCTCATTGTCATTCATAACCTTTTTAGGATTTGATGGTGACTAATTCGTATAAATTTGCATAATCATATTTGTATGTTCTCTTACGAGAGTACTCTCGTGTTGCGTAAGCTAGCTTACGCTACGGGAAAACTCCTTTTCTCGAGAATACTGAAGCCAAAAAATTATCCTTTAATTTTCTCATATTTAAAACGCATGCTTGCACAGAGCAGACCTAGAATAGGCAGCTCGTACGCCTATTGGCTGCTCTGCGGCAAGATGCTGCAACCTATCGGTGGACTGGGAGTGACGTCAGCACCAATAGCAGCGCGGGTGCCTGAGTGCGTCACGACCCGCCAGAATAGGCGTGGCTTACCTCAATATAAGCCCGGTCCAGATAGGATGTTCTTTTGATTTTTCTCCACTTCAGCGAAGTATCCACATCGCTGACTCTCCAGAGAAGCCGCGCCGTCGAACAAGCATCTCAGCGGGACGAGCCCTCTGCATTGCAGTCCGAAGCCGCCTTCGCCGCTTCACCGCCGTACCTGCTGCGCTATCCGGCGCCCATATCCTTTTCACTACTAATATCTCATTCTAAAAGAGCAAAGAGGCGTTGTTGCAAACCCCCCGAGCCCCCCTCAGCGTCGGGGACCGCCACATCTTATGCGTTTCCTGCCTGGGACGAACACATGCGGACCACGCGCTTTCCGTGGGCGGCTGCCCGGAATGCGACGACATGGCCGTCTCGACCCTGCGGGCTCGACTCGCCACCTTCAACGTGGATCCTGCACCTCCGCTCCTCTCTTCTGGGCCGCGCCGTAAAAAGCGCCGTTCACAGAGGATGCCCGAGGCTACCATCACGAGCGCCCGCACACCGGCTCTTTCCCCGTGTGCCTCGCTCTCTGACTCCCCTGCTCGATCACGGCCGGTCAGCCCTGCGCCCCCGTCGTGCGTCCGGATTCCGAGGGGGACGACGCGGATGAAGACATCTGTTCCATTGACGCCTCGGGTAGCGAAGGGTGGTCGGGCCCCGAAACCGGCCCCGCCCCTTCCTTGCTCGAGCCCGGCGACGGGCGTACGAGTCTGGATACTGAGCTTCTCCGCCTCACTACCAGGGCCGTAGGGGACCTCGGCCTCGAGTGGTCTTCACCCGAAGAGCCCGTACGCAGCCGGCTGGATGGCTGCTTCCTCACGGGCCGCCGCTCGTCTCCTATCGCTAGGCCCATCCCCTTTCTGCCGGAGCTCCACGAGGAGCTAGTCAAGAGCTGGAAGGCGCCTTTTTCTGCGAGGCTTCGCCCCTCCCCTTCCACGCTCTCCGTTGTCGACGGCGCGAAGGAAAGGGGCTATTTGTACATCCCGCCGGTCGAGGAAGCGGTGGCCACGCACCTCTGCCCACCGTCTGCTGGATTCCGGTCGAAGCCAGTACTGCCTTCGAAGCCCTGCAGGGTTACTTCGTCGCTGATTGGTCGCGCTTACGCCGCCGCCGGTCAAGCCGCGTCAGCACTGCACTGCATGGCCGTGCTGCAGGTGTTTCAAGCCAACCTTCTCCGCACCATGGACGAGGCGGGCTCGACGCCTGAGAACTTCAGAGACCTGAGAAGCGCTACGGATTTAGCCTTGCGAGCTACTAAGTCCGCCGCCCAGGCCGTCGGTCGCAGCATGGCGGCTCTTACCGTGACCGAGAGACACCTATGGCTCACGCTATCCGACATGAAGGAGGCTGACAAAGCTGTTTTCCTCGACGCGCCAGTATCCTCTGACGGCCTCTTCGGCCCAGCAGTCAAGGGCTTCACCGAGCGCTTCACGGAGGTACAGAAGACGTCACAAGCCATGCGACACTTCATTCCGAGGCGCTCTAGTTCCGCTGCAGGTCGCCCGAAACAGCCGCCTGCCCGAAGCTCAGCGCCGCTGCCTCCTCAGCCGCCAGCTTCTCAGCGTCGCCGCCCTGCTGACAACCGTCAGCGCGCACGCTCTGGTAGCCGCCAGGGTCCGCCTCCCCCCAGGGGACCCCGACCAAAGATCGTGCTGAACCCTGAGCCTCCTAAGACTTCCTGACCGCGCTCAGGAAGCGACAATGCGCGAGTCTCGCCGCGGCCGGACCGCCATTGAAAGCAGCACGCATCGCTCTCACAGCTCCCTCGACGGAGGCGGCTGGAGTAGTGTACTTCGCAGCCAACGAGCCTGTTACGTTACCCGCTCGCCTGCACACAAAAGCCGTTTTCACGGCTACCCAGATAAATCTCAAAGAGAGCATTATGTCTGTTTTTCCGGCTCACGCCGAAGGTGTTTTAAATGTAGGAAATGTGCCCACTCCTCAGTGCCCACCCCTACACATAACCACGGCCCGTCCAGTGACACTCACTCATACACGGCCCACATCAATAAAGGCTCACGCCTCCCATGTTTCAAAGGTAGTACATGTGCCCACCCCCCAGTGCTCACTTCTACCGTTAAACACTGTTTGTCCCGCCGCACACACTCACTCAGAGGTATCTCTAATAAACACAGACTGTGCGCTGTGTGTAGAGAGCGCGCGCACTTCTATAAGCGCGCGCCCTCTGACAGGCGCTGCGAGATGCGTGTCACACACACGCACCGTTCAGAGCCCAGGAGTCATCCTTCCTCTAGCTTTACGGCTAAAGGCGTGGGAATGATTCCGAATGTGTCCGAATGGGTGCTGAACACCATAAAGCGGGGCTATTTACTGCAGTTCGCTCGCAGACCCCCGCGTTTTACAACCAGGGTCGAAACTACAGTACAAGGCGATGTTGCACATCTGCTGCGTGCCGAAATAGCGAAACTGCTGCAGAAAGGGGCTGTAGAAACCGTTCCTCTGAATCTCAGCCAGTCCGGTTTTTACAGCAGGTACTTCCTTGTTCCCAAAAAGGATGGCGGTCTCAGACCCATCCTAGATCTCAGGCGTTTAAACAGAGCGCTGATGAGGAGATCGTTCAAAATGCTCACGACCAGGCAGATCCTCGCGCAGATTCGCCCGGGGGACTGGTTTATTTCTCTGGATCTGAAGGATGCCTATTTTCAGATTCAAATAGCGCCCCGTCACAGGCCTTTCTTACGATTCGCCTTCGAGGGTCAGAGCTATCAATACACCGTCCTGCCGTTCGGTCTGTCTCTAGCACCTCGTACTTTTACGAAGTGCATAGACGAGGCGCTCGCCCCCCTGAGATTACGGGGGATGCGCATACTGAACTATCTGGACGACTGGCTTATATTAGCCCAGTCAGAATCAGAAATAATAGCCCACCGGGCTTAATTACTCAGTCCCGTGCGAGACTTGGGTCTCCAAATCAACTGGACCAAGAGCTCGCTGTCTCCCAGTCGGAAGATCTCCTTCCTGGGGACAGACTTAGACTCCGTGTCTATGACAGCACGGCTGACGTCACAGCGCGCGCTGCAGATACAGCGCTCAGCGGCGTCCTTCAAAGTCGGCTGTGTTTTTCCTCTGAAAGTGTTCCAGAGGATGCTAGGTCTTATGGCCTCAGCCTCGGCAGTGCTTCGGTTGGGTCTGCTGCACATGCGCCCCCTCCAGCGCAGCCCTAGAACACTTTCTCCCCTTGTTAAAGGGCCAGGACGTTCTAGTCCGTACGGACAATATGGCGGTGGTGTCCTACATAAATCGCCAGGGCGGTCTCAGATCGCGACGCTTACACGCGCTGGCGGAACGCCTGCTGATTTGGTCCCATCTCAATTTAGGGTCCCTCGCAGCAGCGCATGTGCCGGGACTCCAGAACGTGGGCCCGGACAGGCTGTCAAGAGACAATGTTCCCCCAGGGGAATGGTCTCTGCACCCCCTAACAGTCCAGTTACTGTGGGATACGTTCGGCAGAGCGAAGGTCGATCTCTTTGCATCAGCAGAGAACGCGCACTGTCCAATATTCTTCACGAAGAGCACGGATGCGCTGGCCCGCGACTGGCCCAGCGGCCCGCTGTACGCGTTTCCCCCGATCGCACTATTACCACAGGTAATCAAGCGAGTGAGGGAATGCGGATGCTCTGTGCTCCTAGTTGCGCCGCTCTGGAGGAACCACGTTTGGTTCTCAGAACTGATGCAGCTCACGCGCACAGCTCCGTGGCCGATCCCCTTGAGGAAGGATCTCCTCTCTCAGGCCGGAGGCGCGATTTGGCACCCGCGCCCCGATCTGTGGGCACTGCATGTATTGGTTTGTCAACGGATACCCACTGACCTCCCGGCCGGGGTGCTGAGTACAATTACCCAAGCTAGAGCGCCCTCTACGAGACGGCTCTATGCATCTAAGTGGTCAGTGTTTTCTGGCTGGTGTTCGGCCCGAAACCTAGACCCACCGCGCTGCAGCGTTGCGGAAGTTCTTTCCTTCCTCCAAGAGCTTTTGGATGAGGGCAGGTCCCCATCCACGCTTAAGGTGTATGTTGCAGCCATTGCAGCATTCTCAGAACCTCTGCACGGCCAGCCTCTGGGGAAAAACGATCTTATTGTTCGTTTTCTTAGAGGAGCTAGGAGGTTGAACCCTCCGCGACCTCCCATGGTTCCGGCCTGGGACCTCTCCATGGTCCTGGAGGCCATGAAGGGTGGTCCATTTGAGCCCCTGCAGTCTGTGGACTTACGGTGTCTCTCGTTCAAGACCATTTTTCTCTTGGCTCTCGCTTCAGTGAAGCGAGTGGGGGACTTGCACGCGCTCTCTGTAAGTGCGTCGTGTTTGGAATTTGGGCCTAATGATTCTAAAGTTATGCTCAAACCGAGACACGGTTATGTCCCCAAAGTGCTCTCTACTCCGTTTAGAGCGCAGGTCATTTCCCTGTCAGCCCTTCCGGGAACCGACAGTGACGGCGATGTAAACGTTCTTTGTCCGGTCAGGGCTTTAAGAATTTACATTCAACGTACTGCTGCCTTCAGGCAGTCGGAGCAACTGTTCGTTTCGTTTGGTGGCCGCACTAAGGGGCTAGCTACCTCGAAACAGAGCATTTCCAGATGGATAGTCGATGCTATCGCCTTGGCTTACAAGTCTAAAGGCCTTCTATGCCCTTTAGGTGTTCGAGCCCATTCTACTAGGAGCATGGCTTCATCGTGGGCTTGGACTAGTGGGGTTTCACTCCATGATATTTGTAGAGCGGCAGGCTGGGCTTCTCCGTCTACATTTATAAGGTTTTATAACCTGGAGGTCCCTGCGTTGCAGGCCAAAGTGTTGTCTGTATGAGCTTGTCATACACGACGACTGTTATACTGTGTTAAGCACTTCCTTATACATATGAGGTGTCACCATATAATAAATATGTGTTAGGGTTCACTCTGTGTTGACCCACATATCTTTACCATTATGTGTTCCCCGGGCACGCCCTCGGACTTAATATGAATGGTCTCAGCATACACGGCGCTTTAAACTGGGTTCCCGGAGTGTAAGCTAGCTTACGCAACACGAGAGTACTCTCGTAAGAGAACGACACTCGGTTACTAACGTAACCTCGGTTCTCTCTAGAAGAGGGAACGAGTGTTGCGTAACCCGGCCGTGTTAATGCTGCGTTCTTATTTCGCTTCAGTGTGAAAAACCAAAAGAACATCCTATCTGGACCGGGCTTATATTGAGGTAAGCCACGCCTATTCTGGCGGGTCGTGACGCACTCAGGCACCCGCGCTGCTATTGGTGCTGACGTCACTCCCAGTCCACCGATAGGTTGCAGCATCTTGGCGCAGAGCAGCCAATAGGCGTACGAGCTGCCTATTCTAGGTCTGCTCTGTGCAAGGATGCGTTTTAAATATGAGAAAATTAAAGGATAATTTTTTGGCTTCAGTATTCTCGAGAAAAGGAGTTTTCCCGTAGCGTAAGCTAGCTTACGCAACACTCGTTCCCTCTTCTAGAGAGAACCGAGGTTACGTTAGTAACCGAGTGTCGTTTTTGTACGATCTGTTTATGCCCCACTTACGATTTTTAGCGGTGGACTTTCATGCTTACTTATTTACTAAAAATTGTATGTCACCACTTGGTACAATAGTAGTTACATTTTCTCATGATATCTGGTTGGTAAAAACCAAAGTTTGAAAATAATCTTAAATTAATTATTTAATTATCTTAAATAATCTTAAATAGATAGTGTTCAATAAACGTATAACCTGGAAATTGTGTTCATATCAAACAGAACATGAATTTATATTAGACTAAAACACCAAAAGTCCAAATTTGTCTTCATTTCAGAAGATCTCAGAGCAACATAGGGAGGGACAAGAAACAAAACCAATGAGATAATGTAACAATAAAAACAAAAATATTGGGAAAAGAACATTCGGGCCAGTTCAGCTGCTGACACCAAAACCACCCTGGTGTTTATTATTAATGAAAACCTGTCTGTCTCTGCTGTGTCTATAGTGTGACTGACCGACTTTGTTCTCTTAGATCTACAATATGTATAACAGGGTGCCTCCAATCATAACCGACCACTTTTGAGTTCCCATGGCTACCAGAATATTCCACCATCAAAGCCCCATCACACATTATAAGCATGTTTTCATTCTCTCCGTCTGTCTGTCTGTGTGCAGTCAAAGTTTTTTTTTATTACAAAAGGTCCATTTGAAGTAATCCGGATGTTTAATTAGTGATCATTTTGATCTTGGCAGCCTTCCTTTTGAACGTCAGTTGGTACCTGCTAATGAGGGAAAGGTAAAAGAGCGAAACGTGTCTTAGTGCATTAGACAAGCCTTTTTTTCTGTAGCGGCCATAGTTTAGTAGAACTGAGCTCTCACACATGAGAACCTTCTTGGCTTTGATGTGTACTGTACACAACAATCAAGCCACATCACAGAGAATGAAGTAAACCTGAATGAGCACTGGCTGCACGAAAATAAAGTATTCGTAATAAATTATAAAAAAGAAAGAGGATTAAATCAAACGGTAAAAGGAAGTGAATAATACATTTGAAGACTGAGAGGAGTGGAAAGGGTTGGATGAATTCAAAGGTAAAAAGTTGAACAGGTTGAAGATCATCTGCAATCGCAAAGCAGAAACTTGTGTTTAATAAAGGTGCACAGGAGAATGATAACTGAAACATCTCATACTTATAGGCCTCATATGTATCTTCAGTTTTAGTTTCGTTTCAATGTGTTCTGTTCCTGATTTGCCAGCCTGAGTTCCTTATGCCGAGTTCAGACTGCACGATTTTAGCCACGATTTTGGCTCGCCGACAGGTTTTGAGAAATCGCCGACAAATGCCCGAAATCACAGGCAAATCGGTGCTCGTTCACGCGAGTGACAATCACGCAGTGTGAATGAGCAAAGACGCTATCCGAGAGAATCGCCGACGAGTCGCCGACGCCCGTGAGATATTTGGCATGCTAAATATCTGGACCTGTCGGCGATTCACAATCCTGCTGTGTGAAAGTGTTCTGACTGAAAACTACATCGGCGAAGACCGACAGCCAATGAGAGAGCATGATACAGGACAGCAGGCTGTTCGAGGAGGAGTTATAGACCAGAATATCAGTATTTTAATAGATAGATAGGCCTATATTTACAATTATATAAAACAGAAACAAAGCACAAACATTTGCATGACCAGCAGCAACAGCAGGACGTTTGCAAAATTATTTATTTACCCCCAACTCTCTTTCCAAAACACAGTCCTTGCTCCCCTCGTCTTCCCAAACATTTCCTCCTGCATAAACTGAATATTTATTTGTTTCATTTTCGCTACAAATCAGTGCACAGACAATTTGGATCGCAATCTTCTTGTAGGCTATCATTTTTAATAACAAACAGTGTCGCGCGAGAACTCCGGTCTCACGCACGCGTGATCTTCCGTTATTTCCGTATCACTTCTCGCGTTTGTTTGGTTGTGAAACGTAGTTTGCGGACCAGGCAGACAGAGGTTGTCGGCGATTCTTTCTTTTGTAAAGTCATGCAGTGTGAAACCTCCTGTCGCCGACCCATCGTGCAGTATGAACACAGAAGCAACTGAATGTTACCCCAGTTAGTCATGCAGTGTGAAAACAACAGTGACCCGATTATTTTGAAAATCGTGCAGTCTGAACTCGGCATTAGTTTGGTTCCTAGTGATTGGTTATTAGTCCCTCACACCTGTATCTGTTCAGTTTGATTACTATTATGTATTTAAGTGCTGTGTTTCCT
The DNA here is from genome assembly GCA_036326025.1 of Chrosomus eos. Taxonomy (NCBI): domain Eukaryota; kingdom Metazoa; phylum Chordata; class Actinopteri; order Cypriniformes; family Leuciscidae; genus Chrosomus; species Chrosomus eos. The sequence continues at coordinate 39,818,952 of CM070819.1, read as the reverse complement.
TAGTTCCCTTGTCCACTATTGTTTTAGTTTAAAGTGTTAAATCTCCTTAATGTTTTAATTTAATAAAGTTATTAAAGTACATTTTTGTTCTCTATCTCCTTCCTTGTGCGGAGTAAATCTAATTTACATGAGGAAGGTGAACCACATTTACATTCAAATAGTAATCTACACAAAACGGAACCCAAACCCCTAAGTATACCTTCAAAATATAATTTTCTATATTATATAAAAAAAACATGTTAATATTAGTTTAAAATAAAACATGCTGCTTACTTCATTATTTTGCGTTCAGTGTGAAACAGGCCTCGGGTTGGGCTAGTGTTACTGAGAGAAAGAAATTGGACTTCACCTTGGGCAGAGAGACTGGCTGTCTATTTGAAATGCAGAATGTAGGTTTTGGGAGCAGTGATGCTGAGCTAATGTGCTGAGTTTCAGCAGCAGCACTGGAACCTTGAACTGGACTTTTAAACTGCATAACTCTGAGGACACGTCTTGGCTGCATTTATGCACAGATCCTGCATGTTGACACATTTTTTTTATCCTGTCTATTTAAATCAAGTGCACACTATGCTACTGAAGTTCATTGCCATGTTACGTTTTAACCTCAGAACATGACCAAATAGCATGTATGCTGTTTTAGTGTGCACACTTGTGAGACACGCTGAGACTAGACACTACTATTTTGATCGCAGCTCCAGTCAGGAAAGATAATGAAATGGTATTGTACATTTCATATAATTTGATGTAATGTAACATGTAACAAGACAGTTGGGTATTTGACCCAACTATGGTTTGAAACAGGCCAGCATTTGGAGTGTGTATATTTGTGTCTATAATATGGTTACATTTTCTCACAGTTCAGTGACAACTGCATTCTATAACCAAATTCACACATTTACCTTATCAAGACACAGAACTGGACTGGACTGGTCACATCATACAGTGCTAGAGAGCTGATTTGATCTGCACAAACATGCGTCCACCATGCGTTATGGGTTTTCATGTGTGATTTCGGTAACTTTGGTTATCTGAAGGTTTTAAATTCAATCATTGTTCTCCACCGGAGTTGCTCCTGTCAGTTTAGTGTTCTATGTGCGACTTAAATGCTCCTCTCGCCACCCAGATATAAAAAAAATGTTTTCAGTTAATGAAGATTTGACAGATGAACTTGCAGCTCGATCAGACTCTAGCATCAAAAGTGATTTGATTTTTCAGTTTCATAGACGTCATTATCTTTGATATTACTTTGGTCACTGTCGCCATGGTAAGAGAATATGTGCTTGATCCTGTTGAAAGTTCATACAGACAGTATTCGAGACGCTGTAAGTTGCTGTTTGAACGGGACATTTCCAGACTCACACCTGTAAGTAAATGCTGTCAATCCCCAAACCTGTGTGTGAACGTCTTGTTAGAAATAAATCTGAAATAAAAGAAAATTGCCAAAACTTAAACAAAAACAAATCTCAACATGATTAATTATTATAATAGTATATAAAAATGTATAAAATAACACTGTGTAGTGTGTGCTTAAAGGTGCAGTCCGCAAAATGTTGATATGGGGAAAAAAGTGCTGCTGATGTAAGCAAGTACACAAAAGATTTTTTAACAAATAACATCATACCGTATCATGTTTGATCCAGTAAACATATCATATTTCTAAAGCTAAATACATTGAGTACCATTTCATGTCATTAAAGGAAGGAAATGAGTTTCAAGCGATAATTAAACCTGGTTTAACATTAGCATGCTAATGCTGATCAGCTCAGTGTTGTTTTGTTGTTGTTTTGGCTTGGTTCTCTGCAGGCTGACAGAGCTGACAAGGGATTTCCTCACACCAAGTCAGATCCACAGCAGCTTTCCAAGAACGTCCTTTCATCTATATCCATAAAGGTTCCACAGGTTTGCAGTCTCACCTTCTTCCTTCCTTCCTTCATCCTTCCTTCCTCCTTCACCCTTCCCTTTACACTCTCTCTAAGAAAGCAAGGATTCAGGCTTGTTTAAAACAACATGGCTACCATCTGCACAAAACAGAACGTTGAGGAATATGCAAATGCTGAGTCATAACCAGGAAGTGGATTATAATTAACTGTCACACAGCTCTAAGGGAAGAGATTCCCTCACTGGGAGCCCCTTGGATCCGCAGTGTATTTTCTGCGTAATGAGGCTGTGTGCCATAAACAATCCATGGTTGGCTGAAGGTTTTTCTTCAGGTATCTGCAGTGTGTGTGTAGAAGAGTGTAAACAGTTCTGTTTGGCTTTTGTCATTTTATGGTCACTTTGCCATGAGCACACAGTGTGAATACAAACTAAACACAGATCCAGCCCTGTGCCTGCACATCACACGCACACACTTAAACACAATTCTAACGTAAATATTCACACATACACTGCCCTTCCCAAACTTTTTTCGAACACACACTCATAAGCAAAGATAGCCTTGGTCACACAGTCCTTGCAATGCTGGCTGGTTTTTCAGGGATTTTCAAAGGATTATAGCAGAAAGTACACAGTTGATAATAACACAAAACACACACACACACACACACACACGAATAGAAAGTGCTTAGCTGATAACGGACCCCCACCCCAGTTGTTTATCCCACAGGCTGTGCATTGCTCTGTATTTTTTCCTTGGCTTCTTTTAGGAGTTGGCATATAACTTTTGAACCTCTTCATGCACCTTACAGGTTGGGTCACATAAAACAGAGGCCTATGATCAGGGGTTTAACTAGATTCTCTTTACAGAGGCATAAGCCACACTGCAATGCTAATTACTAATAAATTATTGTAAGACTATGGACCTTAAAATATGTTTCCCTCATAACATTACAAGAATCATGCAATTTGTGCATTCTATCAGCTGTTTAAAACCAGAACTAGTAACACTATTTTGATCTAACAAGATACTTCATTAGAAAACTTTAACAAAAAGAGCACCAGATAAGGTGGATATTTATCTGGCTACAATCCATTGTAGGAAATTAAATCTTGTCTAGGATTCTATCTTTCAATTGTCAGCTCTTTATTGAATGCAAAGTTTTTCAAGGACTCTGTACGGCAGGTAAAAAACTATTTATATCCTTATATCCAGTGTTGGGGAAACTTACTTATAAAATTAATGTGTTACAATATTGGTTACTTCCTAAAAAAAGTAACTAATTGTGTTAGTTACTTGGGCTGGGCTTGCTTTTTTGTTTTATAATAATAATAATAATAGTTAAGTTCTATTTTGGCAAATGTAAAGGCCCTTTTACATCAAAAGTGAAATGAATAAGCCTCAGGCTAAAGGAAATGCAAATTCATACCTGTACAGTAGAGGGGGCAGCTCAAACAAACCTTTCTGAATGCATGAAAAGAACACTTACATCAGTAATAATTTTTTTTTTTTAAATGTTAATCTAAAGTAATTTTTGCTCATTAGTATGGTTGAATTTGATCATCGAAGGTCAGCAGTAAAGACATTGGTTAATAACGTGAGATTAAATACAGATTAAATATTTATATAACATTACATTATTTAATTAGTGCTGTTTTGCATAATATTCTAAGTTTGCATTTCACTGTTTTATTAATTTTGAGGAATCCTAAATCTGTTTTTTGGCAAGTGAGATGAATAAATGCATGATTTAGTCTAGAACTACAATAACCATCATGTCACAACACATCTGCATCCTACTCACTATTTACCACAAGAAGTGTTTTCAGTTAATAAATGGGAAAACTTAACTCAGATATTGTTGCAAATGTAAATGCAATGCATTACTTTACAAGTTTCTTAAAAAAAGTAATCTGGTTACATAACACATACCCCCAACACTGCTTACATCCATGACACCATCAAAATAAAAGTATCAAAATATGGGGATACTTTTTTTGACATGGTGTCTGTGCCCCAGTTCTAAAACAGCTAGAAATGCTCCTGCCTATGCAGGTTATATGCTTATGCAAATAATAAATATGGCAGCTCATGGAGTTACACTCCATTCGAGGGCTTCTTGCACTCCAGAGAAGTTTTACAGATTTCATTTTTATTCGCCTGAAACTCTCACACTGTCTAGCCCTGTTCCAAAACATAACGAGCTTCCTTGCCTTGCTGTCTACTGACATCTTAACTATCCTAACTGAAATGAAACCTCATAAGTGACTGATTTGGAACACTCTACATAGACTGTTCGTCACAAAAAATAGCACTTCCCAATGATGAATCAGAATCAGTTGAATTGATTCTGGTTGTTTGACGTTGTTTAGGAGGTGGAGAGAAAGTTAATGGCAGAAATCTTAACGGTCAGAATTTTGGTATAAATCCAAAATCCGCTTTAAATACAACTTCTAGCATAATTTTAGCTAAAGAAGATAGTCTGGTCTTTTCCCCAATTCAACTAGATAAGAACTGCACTTGTATTACCGACATTATGGGTGTCACAATATATAATGTTACATTTAAAAATGAAATATTCTGCAGCACTGCATTTCTTGCCCAGTGTGCGACTCAATTAAAAATGCTCAATAGATAGACAACCTATAGGTTTTCCCTCACATTCCCTCATATCTCACCTCCACATCATCTTTATTTAAATGTTTGACTGACAGCAAAACAACAACATATGGCAGCTTGCAGGAGGCAGTCCATTACCCACTATATACAATCAGTGAAGGACAGTATGTATAATCACAAATAATCAAGTTGTTCCTTGAATAGGCTAGTCGTGTGGCCAGGCTGGAATTGGAAGATAACGGAGCAGGTATAGCTGAGAGTATGTATTCAATGCACACTGCATTGCCAGAACAGAACTGGATTTCAGATTCACACTCTCAGAATGAGCAAACTGTGTGCAGAAATGTGTGTGGAACAAACTATTGTATGTGGAGCCATATGTGTGTGTGTATGTGTGAGAAGGCATTGAGGTTTTGCCTAAAGAAGGTGAGAGGAAATAAGAGGTGAGAAAAAAAAACACCTTCAACAACAGAGAAATGTGTCTGGGCCTACTCTGTGTATACGTGCCTGAGTGAAAGTGGGAGAGATTAGGGGTAAATTCACACAAACAAAGGGAGCTCTTTCGCGTGCAAAACCTGCATTTTATTTACTATCCACTCGCAATCGTATATGTAACTGCTAAATTCACTGAAAAATCTATCAGTATTTACAAAACTCGCAATTAAAGTTGTACTACTGTTCTGTGGTACATGTTTTCTATACACATTTTTTTAGTATATGCACATTCTTTAAAAAGAGGTGTATATAAAAGTTAAAGGAATATTCCATATTCAATTAAAACTAACATTCAAAAGTTTGGGGTTGGTAAGACATTTTCTTTTTTTGGCTTGGGCTGCTTTCCGGTTTACCTGATTTGCATAATTCCTTTAGTGAATTGTGTGCCAATAAAAGATGTAATGAGCTGGGGCAGTGCATTATTGGTAAATTCCTCCCTCAATATAAGTTAAATAATTATAACTCAATCATAATCTTTCATGTAAAGATATTTATATGATTATCAAATATTGCTTTCTCTGCCCCCGAAACAACTTTTCTGCTGATGAAACCAAATGTGTGTAGGTGGTAATTTTTTTTATAAACCACTATTTCATAGCTTAACGTGTTTAATCAAATTAAATCCTGATGGTGGATACAACCAATTCCCATCCTATACATAATTTCAGGAAATGCATCACAGCACAGAAGTTAAAGGCACTGCGAATGCAGTTTCATGCAGTCTTTAAGCACAATGACAGTTGAGAATGACAAAACAAATAGTATGTTATTTAAATTGGTTGTGTTTAAGAGCGTTCATTTTGCATCAGTGTGAAAGTGAATAGTCATTAGAATGAAATCACAGCTATCAAAGTTCCTGCCCTTCCTCATCACTTACTTTTGGAATAAGTATAATCAAGAAACAGAAAAGGTCTCTCCGCTCACATTCTTAACAATGACCTTTCCGGAGAGAGACAGCAGTTTGTGTGTTTGTGTGCGTGCGTGCGTGCGTGTGTGTGAGTATATTTTTTGCACCGTCTTGTCCAAAGAAGTCTAACCTAGAGAAAAAAAGCCTATTCTCTATACTGTGGATTGCCAAAATAGATTGTTATTGCTGTTTTGTGCTAATATGATCATCACTGTTATTAGGGGCTGATGCCCTGGCTAGTTTATTAGACTGTGTGTTTGCATTAAACTTTACTGGATATGTCAGAACAACGACAAGTAAATGTACAGAAAAAAGTTGTGTAACCCCTTGTCAGGGCTCAACTATAAGGACTGCCCAATTGCTCAGGGTCAGTGTGATAGACGCTCTGGGGTGCGTTTCTCAAAACCATCGTTGCTAACCTGTTAGCAACTTGGATGGTTGGCAATGGGAAATTGCATTGCAACCATCAAAGTTGCTAACTTAGTTAGCAATGATGGTTTTGGGAAACGCACCCCTGGACAGTTGTCACAATTGTCTCTGGCCCAATCGGGCCCATGCTGCATTGTCATGAAGGTTTACAATTCGTATGTCGTGTCAATATAAATATTCAAGCGATTTTAAAGCAAGATGATGTGGGAAAAAAAAAGTGCATATTCAATTTCTGTCCCTAAATAATTTTAGACTTACCTGAAAAACCTAAAGCACTGTTTATTTATCTTTGTTCCACTATTGTATTTATTTGTGCTATTGCTTGTAATTGGTTTATTTTTTTCTTATTTTATTACTGACTATTAACTTGTCCAATAATGTTTGAACTTTATATTAGTTAGAGTTGTTGCTATCTACAATTTTGGTTGCTTAATTAATACAATGCTACATGGGTCAAAACACAGAAAACATTAACTATTTTGATTTATTTATTGTTTGTTTGTCTGTTCGTGACAGGACAGTGAAAATCTTGGCGGGGAAAGTAGACATTTCAACCACTTGCCCAATGGGCCAGTAGAAAAAAAGCCTTAAGGCCATTGCACACTGAGTCCGAAATTCGCATCCGAAATTTCCGCACGTTAAAAAATAAATACGACCTCACGTTATGTCGCGCTTCGACACGCTTGCACACTGCCTCCGAAACTTTCGTCCGTCATAAAAAAAATCGGATCGGGTTCGATTTTCTGCCTTTTTCGCATCCGTAGAAAAATTCAGAGCCACCGAATCACGAATACGAAAAAACGCATACGAAAATTTCGGACTCAGTGTGCAATGGCCTTTAGTGTTGAGTCCTGACTATGAGTAGTGAGTGATGTGAGTGAGTGAGTGAGTGAGTGATGAGTGAGTGAGTGAGTGAGTGTGAGTGTGATGAGTGAGTGAGTGAGTGTAGTGAGTGAGTGAGTGAGGGGATGAGAGTGAGTGAGTGTAGTGAGTGATGAGTGAGTGGTGAGTGTGAGTGAGTGAGTGATGAGTGCTATGAGTGAGTGAGTGAGTGAGTGAGTGAGTGAGTGAGTGAGTGAGTGAGTGAGTGAGTGAGTGAGTGTGCCTATAGAGTGAGTGAAGTGAGTGAGTGAGTGAGTGAGTGAGTGAGTGAGTGAGTGAGTGAGTGAGTGAGGTGAGTGGTGCCTATAGAGTGAGTGAGTGAGTGAGTGATGAGTGAGTGAGTGAGTGAGTGAGTGAGTGGTGAGTGAGTGAGTGAGTGAGTGAGTGAGTGCCTATAGAGTGAGTGAGTGAGTGAGTGAGTGAGTGAGTGAGTGAGTGAGTGAGTGAGTGAGTGAGTGCTATGAGTGAGTGAGTGAGTGAGTGATGAGTGAGTGATGGTGAGTGAGTGAGTGAGTGAGTGAGTGAGTGAGTGAGTGAGTGAGTGAGTGAGTGCCTATAGAGTGAGTGAGTGAGTGAGTGAGTGAGTGAGTGAGTGAGTGAGTGAGTGAGTGAGTGAGTGAGTGATGTGAGTGAGTAGAGTGAGTGAGTGAGTGAGTGAGTGAGTGAGTGAGTGATGTGAGTGAGTGAGTGTGTGAGTGTGAGTGTGCGTGTGCGTGCATGGTTCAAGTGAATCCTATGTAATGGGGAAATTATTATCTCCCCACAAAGATGGCAATATCCGAAATTATTGTCCTTGTGAGGACATTGTTTTGGTCCCCATGAGGAAAACAGCTGATATCAAAACAGTCTAAATCAAATTGATGTTATGTGAATGTGTAACAAAAGTTTTCTGTAATGGGTAGGTATAGGGGTAGGGTTAGTGTAAGTTGATATAATATACAGCTTGTACAGTATTAAAACATTGTCTATGGAAAGTCCCCATAAAACATGGAAACCCAACATGTGTCTGTCTGTGTGTGTGTGAGCCAGCACACAAATCAAAAGTGCCTGTTTCTGAAAGGTTCAGATTTGATCATTGTCAAAAGAGACCGAAAATTGAGCTGGATCCTGCCCTGATAAAATGCTACTGGTATAAAATGTGTTATTGAAAAAGAAAGCAGAGGCTTTCTGTATGGCTTTTCACCACCCATTACACAATGAAGAGAGACAGGTTCTAATAGCGCCCCTGAGTCGCTAACATTTCTCGCAATGGTTTTGAATACTACAAACAATTGGATTGAGAAGACATCTGAGATGGAAACTTGACATGACGTTAAACTCTACTCGTACGCAATACAGATCTGACTTGGACTCCAAATTATAGACTTAAATTCTTTAGGTCTACAAGGAGAATATTTTGTCTGAACATCTCATCACTGTTTAGATAAAAGGCAGTCTCTCATTCCCACTCTGTCACTTTTTTTCCTGTGAGGATGTGCCTGTCTGTGAAACTGTTGCCAGATGAAGCATGCTAGAAATACAGAATCATTATGATGTTAAGTGGAGGTGCACAGTCGGCCACACGTCATATTATGTGAGTGTCAGGGAAAACAAATTCCTGACATTATAGTTACTCATCCATTCATTGTGGTTAAACAAATAGAAATTGCCTGATAAGTTGTTCAGTGTTGTTTATTGATGTATTTGTTAATTTGAAGAATATTAAGTGGATATTTTTTTTATTTTTTTTTTTAAAGTGCACAGTATTGAATTATATTTTCATTTAATTTTAACAAAGTAAAAACTTGTGTATAGCTGCTATATTTTTACCTGCACCTGCAGGAAATCTGTAGAAATATTATTTTATAAATGGTCTTGCATCTAGGTTTCTGAAAATAACCTGCAGTATAAAGAAAAAAATATTATTAGAAGTGATTTCAGTGCAGAGGAGCGCTGAAACGAATAACGGACACAATTTTTTAAAGAATTTAAATGTTGTAATTGTAAAAAAAAAAGAATTGGAATTCAGCACGATTCATGTGGAATACATTTGTAATGCTTTTTAGCATTTTGAAGTTTACTTCCATGGTCCTCATCCATTTTTATTATATAAAAAAGGCCAAGATATTCTTCAAAAATTGTCTTTTTGTGTTTCATTGAAAATAAAGAAAGTAAATACAGGTTTGAAACAACTTGAGAGTGAGTAAATAATAAAAGATGTGTAAATTTGGGTCATTTAAGTGAAAAAACAACAACATTTAGAGGCAGAGAGAGAGAGAGCGAGAGAGAAAAAGAGAGAGAAAGAGATGGAGGAGGCTTTGACACTGCAGTCTATCAATTTAATGTGGTGCCAGCAGGAGCTTCACATCTGTTAGGGATGAGGCCATGGTCTCTCTCTGTATCTGTCTGTCTCCCTCTCTCCATCCCTCTTTTAGCCCGTCCCCCTCTCTCTCTGACAGGAGCAGGACTCATTATGCTTCTATTAGGACAGAGGGACGTGTGTGTTTGTGTGACTGCTTTCGCGGTGACATCGCAGATCCAGAATGTCATTTTCCAGCAGGAGGTGACTGTCTAGCGTTTTCCTGTTCATGTCCTCTTTGCCTTTCTTGTGTTCCCTCTGTATTTTACACTGCCGAAAAAAATATCGTGACAAGCTGATCTTTTGCCCCTGAGAGAGCCAATGCAAAATATGCATGTGCAAAAGACAATGAATATTTTCATGGTTTGTTATCACAACTTTTTTCTTTTGTCAAATCAACTTAGATAATGAATGTGGTTTAGATAACATAATAATTTGAGTTTTGGTTCATTGAACCAATCTCCTTCATTGTATTACCTAAAAAATATATTTCAATGAACTAAACATTTCAAGGCAACCAGGTAACTTACATTTTTTTTTTTAAGTTAAACCAACAATATTTTTTTTACAGTGTGGTCTTAAAAGCATAGTTTACTCAAAATTAAAAGGTTTTTACGAAGACTTGTGTCATTCAATTTGTATGCTTTTTTTTCTTTGGAAGAAAAAAAAATATTTTAAAGAATGCTGCATCTCTTTTTGTCCATATTATAAAGGTCGTCTAAAACGTTCAAGCTCAAGGACATAAAGGTAGCGTCAAATGAAACTTGACTGGTATATTTTTTTGAAGTGAGTAGACCTCAATGTAAGCCTTTATTCAATCATTGAATGCATACAAAGACATCAAACTACATTAAAAATAATTAATTCATTGGTTCTCAAATGTACATTACCAAATGTCAGATTTTAGAGGGCTTTAGACACTTGCCTTTGGTCCGAGATGCTTTCAAGGTTAAACGTGATCTTTATCTTCCAGGTCAGCGCAGTCTCATCCCAAGAAGTCATATATTGACGTCTTGGGACGTCTTTTGACCATACGTCAATATCCGCCTTTTTAGGGTACCCTTAAACGTCGGTTAGATGACGTTATCGGATCCTAACTCTACCCCAGACCTAAACCTACCCCTAAACCTACCCCGTCACCTACTGACGTTAAAGGTAAAGCGTCAGTTGTATGACGTCCCAGGATCTTCATTTACCGACGTTTAAGGGTACCCTAAAAAGGCGGATATTGACGTATGGTCAAAAGACGTCCCAAAACGTCAATATTTGACTTCTTGGGATGAGACTGTGTTATCCAGGTTCATGGTCAAAACCCTTCCTCAAAAGTAAATGTTAGTATTTCAGGAGGAAAATAATAAACTGCAAAAGCATTCTGATTTGTGTGATCTAATCTATTCCAGATGAATAAAATAAATAGACTTTTCTTATAATATTTCCTGTTTAACTCTGAAATGTGCCACATTATGCAAGTACAATTGTTTGTAAAATCACTTTTTTTGCATCAGACATGGAATTGTGTTTGAGATAATGTCTTATGAATGCCACTTTCATCTGTGCTTCGCTATTACTCATTTCTCCACATCTCTGTATCCCCCTCTCTTCTATCCTTCTCACCCTTTAGACAGAGCTCTAGGGGACCTTCAGACCGAATAAAAAGGTGACAAGACATCATAATTTTTCGACAGGCTTGAGAGAAGACAGGATCAGGAAGAGAACAGCCTCTTACTTTAGTCCTTAGAGAGATCTCTGAGACCTTTATCCAGTCTCTCTCTCTCAGTTTGTGAAAGGCCAAATCCATGCCCACTACACAGAAAACATCTAGAACAGTAGAACTTGAAACTCTCAATCACAAGATGCCCCAAACCTCTTAAAGCCAGGCTCTCTTGTCTCCACAAGAGACACGGTGACACATTTCGATGTTTCACGCTCCACAGAGAAAGAAAGAATAGCTGTTCTACTTCCTTTTTTTTCCTCAGCTGCTCATGGTGGGAAGATGAAAGCCAAGAGATCAAACACTTCATGTATTTGATAGAGGGAATCTGAGGAGAAAACCCTGCACCTTTACCATTCTTTCTTTGCTTTGTCCTGTTTCCGTCCAATCCTTGGTAAATAAAACGCCTCACTTGCCTCCCAGTGAGTAAGCAGAGCTTCAGCACCATAGAGAGTGACTCAGTGGGACTGGAATGATTGAAAGGGTAGAACCAGAATGATGGGTGCTGCTGAATCAGGAGGTCTATAGTTGGGGCCATGAAAAAGCTTGAGAGGTAAGTAGTCATTTAGCTATATGTTATTCAAAGGTGCTTGCAGAAGAAGGATAGTATCCTTTGAGCAATCTCAGATTAAGTATGTTGCGCAAATGCCAGAAGCTGCTGCTTGCAGGGATTGAACCAGACGCCTTTTGGTCCAGATGTTCAACCACTATGTCGCTCATTGAAAGAAAAAAAACAAGCTTGTGACATTTCTTAAAACACAATGAACTGCATTTAGTTTTATCAGAAACAGATGTGAATGTGGCACTTGAATATAGTAATGTTTTATTAAGTTGGTCATTGTACAGATTTTAAAATCTTGAATAAAAGTGGTAAATGGTCTGCATTTATATAGCATTTTCACAGACCCGATGGCCACCAAAGCGCTTTACATATTTGCCTCACACTCACCCATTCACTCACTCACTCATCCATACACCGATGGTGGTGTCAGCCATGCAAGGCGCCATCCAGCTCGTCGGGAGCAGCTGGGGTTAGGTGTCTTGCTCATGGACACCTCGACACTTGGTCAACGGGGGATCGAACCACCAACCTTTCGGTTTGTAGACAATCTACATGAACCACTGAGCCACTGCCGCCCAGTGAGTATCAATTTCAAAGTCAAAAATTAAAAGTATCAATTTCTTTCAAAAACAAAATCTGGTTTCACTTTATTTTGATGGTTTCTTTGACACATTCTGTTGACTATAAGTACCGACTATTACACCTACATGTCTACTAACTCTAAATAGAGTGGTAGACTGGTAGGGTTCGTGTTAGAAAAAGTTGACATGTACTTGCAAAGTTATAGTCTGTAGAATGTCTGTTGGGGAGCATCACAGTTTTAGCAGTTTAAAGATTTAGCAGATATTTAGCAGACAGTCTACTACTAATACTCTAATAAGAATAAGTTGACACATAGTTGCAAAGTTACTTATAGTCAACAGAATGTTCAAAAGGGACCATCTAAATAAAGTGTTACCAAACATCTTACTGACCCCAAACCTTTGAACGGAAGTGTAAGTTAAGCTTAATTAACAATTAACAGCACTTGTAGTATAATGTTGATTACCACAAAAACATTGTCTTGGACTTGTACCTCCTTTTTTTAACAAAGCAAAAATCTGTGTTACAGTGAGCCACTTGCAGTTGAAGTGTATAATTTCAGTAAATACTAAATGATCCTATTCCAAGTAACCTTGCTTTTTCTTGTATTGAACACATCTTCACCTTCAAAGTCAAAAACACAATTATATATTTTGAGGTACTATCTTGCTGGGTTATAATTTTAAAAATGTTATTTTTATTACACATTTCTGCCATATGATTACATGACCGCAAAAAAAAAAAAAAAAAAAAAACAGAAATCTGCCATGTCCTGAGGGCAGCAGACAGTCTCTGTTTGGGAGGGCAAGCAGCACGCCTATCATTCACTTTCCTACATCCATACTGAGAAACAGAGTTTGACATTTTGGGGGCAGTTGATTGAACGATAAAAAAAGACCAAGAGAAGGAGATAGATCGTTGATTGTAGGATGTTTAGTGGTCCAGGGGTTTTTGAGAGACCAGATGATCCTCACAGAATCAAGGATAGCAAAGAAAACACACAAATACACACAGTGCAGGTAATTTATAATGCCAGACTATCAGTGTTGTCATGATAATAATCCTCCATAATCCTATTCTAATGCGACTCTGGAAAAGAACATATGGCATATTAATCAAACGCTAGTTAAACAGACAGTGTCATACAGTACAAGAGCTGAAGGTCAGCTATCAAGGCTGAACACCCAGTATTAATTCATATTAACCCGCCCCAACCCCCCCCCCCACCCCCCAAAAAAATGTTCTGCCTTCACCAATGTCGAGTTCTGATCCAGTCAGGGGTGTTTTGTCCGATGAGGTCAGGGAGGTATCCTTTAATTAAAAATGTAATAAAAAAATATTTTTAAAGTAATACTCAGTGACACACAGTAGGATATCATAAATTCTAGTCACATTAGCATCGAATGAATCAAAAAGCCTGTCAGGGAGCCGATTTTAATAGTGAGTGCTCTGCTGTTTCAATAAAATTATAAATAAAATAATGATTAGATGTTTTTTTGATAACCACTTTGCTCTCAGAAACGCTGTATCTCTTTGACTGCAACTATCATTACACTAGTGGTGTTAACAGAGGATTTGATTATTTGATTTTGATTATTTGAGCAAAAAGAGGTAACAATAATAATAATAATAATAATATCAATGGCAAGTAAACACAAATTAGAGATGTATTATACAGATGTATTTTGTAAAATACACAAAGGCTATCTTTTTTGGTTATCATGTAAAATAAAATCTTTTTTTTGGCTACTGGTATGAATGAAGTCTTATACTTATGTAAGTGAACATGTTTTTAAACAAATTTTTCAAAATCACCATTTGCATTCAGAACTTTTAAATGAAATTTCTGAGTGCCACTCTTTAAACTTCATATACAAACACAATGTTCCATAAATAGCACTAGTTCACTTTTAAGATGCCTTTAACCCAGGGCTGCCACTGTTTTTCACACGCTCTGGAGCATTTTTATGGGTGATCTCCTCTCCTCTGAGCCAAATAAGTATGCTATACCATAGAGGACCTTAATGGGTCCCTCTCATTTCAATAATCTACCACACGCCAGTGGATCCACCACATTTAATTTCAGAATCTGTCATCCAAACATTTATGGTAGATTAGAGGCAAGACACAAAAAATATGTTGTGGAAAATTATTCTATACACAATAACCAACTGTTTCTTTAACATTTAATGAAGTATAAAAAGAGTCATCAACACGTTGTATCACTTTTACAGACTGGCCTCTTAAATTCCGCACACAAACACACAGTATCCTAAGCCACACATGCGCACACACACTCACGCACAAACTCCAGAGAGAGAAACATCTTCTTTATGAGGATGAGTAATGAGTTGACTAGTCAGGAACAAAGCTCTGACCCATGTTGTGAGCAATTAGATTAAAGAAACGCAGCAATTTGCTTTAATTACATGTCCCACACTCCCCCCTCAGGAGCGAAGGAGTGAGAAAACGAGGGAGTGAAACACTCAAGAGGACGAATGACTACACATGCAGTAAAGATAAGCTCAAAATGGCAAGAATGAGAGTATGGAGAGAATATAACTAGCTGAAAGCTGTCTGCCTTCAGTTCAATATGAAAAAAGAACAGCAAGTTTGACTTGCGCACCTGTGGCAAATTTTTTGTAAAACACCAAATACGTTGCATCGTGCACATTCCGCGACATTTTCAAAGTTAAATGTTCAGTGAGTGGCGCTAAAAGCGTGTTTAGTTTTTTTCCATAAAATATGTGAATTACGTGAATATGACAACGTTTTATTATGAGTTTGTACGTATCGCTGCAGTTCTGAATTGAAATGTCTGGTGAGTGGCGCAAAAAGATTAAATTAATTAATCATGACTCGTCTTCACGGGATTTGTACTCGAGATCTCTGTTTCGCAAGTACAAGTCTGTACCAACTGAGCTACTAAGCAAGCATATTGTTGGTAAAACTGAACATAATGGAGCTGGTTAGGTGATGCAAACTCAAAAATATATTCGTTTACAGATCATAGCACTTACTTACGATATATCATATCGTATAGCCGCATTTAGCAGATTAGAGATAGACGATAACATATTGTGCTATTTGAGATATGTTATATAGTATATATCGCCTTAAGCGACATATGTATTAATGGGTGAACTATTCTTTAACAGATGACCTGAGGTCAATGATGTCTGTACTTTTCATGAAATGCACAGTGTGGTAAAGATTCATTGCTGTAATGACATAATAAATTACAGCTCCTCATGTGGTCTCTTGAAACCCCTTTTGCTATCTTCACATATTAAATACGTAGTCATCGGGGACATAATCAAATCATCGCCACGGATACCAAGCATGTTATTGGAATGTGAGGACCCCTGGCTGTGGCGTAGTCTTCTTAATAAACAGTAATGTGAATTTTGTACGGCCCCTGACCTTGTAGGGCTTTTCTCCTGGATGTTGAGTGCCAGAAAGAGAGTGTGAAAGAGATGAGGGATATGGGTTATTTCATTAGCGGAGCTTGTCTTATGCTGATGCAGGGCATAATTAGCCGCTAACTGTCTACGAGAGCAGTCCTTTTTTCTCTGACCACCACTCTAATTGCTGGATCCTTTTTTTTCCCCCCGACCAGCCCACAGTGCCATAGTTAATTAAAATTCCTCCCTTTTACCTCTTGATCCAGAGCAAATGGATGAGAGAGAAAAAGTGAGAGGGAAATACATAGTTATGGGACCTGAAATGAACCTCCTCTTGTTTCAGAGAGCACCCGAGAAATAGAAACAATGGGAGAGTGATATTGAGAAGCTAAATGATCCCTCCCACTATTATCGCTCGGTCTGTTTGTTATTTGACCTTGACAGCAGCTGTTGAACTCAACTTAGCTGTCCCACAGGTGCTAAACATGCTAATGCATCGACACTATAGGGATGAAAACCATGAGGAATTAAATGATTCTAGAGAAGTGGTTCTCAACCAGGGGGCTGGAGCCAATTAGGGGGCCTCTGGAAATTCTCAAGAGGCCCTCAGGGTGACTTAAAGTGATTTGAAATAAGCCAAATCAAGACATTTCTTCATTATTATTATTTAAATATGTTCCTTGAGGTTCACTTATAATATATTTAAAGTTTTATATATATATTATATATATATACAGCGGCTGTTATGATTGGTTGTCATTGCATAGGAAACAGTTACCATGCCCACTAGCTATTGCACATGTTTTGAAAACATCATCCAAAAAAAAAAAAAAAAAAAAAATAGAGACAAAGCATTATGAAATAGTTTACTTACAATTAGCTAAGTAGCTGCTGTCAGATCCAATACAGCTGACTTCATCTGTCAACAAAAAATCCTTTGCAAACTCACCATTACACTTTGTTGTTTACACATCAATCTGGAGTCAAAAGGTGGTGGAAGGTGTGTAATAGCGCCCCTACCATATGTAAAAACAGGGATTGGCATTAAAGGGATAGTTCACCCCAAAGTGAAAATCCTATCAGTAATTAATTACTCACCCTCATGTTGTTCCAATCCCGTAAGACTTTCGTTCATTTTCAGAACACAAATTAAGATATTTTTTTATTAAATCTGAGAGCTGGATCACTCCTCCATAGGCTTCTAAGGGATTGAAACTTTCCGGCCCAGAAACGTTATTAAAGAAATCGTTAAAATAGTCCAAGTGACTACAGTGGCTCAATCTTAAGTTTATCAAGCAACGAGAATACTTTTTGAGTGCAACAAAACAAACAAAAATAACGACTTTATTCAAGTATTCATCTCCTTCTCTGTGGGCCGAGAGAGAGAGAGAGAGAGAGAGAGAGAGAGAGAGAGAGAGAGAGAGAGAGAGAGAGAGAGAGAGAGAGAGAGAGAGAGAGAGGAGAGAGAGAGAGAGAGAGAGAGAGAGAGAGAGAGAGAGATTCACGTAGTGTAATTACGTAGCGCATCTGTGTTGTACGTCACACGTAGGGTCACTATTGGCCGACGCTGGTCATGTGTGTGATGCGTGTGACGTTATTTTTGTTCGTTTTTTGCACTCAAAAAGTATTCTCGTCGCTTGATTAAGTTAAGATGGAGCCACTGTAGTCAAATGTTTATCAAAAATATCGGTAACACTTTATTTTGATGGTCCCTTTTGAACATTCTGGTGACTATAAGTAACTTTGTAACTACATGTCAACTAACTCTCATTAGAATATCAGTAGACTGTCTGCTTAATATCTGATAACTCTTTATTGTGATGGTCCTCCAACAGACAGCCTACTGACTATAAGTAACTACTCAACTACATGTCAACTTATTCTAACCCTAACCCTACCAGTCTACTAATAGTCTACTAACACTTTAATGAGAGTTAGTAGACATGTAAGTGCAACCAGTACCGCTGCTAGTCATTTTGGTGCCCTAAGCATAATTCCTTTATGATGACGAACAGAATGTGTTAACAGAATGTGTTAAAGGGACCATCCAAATAAAGTGAAACCAAAATATCTTAATTTGTGTTCCGAAGATGAACGAAAGTCTTACGGGGTTGGAACAACATGAAGGTGAGTAATTAATGACATAGTTTTTCATTTTGGGGTGAACTATCCCTTTAAAATTCAATCAATGGTGAGGAAGAGTTATCATAAATGACATAAATTTCCATCAGTGGCGGATTAGAATTCCATTCGATTCTTGTGTTGTTTTATATATCATTATAAAATGAATACACATTATAAATAAAAAATATTAAAAATATATATATATATTAGGGATGCACCGATACCACTTTTTCCAGACCGAGTCCGATACCGATACTTTCATATTTGGTACTCGCCGATACCGATACCGTAACCGATACCTGTATTATTAATTTTCAATTAATTTTCAATTCATGCATTTGTAATTTTTAAATGTATTGGTAGAGAAACCAAAATAATATAAATCATATTAGTTGTTTATTAAATTTAAACTTAATTAGCTCAACAAATATATATTTCATGCACTGCATATTCATTACTGTATAAACTAAATATATATATGGATCTTTTTGTAAAGTTGATAGAGGTAGCCTAGCCAAGAGCAGAGAGTAATTTATTTGTCCTTTGTTTGATTAACATTAAAAACAGCAGCAGATTTATTAAAGTGCCGCCCCTTTAAGCCCGAACGCACAAACGCACTGACACATTTGAATTATACTACTGTCTACGTTCACTTGAGATATATAACAGACTTTTTTACTAGGATACTCGCCAAGACAGGTGTTTTTACATAGTTTTGTGTGAATTCGTCCGTACAAGCGCAATGCGTGAAAGACTTCCATTCAGTATTCGCGCGCTGTCTGGTGGTTTTCGGGGCGCGCGCTGTGGATGTTTGAAGTTCATGGAAATTCTTGACCTGCAAATGTCCTGTAATAATGTAGGCAACCACTCGTTAAACATAAGTAAGGTAACAGTTCATGTTTTACTTACAGATACGATTTAGTTTTAATCCAAATAACACGTGCTGAGTGAACGATCCGCAATCAACAGCATTCAACAGAAGTGCGCTCTCTCTCTCTCTCTCTCTCTCTCCTCTCTCTCTCTCTCTCTCTCTCTCTCTCTCTCTCTCTCTCTCTCTCTCTCTCTCGCGCGCTCTCTCTCTCTCGCTCGCTCTCTCTCTCTCTCTCTCTCATCAGTTAACGTTATTAATAAGCTACATGCCTCGTTTTACTTGATTTGCCATTGACATCCGACTGAACTACAAACTTTCCACTGACGTCTGAGAAAAAACGATGCGCTCGACCAGCTCGCGCGTCTGTGTCGTAGCGCGCTCAATCCTCTGCGTGTTTTTCTCTTAATCAGCTTGCGCACCATATAGTTATATAGGCGTCGCGTTAATATATTCTGTTTAATATTCCACTGATAAGATACATTTATTTCATATACAGCCTTCTTTTTTTATCCCCATTATAATTTCTGACACTGTACACATGTTGCCTGGTATCGGTTGTTGGTATCGGGGCATTTTTACGAGTACGAGTACAAGTTACATGAGCTCAGTATCGGGCCCGATACCGATACTGGTATCGGTATCGGTGCATCCCTAATATATATATATATATATATATATATATATATATATATATATATATATATATATATATATATATATATATATATATATATATATATATATATATATATATATATATATATAATATGGTAATGGTATATATAACATGGTAACATTCTGTTATTCTTAAAACAAACTCAAGTACAATGTAAGATGATTTTTTTTAAAGTCAAATATGAGCAAAAGTAATAACTTGCAGTGAGTGTTCATTTTTTAGCCTGTCAGTGTGTCAGATGCTTTAGTAACCTTTTAGAATAATTCAATGAGTAAGTGAACAGTTTTATGCCGCCGAGTTCATCTGTGACTTGAGACTATTTTTGAGCAATTCATTCAAATGACCTGGCTCATATTTTGTTCACGAATCAAACTACATTGCAACCAGTGGTGACAGCATACAGAAAGATGTACATCTACTGTTATTCATTGTATTAGCTTCCTGTATTTGTTTTTAACATAATCACAACAACCATGCTTGTCAATCTCTTGGCTTTCAGCCACTCAGGCTCCAACACACAGGGGACGACTGTATGCGTCAGTGTTCAAGAGTATTAACTTATCTTTCTCGTACTATTTAGATCCCACATCTGTACGTGAGAACGTTAGTGTGCTGTATTATTTTTATTTTTTTTGCAGATCAAAGAGGTCAAGCCTACTCCCCGCTCCGAGCGATGATGTGTTCATTCCCTCCAACCCACTCCACTCCCACCCACGTCACGCACCAGTGCTATGATACATTCATTACTGAGAAACAAAGAGAGGAAAGGCAAGGGGGGCTAAAAAAATGTATATCATATACAGCATCATACACTGTATGCTTTAGCCAGGTAGCACATATTCCTGGATCAAAGCCCTTTGTTGGTCTTGGAACAACATTTCCATAAAGCAATCATACATTTCCCATCCCAGGCTCTTAGTTAACAAAGAGACCAACCAATGTTTTATTGTTAATCAAGTTTTAATTAATGAATTATTTAACATATTTCAGTTCACTGATGATGATCTAGTGATATTGCCTCTTATTTGGTTTAAAATGTTGATCAAGCTCTAGCAACAGCACAAACTCTAAATGTAAAATCTGAACATAAATGTTGTTCCAGGATCATATTGTCAATCTAAGAACACACTTAACCATGACGCTTATATAGATGGCTGCAGTTTAAAAGCTCACGTGGGTACATTTTTATTGGACAGCTGGACAGATGTGCTGCTAATATCCCTCTCTGTCCAGCACTGACCATTTCACACGGCAAGCCACAGTCATGCTGAGACACATCTGGAACAGGACTTGTTCCACCAGCGAGGGTCCATCTCTCTCTCTCTCTCTCTCTCTCTCTCTCTCTCTCTCTCTCTCTCTCTCTCTCTCTCTCTCTCTCTCTCTCTCTCTCTCTCTCTCTCTCTCTCTCTCTCTCTCTCTCTCTCTCTCTCTCTCTCTCTCTCTCTCTCTCTCTCTCTCCTCTCTCTCTCTCTCTCTCTCTCTCTCTCTCTCTCTCTCCTCTCTCTCTCTCTCTCTCTCTCTCTCTCTCTCACAAACACACATTAACACACACCAAATGTCAAACTCAATTTCCCTCATTTAGGCTCATCTTCCCTGACTCATAAGGTCTTTCCCTAAGCATCCAAGATCTTAATTATGGTAATACTTTCACCCACTGGGCTGCTGAGGCAAATACATAACACACACACACACACACACACACACACACACACACACACACACACACACACACACACACACACACACACACACACACACACACACACACACACACACACACACACACACACACACACACACACGTCAAGGTTTTGCTAGCTAGCATTGCATTGTTAACCCTTGCTGGTAGATGCCATAACTACACCATCTGGCAGCAAAGAACATTTTTCTCCATTCACAGCCATTCAAAATTAGCTGTGTATTCTGCCAAAATTTAAATCAGAAATATTTCATTATCATATTATAGCAGATGTTTTGCCAGTGCCCAACTGGTTTAGAGAGGATCTTTAAAGCGATAAAGTGGCTAAGAGTTTCACTGTCTGCTGCGTTTCACATAACAGCTCAGGATAATCAATAGTGAGAAATTAGCTCTAGAGAATTTTGTCACATGACATTTACGGCTCAGGTGATTGGGTCAAAAACAAACTGCCATGAAATTAAGCGCTGTATAAAGTTCAACATAAGCCTTTACTATTTATATACTTTGTAGTTTATTTTGAGAAACATGATATAACATTAATGTTACATGAAAAGAGTTGCTACTGCTGTAAAAAGACAATTTTGCAAGCATTAGCGGAACTAAATGTGTTAGAATAGACACTAAATACGTCATCGTTGACATTGGTGAATCCGGCCAATCATAAAATAACTGTGACATCATCGTGCAGAGCTGTGCAGCTGTCCTGGAGAAGCCAGATAGCCAGCCGATGCTTTCGAATAGCTCTTTCGGTACTTTGGCAAATGACAGTGACATGGTGTCGTCTACAAAAAAAAAATGTCTAACCAGCATGCACTGCTTCAGGTCAGATGCTGGTCATCTGCGCAGAGCCCCATGAAGTCAAACACATAGAGAGAAATCAGTTACAGACTCAGGTGATGGGCTCAAAAACAATCTGCCGGTGCAACTGAGTGCCCATGAGCAAAGATGGAGATTTGAAATCATATTTTCAGGGATCCAGCAATGATTTCGTAGTTAACATAATGCTAACCGATAGCTATCTAGCTATTTTAGATCTCCTTGGAAAAAACACACAATACAAATGTGGCGTTTTACAGCAAAAATAGAGGCATAGTGCCAAAAGAACGTGTCAAAGAAAAACAGGAGTAGGCAGCGATGTTAGGACGGTCCCCCCCAGAGACAAAAAGAATCAGTAAGTGGGAATTCACATAGTCTTCCATGAACCGGACCCCTACTTGGCAGCAGAGGACTCTCTAAGGACTGCTGTGACAATTCCACAGTATTGATTTTTGGTCTAGCAAGCTTGTATCTGCTGAGACTCTACAGTAAGGCTTCTGAATTGGGGAAGTTGTCTGTTTGTGTTCGAGTCACCACATGTGTGTGTGTCGCTTTAATGGCCTCTCAAGCCGTCACCGAGTTAAAAACAATTTCATTGAGGGCAGGACAGGAGATGAGAGGAGGGGGTGGACAGATATCAGACATACTCACAATGTTATGTGGATAGAGCTGTGGATTTCTCTCTGGAGGAGTGAGTAAAAGCCCTGAGTGTTTCGATGTTGGGTATTCGGGCAGAGATAGATAAACAGTTCTGTTCTCTAAGGCCTACCATTACTGGAATCAGTTTAATCAGTAACCGTAGGCCACAAATTACTTGACAGATTCTGTATAAACTTCCCAGGGATCTCAAAGATAATTCTCCAAACTTTTTGTGATTACAGTTCCTTTTTTTTCTCAGTCTTGTTTAAATGTGTCACAGGTCACATTTTAGCACAAAATCAGAATTTGTTGTTGTTGTTTTAGCATAAAGAAAATCAAGTCTATTTTAAGACCATTAAAGTTCATCGAAACATGAAAATGTAATCCTACTAATCCTTTAGGATTTAATGGTCCTAAAAATAGACTTCATTTTCTTTATGCACTTCCTTTGACTTTGGAGTGAAATATGCAGCGCAGTCTCATCCCAAGAAGTCATATACTGACGTCTTGGGACGTCTTTTGACCATACGTCAATATCCGCCTTTTTAGGGTACCCTTAAACGTCGGTTAGATGACGTTATCGGATCCTAACTCTACCCCAGACCTAAACCTACCCCTAAACCTACCCCGTCACCTACTGACGTTAAAGGTAAAGCGTCAGTTGTATGACGTCCCAGGATCGTCATTTACCGACGTTTAAGGGTACCCTAAAAAGGCGGATATTGACGTATGGTCAAAAGGCGTCCCAAGACGTCAATATATGACTTCTTGGGATGAGACTGTGTTAAAATATGACCCATTTTGTTATGTGATATTCACCCTCTTGTTGTTTTTGGATGAGACAAATTATTTTTAAACCCGGCTCTGTCAACTTCTGTATATAACATGGTCTCTAAATTAACCTTGTGTACCTATGAATTCAGTCAGATGGCATTCCCATTAGAAATGACCAATCAGGTGAACCCAAAGTCTCAGGAATAATAATTCTGAAAGGCCACACTGCAAAAGAAAAACCGATGTTCTGACCCCAGGGAGGGCCAATGAGTAAGTGAGGAGAGTGAGATGAGTAAGGTTCATTAGCATAATTACAGCTCTAGGAAAGTTTTGGTTTGATTAATGGTCGACACTCACGCTCTGACACTGGAAAACCGAGGCACGTAATTTGTTGGGTGTCATGTGGGGATTCTTGGTCTTCCGAACACAGCATCGGAATCGCTTTCATCTTGTACACACAGTCTCCCTAACATTATTTTTCACCTAAATCACACACACGCACAAATTTCATTTAAAAAAGTATACATTTTAACAAGTAAAAAAAAAAAAATACAAAAACACCCACACATAAACACACACATTTTAATTACACAGACTTTGTCATAATCATAATAAAACCAGAAATATTCAAAACATATATTTTACAAAGTAATCAAATACACACATACTGATATGAAAACCATTAGGACTGATGCCGGGTTTAGACTACACGGTATCAGCTCGATTTTGGAACGATATGGTGGCTGTCGTGGTGAATATGAATAGGACATATGAATCGATTGTTTTATCTCGTATAATGTGTCATAGTGGTTCCGTTCACAGCTTTCAAAATGGCAAAATCAAAAGAGAGACGGTATCTGTGCTGCTAGGTTGAATTTGAGGAAAGCTATGGCAATACCTTTTTTTTAAGGGTTTAAATATCATGTAGTCTGAGCCCAGCATATAACAAACACACACACTCAGACACATATTCTGTGATAACATCTGAATATGAATGCCACATAAGATAAAATTATCAAATAAAGTAGCAATTAAGAATAATAGCACAAGCATTATTTTTGCCAAAAAAAACAGAAAGAAAAAAACAAGAACCCTAATTTGGTACTAACTGAAATATCATTCAAAATTAAGATGAAAGTATTACGTGTTTGGTTGTTAAACATTAGTGTAACATTTAATGTGTTAAACTACACCTGTGTGTGTGTATCTTGCTAGGAAGGACACATGGGTGAACTTGAGCATATCTTGAGTCCATGCATCCACTAATATGACCTTTGCTCCAATTGATTAAAAGTAAAAACACCATGTTCTCTGAGGTCCATGATTCATGGGCCCCGCTTAATCAGTAACTGCAGGCCACAAAGTAGATACCAGCTTCACACAGATTTCAAAGATAATTCTCCAAATTTCCTATGAACACAGATCCTTTTTTTCATTCACCCTCATCTCAGTTAAAAAAAAAAGAACTTAGTGAATCTTATGAACATATGCATTCACATTAAATTATATTATCAAAATGATATATTGTGTAAATTGTTGATTCTTTATTACTTTTAATAATATGTTATACAATTATATTTTACTGGCATATTAGGCATTATATTGTATTTTAATACAGCTTAAATGTAATTACAAATAAAAAACTATAAGAACATTAGAAAAAACTGCATTGTTTGTTCTGAATAAAAGCAAACATGTTCTCTTACGAGAGGTTCTCTCGTATTGCGTAAGCTAGCTTACGCTACGGGAAAGATTCCATCTTTCTGAGAAATTGAAGCCAAAAATTATCCTATAATTTTGTATCCATTGTCAACGCAGTTCAGCTGCAGCAGACCATGAGAAGGCTAGCTAGCCGCTCATTGGTTCGCTCACGGAGAACTGCTTAAGCCTATGAGGGAGCGCGGATGAACCCGCGACCAATGAGAGTCTGACTCGCTCTCCCTACGTCACCGCCCCGAAGCGGGCGTGGACGAGGCTATAAATACCCCGAATAGGCTGAATAAATCTGATTTTTTCATCCTTCAGCGACGCACCTGCATCTGCTGATCCTGAGAGAGAAGCCGCCGTCGTTTGAAAAGGCACCTTCTAGCGAGCGTTTGGGAGACTGAGGAAGCCGGCCGTCTTCGCCACCTTCAGCCGTCCTGTGAGCTAGCGCCATCCGACGGAGCGTATCCTTTTACTCAGAGCTTTTATAAAAAAAAAAAAAAAAATCCTATTGTATCTAAAAGAGCGAGCGTCTTTTTAAAGATGTCTCGAAATTCCTGCGGCTCCTGCCGCGCTCCTCTCGAGGCTGGAGACCGCCATGTCATCTGCGCCGTTTGCCTCGGACCGGAGCACGCTGAAGTCGCCCTCGCCGACGGCGGCTGCGACTTCTGTGATTCTATGCCTATGTTGACCCTGCGGGCTCGACTGTTGGCTGCTAAAAGCGCTCCCAAGCCACCTCTGTCTGCGCCGCGGAAGAAGAAACGCCGCGCCCAGAGGCCGCCGGAGCCCCAGCAAGAAGCGTTCATCCCGCCGGAGCCTGTAGCCTCCCGCTCTCCTTCTCCGCCGCTTCCGGACGAACAGTTGCCGCCGAGTGGCCGCTCTGTTGCCTCCGATGACGCCGCGGACATCAAGGACTCATGTTCGCTTCTCGCTTCCGACAGTGAGGATTGGTCCGGTTCTCAGGTCTCCGCTCTCTGCCAGGTCTAGCTCTGATTCTTCCACCCCGCTCCGCGTTGTGGACGGAGCCGCAGAGAAGGGCTACCTCACCATCCCGCCGGTTGAACACTTGGTCGCCGCACACTTATGCCCGCCCTCTGCTAGATGGCGCTCATCACCTGTGCTTCCCTCGAAAGCCTGCAGAGCGACTTCAAGTTTTCACGGCCGCGTATACTCAGCCGCCGGCCAGGCAGCGTCTGCGCTTCACTCGATGTCTGTGCTGCAAATCCTGCAGGGCGATTTGCTGCGTGAGTGGGATGAGGGCGGTAAGAACCCCCCGTCAGTCGCGGATTTGAGAAGCGCCACGGACCTTGCCCTTCGCGCTACAAAGTCTGCTGCTCTAGCCTTGGGGAAATGCATGGCCGCCATCTGCGTGTCTGAGAGACACCTATGGCTCACTCTCGCCGACATGGGAGATTCCGAGCGCGCCGCCTTTCTCAACGCCCCGCTCTCTCCAGCCGGCCTCTTCGGATCCGCTGTCACGGGTATCGTCGACCGCTTCTCCGAAGTACAGAAAGCCTCGCAGGCCATGGACCTCTTCCTGCCTCGTCGCGCTAGCTCCTCTGCAGGCCGCCCACGTGATCGGCCTCCTGCACGAGCCCCACCCCAGCGCACAGCTCAGCACAACCAGACTGCTCAACGACGCCAGGGCGGCCGCCCGCGTTCCCGCTCCGACAGCCGCCACAGGCCGCCGCCTCCTCGGGGGCCTCGGCCTAGAATCACGCTGAAACCTGAGCAACCAAAGTCTGCCTAGCACAGCTGAGAAGAAAAAGACGGCGCTCTCCCGCTGCGGCCGGACCGCCGTCAAAGCTCTGCCCTCTGTTAGTCCCCGCCCAGGCGGTTACTACAGCAGTGTTTTCTGCCATAACCAAGCCGGTCTCCCTTCCCGCTTGCATGAGCACAAACGCCGTTTTCACGGCGACCCAGAGAAATCTCAAAAAGAGCATAAAAGCCTCTTGTGTACGAAATGTGCCCGCAACACTGTGTTCACTCATACACAAAAGCACTCCAGTTCCCCTGTCTCACACAGAGTCCACTCTCATAAAACGGGCCAAGCCCCTTCGAGTCCCAGAGTACATAAGCGCGCCCACGAGCCCGTGTGCGCGTCCCACCTCTGCTCACTCTGTTACAGGGCCCTTAAGCTCCTCTCCAAGTGTAAGTCCCGCTGTTATAAGCACTATCAGCGCGCTCACGCAGCCCGCGAAGTGCGACAATGGGGACCATGTAGCCATTCACCCCCTAGCGTCACGCTTCAAGGCGTGGAAAGCTATTCCGGGAATCTCCCAGTGGGTGTTAAACACAATAAAGCTAGGCTATCGCTTACAGTTTCGTCGCCGCCCCCCTCGCTTCCGAGCGCGGCTAGAAACTACGGTGAACCCAGAAGCAGTGTCACTGCTCCGTTCAGAGATAGCAAGTCTGTTGTGCAAGAAGGCTATAGAGAGGGTGCCTCTGGCTATGAGCGAGTCGGGGTTCTACGGCCGTTATTTTCTTGTTCCCAAGAAAGACGGCGGTCTCAGACCAATATTAGACCTCAGATTTTTGAACAAAGCTCTCATAAAGAGACCGTTCAAAATGCTCACTATCAGAAAACTCCTCGCGCATGTGCGCCAGGGGGACTGGCTCATATCACTAGATCTGAAGGATGCATACTTCCAGATCCAGATAAATCCCCTTCACAGGCCATTCTTACGTTTCGCCTTCGAAGGCCAGGTTTATCAATACACCGTCCTCCCGTTCGGCCTATCCTTGGCACCCCGTACGTTCACGAAGTGCATGGATACGGCGCTCGCCCCCCTGCGGAGTCAGGGGCTGCGAATTCTGAACTACTTGGACGATTGGCTGATTCTGGCACAGTCTCAGGAGGAGTTACTGTCTCATCGTACAGTTCTCCTCGACCATCTGAAAGCTTTGGGCCTCTCTGTCAACTGGACAAAGAGCGTACTACAACCCAGTCAGACTATCTCCTTCTTGGGTAGACATGTGCCGGTATTCGGTAATGCGATAAATCGCGGTAATGAATATGCACGATATTGTTATCGCGGGCACTTCAAAATACCGTGAAAAATAATAGATCCGAATTTAGATTTTTAGAATGCGCATTAGCTTATTTTCCATCAACCGTTAAAAGCCAACTGCGTCTATGCTGCGCAAAACACGTGCGCACTCTGATGTAAACAATCCCCACATAAGCACTGTGTTCATGCGGCGCAGTGCGCGCTCTAGTCTAATGTAAACAATCCTCGCATGGAGAAGAAGCATGGCGGAAAGAGGAACGCTGCCGACGATTTATCTCCTTTCTAAAAGCAGAACTGCTATGAAGGTAAAAGAGTAGCTACACTCGAGAACACGTAGATGTGAAATTGAGAACTTCATAGCATTTAGCTTGAGACTCACGCAATCAACACTTTTCACATGCTCTCACGCTACACATCCATTTTCTCACGCAGAGAAAAATCGCGGAGCAAAGAGGACACTGACACCGAGACTAGAGAGCAGGTTACTTTTTATATGAAAAAAATTCTCAGCTCTCAGGTTCTGTCCATTTTATTACGAAATGCAGACAATAAATACCGCTTTGGCGCTTGTAAATGTGACGTGACAGATCACTGTAGCACCTTAGTTCAAGTGAGCCGATCATCTGTTACTTTTTATTTAAAGATATAGTACAACTTCCCGAAAGGTATTTATGCCTCATACATAATAGATCAATCAGTGTTTTTCAATCACGGAAAGAGGTCAATAAAACTGCAGGAGAACAATCGTCACAGAACGTTACATTTACCTCAGGAAAGCCATTTAATTACCAGCACGTTAGTTGACTAGAAAAAATAGAGGAGAATTTTTCGCTAAATATGTGCACTACATTATATATTTATTATATTTTTACTTATGTCATTAGGCTACATAATTGTTATTATAATGAAAACCACATTATATTTAATTTGTTAATTTTAACCTTTAATACCAGTTGATAGGGCTTGCTGTATGTTTACAGAATTATGTGAGATATATTTTTTCTTGAGAAAAATGTACATGTAGGCTATCTACTGTAGCCTACCTAATATTTATCCAAATGAGTTAAGACTGAAATCAAATCAAGAATTGAACTGAAATCGTGAAAATTGTGTTAAGCAATAATACAAACAGTAGCCTACCAGTCACTGTACCATGTACACATTGTAACATGTTGTCACTAAACTTAATAAAATTCTGTTTAGTTACCAAATGTTTTGACAATCACAATTACACCTATTGTGATGCAAGTTGTTTTTTTTTAGATCCCCTCCAATCCATCTGTTTCTCTTATGTAAAAAAAATATCGTGATAATACCGTATACCGTGATAAAAGCTCAATCAATTAATCGCAGCATGAAAATTTGATACCGGCACATGCCTATTCTTGGGTATAGAGCTGGACTCGGTCACGATGACGGCGCGTCTATCGACGCAGCGCGCGCACCGTGTGCAGCGCCTCGCCGCATCTTTTCAGATGAACAGACTCACGCCTTTGAAAACTTTTCAGAGAGCGTTGGGTTGTATGGCCTCAGCCTCTGCGGTGCTCCAGCTGGGGTTACTGCGCATGCGCCCGCTTCAGCTCTGGTTGAAGAGCCGTGTGTCTCACCGAGCGTGGACCTCGGGCCACCAGCTGATAAGGGTAACGCAGACCTGTATTACAGCTCTGCAGCCATGGTTAGTGGCAGAATGGTTTCAGCGCGGCGTCTCCATGGGGACTGTTTCATGCCGAATAGTCATCTCGACAGACGCCTCCAACACGGGGTGGGGGGCGGTCTGCGAGGGCTCACCGGCCTTCGGCCCTTGGTCAGCTCAAGAGAGCCTCCTACACATAAACTGTTTGGAGATGTTGGCGGTCGAGAACGCGCTCAGGCGGTTTCTCCCGCGCATTCAGGGCCATCATGTGCTGATCCGTTCGGACAATATGTCCGTGGTCTCCTATCTAAACCGTCAGGGCGGAGTCAGATCCAGGAATCTTTTCCGGCTGACAGAGCGCATTCTAGTTTGGTCTCAGTGTCACCTGCTCTCGCTCAGAGCGTCGCACGTGCCGGGACAGCTGAACGACGGTCCAGACAGCCTGTCCAGGAACCCCATTCCCCCCGGGGAATGGTCCCTGCACCCTCTTACAGTCCAGAAACTGTGGCGTCTATTCGGCAGAGCAGAGGTGGACCTCTTTGCCTCGGCGGAGAACACCCACTGCCCAATATTTTTCTCAAGGAGCGAGGACGCGCTAGCCCAAACCTGGCCCAGCCGCCCGCTTTATGCCTTCCCTCCGGTCTCTCTGTTACCACAGGTGCTTCAGAGAATCAGAGAAGCGCAGCACTCGGTGCTCCTCATAGCCCCGCACTGGGAGGGTCAGACTTGGTTTCCGGAGCTCACGCAGCTGTCTCAGACAGCGCCGTGGCCCATTCCAGTCAGAGCAGATCTCCTCTCTCAAGCTCGCGGCTCGATCTGGCATCCCCACCCAGAGCGCTGGGCGCTTCACGCGTGGGTGATCAACGATACTACCGTTGCTTTGCCAGAGGGAGTGATTAACACGATCATACAGGCTAGAGCGGCTTCTACCAGAAGGCTCTATGCGTCAAAATGGTCTGTGTTCTCGAAGTGGTGCACAGATAGGGGTCTGGAACCGCGGTTATGCGAGGTTCCCTCCTTACTAAATTTTCTCCAAGAGATGCTGGACAAGGGCAGATCCCCGTCCACTCTCAAGGTATATGTGGCAGCCGTCGCGGCGTTTGCTGAACCCCGACGCGGCCAGTCACTGGGCAAAGACGGGCTGGTAGTCCGCTTCCTCAGGGGAGCTAGAAGGATGAATCCCCCGCGCCCCCCTTCGGTGCCGATCTGGGACCTTTCCATAGTTCTTGATGCTATGAAAGCTCCCCATTCGAACCGTTAAACACCGTGGACCTAAAGTACCTGTCGCTAAAGACCGTTTTTCTACTCGCGCTCGCGTCAGTAAAACGGGTGGGAGACCTACACGCGCTGTCCACCAGCGCGTCCTGTCTTGAGTTTGGACCTAATGACTCATTAGTCGTTCTTAAACCTAGGCATGGCTATGTTCCCAAGGCGATTGGCACCCCGTTCAGGGCACAAGTTATATCCCTATCGGCGCTGCCTGCTTCCGATAGCGAATCGGATTCTAATCTCCTATGCCCTGTCAGGGCTCTGAGATTATATGTCACTCGCACAGCTCCGGTCAGACGATCCGAGCAGTTTTTTGTTTCGGGCGCACCAGAGGTTTGGCCGCCTCGAAACAGTCCCTATCCAGATGGATTGTTGATGCCATTGCAGCAGCATACGCATCGAAGGACCTGCCATGCCCTTTGGGCATCAGGGCTCATTCCACTAGAGGCATGGCCTCATCGTGGGCATGGTCCAGTGGGATTTCCATTCACGACATTTGCGTGGCAGCGGGATGGGCTTCCCCCTCCACCTTTGTCAGATTTTACAATCTGGAAGTACCCGCTTGCAGGCTAAACTACTAGCAGTCTAGTATGTTTCAGCTCTTCTGGTTGAGCTGCACTATAGGGGGTTAATTCACACAGACCGAGTTCGTTCTGTCCCTCTCTTTTATGTGCTTATGTACTACACAATCACCGGCCCGCTCCGCTGGCCGTTTGTCACTGATACATATATTCGTTCCCACTTTCGGTGTTCCCCGGGATGCCCCGCGGGACTAATAGTGGATGCTTAGCACGCACGGCGTTGACAATGGGTTCCCGTAGCGTAAGCTAGCTTACGCAATACGAGAGAACCTCTCGTAAGAGAACGAATCGGTTACCTAACGTAACCTCGGTTCTCTCTAGATGAGGGAACGAGTATTGCGTTCCTGGCCGTGCTTGTGCTACTGGCGATGTTCGCTTCAGAATTGAAAAAAACAGATTTATTCAGCCTATTCGGGGTATTTATAGCCTCGTCCACGCCCGCTTCGGGGGCGGTGACGTAGGGAGAGCGAGTCAGACTCTCATTGGTCGCGGGTTCATCCGCGCTCCCTCATAGGCTTAAGCAGTTCTCCGTGAGCGAACCAATGAGCGGCTAGCTAGCCTTCTCATGGTCTGCTGCAGCTGAACTGCGTTGACAATGGATACAAAATTATAGGATAATTTTTGGCTTCAATTTCTCAGAAAGATGGAATCTTTCCCGTAGCGTAAGCTAGCTTACGCAATACTCGTTCCCTCATCTAGAGAGAACCGAGGTTACGTTAGGTAACCGATTCGTTTTGCATCATTTGTTTGTAGATGCCAGTTTAATCTAATGTAAATGAATCATACATTTTGTCTGTACACCATACACCAGAGCTCAAACAACTCATAGAGAGAGATGTGCATTTAACGCAAGGTCTGAATCCAGACAGACTGGTTAGTGACACTATCTCCAACATTAATCCAATAAGTGTTAACGTAACCTGTGAACACACATGCCATCTGTTCTGAAACTAGTTACTAGATCAACTCAACTAAAATATGTTCCTCAAAGCATTCACTTTAACAGCCTCTCTCTCTCTCTCTCTCTCTCTCTCTCTCTCTCTCTCTCTCTCTCTCTCTCTCTCTCTCTCTCTCTCTCTCTCTCTCTCTCTCTCTCTCTCTCTCTCTCTCTCTCTCTCTCTCTCTCTTTTCTAAGTCTCTCTAATCTAAGTTTAGATTCAGTAAAAGGCCATAAAGATCCAGTTTAAATTCTTCATATTGAATACACGCACTCCATTACTATGAATACTGAATTTATTGGCATGAGCTGGAAGAAAAAAAAAAAGAAAAGAGGAAGGCACTCATCGGCCATATCAATTCACACAGTCTGAATTTCACATAAGCGCTGTAGAAAGTACAGCGTCTGGTCCTCGGAGAGAGTGTTTATTTGGCAGGTTTAGAGGTTTATGAGGCACAATGTAATTAAGGAGGCCTGGAGAGAATGCGGTGTGTGTCAGTATTGCGGGGGGAGCGGTAGACTGAGATCTCATTATCGCAGAAATGGTAAAGAGATGGTAACCCCGTTCTCTCACTCTCACACACAAATTTTGCAGTGTGCGAGAAAAATTGTCAGAATTACAGTCAGGCCTGTGATAATAGCATTAAGGGTCCCTATAATCAGGTCATGAGGTAGTCAGTTTGTTCGCACATTGATATTTTACAGAACGTAAGGCCAATAATTTACCAGTAGTTTATGACTGGATCGTTAAGGCTCTCAGATCCATTTTTAAAGGAGGTGAGCATGAAGTCATTTCAATGAAACACTTCATTCACAGCAGTTTCAATATGCTGAAAGAATGTAAATTATTATTGCAGTTCCTTTCCAAACTTCACATGAATAGACTATGTACTGGTTAATTTTCTTATTTTTTTCCTCTATATTAGTGCATCTTAAACAGGGGACCAGGATCCAGCAGGGGGCCTCAGCAAATTTCCAAGGGACCACAGGATTACTTACTAAAAAATATATATAAATTGTATTAATATATTACAATTTTTAAACTCTAATATATATTTAAATACTACAAAAACAAATAACTTTCTAATCAATAACTAAAAATAAATGACAATTATTATTATTAATAATAATAAAACAACAGAGTTCTTGAAACTTCTAAAATCACTAAATTAATCATGGTTAATTTCATAAATAATCATTCTCCATTTCCGTTTAATAAAACGTTAGTAGAATATCACGGAAACCCAATTAGGGATGAGTTTCAAAAAACACACAACTATTAAAAAAAAAAAAAAAAAAAAAAAAAAAATATATATATATATATATATATATATTTATATATATATATATATATATATATATATATATATATATATATATATATATATATATTAATAGTTGTGTTTTTTGAAACTGATCTATATACTATATATATATATCTGTATGGCTTGTGCAATTATATTTATACTTACATTGTATGAGTGGTATGAATATTCACTACTTTCATCTACTTTTGTTTGTCACAGACTGCAGTCATTCTGGTTAGGAATGTTGATCAGTAAATGATGACTGAACAATAATTAATAAAAAAAACAACACTAAAAATAAGGGTTGATAATAATATGATAATAATATGTTATTATATGACTGTTACACTGAAAGAACCCTCTGGAAAACCTAGGCACCATTTGAATGTGCTTCAAATATCCTATAGGCATACTCAAGAACTTCAATATTTTATTTTTTTTAATTATTATTAAAGAGGTACTGGAGGAAGCCTGTTTCTGCCTCAGAGTAATAAAAAGATAAAATAAAAAGCGAATTGCTACTTTATATCCCCACTAAGTGACTTTGTGTCTCACAACTCCAATTTCGTATCATATAATTGCGACATGCAACTCATAACGTGAATTTATATCTCGCAATGTGACTATTTGTTATATTTAAATTATGTTTTACTTTGAGACGGAAATGGGCTCCATAAGGAACCCCTGACAGTCTTTGGGTTTTTTTTTTTTTTTTTTTTTTTTTTTTTTTGAGAACGTGCTTTCAGCTTGAGCTCAATTTTATTACGTTCCTTAAAGAACTGTCCTTTTTTAAAGTTCACATGGAGGTTCTTCAGAAGGTTCTACTTGTGTGGCAATCTGATGACCCACATATGGTGTCTAGCCTATTTTCTTTTACAGTCAATCTAAATTGAAAGTAAAGTAAAAATGAACTGAAATGCCACTTTTGCTCATCTAAATGATATGGATACTTGAATCTGTTTGGTTGGCTTTAATTACAATTTAAAGGAAAACATGTTGAAGTGGCATATGGAGAAAGGTAGATGTCCATTAGAGAGAGAGAGAGAGAGAGAGAGAGAGAGAGAGAGAGAGAGAGAGAGAGAGAGAGAGAGAGAGAGAGAGAGAGAGAGAGAGAGAGAGAGGAGAGAGGAGAGAGAGAGAGAGAGAGAGAGAGAGAGAGAGTAGAGAATAAATAAGAGATAAGTGCATCTCTGGCACATTACAGAAAGTGAGACGCCACAATGACTGGAAGTGTGGAAAAGGGGTTTAGGCAATTCAATTGAATGCACTTTCAAATCTAGTTTTTGATTATATTATTTATTTGTTTGTTTTCAATTGCTTTGGGCTCAAGGTTTTGGGCTCAGTCTTCCAGTCTTTGAAATTGGTAGTTGAATATTAAGAAACCTAACAAAAAGGGACAAAATGACTTTCTACACACACACATCATCGCATATGCTGTGCGCATATGTTGAGTAAACTGCATGTGTTGATGTTTGATGCGTAGGCCGTAGTGATTTATCAAATCTGTGACCCATTAGTGTGTGTCACAATCTAGGAAATGATGTGATTATTCTACTCTCCAAATGACGCTCCCAAGAAAACTTTGCCAGATTTGTTCTAGTCTAAGAAGCTATTCACATGAAGAATGTTCATTATTAGAGTCATTTTGCTTGGGACTAGAATCTGGCTGTGATTTTGTGACTAAAGTCTGTGTCTGGGAGACTGGCCAAAAATGTCCACCAAAAATGTCCTTAAG
Source organism: Chrosomus eos (assembly GCA_036326025.1). NCBI lineage: Eukaryota > Metazoa > Chordata > Actinopteri > Cypriniformes > Leuciscidae > Chrosomus > Chrosomus eos. Next base: position 39,783,371 of record CM070819.1, on the reverse strand, counting down.
ACCATGCAGTTGAAAAGGGAATTTTAGTGAAATTGGTTCTTGTTTGATATTTTGTATCCAATGCAATGGAATTCAGACATTAAGTGCAAGTTAACTGTCTAACAACTTTTGTGAGCCATTCTACATGATCTAATACTTCAACTAACAGTATTACCCACACACCTACAAAGCTCCTAATGCTTCTTCATTAGATGCCCTTGGAGTAGAAATGCAATCGAAAATTTCAGTCACTTTTATAACTTCTGCAGAGGCTAAGATTCATTAAAAACAGATTTATTTAAGCTCATTCTACTTTATAATGAAAATGATATTTTAAAATGCCCAAAAGTTATTTCAGAAAGCAAAATCATTAGACACCTGGCGTGGTAGAACTGCATTAACTAAAATTCTGTCACTTTTAGAACTAAGATTCATTGAAACTGATTCACTTAAACAGTTTCTGTCCGACGACAAAATAGATCTTTTACAATCCCCCAAAGTCGTTTCAGAAATTGAAATCAGTAGACGTCCGTTGAAGGAGTGGAGGTGCAACCCCAAATTTTGGTCACTTTTAGAACTTCAGCAGAGGCTAAGATTAATTGAAATCGATTCAACCGAAAACCGATTCTGTCCTGTGATGAAAGAGATCTATTACAATACAGCAAAAAAATGTGGCAAAAATCTGAGTGTTCACCTAAATAAAGAGTTCAGTAATTAGATTATACAATGTCTGCATTGAGGCCGTTTATTCAATAACCTAGCATAAAACATTCACATAATGGAGCATGAGGGGTTTGTTTCAGCAGTGGAAATGGCTTGGTGTACCTATTTCAATGATATCAGCATTTATAGCACCATTGTCCCTGCAATTTACTGTCCACCATTAGAGCTTAGCTGGTGAAATGGTAAATATTTTGCACCTGAGTAGGGATTCTATTCTCTGTCTACAGGATATAAAGCAAGAAATTAAAGTTAGACGGGGAGGAAGTCCTTGAAGCAAAGGTACAGAAACAGGAAGCTGATCCCTGTGCACTAATTTGTTATGTTTAAGCACTGGAGGGTCTAATAGACACATTTTCAATTATTAGTAGACGACTGTATATATATACAGTATTTTAAGTAGCTTTATAAATACACTTCCTGCTATAAAATCATTTGACTACACTAACATCACCACAGTAGAGGAGCAGGTTTGTAACACAACTCCCCCTCAAACAGCCTTTTTACAACCCATATTGATCCATACTGTTTAAGAATTCAACCCAAGGGCTTCTGGGTAATTAATGCTGGCTTTAAAGCAAACATCATCGTTCTTTGGGAAAATGTGTTTGGTTTTAGGGGTTTGGAGAGAGGAGAAAGGGGAGGGAGCACATAACTCTTTAAAATTATACTGACATGCACAGACCATGTGTATATGTGTGTGCATGCTTTGTACAGCTTTAGACCTTAAGGACCACAGATATTACATGTTAGCCTAATTAACTTACTTGCATATGGAAAAACAGAACAAGATATCACAGAGATCAACAAAGCAGTCTCTGTTTCAGAGATTTTTAGGCTTAAGAGGCATGCTGTTTCAAAGGTAGATTTTTATTAAATGATACTGCTGTAGAAGATAAGATCTTTTTGGCCATTATTCAAAAGTTGCGGTCACATTAACAAAACGTCGGTGAGATTTGGTGGCAAAAATGGTCCACTGTATATTGTCAATAGTGTAGTGATGAATGAAGCCCAGCTCACAAGTCACATGCACAGCTTTCTGTCGCATAGATTCCTATTAAAATGACTGAATTTCAAAAGTTGGCGATTAAATGTAAATGTGACAGCACCTTAACACCATGTCTCCTACATTGTCATTTTCTGCTCATCTGGCACTTTGCAACAATACAACCTCATTTCTGCAGTGACTTTCAGCATGTTTCCTATAAGAAAAACATCTGACATTTATGTTTTACGTGGCATGAGAAAGTCACACAGGCTAAACATTGCGAAATCCGATCAGAGCAGAAACAGATTTCCAGAAATGCGATTTGAATAGGATATCAAACCACATAATTTGTAGCTCAAAACGTATTTGTAAAAAAAAAAAAATCATGCCTTTCACACTTGCTAAATCTGATCAGATTTTGCGCGTCACTGCATGTATCCATCACAGACAAGGCAATCACATAATTGCTAAAATGGTGGACAGAGATCAACAGCAAAAAAATGCCTTGAGGAATTTCTTTTTTGCTTATTAGAGACTCTTACTTGTAGCTTAGCAATATGCTAATGTCAAACTCTACTGGATTCTATTGATAGTTAAAATAAAGAGTGCCATAATCAGAGTTGTTCCATTAAAGTTAGTATTCTGTCTTCAAAGAAATAATGTTAGCAAGGTAGCTAAGTTTTGGAACGAAAGCTCATGTTTTGGACATGCACAAACACAGAAGGCAATGGAGATGCTATTAAATAGTAATTGGCTTCTTAAGAAGTAGAAAGGATAGTCCAAGCTTTTATTTAAAAATCATTGTTGATCCACACAAACATTCACCATCACCAACTCGCTCTCACTGCTTCTTCTCAAGCTTCTGGCAGTAGATTAAACCACAGCGACTCAAATGTTTGTATATGCCTTGATATCTGTCTTGCTACTAATTCAGACCAGTTCTGCATTTGTGTGCATGTGGGAGAGAAAGTGCTTGTAGGGTCACAATACATCAGGTTTGAGTATAATCTTGTAATGGCCCAGATTGTTACAGATTTATACCTCCTAGTGTTGGACGCTTCTCAAGAGGCGGCAATTCAATAATTGATTCAGACAGAGGAGAACCTCTCGGTCTCTTAATGATTGAAGGTAGGGAGATGAGGGAGGGAGAGAGAGGAGAGAGAGAGAGAGGAGAGAGAGAGAGAGAGAGAGAGAGAGAGAGAGGAGAGAGAGAGAGAGAGAGAGGAGGAGAGAGAGAGAGAGAGAGAGAGAGAGAGAGAGAGAGAGAGAGAAGAGAGAGAGAGAGAGAGAGAGAGAGAGAGAGAGAGGAGAGAGAGAGAGAGGAGAGAGAGAGAGAGAGAGAGAGAGAGAGAGAGAGAGAGAGAGAGAGAGAGAGAGAGAGAGAGAGAGAGAGAGAGAGAGAGAGAGAGAGAGAGATTTTTTTTGATTTTTAAACACCTTTATTACAATAACAATCTATTCAATCAACATTGGAATCAAGCATCAATCACTAAAAAACCCGCACACTTGGTCTTATATTAAAAAAAAAATAATCTATCATTAAGAATTTCATACAATATCCCTTTACAACACCAAATTAGTTCAAACGTTACTAGGTCATCCATTGCTTTGTAATAATTAAAGTCTATTAAGATTCTAGACTTCACCGAATTACCAAACACAAAGGCTAAACTATTACATACACCTTGATCCACTTTCTCCTTTCTTGTGATGTAAATAGCCATTTTTGCCTGACCTATTATAAAATTAAACACTTGACTTTGATACTTTCGGCTCTGGGAATATTTGAAACCGCAAATGAAATTCTTCATTGAAAAACTCTCATTAAAACATTTAAAAACATTATTTAAAACAATAAATAAAGGTTCCAGCCTTGAACATTGCATGAATGCATGGAAGACAGTTTCCCTTTGTGAACAAAAAGGACAATTCTGCTCAATGTCAGGATTAATTACAGAAACAAATGCATTCACAGCAATAGCCCCATATAGCAATCTCCATTGCAAGTCCCCAATTCTCTTAGGCAATGGTGACTTATAAAGCACTCTCCACTCAGGTTTTTCATCCTCCTCCAACTGAAGTACCTTACGCCATGGTGTGTCTATTCTTTTATCCAAAGCATTCTTATTAAACACCTTGACACAAATTTGATAACAGTCTTTTCCAGATGTACATTCCATGCCAATAACAATCAAAACTTTAATTTTTTTTAAAAAAGAGCACTCACAATCACCCATAAAAGGAGTTAAATACAAATTGGGAAATGGATCACAAAAATTCGGATTAATAAACCCCAATGAATACTCTCTTAACATTTTCAACTCAGTTTCCGAAAGTGCTGACCTCCACATAGCAAGAACTCTGGCAACCAAACGAGTAGATCTCACCCCCAGCTGTCCAGCCATTGAAATCACATCTTTAAAATCCGCTCCGGCTATCCGTTGTACATGTCCAATAGTTACCATTCCAGAGTTGAGAAGATTCTCTTTTGTCACAGCGTAACCCAGTTCATTGGACAGATCCAAGCGTGAGCCAAAGATTAAAGGCTCTTGCAACAACCAATGCAAAGATTTTACAGTCCTTCTCTTTGGTACTTCAAACAAAGCCCAAACTTTAAAAAGATTTCGATAAAAAACCGGAAGCTTGGAGAGGTTTAGCTTATGAGGATCCATCCAAAATAAGGCTTTGTCCAGCCCCAGTCCTTCAAACTCTCTCAATAAAGAGAAAGCTACAATCTTCCAGTTTGCATTCTCTGAGTCTTTTAAAAGTCTTTGTATGAATTGTATCCTAAAAGCTGCAATTCGACTCTGCAAATGTACTAGTCCATGACCTCCTTCATCCTTGGAAAGGTACAACACATGTTTTGGCACCCAATGCAGCTTGTCCCAGAAGAAGTCTATTAAAATCGACTGAAGCTTTCTCAGAAAGTCTGCTGGGGGGTCTACACAGGTCAGACGATGCCAGAGTGCGGAGGCAATTAAATTGTTAATAATCAATATTCGCCCCTTATAAGACATTTTCGGAAGTAAAAACTTCCACTTATTTAGGCGCCCTTGTACTTTTTCAATAACATCGTCAAAATTTTTCCTAATAACATTCTCACTTCCAAAAAAACTCCCAAATATTTAAAACCATCCCTGGTCCATTTCAGACCAGCTGGAAGAATGGGCTCACCACGTAACCAGCTCCCAACACTTATGGCTTCACTTTTTTGCCAATTTACCTTCGCAGAAGAAACACCTTTAAACTTTTCCAACAATCAAAACATCATGTTCACATCATTTTGATCTTTAATTAGAACCACCACATCATCAGCATAAGCTGATAATTTAACAGTATAGGTGGGATTTGGCATATCCACACCTGACATCTCTATTCTTAACTTATTTAAAAGAGGTTCTAAGGCTAATGTGTAAAGCATGCCAGATAATGCGCAGCCTTGTCTAACCCCTCTTAACACCTTAAAAGGAGAGCATAAGTCACCATTTATTTTCAAAATACTCTCAACGTCACAATACAGAGCTTTAATCATCAATATAAAATTAGGACTAAAACCGAAAGCTTTAAAAACATTCCACAAATAACTGTGCTCGACTCTATCGAAAGCTTTTTCTTGATCGACTGAAATTAAACCAAAATCTGAAAACTTTTTGCCATTATCCAAAATATCTCTTATAAAAGAAATATTATCACAGATTCTCCTACCAGGCACACAATATGTCTGGTCTGGATGAATGATTTGGTCTAAAACTTCTCCTAATCTTTTCGCCAAGGCTTTCGAAAGTATTTTATAGTCGTTGCATAACAAGCTCACAGGCCTCCAGTTCCTAATCTCACTTAAATCTCCCCTTTTCGGGAGTAAAGTAATGATGGCTCTACGGCAACTTTTCGGCAACTGCCCATCAATTAAACTCTGGTTAAGAACTTCCAGAAGATCTGGACCTACCTCAGCCCAAAAAACTTTATAAAAATCTACTGAAATGCCATCAATTCCAGGCGTTTTTCCGTTTTCCATACTTTTAAGAGCTCTTTCCAGTTCCTCCATCGACAGTGCTTTGTTAATTCCAGTATTTGCCTCTTCGGATACCTGCGGCATATTTTCAAGAAAAAAATTATTCAGGTCTTGTGTACCCAGCAACTCACTCTTATATAAATCCTCATAAAAAGTTACCGCTCTCTTCCGAATCTCCAAAGGATTGAGCAAAAGGACTCCCGTTTCTGAGCGCAGAGCCGGAATAAATCTATTCTGACCATTTTTCTTCTCCATATTAAAAAAGAATTTTGAAGATGCATCCATAGATTCAATACTCAAAAAACGTGATCTTACGATAGCACCTTGTGTAGTTAAATCCAATAATTCAGTCAAAGAAGCTTTCTTTTTCTTAAAAGACTCTGAATAATTACTATCTTTTGTCAACTCAAAAAGCTCTTGAAGCTTAACTAAATCCTCTTCTAATTTTTTTATGGACTCAAATTTATCTCGTGTGACGTTGAGAGTATATTGTTGACAAAGTTGTTTAATTTGTGCTTTTACAAACTCCCACCACTGCTGTAAGGTTTGGAAAGAGGACTTCATGGATCGTACATTTACCCAAAAAAACTTAAAAACATCAATAAAATGTTTGTCACATAACAATGTATTATTAAAACACCAATAGGCACTTTTCGGTTTTACACAATCAACAAAAATCTCACATTTGACCAAACTGTGGTCAGAAAATCCAACTGGACATATTGAACAATCCTTAAAAAAATTCAATTGATGCTTGAAACCATAAAATCGATCTAATCTTGCTAATGATAACTTATTTTCATATGCATGTACCCATGTATATTGCCTTTGTGTATAATGAAGGTTCCTCCAGATATCAATAATATCATGGGATTTCATTAACTGAACTAACCTCCTACGTGACTGCATATGTGGCTCAACATGATTCCTATCTAAAACATTTTCAGTACAATTAAAATCTCCCCCAATAATAAAAAACTTTCTAAATCACAATCCTCTAAAACTTTGCACAGAGTATTTAAGAACAGCATTCTTTCAATTGCAGCGTTTGGAGCATAAACACAAATTAACTCAAAAGAAAAGTTGTTCCCATAAGAAGCTTTGACTTTTAAAAGTCTACCTTTAATTATTTCATCGACTTTATAGGATACCGGTATAAAACTTTTCGAAAACAAAATAGCAACCCCACCGCTAAGCGAGGTAGAATGACTTAAAACAGAAAACCCATCAAACTCCATCGCCCAATCTGAAGCATTTGATAAATCACTGTGGGTTTCTTGCGTAAATAAAACATCAATCTTCTTCTGTGTCATTATCTCAAACAACTGTGCTCTTTTCCTGCTATCTCTTGCTCCATTAATATTTAAAGAAGCAAAATGTACCACTCCCATAAATAGGAAAAGAGACACCTCCCACCATAACAACGAAATTAAACACAAAGTAGAAAAACGACCCTTAACCATTTTGACTATTTTCACTTAATTCTGATTGAGCTTTTAGTCTGGTTAGTATCTTTTTTAACCGATAACCTTCTTGGTCGGTGAAACAGTTCTCACTCCTGAAAGTTTTTGCCTTCTCAATAAATTGCAATATATCAGGAAAAAACTCTCCAATTTTGACTCTCCTTACATTTTTCGTCACTTTTAAAAACTGTTTGATGTCGTCTACACTGTAAACTCGACTAGAGAATCCACTTTGCGGTAAGCTACCTGTGATGCTGCATACTGAGACTTCACTGTCACTTTCTGTATCTGTATGACTCACCTCCCGAACATCAAGTCTTTTAGTCGCTTTACTGATATGGCCTTTCTTAGACTTTCTTTTTTGAGGTGCTTTAAATGAATAATCCTCCATTTCAAACACAGAGCCCTCAACATCCACATTCATCTCGCTCTGCTCGCCAGATTCAGCCTCACTACTTCCACCCTCCGAATCAATCCTTCGAGCAGCCGTTATCTGACCAATCTCTGCGAGACTTTCATTCTCTTGGTCTTCAGCGACCGCTACTTTTACACTTTCAAACGATTCAGCTGTTGTCGTCTTATTTGTATTTTCCCCCGCAACTAATGCAGCGGGTGCACAAGCAGCACTTGTTCCCGGCCTTTCCGCATCTACAGCGGGAGTAACATTCTGCACTTGCAGCACTTCTCTAGCACTTGTACTCGTAGAAGTTGTGTCAACTGTCTCATCGCTTTTATCATTTGTTTTATCCCCTTTCCTTGGGCAATCGCGTGCAAGGTGTCCATTTTCTCCACACCCAAAACATTTCATTGTGTTCGTTGTGGCAAAAATAACATAATTAAAATCTTCGTAACGAAAATTTAAAGTTAAATCCACATCTTCGACATTGTCTTTTAGAATCATATAGACATAACGTCGAAACGACACCACATGTTTTAGTAGAGAAGACTTTCCCCAATTGGGATCATCTTTATTGTTGACACCAATTTCCCATATCTGGAAAGCATCTCTACCAAAACCTCGTTCTTTATGAAAGGTGGCACGTTTGATAATGTTACCCTTTTCGAAGGTGTGGACAGAGGAAGCACCTGCGCAAAAAACGCCACGAATATCAACACCAGTCTCCACCAATTGATTCGCCAATTCGATTGTCTTAACAAAAACAACAACCGCACCATTCATCCGCGATGCCGACAAAATATTCTCACATCCAATTAACGTACCTACAGCTAAACCACATTCTTCGACACCAAAAACTGAATCAATTTTTACCGCATGCCGTCTCGTTAAAAACCCGAGACTCTGCACACCTGGCGTCACCATGCTCCCAGTACAAACACTGGGAGCAGAGAACCCAGCGAATAACCACCTCACCAACAAACACGAACACTAGGCACCACCAACCAAAAAACAAAACAAACCATAAACACACCAAAAAAAAAAGGAAAGGAAAAGGAAAGGAAAAATAGAAATTAATCACTCGTACCTCACACCCTCCACGCTCAAACGCTCCAAACACTCACTCCGCACATGCGCACACACACAGAGAGAGAGAGAGAGAGAGAGAGAGAGAGAGAGAGAGAGAGAGAGAGAGAGAGAGAGAGAGAGAGAGGAGAGAGAGAGAGAGAGAGAGAGAGAGAGAGAGAGAGAGAGAGGAAGAGAGAGAGAGAGAGAGAGAGAATTAGGCAATAGCCCTTCAACAAGCCTCTCTTACTTGTGAGGTGGGTGTGGAGAAGAATAATGACAAGCTTGTAACACGATGTCATGAATTTAGTCATCCAAAAACAGAAACTTGTACCAAAGACTCTTTTCTCCAGTACTCACTCTACTGCGACTGTAACATAAATGAGGTCAGTAAGGAAAAGCCTGACTGAAATTTTCTTCAACTGTTATGACTGGTTGCAAATTAATTTCTGTTCTGCAGTGCAGCATTACTGTACTTTTATCACTGATGGACTAGAAGATGAATATGTTCTAGGAATATGCTAAATGAATACATTACTTTTTTGGGAAATTGCATTTATAAATTCAATCAACACCTCCAAATTATAACATTTAAATTAATACCTCTATTTAGCAAGGACGCATTCAATTACAAAACAATTCATTTGTACTATTTGTACTAGCATCAGAACTGTTTTGTTTCTTGAGCACCACATCAGCTTATTAAAAGGATTTTTGAAAATCTGCTGAAAATTCAGCTTTGCCATCACAGGAATTAATTCATTTTTAAATATATTCAAGTAGAAAAGTTATTTTAAAGTGTAATATTTCACATTAGTCAGTTTTTACTGTATTTCTTGTTCAAATAAATACAGACTTCGTGTGCAAACAAGACTTGTACAGCTTAGATAATCTGATATTCTGAACAATTTGATGAGAAATGTGTGAGTTTTAAAGGGTACCTATCATGGAATTTTGAAAATTACCTTTCATGTAGTGTGTAACATAGATCTAAGTGAACAAAAACATCCTGCAAAGTTTTAAATATGAAAGTTCACCGTATACTAAGTTATTGCCTCTCAAAAGTAAGAGTCGACTCTGAGTCGCTGATATGAATCGATAGACAAACGATGCTTTCTCTCTAACTTTCGTACGTCACTTGTACAAGTTATTTGAATTTGACACGCCCACTCAGTGCGCGCGCCGAGCAGACAGAGAAACATGACAACATCATGTCGACGAGACTCTGTTCTGAAGTGCGAATCAAAAGCAAACTTTTTTTTCACTGCCCAGGGACAAGCATGTGAAGACTCAGTGGCTAGAGTTTATATTTACAACTATACCACACAAGTATAGCCACCTTGAGCCTGTGTTCGCGTTATTTTAATGATGATCGCTTCACAAACACAAATGCTTTCAAGTGTGGATTCGCGAGTCGGCTGATATAGGAAGATTCAATACCAAGTTTATTTAGATCAGCTTCCTCCTCCGAATCACAACCTGTAAGTACTATTAATAATTGTTGCTTTTATGTGTGTGTGTGTGTGTGTGTGCGTGCGTGCGTGCGTGTGTGTGTGTGAGAGTGAGAGATACGCTCAGCAGCTTCTAGGTCTCCAATGTCATTTTTTTTGTTTTTTGAAATATGTGAAATTATGTGAAGCGTATTGTAGTACTGCAGTGCTTTATCAATATGTTTAAGCTTTGGGCTAACGCAAAATATAACTGACTGCGTCATCTGACCAATCACCGCCGATTAGCGTCACGCAAAGGCGGGGTTTGGACAAATGAGTTGTCAAACGAATCATTAGGGAGTCGGTGAGCAAATCAGGTAAAAATAAATGCATATTATAAGACAACAAAAGTGTTTTTTGTCATGCATGCTGTAAAACTGTTGTTGGGGACTCCCAGAACATTATTAGGAACATTTTAAATGCCATAATAGGTACCCTTTAAGTGCAGATGTGGGTATCTCGGCAAATCTGAGCCCAGTCTGTGCCATTATTGACACTTTGTTCTAACCTAAGTTTCCAGAGAAAAACAATTTGTCTGTCCACACTAAAAGTGAAAATGCAGATTAATGCTACACAAATCCATCCACTCATGTTTTACAGTTTAATACAGTCATGTGGATCAGAATTTAGAGCCAATTACATTCTATGGTGGGCGGGGCTACTCAACAATTCATCCAACAAATATCAACATGATTAGGAAAAGAACTCACACATAAATGGAAGAGGGAGCTTTTATCACTTCTTTCTTTCTTCTCCCTGCAATCAAACAATCGGTAGCATTTGTCTTCTTTGTTGTCTGAGGGTTGTTAGCAAGACACTCACTGACTGGTATTACCACCAGAAAGGCTTAAAGATCGATTCTACCAAATCCTCACTTAAGTGAGTTGCATCAAGATATCCACTCACATACATAATGTCATCAAAAAGCTACACTGAGGCTATTTTTGTTCAGAAATACAAACTCCTTAAATCTCTAAAGTTGATCCCTGCTTTATCAGATGATGGTTGAGCTACTCTACTAGCAAACGGACCGATACACAAATAGAATACAGCCTGTGAGAATGAAAAATAGACACAAACCAATTCCATCAAATTATTTGTTCTACAGTATTTCCATGGTTTAAGAAGGGAATCAGAAATGGAATGAAACAGAAACCAAAGCTATTTTTCCAGAAAAAAGTGAACAAAATCCCTTTCAATTGTTCCAAATTTTGCCCTGAGATTCTTTGCGAGTGGCTCTTTCCTTTACACTATTGGAGATACGGAGAACTTGATGATAAGTGCTGTCTGTCGTGCCATTCGCAAAGTTTACATGGCGCTCAAGCAGTTTTTTGAGGGTTTTTGTGGCATTTCCAAGCCACTTTAGACCCAAGGTTGTATAGCAGGTTTTTTTTTTTTTTTTGCCAACGCAGGTATATTATAATTGCCAATGACCATGACCATGCCGATTAATATGACTTACAGTATATGTCCCTCAGGCTTCCCTAATGTTATTGGTGCCATAGACTGCACACACATTCCTATCAAGGCAACAATGAAGGGGATTTTGTAAAGGGGATCACAATGTAAATGTGCAGGCAAGTTACTATTGTGATTCTTAATATTCCAGATTAGTAATATTATATAAAATAAAAAAAAAGGCAATTGATAGACTAAAATCTCTTAGATGGTGTGTGACTATGTTCCATATTACAAATGTGGAAGCACAGAGATTCACATTTATGCACATTATTTGAACGTGGTAAGGATTTCTCCAAATTTATCCAAAAGACACTTGAGAGGGTTTCTTCACTGTCCTGTACATTGGGGAAAAACTGTGCATTGTACTTTCTTCCCTTTTGATGTAAAGTTAGAAAAGTCCACTTACTGCACACATTTCAGCCACCACTTGCTTGGGAACATATAAAAGTATTGGTGTATTGTTTAAAACTGCACAAAAGAGGAAAACATAATTTCATTACAATGAAGTACACTGGGGTGAAATGTGATCAATAACTCATGGCAACATATTTTTTGACATTACCTACAGTTTCACACATGTACACTTTTACAAGTCAAAGCAAGTCATTACTACTCAACGTATAACCGTTTATATGACTGGACCAGCCAGTTGAATTATAGACCTACTTAATTTAATGCAGCAACAAATTATTTTACAGTGTACTAAGATCATTTAAAGTTAATTTACCAGTAATGAAGGAGTTGCTGCTACTGGTCCCTGCTGTGGGTCTGAGGAAGAGCTGAACCCAGGGATGCCCTTCACAATGGGTCGGTTCACATTTAACCCAGAGGGGCATTATCTTCTGCCTGGGTATAACGTGGGGGTGCAGGACCACCACCTTTTTTGTTTTTCTTTTCTTTTTTTATCAGCCTTTTTCTTGGTTGCTTTTATAAACAGACAAACATTTATTAACAGTGCCTTTTTAAAAAAGACTAGTATAAGTTGTACAGATTATTATGTAGAATATTCTAGTACTTTTACTTGTTCCCATGTTCTAGTAGGTGGTGACTCTGACATTACAATGAACAATGTTATTAATCATTAGAAATTATTAAGATACAAAAATATATACTGTAATAAGTCATAAAAACATCTAACATGGTTACTAATTTGTCTGCTACTTTTTGCCAGCTCTCTCTCCTGGCTTTTGCATATTTTGAGGTGTTGGCACTTTATTTAAGCTTTCAAATTATCAAACTTTTAAGCAAAAACTCTTGCTCTGCTGCAGAGAAAAACTGAGTGTGCTTTTTGGCCACGGTGAGCAGCCAATAGCAGCGTTGCTGATCAAGGTTTCTACTATCGATACATATCCCCTTTTAAACCAGCGCATGAACGTGCAATTATCTCAGATATATTAATCATAATCGGCAGGAGTGTTAGAAGAACCTAATTAGCCGGATCATGATGAGCACGATGATATTATCTTGGATGTCTCGTTTGATCTCGGATATTTTAAGCAACGTATGGAGAACGGGCCTCGGGCCCCTGCTTGTTGGTATTCCCATAATGCTCTTTTGTGGTTTTGGCCATGAAAGATCTATAGCTCGATATCGCCAACTAATGGCCAGGCATGACCGTGAACGTTTTAAAGCCTCGTTGTTGTATGGATGAGGAGATCTCCTGAAACATTGTTGTTTTGACTTGCATGTAAAAAAAAAAAAAAACAATAATAAATAAATAAAAAACAAGGTCAAAACTGCATTTTCACAAATGTTCAGGTACGGTAAATAAACAAGTGAAAAGCCCTTAAAAAGCCTTGATGTTTAATCTTATTCTCCAGTGAAATATAAAAAAAGAAGGATAAACCAAAATACTGTTGGTGGAGCAAATTCCACATAATATTGCTGAGGCCAAGGTTTCCCAAGCATTTGGGAACAGCAGCCTTCTCCGTTTGACCTGCCTTCAGCGTACTTTGTTTGTTTCTGTTTGTTAGCACTGAACCGCCTCAGCAAGCAGCGGTTGAGACCGTGATAGCTCACCAAGTCAGGGTCGTGAGGGAGACTGCGGGGTGGAGGGGGGAGTGAGGGAGCAAGGGTGATCAACAGCACTTCTTATCCACCTTTATTTTCTCGACAAAGCCACTCATCTTCCTGTCACTGCTAGAGAGGAGAATGGGGGAGTATGCTGTTCTTTTCTGCTGCTTTCTGCCTTTGCTCTCTCTCTCTAACTCTCTCCTTCTCTATGTCTCTTGCTCACATTCCCTATTTTAATAGAGAGAGCACACAATCATGCTCTTCTGTAGGAGGGAATTGGAAGACTTAGACAAGTGTAAGGGGGGGAAGAGAGAGACACAGAAAGGTTGAAAGAGATCGTTGGGCGTATGGAGAGTGGAAATGAGGCAACTGCTGGAAAGAAAGAAGGAATGCACGATGCAGATGATAACAAAAGAGGGTGGATAAGATGATGAGAGAGACAGAAAAAGAGCACTGGAGAGAACTGTGGGCTGTAGCTACAAGGGGCCATCGAGCAGTGCCGTGCAGATTCTATTTCGAGGCGCTGCTTAAGTTGAGGTCAGTGCTTTCACTGCCAGACCGGAATGGTAATTAGAATGCAGGCGGATCACAGGGGGAATTGTACCGAAGAGCACTCTAATTCATACTTGCACTGCCAACCTACCGCACACATGTAGCGGAGGAGGTTATGCACCAATAAGAGTCGGAGTTGGGGCAAAGACCTCCAATGGGGGTGTGGTTGGGGGCACGCTGTTCTCCAATAAGGGCTTGATTGTTTGATCAAAGGAATTTGAGGTGCCATTAGAACTCAAAAGAGGAGAGGAGTATCAGCAGGGATAAAATCAGTGGGTGTGATGAGATAGACAAGATGGATTCAAAACAGCCAGGAAATAATATTAAATTGTCCATAAATAATGGAAAGAGAAAAAAAAGACTCTGCAGGAGGGGAAGAGATGACAGCATTCTGTGGATGAATGACAGCTAAAGAAATCCTGTATCTCAAGGAGATGAGAATTGGGCAATTCCATGAGTTTGATTCCCATGAAATGCAGAAACTTATCGTGATTGCAGTGTATAGGGCCATTCACACAGAACAAGGTTCGATGTTGAAAAACGCAAGATGTTGGAAGAAGGATAGGAAAGAAAAAGGAATAGTGTTTTTGAAAAAGTTGGACTTGAGCGTCAAACATGTCCGTCTAGTGCATGTTTACGAAACACAATAAAAAGCAGCGCAGTGGAATGAAAAGTGTTTTGTGTGGAATGCCCTTTAGTTTTCACGTTTTATGTTGATTTTTGATGTAAACATTCGCTAGATTGATATCTTTCACCATTGCGCTCACATCTTGAATTTTTACAGTGTCTCATGCATGACACGGCATTGTAAAAAAAACGCTCTAAAGCTTGCATTTTATGTGTGTGTGCATTTCGCTACACTACTTTTTCATTGTTTTTCTATGCAAACATGCACTAGACCTACGTGTTCGACTGTTGCGCTTGTGTCTCATAACAAGAAATTAATTTTGAGTAACACAAATTACTATTTATGTCATCTGCATTTGCTCTGTCATTGAAAATTGTTCAAAAGAAGCCACAGCAGACAGGTTAAACTAATTGGTTGAACAAACAAGTCAATGTCTCACGCATAAAGAAGGTCACTTGCCGCCACCTTCTGGTGTAATGATGTAACCTGCAGAAAGATTCAACTAAATCGAACCTAAGTTTTACACTTCCACTTCACACTGTGTCATTTGTATCTGAACTGCAGCACATTTTATTAATCACATACCATTGTCAGAAGTTAACTATCAGCAGCTGTTTACCAATGTATCTAGGGAGAAGATGCCAGCTTTACTGTTTTATTCATGTTTTGGCAGGCTTTTACTTCCAAAACTTAACGCATGACACTTGCCTCTGTCTGCCAGATGGATTCAAATAAACACGAAAAATGCAAGCTGCTCACTGAAACCATGCCGTTTCTGTGGAGACAAGCATCAATGCGGATTGCATTCTATTATAATAGGCAAGGTATTCAGCATCAACAGAGGTTCAATTCTACAAGCTAGTATGTATTTCACATCAGCTTTGAATCGTAATAGAGCCCATATAAACTATACTTTAAACCAAAATATTTGATTACAAGGCCCCTGAAATATGATGATCCACGTGGCAAGTGACCCATTTCTTAAAATATAAATGCAACAATATGTTCTCTATAAAACGCTATTTATGTTCTAACGATATTATGTTGTTTCCAAAATTAAATAATTTACATTTACATTGTCACTGTATTAAATCTGAAGAATAAGTTTGATGTTAGTTACAAAAAAGGAAAAACATTTTCAGTTGAATTTAGATTTATTCTAAAAAGCTTCTCAAATGTGTAAACTTGTAATAATAAAAATATATTAACACGTTCATTTTGACAACCCTACAAGTATTTTTTTTTTGTTCTAAAATTCTAAGCAGACACTGGTTTGAAAACTCATTGTTTCAAGTCTACACCAACCAAATGCATTCTTATGCACAGCAGAAGTGCTTAGATGCTGAAGTAATATCTGTATTGATGTTCTTAAGAATCGCAGGGTCTTGAGATTTCTCCTTTTTCTGATCATTGATCCACAATCTGAAAATTCAGCTCAACTGGTAGATCATGGGTTCAGTTCTCAGGGAATGCACAAGTCGCTTTGAATAAAAGCATCTGCCAGTTACCCAACATATAGTTTAATATAGTTTATATACCTGGGTTTGCTTAGTGCTTTGTGTTAAAATTACTTTTGAAAGTCTAGTAAACCCTAAGAGACAAAGACCAGTGTGTTGAGATGACACATTTGCCTGTTATGACTAACATCAATCATAAGTCTCTTTTTAATAAACTCTACATATATGAAACTATATGTGAGTTTACCCAGGCAGCGCTCTTGTCCGGGCACTGACAGATCATCAAGCATTGATGACAGTCTTGAACCTACTTGAACCTTCCTTCTCGAACTGCATATTGTAATGGGAATAGGAGAAAATAAGAAGAGCAAATTGCAATGCAGAATTACCTACCAGTACATCAAGGCAGCTCTCGAATGACTCACACCAGCTGACCCTGAAATGGATCGTTCAGAGCTGCAGTAAGTTTTAAATGGTCATGGTGTTAAATGATGACAGTGGCTGGTTTACTTTTCGCAGAGCAGCTCCGTTACATCTGGGACTCTGTGAAGCGCCACCGGGCCTTTGTCCAAATCTCACAATCAAAGTGACCCTGATCCAATGAGTCTGAATGCTGTCTCCCCAGAGGAAGACTTTTCTCAGATGGCTCCCAGCGGTGGCCTCTATCACTCCAACACACACATACATGCACCTTGCTGGAGTAGACGCTCGTGCCTGCTGCTCTTCAGAGACACCAGATGTCTGTGGTCAAGCATGACATGGCAGTGGCAGGGGGTGAATTCTCTTTCCCTTGAAGAAAGACTGCTGAGGTGTGGTCTCTCTTTTTCACCTGCTCGATAGTCTGAGGTGACTGTGGGAATCACAGGGCCGCAGATTCACAGA
This sequence comes from Chrosomus eos, assembly GCA_036326025.1. Classification (NCBI taxonomy): domain Eukaryota; kingdom Metazoa; phylum Chordata; class Actinopteri; order Cypriniformes; family Leuciscidae; genus Chrosomus; species Chrosomus eos. Next base: position 39,766,264 of record CM070819.1, on the reverse strand, counting down.
TTGTCCACGGTGCTTTCGGTGAGGTTATTGGAATGCTCTATGGAATCCTTTTCAGTGAATTACACACAAATTAAATAATAAAACTATAATGAATGAAAGAAATAAAATAAAACGGCATCACTTAAGTTGAACACCTTTCAAAACCTAAACGTTTGTCTAAGCAGACCCCATGGGCAGCTGATTGGAAAAGAGCAAATTTTACTTTTCTTTCATAATTCCTTCCAGTTTAATAAACTACTGGTCCAGATGACTGTAAGCAGAAAATACAGTGTACTCTTTTTCTTTCAAAAAAGCTACTAAACTATGTACTGAAAATCTTCTTCTGCTTTAAATTTTAAACAAATGCATACAGTTTTACATTCAAAACTGTACAGATTTGTAATAATAATATCAGTGAACTATTCTGTTTTTATTATTATTTCAGTAGGTTGTGACAAGGGACTAGATTATGAATGAGTCCTTCACACAAGTGAGAGATTTATTGAAGCATGATGAGTCAAAATGAGTGAGTCATTGAATTATTAACCTAACCAATTTGTTCAAAAACACTAGTGCAAAGGCCAAAATCACGTACTTCCCTACTATAGGTGAAAAACAGTGCAAATGCGACCTATGTTTTGTTGAGTAATGCAATGAACAAATTGTTCATGTAAACACATACTGTGTATTGCTCGGACATTCACAATCAAAATGGTTTTGGCTTTGTTTGGAACTATTTCAGTGGGGAATGCACGAGTAACACATTGACAATCTGTTGCTCTGCCTACAAAACGACACATGCACAGTCTACATATATCTACACACAGTTATACAAAGGGATAGGATTGTATACATCTCATTTGCAGTCAAAAGAAATTAAAGCATGCTAGGGATGCTCATATTGACCGTTTAACCGTTAACCAAAAGTAAAATTTTTGACCGATTAATACTCTCAGTTAAACGTTTTTTTTTTATTATTTTTTTTAAAGCTTTTTATATATATATATATATATATATTTTGCTTCATGGTTAAATAAAAAACATACTATATATAGCCAATATTTGTTAACTCACTGCGGGCGCGTCGATATGCGGGTTGCGCAACCACACGCGCGAACAGACATATTCTCCCTGAGCAAGCAAAATGAAGCCAGCGAAAAGTAGTAACTATGTGGACAGAAAGGGCGACAAAGTTACTTGCAAAATATGCTACGGGGTATTAAAATAAAGCAATAGTGCTAGTAGCCTACAATGCAATATCACTTGCTTAGCAAACACCCAGAAGCAAATGAAAGGCGCTTCCCGAAGCTGGCCATTCCAGCGAGACGTTATCTCTGTGTTCCCGAACATCTGTGCCATCGGAGACGGTGTTTTCTGACGCGGGTCTAACAGTCCACAGGCTGCGCTCCAGACTTACACAACAACAGCATGTAGACTGTAATGCTAGTTTTTAAAATAAAAACTAGACAAGCTGTGGATTGAGGTAGGCCTGCTATTTTTATTTGACGGAAAAACGTAGTCTAGTCTGATGGAGAAAAATCAAAAGCCGGTTTTTCAACACTTCAAACTGATTCAGTGTTTTCTTTTTGGCATCGTAATTTGTTAATTATTTAAGCTAAAAATATATATATTTATTGTAGGCTTATTGTATGTTTTTTATTTATATTATTTTACTCTGTTTTTCTCTGTTGTCACTGTCAGAAATGCGGCCGGTGCGTGGAAATTTGATTTGAATCCTGTTTTTGAAGCTGTTCTGTTGTTGATCTGTTCTGTATGCTGCTGTTTGCACTTTGCACGTTAAAATAAACCCTTTGATAAAAACATATGTTTTTTGGTATTTTTAATGGGTCACAGATACGTCAATTTTATTTTTATTTAATGCCAATATAATCTTATCAGTTAACGGTTAATAATCGATTAACGAGTGGCGGTTGTCGGTCGGGAAAATTAACCGAAATGAGCATCCCTAAAGCATGCACAATGCACTGAAGTCTGTGTAAGCAAACCTACATCCGCATTAGAAATGCAAAGACTCTATTATCATTCCAATAAACTACACTGAGCATCTTACTGATCTACAATAATTGTGATAATGACATATTCAGGACATTGGATGATCCCTAATTGATCATATTGATTTATGGGAATAACATAAAGGGCATAAAATATGCCGTAAAAATGCCTAATAATTTAATGTGAAGGTTATTGATCAGGCACTTAGTTGAACTGACCCGTGACTTAGTATCAATAAACATTCCTGCAAACATAAAATGAATCCTGCATGTATGCAAACGCTGTTTCTTTGTAAAATCGACCGATTATCTGTAGATTGTCTTTCTTTTTTTTTTCCACTGAAAAGCAGATTACAGCACAGAACAATTGGCTTTGACTTAAATCTCTGATAATGACCCAAATAAAAATCGAACAAAATTTGTGATTCATGATTTCTAGTGAGCTACTTAAAAATGAGTGCACTGGAATTTTCACAGCCCGGAATCAGTGTTTTGTGTTGGTTAGGAATAGGATCCATTGTGCTTTGCTCCTTGGACTTCATGACAAAAGAATCCAGCACCAGGGCTTTGTTAGGGGAACCTTTCATGTACCAGAGAAATCAATGCTAAAGCAGATGAAGAAAAAAAAAAGTATTATTTGGAAGGCCAATCTGAAAAACCTGTCGGAAATCTATTACACATCAAAGAACATGACTTAGAATGCCATCTTTGTCTGATATCAAAAGACAACGATTTTCTATATTTCAAATTCAAGCCTCAATGAATAGAGAAGATGTCCCACTAGCAGCCACTTCAGTTAATTGAACGACTCTTTAGGCTAAACTTTCAAATTCTTCAAAAACGTACCTAACCTTAAGCAACTATTCAATAAAGAAGGCCATATTAGTCATTATGGAAATGTTCAAAATATTTTTTTAGACTTTATTTATTTTAGTTCCAAAAGTGCCATAGGTGTAATGTGACATGTAACAAGACTATTAATTTGGTTTGTTTGTTAAAAAAGAGGTGCTTTGACACTGGAATGTGTTGTTTTTGAAATCATTCAAAGTGTTCGTTGCCGTTGTTATCAGTGGTGTAATACAACCGTGTTCTCTTGTGCTGGCGCACAGTCTTCAGACAGATGAGTGCTTCATCTCGCTTAACGGCGTCGTGGAGACTCTTTTCGTTCCGGTGAAATCACACAAAAAAAGTGCGCACAAACGTGTCCCTTGCTCTTGATATACAATCACTGATGAACATTGTTGGTTTTAATGAGAAAAAAAATATATATAAAGGCGGATTAGAACCCAGAACCTGACACACTTAGGTCAGACCATTAAAGTAACACCCAGTATCTTTTCCTCTTCGGTCGCCCTTGGAAACGAAATTGTCCATTGCCACTGTCGTAAATAATTTAGCCTACCGTCGCACGCACGCTCGCTGTTTATCCAGCACCGGCTTTAGAATGAACGATGTCCACAGACAAGGTAGAGTATGTTACATGATTTCATGAAAGGATGATGTATTGCGACATCAGAAACGAAGAAAAATAAAAATTAATGACTATTGTAGCGCTTGACGTAAAGCAGTCGAATTTTGTAGTTCTTTTTGTGGTCGGGTTCCTACCCGAACCCCGAAGTTACATAGTGCCAGTAAAAGCGATACAGACCCCTTCAGGTTATGGCAGAAGTGCCTTTCACCCTGTTACGACTTGATGAACCACTGATAAGATTTTGGAAACATGATTTTAAGGTAAACAATGTTATATAGTGTTGCTTTAACATTAATAGCTGATCTATGTATTTCTTTATGTGAAGAATCTCGGGACTAACATTATATTGTATTATAGTAGATGTAAGGATGAAACTATCGCAATAAACATGAGTTATATAAGCCCCCCATACACACCACACACACACACCTGTCCCACCCACGATTTAAAAAAAAAAGTTACGCCGCTGGGTGCCATACAAATTACTTGAAAATTTGACATAAATGAAACTAAAAGACAGATAAATACAAAAGTCTTCTAAAGATTTCTTGCTTTATAGAAGAATACAAATGAAAGCTTTTCTTTTTTTTTTCAAAGAAATGATAGATCATTGCCTCATCAAAAACTATTTCCAGTGGGATTCTGCACCAGACATATTTTTAATGTCAACCAGAACCCAAAAAAATAAAAGTAACACTGAAAACACTAGGCAAAAAGGGACATTTCAAAAAGCAATAAAACACATCTTAACAAGTGAACTGTCTGAAGTAGTTTCTTTTTCCGTCCTTGATTCGTCTTACAGAACTGCCTACAGGAGATTCTCTGGCTGAGAAGCAATCCAATCTGAATGACTGTTTTATGTAACTGTTTTGTTTAGAAAATGGTGTTCTCTTTGTGCCCGGTCTCCGCTCGGCGGGAGAAGCGCTAGATCTCTTTGTTGTTTGTCATTGTTGCTTGGGTGATTTTACTTGCTTGTTTGTCTTCTGTTTTTATTTTGATTTCTCAAAAACATAATAGAATTGTGAACATCAAATGGAGGATTTTCAAGGCGAATAAAATAATCTAAAGCCGGACATTAGTCGTGGAGGAGAAGCTGAGGCAGACTGCCTTACCACAGAGATCAAAAAGATACATCAAAGGGCCCAAGAAAAAACACACCCAAAAAAACCCAGAACATCTGAAGCCCCAAAAATCAGATAGCACCGCAACAAATGCAGCACAAAACAACTCCGCTAGCCTGCCATACCTGGGACGAGAAGGAGGCCCATAACATCAAAGTTTCTTTTAAGCCAGCTGTTTGATAAAACACCAAAGGACAATGGATCTTTTGACAGTCTGTTCGAACTATAACAAAGGTCAGCCAAAAGAAAGGCGAGAAAAGAAATAGAAGTATCTCAAAAACAGTGGTTAATTACCTTCTCCTTTAGATACTTCAGTATAATCATGTCTTGCTCTCTTAGCTATTGCCATGGTTACTGTCAGCCAAAGCTAAAATGTGAGAGACCCAAACTCTAGCAACATTACAGTGGAGGAGCACAGACTCTGACAGAGAGAGAAAAAATCATTTTAGTTGGCTGCATCCACAGGTTAGTAACAAGTGCACTTGGGAGATACTCTGACTAATAAAATATTTGGCTCACAGGTTAACCATGATTACCGACTATTCCAAAGAACAATGATAAATTCATCAAAGTGAATTCCTTTCGAATATTGATCCATTCAGGAACAATACTTGAGTGAGAGGGTCACTGAATCATGATCACTGAGTCATTGAATCAATGACCTAACCAATTTGTTCAAAAACACTGGACTAGGGCTGAAATCGCATACTATATTTTGTATATTTTGCTGTAGTGTGTCAGAAGGAAATATCAGTTCACATTTCCAAAAGCTCTTTTTGCCATTAATTGTAAAAATCAAGTGAGATTTTTGTATGCACAAGGAGTCTGACAACAGTTAGTATGCACCACACAGAGATCTGATCTCACCATCATCGAGTCCGTCAGTGATTTCATGAAAAAACTGAGACAGACTAAATCCAGAAGAACTGTGGCAACGTCTCCAAGACGCTTGAAGAAACGTACCTGCAGTTACAGTAAAATAAATGAAACTAAATAAAATAAATCTGTAGTCCATGATAAATATAGTTCCTAACCAAAATATTGAAGAATCTGAAGATTTTACCAAAGTATTTCAAGTATCAAACTCCAATTGCTTGCAGCATATTTCATCTAAACAGCTTGTAGTGAGGTCGAGAGTGGAATCATGATTGATAAATCCACGCGTACACTATTTCCCAAATTTGATTGTCATCCCACAACCATTTGCACTGTAATAATGGCAACACGGTTTTAACAAGGAAATGTTGAGATGAGAGTTATGGTAATGAAGAGTCATGGCAGAGTTACGGAAATGTAAACACCTCACTGCTCTCTGAGGAACCATGTGTGAATTTACAGCAGATGAATGCAGCAACAGTCCATGTGTAATGACTGTGTGTAATAGTGAGTGAATTTGGCACGCTGAGCATGCTAGTGGCCTCGATGAGATAATTGCACCGGCTTATTAACTCCTCTTGTACGATTGTAGGACTAAATCTCAGGCTTTCACTCAATTTTTTTCCACTTGCTCCTTGAAAAAACCTACAAGATGCGGTCACTAGCACCAGTAAAGGGAGAATCTATGTATTTCTTTTTTTGTAGATGGACTAAACTGGTGTGCCGGCAATCTTGTGTTCACATCTTCAGTGGACACTAATAGGTGCAGCATGAGCCATGAAGTCGTGAGTGCGGAATGACAGTGTTCCATCTTCAGTTTTGGATGAATAAGTCTTGACGGATGATGCTTTCGATACTGATGCTGTATTAAGAAGATCGGTCCTAAGAATATAAATAGGATTTACATTAAAAAAAATTGCTTGAAAATATATGTGCATTATATAATTTTAAGGACTTTTACATAGTTAGTCAGGGTCAAGTACCCAGAAAAAGCGCTATATAAATGTAATTCATTATTTATTATAAAATGTTTGCATGACATAATTTATGTCTTTACTTATTTGTTTTTGTATTCATTTAAATTAAGGTTGGTAGAAGGTTGATTGTGTTCTGCAATTGATATTAATGATAAATAATCAACAAAAAACAGAAACATAATCATTTTCACTTTATTAGGTCAAATTAAACGTTAAGAATTATGGCTATTAAATATAATGTTAAATGGCTTCATTTAACAATTTTCTCTACTTTTTTGAATAAAAAAAATAGCTCTGTGACTTGACTGACAGATCCATTTAATATTTTTGAAAAGTACTATGCATGAATGGTCTATTAAGCTAGGATAAACCTATGTGAATTTGCTTTCAGAATTTTCAGGTTAATTGCATTGGCACCCTGCATTTTGAAACATATCTTTGTCATTCCCTTAGTTAATTATTTGAAGTAGAAATGACCGAAGACCAGTGCTAATAGTGTATGCTCTCCAGAGGGGTCAAGGCAGATGTAGAGTCGAAAAAAGCAGAGCGAGGCAGATGAGGAGGGTCAAAGAGTATTAAAGCTGAGAAAGCGAGAGGTGGAGAGACAGCGAGTTACTGAGAGTTTGAGGTAAGAGAATGAGATATATAATTGAATTTGAAGTTTCAAATGAAGGACCGAGATGGAAGAATGGAAAGAAGAGTTTAGCCTCTGGTATCCTCTGTCACTCTGTAATGCTGCAGTTTTTTTACGGGAGGCAAATGGCCCGTCTCACCTTGCCACTCGCTTCATTTGACTCATGATGTGGCCCATCATCTTAGAACCCAGAGTGGGCATTTCTCTCTCTTTCTCTTCCCTCTCACTTCCCAGTTTTTCCGTGTCCATTCGAAGCTGCTATTATCTTGTAACTGTCCAGCTGTAGCCTCACAGTGCGAGATCATTGCAACAGTGCTGTCCCTCTCTTATCCCCTTCACTGTACATTTTTATGTAACATGATGCAAAAGATTTATGACTTTTCTCATGTTTGACCAAAATACACAACTAAGATGTTTAGCTTTGCGCTAAAACAGTTAAAGGAGTAGTTCACTTTTAAAAAAACTTTTGCTGATAATTTACTCACCCCCATGTCATCCAAGATGTCCACGTCTTTTTTTCTTCAGTCGAAAAGAAATGAGGGTTTTTGATGAAACATTCCAGGATTTTCTCCATATAATGGACTTCATTGGGAACCAAACGGTTCAAGGTCCAAATGACAGTTTCAGTGCAGCTTCAAAGGGCTTTAAACGACTCCAGACAATGAATAAGGGTCTTATCTAGGACCCTTCGAGTCATGACTTGAAAAAAGATTTGTTAATTTTGATGAACGAGTTCGAACAGTTGAGTCACGAACGCTCATCACAGAACAGAGCAAGGCGAGCATTTGTGCTTATAAAACTTAAACTTTGTTATTTATTTTTGAAATGACCGATTGTTTTGCTAGATAAGACCCTTATTCATCGTCTGGTATTGTTTAAAGCTGCACTGAAACTGTCTTTTGGACCTTGAACCGTTTGGTTCCCAATGAAGTCCATTATATGGAGAAAATCCTGGAATGTTTTCATCAAAAACCTTGATTTCTTTTCGACTGAAGAAAGAAAGACGTGGACATCTTGGATGACATGGGGGTGAGTAAATTATCAGCAAAAGTTTTTTTAAAAGTGAACTACTCCTTTAACAAACTTGTTCTCTCGACAAGTGCACATGTTTACGGATTGTCTCTTTCTGACAATAAAGTCACAGCAATTTTCTGTTATAGCAATTTGATCATTCACAGCTTTGAGCTTTAAGAATAAGCTACTTTCGAAACACTGCTATGTGAAGCTTCAAAACCTTTGCGAATTGTTTTGTACCAGAGATTCAAACTGCTAAAGTCATGTGATTTCAGTAAACAAGGCTTTGTTACTCCATAACTTTCCATATTTAAAAGGTTTTTCCCTAAGAGACAATCTCTGCGAACCCATGAAACAGTGTCAATATGGTTTTTACCTGATCTCGGATCAGTTTTATACATTTGTAGACATTTTTAATGAAATATTTGAATGGTAAAAAAAGAAGAGTTGTAGTTAACAGTCTCTTTTTTGCTGATTAACAAAGCTCTATAATAAAAGTTGATTTATGGTTTCAAAAAGCTTTATTTCTCCCATCACTAAGTTGCAAGTCTCTTTATCTTAAACAAAATCAGCATTTTTCAATATATATATATATATATATATATATATATATATATATATATATATATTTTTTTTTTTTTTTAAAACATCCTTATAAGGATGCAACTCCCAACTACTGGCACGTACAGTAAGCTACATTAATGGTGCCTAGACACATCAATCAAGTAAATAGATAAGTTCTAAACATCACCACAGAAGAAACTAGCAGTGACAGTAACAGCATAACATCATAAAAAAACACGTCATAAAATAAAGGCAAGAAACATATAACAATAGCCATATAATTTAATCATGATGCATTGAATGCTAGGATATCACAAACCCTTAACCAATCAGCAATATTATTCAATAAAGTCCCTGTTGTGAGATTGTGAAATATAAAGTCACACTTTCATAATTTGCTGTTTTGTTAAAGGGATAGTTTATCCGAACATGAAAATTGTGTGGGAACATGAAACATTATAATGTGTATAAATCAAACTAAATGGGTAAACTTGCTAAAGCTGCTGCCTGCTGTTTCTCACAATGGTAATTGGAGTGTATTGTTGAGAGAGTCAGTCTGTAAAACCATCCAATCAGCTACAACAGAAACTTGCACAAAATACAGGATGGATTTCATTTCTTAGACACAAGTTGGGTTTAAAATCATGGATGCTTTAACATTATGCATATATTGCTTTCTCACACAAACGATCCACTCTGCCAAACATGATTTGGTTACCATGGTCACCTAATGGTTAAACAATGCTTGCAATTAGCAGAGCTATTCTGATATTGCAATTGTAATTATAATGTGTGCAGTAATAGATTAAGGTCAGTGATTTATGCTGTAAATTAAACTGCAATTAAAGCTGAGTTCATTTTCTCCTTTGTAATAACAGAGGAAGCATGTTAAATCGAAATTACTTTTAAAAACAATAGATTCGAATGGCTTTAATGTCCGAACCATGAATCACCAGCCGTTCAGTCGCCAGTCACATTTTGAACAACTCGACCGGTGAAACAGCACTGCGTTTTCTTCCTTGGCGATGTTAACATTTCTTAACATCACCTGTTCACATGGCACATTGAAGTGCCTCCTTTCGTTCCTGCTACACACTCTAGGGGAAATGTTCAACACAACTCTTTTATTCCTCTCATTCTTCAGCTATAATATGTATTAATTATTTGATACTGCTGTTACTGAGAGTTGTGTTGTAATCGGACTGCCCTTTCCCACTTGGCAGAGTTAATTAAGTGTAAAATGGATGGAGGTGGGAGGGACGGGAGGGATGGGGGGCGATGGGAACGAAAAGCTTGGCAAGGACCTTGATACTCGAAGCACTAGTGAAAGGATCAGGACACCGATGGGGCCTTCAACTGCCACTCAAACTCGGACCAGCACAGCAAACCTAAGAGAAGATGGATTACGGCCATTTGTGATGCTATTAGTGCTATTGAATGGGTCTGTTGCTCACCGCAGCTTTTACTGGCTGGTCCAGGATCAGCATGCATGCTGAGTGCTGACATTGTAGACCAAAGCAAACTGTCCTTTTTCTTGCTTTGCAAATAAGAATGACTCGGCCCCCATAGTTGAGTGCTTTTTAATGAATAATCAGTGCATGTTTTGTAATGCGGAAATAAGATGACCAAAAAAAAAAAAAAAAAATCATTGAATCTTCTACATGAGATAAAAAGTTAGGGTTAGGGAAAAAGAGATTTTGTTGTACCCGGACTGTGCTGAGCAGTTGAAGTCAAGTCACGTCACTTTGTTTATTTAAAAGCAGCTTTACAGTGATAACAGGAAAATAATGCAACAAAGTTTGTTTCTTGAAGAAAATATCGTCATAGTCAAGCTTAAGTAAGTTCCGTGATGGTTCATTTTTGTTGTAAAAAAGTTATTAATGTCTAGCCGCTCTGGAGAAAACAGTGATGTCATTGTCCAGCACAGTTCAGTTCTCAAAAGGCAGATCAATAATATTGTTGAATATTAAATGTCCCCAACTAAGCAAGCCAAAAGGCGAAAAAGGCGACAGTGCAAAGGTGAACACAAAAGAAGATATTTTCTATGTGTTTTTTTTTTTGGTTTTTTGACCCTACAACAAGTCCAAAACAACACTGGACCCAACTGACTTTCATTGTATGACAAAAAAACCTGATCTGTGATCTTTTTTTAAAAATATCTTCTTTAAAGACGTCATTTAAAGGGTCATTTTTGGTTGGCCCACTCCTTTAAAACGAATGAAGTCAAGTTCCGCACACTTATTAATGTATTTATTGCTTGTGTTTTAAATCTGTCATCCAAGTTTGCGGTCCAACCCAAGCATTTTTTTTTTTCAGTCCCTCTGAAGGAACTTTCACAGAGGTGGTAAAAGATTGGCAGTAAATTGAAATGACACTCCAAGAGATTAAGAAAGGCATTTCATCAGCGTCTGAATTCATGGGACACATACGCCTCCAGATAAGAGGCAAACCAGAGATGCCAGTTTAATTAAAACTATCGCTGAACAACCCTGTAAGGACAGGATACCGTTTGCCTCATCACCACTGTTTTTAATGACTCCTCTTTTTCTAAATCTATTCTTGTCCTGTTGTCTGATGAAAAGGGCCACTGGTGATACTTCAAAGTTCATATAACATGTTTACATGTTATCATAATTCATTAGAAATGTAATCACAAGATGAATGTGCAATTACAAACAGCTTCACAAAGCAATTACATATCAAGTACATGTTGTTCATTAGAAGCACCCTGCTTAATTAATTAGAGAGAATTACATGAACAGTAATGTAAGTGTGACGCTCTACAGAAGAGCGTTATACAAAACCCTTCAATGCAATTCACAAAATGCTGATTCAATAGATGCAATGTTACAACATATCGTAAATGCTGCTCCAAAAATCATTTCCAGACAATTTTAAAAAAGTAGCTCCCTCCTGTGTTTCAAATACAAAAAAGCCAGAATGTGTGATTCTTTACTCAATAACATAAAAGCTCCAAAATATGAATAAAAAAAATATTTTATCAGCCACCCTGATAAATTGACAGCTACTGTCGAGCGATTTATCTGGTGTGAGCTGTACTCTGCATATTTCCCTTTTATAGTGTTTCCCTGCTGTAGTTCTTGACCATATTATGTTGTTTTCATGATTTACCTATAACTTAAAAGTAAAGGCACAGAACACTGGATCATTATCTTGATATAAGAACGTTTATGTGAGGCTTGAGTGTAGGAATGGTGCTTTTGAGAATCGCTCATTTAATGAATAAAGACATTTGCCTGGTTTAAACATCGATCCTTTGAAATCACAAAGCTCAAACCGAATACAATACAGAAATCAAGTGAATTGGAGAGACGCAAATCTCCTGGCAACGGATGCCAATCAAATGTAAACACACTTGCCAGATCTATTCAGTATGTGTTTGCAATCTCTTTCCCTCTCCTTTCCAGAGAGAGAGAGAGAGAGAGAGAGAGAGAGAGAGAGAGAGAGAGAGAGAGAGAGAGAGAGAGAGAGAGAGAGAGAGAGAGAGAGAGAGAGAGAGAGAGAGATACTGTACGATAACACTTAGATCACCATTCACTGTAAACAACAACAACACATGTTTTAATGGAAAAGAGAGTTAGATTTCTACAGTAAAAACCTGTTAATTGGTAAACTGTTAACCAAATCTTTGCATATATGGTAAAATGACAATTTTCAAGGCAAAACATGTAATTTTACTGTAAATATTTTTTTTTTGTATAAGTGAAACGTATTAATGATCTTAACAGAAAAATACATAATATTTAACAAGGCAGTATTCTTGAACAGTATCAAATAAAAAAAAGTAAGTTTGTTATAAGTAAACAGGTTTAATTGTATTTTCATTGAAGGAGAAAACCCTGACAAACCAGCACATTTGTTTATATTTAATTTAAAAATGTTAATATATTCTTATTTTTGTTATCGGTTATGTTAACAAGAGTGTTTCATGTTATTTTTTTTAATAATGCTTGTTGCATTCTTATATATGTCATTCGCATTATCCTGATTGTGTTTTGTGTTCTGTAAGTTATTATTGGCCACAGTTGCTAGAGAGAGCCACATGTGTTCCGACGAGAACACCCAAGAACAAATTTGCATAGCTCAAATAGGTTATTGGCATAAACAGTAAGGAAATGTAAAATATACAATCAGCTAAAAATCCACCTATCATGTTTGCAACAACATCGCCTGGTAAACTTCTGGCACCCACAGTTGCTACCCTAAATGTACCATTTCACAGTGCACTGCCGTCAAACCCGGCCACACAAATCTCCCATACAGCTGTTCTCCAGTGTGATCTGTGGAGCTGTCCAGTGCCAGAGGTGCTGAAACACACAATCCCTCAGCGGGACTCCTTTTTTTCTTTTGTGAAAAACGCATAAAAATTGAATTGAGCAATAAGATAAGAATCCTCGCGAGTTAAAAAAAAGTTGTTTTCAAAAATACCACTGCATATGGATAAGGATCCACGCGATGGAAATGCCTGGAGTGGCAAGGCGATCGAGGGAGGGGTTGAACGGGGGAAAGACTCGTTTTTTGCAGAAACCCACAGTGCATATAAGATTTGTTAGCGAAATATCCGAACTATTTGTGAAATGACATATGATCATTGTGCTTCAGAAGCAGCCCCAGACATCGGCACCTATGCCTTTAATGGCCGCAACTTGAACGAGGGTTATTGAAATGCACCCCACGCACAAAACCCAGCACCGCACTGAGCCCCAAACACACACTACACGCTGCAAACACCAGCAACACGTCACATCAGCTGCTCACCTTCAGTGCCTCGATGTCCAGCGATGCTGATCGCTCCATATCGAAAGATAAAGTCTAACACAAAAGTTGTATATCTAGCCTTGTAGTTCCCCAGCGAAAGCCAGCCCAGTTCTCCGAGCCGCGGCGGATTCCCTCAGTCTCATTCCCGCTGATCACGACTCCAGCGACAGCCTCAACTATTCAATAGCCTAAATAACTAGTCACTCAGAGTGTCCCAACAGCAGTAACGTGACATAAACAGACTTGCGTGTCGCTCTCCGTTTTCCTCACCGAAGGCAAAAGTGTTTCCGTCAGTAAGAGACCATGTTGTCATTGAGAGGGTTGAGCGCAAGACTGGCACGTTTGCAGTAACCCTGGTTGATCAGTCTATCAAATCATCCTTTTGCCGTATATTTCAAGAATATCGGTTGGATCCGAGCAGGCGGATGAGAAGGAGGCTGTCAGCTCCCTGGTGTGATCCGACTGATTGATTGATTGATTGGTTGGTTGACTGATTGGCTGAATGATCGTTTGATTGGACAGGGCGCACTCCGCTGCTGCCCTACTTGGTGATCTCCAGAAACCTCCCGTGGCCAAACGCGCTCCTCCAGCCGAGTCCCGGTGCTCTGAGTACGGAGTCTATGTCTGGGAGAGGGAGTCTGAGGAGGGAGGGATGGATGGAAGAAAAAAAGAGAGAAGATCTTCCTCGAGTGGATTGTGAGTGAATTTGTCTGTCTTTGGCGGCGTGATGATGACTATCCAGACAAGCCAGGTGACTTGCACAGTCCCTTAGTCTTCTGCGTGGAGAAACGAGCCGGTTCTTTTCATCACTCAAAAAATAAACTGTCCTGCTAGTTATTCTCCTGGGTCCTAGAGCCAAGAGAGAGAAGAGAGAGAGAGAGAGAGAGAGAGGAGAGAGAGAGAGAGAGAGAGAGAGAGAGAGAGAGAGAGAGAGAGAGGAGAGAGAGAGACGCAGCACTGCTATTTAAGTTTTAATTCGCATGCGTGTGTGTTGCATCTCAAGTGCACACTGTTGACATTTCCTCTTTAAAAATTTCCAAAGTGAATATTTCAATGCAGAACATTCTAACTAGAAGTGTTAGTAATTAAATAATGTAAAAACCTCGTTGTTGATTAGCTGTATTTTTTATGTAATATATTTCCATATACTTGTATGAAGAATTTTATATTTAAAAGCATACGTTTTTTATACTAAAATAGTGTTGGTAAAATGACTGTTGGTAAATACAGTATGTGTTGGCACTATTCCAAAAGGCAGAGGTGGAAAGTAACGAATTACATTTACTCGCGTTACTGTAATTGAGTAGTTTTTTTGTGTACTTCTACTTTTTTAAGTAGTTTTTAAAATCTGTAATTTTACTTTTACTTAAGTATGTTTTGTTTGAAGTATTGTAATTCGCTACATTTTAAAACATATCCGTTACTGAGTAAAAAAAAAAAAAAAAAAAAAAAAAAAAAAAAAAAAAAAGCTTTGGGTGAACATCGCGCTCCGGAAACTACAGCATTGATTGATTGAAGGGCGCAGTGGCGTAACTATCGGTAAGCAGGGTACGCGGTTGCTTACGGGCCCGGACCAATCAGGGGCCCGCGTGACTGGAAGATATTGATTGACAGCCGGGCCCCCCTATCGCATATTACTACTTTTATTTTGATCGCATTTTACTTTATCACGATTTTATTTTAAATAAATAATGACAACAACATATTTTACTAATCATGTGTGAAACGAACAATCATGGATTTTCGTGTAATTTGTTTTGAGCTGGGACTAGGGAATCCCCGGGTCGGCTGTTTAACGTTACACCTGTGCGCCACTTCATGCTTTTTCTCAGATCGGATAGCTACTGATTTATCAAAACGATTCCATTTACAGCTGGTCACATAAATGTGTTTTTGCAAAACAGATATAAATCCGGTCTTCGATTCCCGCGCTATATGCAGATTTAATAGAATTCACACCGAAAGCAGCATTTTATTGATCATCAGCTAAAATTTCAAAATCAAAAACCGCAATTAGAGAGATTGGCAACAGCACTGGTAAGATCATTCCGTTTTAATGAAGATTATTGTGTGTTAAGCGTCTGCGACTTACTTTCACTTTGATTTGCGATAGTTTGCACGTTGGCTTGATGATTTTGCTCATCTGCTGTGATGCG
Source organism: Chrosomus eos (assembly GCA_036326025.1). Classification (NCBI taxonomy): domain Eukaryota; kingdom Metazoa; phylum Chordata; class Actinopteri; order Cypriniformes; family Leuciscidae; genus Chrosomus; species Chrosomus eos. The sequence goes on along the minus strand of CM070819.1, from coordinate 39,750,681 downwards.
TGTTGCAGTTGCGCGCGCCGACGTCATATCTGACTATAACATGACATATAGCCTATAACACGCTCTCACACGTTTATTTTTTTAGCATTTTTAGAGGAGTTAAATTTACACATGTGGTTTCAACAACCAGAAGCATTTATACTTGTCCAGTTTCGTCTGGAATGCGGCCCAGACCTCCTTCTGAAGTGGTTTGAGCGATCGGATTCAAATCCATCTCGAATGCATTTCGACGGGCATGCATTTACACCTGGTCTTTTCACGATCGGATAGCTATACGATCACAGAAAAAGCATGAAGTGGCCAGGTGTAAACAGTTCCTTGCGTATTGCATGCAAAAGCCTACTCGTGGACATTGCGTCATCACGTGTAGTAGGGGGGCCCGCCTTGATAATCCTGCATACGGGCCCGGTGTTGGCTCGTTACGCCACTGGAAGGGCGGGAGAACAGACGCGCTAAAATCACAACACAATATGGAGAAGGTGACGGACAAGACAGACAGTGATGCGGACCCAACTGACAGACAGACAGAGATGCAGACCCAGCTGAACGTGAAATGCTGTCAAAATCTTACTCGCACACATACCGGTATGTGAACTTGAAGCCCTGGTCAGGGAATAGCCTTGCAGATGTCACGTAAAACACGCAAACTGGTAGACGTATGGATGAATAAATCGAAAGTAAAGCTGTAAAATAAATAAAATCGTGACATGATCTGTGAATATTAAAGCACAAAAGACTGCTATGCAGCTATATAATCTGCTAGTTCTAGTGTCTCTGTGTGAATGAGCTGTGCAGTTTCGTCTACTTACTACATACTCAAGTACGCGACGCCGCTCATGGTGTTTTGCAGCATCGCACACACAATACGAGTAGCCTAGCCTACATGGATACATGAACATTTCCATGAACGTCGCCTAATAAGCATTTTCGTAATTTTATTTGAATGGAAAAACCATTGTCAAATACACTCTGAAACAGGACTTAACCCGTCAAAATAAAAGTTTGGTTTTACTAGCAGAAATTATCACAGATATAGGCCTACAGTATTACTATTTTAGGCCTACAATAGAATGTACTTCTCATAATAATATTAACATTAACAGAATAAACAACAACAACGACAATAATAAGGAATATATATTGTTTGTGCATGGTTTGAGTACATCTGTTTTGCAGCACTTTGCCAAAAACTAAAATGATAAAACACATTTGCTAAACTTTTATTTGATTACCACTGTTTTTGATAAATCTATATTTGTATTAAATCATAAAAAAGAAAAAAAATTCTGAATAAAAAAACATTTCATAGAACTCAATTGTTTTTAAACATTAAAGGATTAGTTCACTTTTAAAAAAACTTTTGCTGATAGTTTACTCACCCCCATGTCATCCAAGATGTCCATGTCTTTCTTTCTTCAGTCGAAAAGAAACTTACAGTTTTTTTATTTATTTTAGAAATGACCGATCGTTTCGCAAAATAAGACCCTTATGCATCGTCTGGTGTCGTTTAAAGCCCTTTGAAGCTGCACTGAAACTGTTATTTGGACCTTGAACCGTTTGGCACCCAGTGTATTACATTATATGGAGAAAAATCCTGGAATGTTTTCATCAAAAACCTTAATTTCTTTTCGACTGAAGAAAGAAAGACATGGACATCTTGGAGGACATGGGAGTGAGTAAACTATCAGCAAAAGTTTTTTTTTAAAAGTGAACTAATCCTTTAATAAGTTATTAATGATATAAATAAGTTGTTCATCTAATTCCTAATCAATTATTAAAATTAGTTGATTAGATATGTTTTATTGAACAAATGTTTCACTTATTTAACTGTTATTTTAAGTGATGGGAATAATAACCATAATTTAACAATACAATATAAACCGTGATATTTTCTGAGACGGTTATGTGAAACTCTCATAGGTTACAGCCCTTCAAAGGAGAGTCTCCCACCCCACCCCTGCTGTTAAAGTTACTCAGTAACTTTTACTCTGAGTAAATTTTAAATGAGCTACTTTTTACTTTTACTCGAGTAGATTTTTAGACCGGTACTTTTACTTGTAATTAAGTAAAATTTTATTGAAGTAATAGTACTTTTACTTGAGTAGAAAATTTTTGTACTCTTTCCACCTCTGCCAAAAGGTTTTTTTTTTTTTTTTTTTTTTTGCAGTGAACCATTTTGGGTTCTCAACAGGACCTTTCAGTGGTCAGTTAAACCATATATTAAACGTTTTATTTTTCTTAGTGTGTATAACCTTTTTGTGCAATGGAAAGGTTCCATGGATGTTGAAGGTTCTTTATGGAACCACGGTCTAGTAGCCTATGTTACATTCATTGTGGATCAAAAAATGTGTTACTTACATTATATTATTTATTGATATATGCAGTTAAAAAATGTTAAATTCAATGTTCGAGCAGGCACAGCTGGCAGTTTTTACCGTACTTTTAATAATCTACACGTGCACAATTCATTCACATTTGGTGTGTAGTTTAAAATGAGAAAACGACTTTAAAAAAATGCTCTAAAAATAACCTACACAGCAGTATTACAGCTGAAATCATTGTTCCAAATGCAGGGCTTGCATTGAGGATCTTTTTTTTTTCATTGTGCCACTCCGCAATTAATCATTCCTTGGCATGGATTTTACATGCGCACCTGACCACCTGACCACCTGAGCTGGGTATATTGTGCCAGCCCCATCTCCGGTGACGTCAACTCCAGTCTAGGACCCAAATTAACAGCCCACCGTAAACTGAGCTGAAGCGACAGTGAGACAGATTTCAAGTGGAACAGCTCAACAGCAATCGTGTGTGTTCGAGCATCCGTGCCCGTCTGTGTGTGAGAAAGATTCACATGCAGTCTATAGGGCTGAAAGAGACACACAAAGAGAATATGTATAGGTTTAAAAAACTGTGTCCTAGATAAATGGAAATCATTCATCATCCTCTGTCTTGCAAATTTTGGCCTGTTATTCCTGGATGAGGTTCAACTAAACATGTCGCGTTCAGCTGTGGCTGTCTGTCTCACACTTCTGTGAGGGATTATCAAGGTGTAGATATTCATACCGAATCTTTTATGTGTGTTTATAACAGACAACCTATTAAATGTGAGTCAGACATGTCATCTTTCTCAAAATAAGACCACTTGACGACAGTGACGTCAAGGTTAAAGGGCTAAAAGATAATCTTAACCATTTGATTCCAGCGTAAGTATTGAAGTCTGACATTTGCTATGCATCACATTGAATGACATCTGTGTTTACCCTGTCTGACCTTATATTCAATTCTGCATGGAGATGCATGCTGGCCAAATAAAATACATCATTTTCCTACAGGGTGAGTCAGATTCTTAAAGGCAAATGGAACGGACCAGCAATGCACTTAGCTTGTACGTGAGCTAATTTAAAAGATTAAATAATTTGGTTATTTATGCCATCTAAGAACATGCTGTTCTTGGGATAAAATACATACAAATTCAAGTTCAGGAAAGGCTAATCTAAATCTATCTTTATAGAAACTCCAATGGAACATTCATCTTTTTAATCTCTCATGCATATGTATTGCATCTTTCATTCGCAATCATACAAGCAAGCATCAGAGCGTACTGTATATTAGTCATAGCATTCAACCTTTGGGCAATTTGTGTGAAAAGGACATTATTTTTTCTAACAATAAAATGTGAAAAGCTATAAATAGCTCTTTCACTGGTTTCTTACCCTAGTGCCCTCTCAGGTGCTATAGAATAAAACAACTCAAAGATGTAGCCTATTATGACAAAGAAACAAGAAACACAATATATGATAAATCTAATAAAACAGTAGGCCTACATTGAAGACGTTATGATGTTATTGCAACATCTACAATGTATGTGTATATGTTCAATGACTTCAGGAGACATTTAACATGTAATCTTGTAATAATAGTATACGCAGGTGAGAAATAACAAACAAAAAACAAACAAACAAAGTTAACAAACACATAAAATACATACATTTCACACCAATGTGCAGGAATAAAACAAATCTATGGGCTTTATTTTACAATTGTGAATAGTTTTTTAGTGAAAAAATGTTTTGGCTTTAATTTGCTAATAATTATTATTATTATCATTATTAGTATAAAAGGATAATAACGATAAGTTACTATCCTTTATTATTTTATATTATTTAAGCAGTGTAATGTTATAAATAGGCTAGCTATTTATTTAACCCTTTAGAATAATACATGAACATTTTTAAAAGCTGTGATTTCTCATTTTTGCCACGTCATGCATTCTCCATATTCAATATCATTCTATATTAGAAAACACTTTTTGGGTTTGCCCCCCATTGGCAGGAACTGGAGATACAGCAAGGCTAAAGCCTATATAAATGTGTTCATCTTCCTCTCTGAGCGCTAAGACTGTGACAAAATAATAATATAGGCCTATTTTTTTTAAATAATTCACTAAATAAAAATGAATGACGAATTAAGTTACTTCTGGAGCATTTTAGAGGATTGTACATGGTATTTCCACTGTTACTGCATACATTTAAAATCCAGGTAATAAAAACTACAAGTCCCACAAAGCAATTGTGTGGCCTCTGGTTGGATGCGATTGTAGCCAATCAAAGCGCTCAGCAGAACTGATGCGATAAGAGCATCTTCCATCATGGCGGTGGTATACAAGGGATTCCCATTCAACCTGCCGTTTGCATCCTTTTTGTTGATTCTGCTGTTATGTCTTCAGTCTGGAGGAGGTCAGAAGAAAAAAGAGGTACTGATGCATTCATGAATCTACCTTTCAAAGCACCCAGTGATGTTGATTTCTGCCAAAGTCCTACAGTATCCGTGTCCAAATAACACATTACCCAGCGGTCGGCACAGTTCAATGATGTTGACATTTAAATGACCTAGAAACGGCTGTATCATGGAACAGGATAGCAGCTCCAATATTAACATAAAATTATGTTTTTTGCATGAATGTTCCTGCAGAATATGTCAGTTCCATTATGATTGTCAACGTAGCGTGCGCGTGTCCGTGTGACGTTATACGCGTGCCCTTATAATGATAGTAAATCTAAGATTTCATTCTAAATGAACGTTAAACACACGTTAAACACATAATGATTTATATTTGACAAAGTGGCGCTATTTATGTCATACGCATGTTATAAAAGTGACATGGCTCTCCTAATATTCCAAGCCAAGTTGTGTAGTTGATTTAAATCCAATGATAAAAGTAATCAACACAACTGAATGAACAGTCAAGTTATTTTATAGCATTTATTTATTTATTAAATTAATCAACTGTTAACATATTACGTGACATGGGTTTTGTAATATTTATAATATTTAATTAATATTAATTGTTAAATTAACCCACATTTTCTTTTAACATCCCAAAAACACCTACATTGAAGTATCAGGTTGATACTCAGAGGTTAATACTATTGAAATGAATATATATTAATTAAATGCTCATTATTTTTTTACCATACACTACTGTAATAATTCTGAATTGCCATTAAAAAAGAAAACGCAGTGTTATTGAATGTCAGAATGTCAGGTGAATTGCTAGACAGAGTATAAGCAGCTTTCTCTCTCTCTCTCTCTCTCTCTCTCTCTCTCTCTCTCTCTCTCTCTCTCTCTCTCTCTCTCTCTCTCTCTCTCTCTCTCTCTCTCTCTCTCTCTCTCTCTCTCTCTCTCTCTCTCTCTAAAATATGATGTGTATTTGACCTCCTCCTCTTACCTGCAGCAAGGGAAGTGTTGCTACAAGAGCAGGGAAATGATCATATTGGGAAGAAATCAGGCAAAGTACTGAAGCAGCAACTTTCCGCTTCCCCCTCCTGCATTTTTAAATAATTTCTTCATATTTTCTCTTCTTTTTCTCCCTCTCTTTCCTGCCCCGGTGCTCTGTGGGTGCTGAGAAGGGCAGTATTTTGACTCCCTGCCTTTAAGCCTTCATATATCTGTTCAGGTTTGCACTGCCCTCTACAAGCGAGCGAGGAATATTGGAGAGTGAGTAGCCTATAGGGGTGAATTTTTATCCCCCCCCCCCCCCCTAAGCTCAGCTACTGTTCATTCATCATCACAGGCAAAATTTTGTGCGTCTTGTATCTTGGCTTGACTAATGTGAAGAGGGAGGAAAAGATGGTGTAAGCAGTTTTGAGCTGCTTGAGTTGCAGAGTCTTTGTTTGCCTTTGTTTCCCCTTTGAGTCGGCCTGAGGTGGACTCTTCTTTATAGTGTTTAAAGATGACTTGCCGATTTATTTCTTCACATTTTGTCCTCCTACTTGTTTACTCTCAGGGAGGGGCATGAGATTTCTCTCTAGGTACTGTTTTCTGATTTTATTCTTGGCTTTTTGTGGATTTGGCTGCAACATTTATTTCCAGCTTTATGATCGTGTTATTATAATGCATCAATATATTAGTTATAAAGAAACCAGTATAAACCAAAATAGGCTTCTCCTATACATGGCTGTCTAACCCTTGTTTGGATTTGTTTACTTAGCAAACTTGAATCTCGTCTCTTAAATCATTCCCATAGGCTATGTTGAATCATTCCCAAAGAATGAATCAAATTAATATTTGCTCAAAGTTATTTTTGTATAAGCCTAGATGTCATGCATTTCTTGTAAATAACTGGGATGGTAAGATTTTTAAAAATGTTTTTTACAGAAGTCTCTTATGCACAACAAGCCTGCCTATATTTGTAAAAAATACAATAAAAACACCATTGTGAAATATTACAATATGAAATACCTGTTTATTAAATTAATATATTTTAAAATGAACTTTCAGCATCATTACTCAGTTTTTAGTGTCACATGATCCTTCTGAAATCATTCTAATATGCTGATTTGGTGCTAATGAAACATTTCTTCTTATTATAAATGTTGAAAAAAAAATCAATGCTGACCCCAAACCTTTGAAACCGTAGCCGATAATTATTTATAGGGTTGATATATTTGCTATATAGAATTTATGTACTGCACAGAAATCAAGCAGTATTATTCAAACTGGTAAACCGAGTATCTTTTTGAAGATTATACATATATAGAGTGCCGATTATCTGCTCCAAGTATCAAACTAATCAGACATTTGGCTAAAATATAAACACCACACACTCTTAGAAAAAAAAGGGTAAATGGGGGTTCTATATAGAACACTAGTGTTAGACTCAATTTATGTCAAAAAGGTTCTGTAAGGAGACATGCCTTAAATGATTGCATAATACGTTCATGTTTAACAGGTTTTTACAGTGAATAAAGTATGTTTACAAGCTGTTTAATTCAAAAATCGATAAACAAAATGAGTTAAAACTAAATCCATCAAATGATCCAGCGATATGAACCTCTAAAAGGTTGTATACAGTATGAAGCACCTGACTGAACCTTTTCTCCGTAGAGTGCAGTATCAGCTGATACGGATTTGGTCTGATATATTCTACAGTTAGTGCTGCTGTTGGACTTATGGGATCCTCCACTGTCTCCATTCCTCATATATCTCTGGTAGAACATTTCTTGTAATATCTGCCTCAGGAATAGTGTCCGGGCCCATGATCGCTTCATCCTGACTCTAGCAGCTGGAGTTAAAGAGCAGTGTGATCCCCCTCTCCCTTCAGCTCTCAAACTGCAGCTCGACTCATTACTGCTCCGAATGACACTGGGGCAAAAGGCTTGAAAGAGTTTATGTTCTGAAACAACTGAAATGTTTGAAGTCTTGAAGCCTCCCTCTCGCTGGGGTGAACAGTGCGAGAAGGGCCACCCTGCTGAGTGTTTGATGAAGGCAGTTTAATTCTAAAAGCTCAGAGGCATAATGATGCATACGTGTAGCCATCCATAGATAGGAAAAGCGCATCATGCTGCTCTGCCTCTCTCATTCTTTCCCCTTTTCCTTTATTTCTCCGTCTTCTCGTTCTCGCTAACGTTTTTTTCCCCCCCTCTCCGCATCGTGATGGACTACTCTCGCAAAGCATTGATCTCTAGGATTGGGAACACTGTTTCAGCGTGCCAACCTGCATATATACATTTCCATAATGAGTCTCAAGACTCAGCAAGATTCTAATTCTAAATACATCACGGCTCACTGCAAATTAATCTCCTCGAGAATGATGATGTCTCCAGAGCATCGGGAGGTAGTTTTACATTTTTAAAATTTGTGGCCACTGTTATTGAAAGGGACACTGGAGGCAAAGGAGATGCAATGATTGGCAGAAGAGGAATGGATGAAATGATTGGGTCGGACTCGTACTCGTGTTACCAACCTGAGCACTATGGCTCAACCAAATTTTAGTCAGTGTACATGGAGTGAGTCGTGTCATAGGGGTTGCCATTTTGAGGTCACATGACTAGCTGAAAAACATTTTGCTTTATATCTGTAATGTTATTGTACAATTTTTGCTGAAATCTCTTATCTCCATATTTTGTAAAACAATTTTTATTTTCATAAATCATTACTATTGGTCAGCCCTCACATCTTTTTGTGGGTTTTGAAAATGTAACCAATGAAAAGTAAGTAATAGCCAGTTCTGTCTTAAAGGTGACATTTATGCCCCTTTTCGCAAGATGTAATATAAATATATGGTGTCCCCAGAATGTGTCTGAAATTTCAGCTCAAAATACCCCTCAGATCATTTATTATAGCTTGGCAAATTGCCCATTTTAGGGTGCGAGCAAAACACACTGTTTTGTGTGTGTCCCTTTAAATGAGCTGCTTCTCCCAGCCCCGGTCAGAAGACAGGCGATCCTTTACACAAGCTTCGGATTCTCCGGCAATAACAAAACACGTGGATTTTATTCATCCAAAATCTCAGAAATAACCGAGTGTAGCCTTACGGAGAGACTCAGGAAGAGGTCGCAACTTTAGAAAGATTATGGGGTGGTAATATTATAATAAGATCCCCTTCCTACATCAGAAGGGGAGCAAAATTTGATCTGCTTATTTTTTGACATGCTTGTAGAGAAAGGCTTACCAAAACGAAGTTGTTTTCACTTTGTCACTCTTGGGTTTCAAAAGAACGCGCTGCCTGTGAATGTCCTCTCTGTGACACGCACGACACACAGAAAGTATCGTGCGCACAGTCAGCACGCCAGAATCGAGGTCTCTTTCGCGCTTGAACTAACAATAACACATACAATTATGCCAAAATATCTGATTTGTCGAGTATTCTCATGAGCAGTCTTAAATTATTTAAATAAAGTTTTAAATGAACGTAAAGAGTTGTGAGAGAATGAGATGCACGTGAGATCCGCGTCATGTGCAGCAGCGACTGGTGTTATAGGTGCCCTAGAATGGGGTTATTTTATTATTTTATAATGTTTTCTGGGTTGCCCGTATAATGTTAGTATTTTTTTTAGATAAAAAATAGTCATAATTTAGAAATAAAAGGCATTTTTCCTAGCCTGATATTAGCCTCTGATTTGATCACTCTGTTTGAAGAGGCGTGTCTGCTGTGGGATTCAGTGTAACCGGCCACTGCTGTGATTGGCTGACATGCTTGCATATGAAATAGCTACGTATTACATGTGAAACTCTCTCGAATACTTTTACTACAGCTATTATACGTTTTTCCTAATACAGCTATTGAGATTAACGAATCGTGAGATGTTTATAAAGTATTTAAATCTATTTCCATCACATAAAATGTTGCCGTGATGAACATTGAGCAAGCAGATGACAGTCTGTTGATCGCGAGAATGAAGATCTTATCATTGCAATGCAGTTTCTGTTCTCTCTCTAATGCTTTCACCAATGCAAACCATAGACTGTAAAAAAAGATGCAAACACGATGATGTACTTACAGTAAGAGCTTCGTGATGCAGTGTAACATGCGTCATTGATTTCATAACGAGTTTAGCAAGTGTCCAGATAAACTCGTGCTGTGTGGAAAGATTGTTCTTTGATAGCTTTCTGTATATAATTTATTCACTGAGAGAAGCCTGCTTGATATTGTCCCAGGTTAGAAAATAAGTCCGGTGTGAAATGGGCAGAGCAAACTAACAATTTCGAATTAAACTGTTGCGGTATCCGATTATAGATAAACATCAACCACGCCTGTTGACATTTCTTTTCTGTGGGAAGGGTATGAAAAGTCCTCACCTCCTCTGCACAGCCTGGAACATAACATTTATCTGCCATTTTCCCTATGATCCTTCCTCGCTTGTTTTTTCACCTGCAGAACTTCCGATGGTTCGGCTGCGCAGTGCCTGGCATTGAACATGGGCTGGCATATGCAAATATTTGGAGGCGTACATATTAATGATCCCGACTGTTGCGTCACAGTCCGTGTTATGCGGAGATTCGCCTGTTTTTCAGGGGTGTTTTTCAAAAATGAAATTTAAATAAGAAGGAGAAAACAATGGTGCACATGTCATGTCCATGTACTGACTCTTGTTATTTAACTATGCTAAAATAAATTCAATTTCAATTCAGGGCACCTTTAAAGGGTTAATCAAGAACAAAGGTAACAGAGATAATCACTCACTGCTCTTGACTAAAGATTTGTAGCTTTAATAAGGAATCATTTTAATTCAGATGTCAATAGCATGTATTAGTATCAGTGATCCTGACCTTCATTCATAAAAATATGCCAAGTATTTAAATATGTTGTCTTTATGTTGTCTCTACATTAGTTTGGAGATAACTGTGAAATTATTAAATTTTACAATATAGAAACTATAATATAGGCTTAACTATAAAAATGTAAGTGTTTTTAATTGCGATTATCACGATTAACCACAGATTTTATGATTAATCGAGTTTATTTTTTTTAATCGGTTGACAGCACTATAATATATATATATATATTATATTATATATATAATTATATATATATATTTATATATAAGATTTTACAGAGCAAAAGCTCTAAATGCATCTGAAATTTCTTCTAAATGATCATTTTTATAAGCTCGTATATTAAGTTCAATAATTCACTTAAATGCAAGAAAATACCATTAATGCATTAGTGAATTACTGATTATATCGACTGAAAACTGTATTTTTAGAAGAAATTCAGATGCATTAGAGGCTTTTGCATCTGAATCTTATTTATACACACACAAGCATATATCACTTGTCATCGTTTTAATTTTAAAAAAATACTGTTTTTTTTTTTATTCTAAAAAAGTAGTAATTTTGGAGATTTCACCTGACAGTGACAATATTAATCATGGCTGACTGCTAATGGTGTATTTCTGTATCTGCATCTATATCTGAAAACGTTTGCATGACGTGACATCCACACCATTAGGTGTCAGTCTATGTCCAACATGACTTCCAGTGTCACAGTGTCAGTGACAGTGTATAAGACAACAAAAGTGCAGAAATTATTATTTGTCTGAAAAGTAACAGATGTGGATCAGTCAATTTACAGGTTTATTTATTTATTTGATTTTTTTGTAAAAACAATCACTGTTGAGCACGAATGGTGTTGATACAGAAATACGTATTAATACATATAAAAATGCTTCACCTTTAACATATTAAAACAAAGCTTTTCATGCAGACTTTCAGTAATACCTCTACCCAACAGAAATAGAAGACTGGGAAAAAGCACGAAAGAGCATGAGCCCGCTGCACATGTGCATGGCTGTCTCTCCCATGCCTGACTAGAGTGACAGCGAGTCGTCTTTAAGGCCCAGTGTAGTGGATTTGCGAAATGATTTGTATTGTGCTTGAGAAGCATTACCAAAATGATTTTCCATGCCATCCAGACAGACGCAGGGCCCCAGCCGCTGGGAGGCTGTGATATATCAACATTAGACCCAGAGCCATTCCACATGCATTGCTTATAAAAATCATTCTGAATATTGAACAGCCCATGGTTGGCCTAGGCCTGCAAACCCTGCACTCTCTTCTCCAACAGGGCATGCTTTTGTGGTCCGTTCTTTCACTCTGTGTTTTACAATGCAAAATAAGGCTTTAAAAGATAAATAAACAAAAAAGAGGACATGAATATTTAGCAGGCCCCGGGCCCCCTCCAGTCTCCACTCGTGTCAGGTCCAGGTCTACTAGTGTAATTCCATTTCCCTTGTACGTTTTATTTAATATTCAAGAGATTTGCAGGCCATTTGTAACAAGTGCATTGATATTCTTACCTTCTCACAATGGGGAAATGAGAAAAAAAAAGTAAAAGAGAATGCTAGCGGACAAGCGGTGTGTGTTCAGTGCACTGCAATCAATGTATGAAACACAGAGGTATACAGTAGACACTGAAATAGTATTTTGTTAAAATTACAGTACAAATGGGCAGCTGTTGTCTGAACTTTTCCATAAAAATGCATTCACAATGTTTATGGGATGTACTTTTAGTCACTGTGTATACAGTATTTATTCATTAAATAGTTTTGATTCTGATTTAGCCTATTCTTTAAAGAAAAGACTTCACCCAAAATGACAATTCCATCATCATTGTTCCAAACCTGTATGACTTTCTTTCTTCTGGGGGACACAAACTGCATCCTGGAAAATCTTTTCAATATAAAAAAAAGTGAATGAGGACTTCAATTTGGGTCTGTTCCTCACACAATAACTATGGCTTTAGAAGATTTGGAAAATAGTGCATGAGTTGTATGCACTATTGTTACTTTTATTTAATTTTTAGGGCTGTCAACTGATTGACATTTTTATTAAAATTTAGTGTCCAGTTCTCACTTATATGCACAACTATTATATACAACTATATCATTAGAGTTGCTTCATTAGAAGGTTATTTGGCTGTTTATTAGTTCTTATAAAGCACATATAAATGCTTTATTGTGCAATACCCTATTCCACATTCCTTAATCCTACCAAATTCTAACCCAATACCTGCATAACTGTTAACAAGCAGTAATCAGGACCCTAATTAAAAGTGTGACCAAATCTTTAATCTAATTACATGGTTGATCAATTAATTGCAAATTAATCGCACATCAACTTTGGCAAAGAAATTAGCCCCAACAGATCATTTAAAGTCATTATTGTGTTAAATGAGAAAAGTATTGAATAAACATTATAAAAAGTAGCTTTAGAAAGAAATATTTTGATTCGACATAGTTTATTATACATTATCTTTTAAGGTTACAATGTGGTCATACCATTTTTTTTATAAGCAGCATCTGAAGTGGCATGAATATGAATGAAATTCATGTCATTATTTTAACAGATTAATTTAAATGGCTGATTCATTCAGGAACGAAGCAAGTGGAAGCATTCAGTAATGAAACGCTACTTTTTGTTGCTTGGAGATCTTGGAGACGCACACCCGTTCTGCCGTGGTTTTTGTTTGTGGAACTTTTCATTGGCGAAATTGAGCAAAATGGACAAGATAGACAATATTTGTCTAAAATTTAACACAATTAACTTCTTGTTCTATTAAACTGTTTTATAAAATCAATATTACATTTGCAATTGTGCAGATATTAGGGAAAAAACAGCACTCTTGCTCGGGTGAAATTGCTAAACTATATGAGACAAAAACCCATACGGAGCATCTTTACCCTCATATCTTGAGTTTTAGTGGCATTTTAACTGCATTCTAATAGGCTTCATCATGTATCAGGCGTTGCCCTGCATCATTTTCACAACTAAGCTGCATGCAATGTTTATGGTGTACAGGCCTACGGCGGGCGGTGTGCGTTAATAAGCATTATAATGCATTCTTTTTTTCATAATTAATAGCACCAAATACATTTGACCATATATGGTGCACAACAGGCAGTTTCCAAATGAACAGGCTTCTTTTTCCATTCATATTATGCATGTTTTTTTTTTTTTTGTTTTTTTTTTGTAAATTGCATACTACCAAAATAGTTTCAGATCAAAATATGTGACAAATTAATGTTATTTATGAATTTGAATATTTCACTATTAGCAGTCCTGTTGAATGAATGATAATAGCCTGTGTGGCAGAGCTGTCCGTTTGATGGATGCTTTGTGTTCCCGAGACGTCGCCCTGCCCACTTTCTGACATTTTGGTCAGAAATTGGGCATAATCAGAGGGCAGTTATTTTTGAAGCCGTGGGAAGGGGAAGGGTACGTGAGATTGACCACTGGGAAGTCATACCTCCTCTATCATTATCTTTTTTTTTTGTTGCCTTTTTTGCTTCAGCTTTTTTGTTAGACTTTAAACTCCACACCGGTTTATTTCCGCAGATTCTTCCATTTTCCGACTATCCCTATGTGTTTTTTTCATCCTAAGCTCCCTGGGTTACATGTGAGCTCTGTTAACCTGTGTCACGCTGTGTGCTCTGACCCAATGTCTTTCGTTCAAACTCCTGGTGTTCACTGAGCCCAAAAGAGATCAACAACTGTAGACCACAGACTTGGTGCAAAACACAAAGACATCAGAAGAAAAATCTCCACCTGTGTTTTCTTTTTTTTGTGCAAACGTCATGTTGTCTTTCTTTTAAATATGGTATGAGGTAACAACTTCCAATGCATTTTCCCTTCCTCTTTCATTCCTCCAAATCCTGTGTACCCCCATCTGTCCACCCCATAGCTTGTGACATCTTCGATTGTCCTTTATCAGCGCTGTCATAGCAGTCGTCATCACAGCGTGGCGGCGGATGATCCGACAGAGATGCTTTAGGCAGGAGGCCGGCGTGGACGAGTCAGCCTGTCCAACTGGATAACGCATGCAGCCTTATCAGTGCTGTGCCAGCCGTCCATGGCAAAGCCTTAAACATGCATTAAAGAGTGTATCAGAGAGAGTCGTTCATTAGGGAGAGTAGTGACGGGGGAGGAGAGAAAGCTAGAATCTCTCCAAAGCATCTCTCCACCTGTCTTTCTCTTCTTCATTCCCGTCACTGTTTTGCTCTTCGTCACCCTCTCTATTTTTTTTTTTGTCAGATAACGACCGCTGTTTCTAACTCGTTCCGTTTCTGAGATGGTTTCATTTTGTGGTTTTATCAGTAGTCTCAGTGCGCTTTAGTGAAGAAACCAAAAAGTGCCGTTACTGTGATGTGACTGGTTGCATTTTAAGGGGAAAATATTCACCAGAGGAATTATTGAAGAAATTACTGTCAGCTGCTTGGACACCATGGAAAAAAAAAATATTTTGGCTTTCAAACTTTAAAAAGTTAAAATATGCTAAGCTATGCCAATCAGTGTTGCCAATCTATTAGCAGTGTTTCCTTTCCTATTTTCAGCGGGAGCTTTTAATCGACACCACCTCTGCTGAATCGCACCACCCAAGTTCGAATGCCAGTTTGCTTGAATGAAAGCAAAATAATGGCGAGAAAGCGTCCTTTTTATTGAGTTGTCTTTACAAAAAGCAAAATAGCATGACAAGGGAAGTCTGATTAATGAACAAATGATTTGATTGAACTGATCCTTTTTATGAATAAAACATAGTAAGCGTGAGCAGTGTATTTTGATTCATAATCAAATTACTCTTATTAGGGGTTATTTTAATTAACTGAGATTAGTGACAAATTAATGATACCGACTATATTGAATCAGTCTGATGAATTTGTCAGATAAATCTGATTTATTGACTGGATGAAATATTCTGAATGATACCAATCTGACTTGTGATGCAGCCTGGAATCTATAATATTCAGCAATATTATTGATTTGACTGTACTGAGACTATTGGATGAGAACTGAATTGAGCTGGATAATGACATCACTGTAGGAGCTGCTTTATAGCTGAATCCTCAATCCTTTCATATTTAGTGATCTTTACACAGTTTTTGAACAGAACTGAATCAACACTGAACTGATCTCTTTTAGAGCTGCTTTACTGCTAAATTAAACTGTTTTTGCCTCAATGAATCATTATTTTCCTGTTTATCCCTGTAAAGCTGCTTTGAAACAGTCTTTTTTGTATAAAGCGCTATAAATAAAGGTGACTTGACTTTATTGCTGTTTAAAAGTTTGGGGTCAGTAAAAAGGGTATAGGGCACAATGGGGCCTTTGGTTTTATTGTCCTCTAAATCACTACAGTAGATGGCACTTTCCAAAACATCCACTTTTCAAGATGCACATGGAAAGTTGATTCTATGCAAATGTTTTCTAATATTTGATGTTTTTTAAAATGTTGTAGATTTAAGTATATGAGAATTGCTCAAATTATTCCCTATACTAAGGTCTTTAGGTTTTGCTCAAGGTAAATAAAGCAACAGTTTTTCAATAACAGAAGAGTTCGTAAAAGTGTGGTATTTTGGGTAAAATGTGCCCCTTCTGTTGGGGCTAAAATAATTGACATGATGATAATAAATAGCTGGCTTACTTTTCCAATTGTTGACATGACATGATTTAGATAGTAAGGTTGGGTAATGTTGGGTTGGGTTTCCACCTTAGAGATAATCCCCATATTTATAATGCAATTATAATGGGATCTCCTTCAATGCTTTCAGAATCTGTACTTTTTTTTAAATAATGTTGTTTCTGTATTTTGAAAACATATATATTTTTAAACATTTTAATGACAGTATATTTATTGAACTTAGTTATTGAACTATCAAAATAAACAAAAAATGGTAAAAACTTGCTGAAGTGATTGTTTTGAACAAGTATTACTTGTAATAACTAATAACTTAGACATTATTAAAAAGATAAAATTTTAGCTAAAGTATTTGTATAAATATGTATGCCTTTTGCCCCATGTGTGTAGGGTAAAAGTCCCATCATGCCACCTCATACATTTATACGATTTTTAGACTAAATTAACCACATTTATGATTTGTTTTCACTTTTTTATTTTTATTTTATTTGCTCTATCAATGTTCAATGCAAACAAAAATTTTTCCTGCAGTCATACACGGGAGTAGTGAAAAGCATTTTAGACCCATTTTACCCTATTCATAAATTAATACTTATATTCAGCAAAGGATGGATTAAATTGATATAAAAGGCTTTTATACTAAGTTCTTTTGATCTTTCTGCCCAAAATATCACGAAATAAAATTAATGTAGGTTTCCCCAAACATAAAAGCACAGAAACTGCTTATTTATTGACCACCAACTCAGTATATTAGAATGATTTCTGAAGGATCATGTGTCACTGAAGACTAATGTAATGACTGATAAAAATGCAGGTTTTCCATTACAATAATACAGCATTAATTTTAACATATTAAAATAGAAAACAGTCATTTAAAATGATTAAACAGTATTACTGTTTTTACAGTATTTTTGATTCAATACATCAATACATCTTTGGTGAGCATAAGCATCATACTTTTTTAGAGTAGTCACAATTGTTTATTTCACGTATATATATATTATATATATATATATATATATATATATATATATATATATATATATATATATATATATATATATATATATAATTATTTTACATATATTGAGCTTCTTTTATAGTGCGTTTTTTGTTGTTGTTGTCTTAAATACTCTTGTATACAAGGGCTAGAAAAGTTTGTCTTTAAATTCATTCCCTGTAAAGCAATGCCCAAAGAGCCCTACACATGCAGCTGGACGTCTTTGTCTGGTGAATTTCAGCTTACATTGAGCTTCCTTATTATTCTGTTCCTAGGGATTGTTTGTGAAATGTCTTTTTCATTAAGTGGAGGTGGTGTAAGCACTTGGTGCCTATCAAATACTTAATCCCATCTCGAGATCTAATATCGCTTCACTCGTGGCCATCGCCATTCATTTCCCAGTCACCCTCTAATTGACAGCAAAATTAGATCCACGTATCTCTCTCACTCGGAAAATAGAGAATGGAAAAAGAACAGCTTTTAAGAAAAAGAGAATAATACGCCAAAACCCCAAATTGAGCTGCTTTGTCTTCTAATACACTCAGGCCTGAGCCAAATCCTGAAGTAAATTATCCTCAATAATTAGTAATGATAATCCTGAGGAAAGCCTGAGGAAAGTCTTTTGTTGTTGTGGAGAACAGCCTGTTATTATTGCGACTTACTGCTCCACTTTTAGTGGCTGTCAGACCAAGACTCAAAGGCTGCATTCATACAGTCATTATCTGGGAATTTACTAACAGTTTTGACTTTGAAGTTGTCTTGTGTGTAAAACAAGAGACAGTAGCAGTTTGAATAATGTCTGTACGGATAGGTAACCCCTTTCTGTGAGGCCAGAAACAAACTTGAGCGATTCATTGCAAGTGTGCAGTCCCATTGTACTTATTGTGTGTTACTGTGGCAGTAACAATCCTCAACATTCCAAGTGGAAAACCATGTACTATGTCATTAAATCGGATGTACGCTACCATTCAAAAGTTTGGGGTTGGTTAGATTTTGTAAAATGTTTTTAAGAAATATCTTATCGCCAGTGCTGCATTTATTTTATCTAAAAAATACAGTTAAAAAAAAGTAATATTGTTAAATATTACAATTTAAAATAACTATTTTCTATTTCAATATATTTCATTTAATTTATTAATTTAATGGAAAAGCTGAATCTTCAACCGCCATTACTCCAGTCTTTGGTGTCACATCTTTCATGTTGATTTGGTGTTTAGGTAACATTTCTTATTATTGTGTTGAACAGTTGTGCTGCTTAATGTTTGTGTGGTAATATAAATTCACTTTTTTTTCAGGATTAGCCTATTTGATTAATAGAAAGTTTTGCATCACATATTCTCTTTAACACTTGCTCTAAGAAAACTAACCATAGAAGACTAAGAAATGTGTCAAATAAAGTGGGAAATAGTTAAAGTCAGTAACTTTAATAGTTAAAGTTAAAATTGTGGTAGTATTTTCTTCCCTATTGTGATGCATATCCGAGTGAAAAGAGTTCACGGACTTGAAAAAATGTAGGGCGGGACTTGGATTTTGTCCATCAATGATTGATTGGATCATTGTGGTTTGCTGTTGCTATCATAGGATTAAAAAAAATTGTTCGCCATTTCGGGGCTGTCCTACTGCTTTTCTCAATCAGAGACGTAACCCTATATCAAATGTACATCAGTGACTTCAGCTGTCACTCTCGGTTGTCTTTTTTTCCAACAGACAGTTGTATTCTGCTAGCCTGGTTCCACCAGACTCTCGTACATTTCATTTGTACATAGAGTCTGGCACCGCTCCATTGACAAGCGTTAACTTCCTTGTAGGCGGGAACTCTATTGAAGTCTAAAACTATTGGATCTGCCCGGAGTCACTCTATCTGCCACAATCGCTAACGTTTGGTCGTGACATATGTCTTTTCGCGAACCCCGTGGGAGGATGGCCATAAACACAAAACTAAGCAAAGATTGTTGTTTCTCCGGCTTTAACTTCTTGATATTCGGCAGCATTGCCACAACGGACCGAATGGCTTCGCTCGCATCTTTCTTATTTTGAACTACAACTCAAAATAACGCACGAGCCGACATCAACGTCATCGTTCTCAGCCACTCCCTCTGTTCGCTGATTGGTCCTACAAAAAATTGATTTCTGGAAACCGAAGTCTACAGCACAATCCCAGACGTAGTACTGAAGGAAAATGAAATTGAGCGGAAGTGCGTAGGAGGGCGGAGCCAGGCTAGTATTCTGCTAGTGTGTAGCCAAAGTCTCTGAAAAGATCAAGGCAATTAAGACGTACCACAATTGTGGTACTAAACTGTCCTCCATACAATATCAATGTAATATCAATTGAAGTTATTAAGCTCAGGGTTGCATTCACAAAATGCTGAATATAAACATTAGTCTGGGATGCACTCGCCAGTGTAGACTCAGGTCTTTCACGATTGGTTTGTGAATGGATCGGCAGAATAGCTGCTGTCTGACATCTCACTTCCATCAAACAGACTTGCTGTATCAGCAAGCCTCACTTGCTCCATGTGGTTAGTTCCATGCCACCTTCCAGCTTTCTGTTTATTAAACTAATGCAGTGTTTTTTTTTATAAATACAGCATAATAAAAGCAACCATGTGGCTTTATTACATTATTCTCCTAGCAGTAATATTACCTGCTCTTGTTGTTAGGGAATGTATAGTCAAGTCACTTTTGTTTATATAGCGCTTCATTCAATAAAGTTTGTTTCAAAGGAATGCGCTTCATTCAATAAAGTTAAAGCCTTTGTTTCAAAGGATCTGCATAATAATAAACATTAAAATAACAATCAATGCTACAAACTTCATCAAATATGCAACAAATTCTAATTCTGCTGTAAAGCATCTCTACAGATGACAGTAGTGTCCTTATTCAGCTCAAGTCAGTTCAGTGTTGATTCATTTCTTTTAAACCCCTACTAAGGAACCCAAAT
This sequence comes from Chrosomus eos, assembly GCA_036326025.1. Taxonomy (NCBI): domain Eukaryota; kingdom Metazoa; phylum Chordata; class Actinopteri; order Cypriniformes; family Leuciscidae; genus Chrosomus; species Chrosomus eos. Next base: position 39,730,548 of record CM070819.1, on the reverse strand, counting down.
GCTTCAGGAACCCCCAAACTCCATCAGGTGACATAATTGGAGATATAATGCTGCATCACAAGTCAGATTATGGATTAATTTCATTAAGAAAATGAATCCAGCTCCTTCTGCTTGAAGATCAGGATACGTCACGTCAACATTTGGTGGGACGAGGAGTTGTACGATGTTCCGCAGAGCTGCTGTTTAGCTAGTAATCGACCGATGCTTACCAGTGACTGTAAGCATGGCAAAACGAATCGGTTACCTAACGTAACCTCGGTTCTCTCTAGATGAGGGAACGAGTATTGCGTAAGCTAGCTTACGCTACGGGAAAGATTCCATCTTTCTGAGAAATTGAAGCCAAAAAATTATCCTATAATTTTGTATCCATTGTCAACGCAGTTCAGCTGCAGCAGACCATGAGAGGGCTAGCTAGCCGCTCATTGGTTCGCTCACGGAGAACTGCTCAAGCCTATGAGGGAGCGCGGATGAACCCGCGACCAATGAGAGTCTGACTCGCTCTCATTACGTCACCGCCCCCGAAACGGGCGTGGACGAGGCTATAAATACCCCGAAATAGGCTGAATAATCTGGTTTTTCATAACTGAAGCGACAATCGCCAGTAGCACAAGCACGGCCAGGAACGCAATACTCGTTCCCTCATCTAGAGAGAACCGAGGTTACGTTAGGTAACCGATTCGTTCTCTTACGAGAGGTTCTCTCGTATTGCGTAAGCTAGCTTACGCTACGGGAACACCTGGTCAACGCCGTGCGTGCTAAGCATCCACTATTAGACCCAGGGGGGACCCCGGGGAACTCTGTAAGTGGGAATGAATATATGTACATGTGACAAAAGGCCAGCGGAGCGGGCCGGTGACTGTGTGGTACATAAGCACATTATAGAGAGGGAACAGAACGAACTCGGTCTGTGTAATTAACCCCCTATAGTGCAGCTCAACCAGAAGAGCTGAAACATACTAGACTGCTAGTAGTTTAGCCTGCAAGACGGGTACTTCCAGATTGTAAAATCTGACAAAGGCGGAGGGGGAAGCCCATCCCGCTGCCACGCAAATGTCGTGAATGGAAATTCCGCTGGACCATGCCCACGATGAGGCCATGCCTCTAGTGGAATGAGCCCTGATGCCCAGAGGGCATGGCAGGTCTTTAGATGCGTATGCTGCTGCAATGGCATCAACAATCCATCTGGATAGGGACTGTTTCGAAGCGGCCAACCCCTTGGTGCGCCCACCGAACGAAACAAAAAGCTGCTCGGATCGTCTGACCGGAGCAGTGCGAGTAACGTATAATCTCGGGGCCCTGACCGGACATAGGAGATTAGTATCAGATTCGCTATCGGATGCAGGCAGAGCCGATAGGGATATAACTTGTGCCCTGAACGGGGTGCCGATCGCTTTGGGGACATAGCCATGCCTAGGTTTGAGAACGACTAAGGAGTCATTAGGTCCAAACTCAAGACAGGACGCGCTGGTGGACAGCGCGTGTAGGTCTCGCACCCGTTTTACTGACGCGAGCGCGAGTAGAAAAACGGTCTTTAGCGACAGGTACTTTAGGTCCACGGTGTTTAACGGTTCGAATGGGGGAGCTTTCATAGCATCAAGAACTATGGAAAGGTCCCAAATCGGCACCGAAGGGGGCGAAGGGGGGTTCATCCTTCTAGCTCCCCTGAGGAAGCGGACTACCAACCCATCTTTGCCCAGTGACTGGCCGCGCCGGGGTTCAGCAAACGCCGCGACGGCTGCCACATACACCTTAAGAGTGGACGGGGATCAGCCCTTGTCCAGCATCTCTTGGAGAAAATTTAGCAAGGAGGGAACCTCGCATAACCGTGGGTCCAGACCCTTTTCGGTGCACCACTCTGAGAACACAGACCATTTTGACGCATAGAGCCTTCTGGTAGAAGCCGCTCTAGCCTGCATGATCGTGTTTAACACTCCCTCTGGCAAAGCAACGGGTAGTTGTTGAGCACCCACGCGTGTAGCGCCCAGCGCTCTGGGTGGGGATGCCAGATCGTGCCGCGAGCTTGGGAGAGGAGATCTGCTCTGACTGGAATGGGCCACGGCGCTGTCTGTGACAGCTGCGTGAGCTCCGGAAACCAAGTCTGACCCTCCCAGCGCGGGGCTATGAGGAGCACCGAGTGCTGCGCTTCTCTGATTCTCTGAAGCACCTGTGGTAGCAGAGCGACCGGAGGGAAAGCATAAAGCGGGCGGCTGGGCCAGGTTTGGGCTAGCGCGTCCTCGCTCCTTGAGAAAAATATTGGGCAGTGGGTGTTCTCCGCCGAGGCGAAGACGTCCACCTCTGCTCTGCCGAATAAACGCCACAGTTTCTGAACTGTAAGAGGATGCAGGGACCACTCCCCGGGGGGAGTGGGGTTCCTGGACAGGCTGTCTGGACCGTCGTTCAGATGTCCCGGCACGTGCGTCGCCCTGAGCGAGAGCAGGTGACACTGAGACCAAACTAAGATGCGTTCTGTCAGCTGGAAAAGATTCCTGGATCTGACTCCGCCCTGGCGGTTTATATAAGAGACCACGGCTATATTGTCCGAACGGATCAGCACGTGGTGGCCCTGAATGCGCGGGAGAAAGCGCATGAGCGCGTTCTCGACCGCCAACCTCTCCAAACAGTTTATGTGTAGGAGGCTCTCTTGAGCTGACCAGGGGCCGAAGGCCGGTGAGCCCTCGCAGACCGCTCCCCAACCCATGTTGGAGGCGTCTGTCGAGATGACTTTTCGGCGTGAAACTGTCCCCATGGAAACGCCCCGCAGAAACCATTCTGCCACTGACCATGGCTGCAGAGCTGTGATACAGGTCTGCGTTACTTTTATCAGCTGGTGGCCCGTGGTCCACGCTCGGTGAGACACACGGCTCCTCAACCAAAGCTGAAGCGGGCGCATGCGCAGTAACCCCAGCTGGAGCACCGCGGAGGCTGAGGCCATACAGCCCAACGCTCTCTGAAATGTTTTCAAAGGCGTGAGTCTGTTCATCTGAAAAGATGCGGCGAGACGCTGCACACGGTGCGCGCGCTGCGTTGACAGACGCGCCGTCATCGTGACCGAGTCCAGCTCTATAACCAAGAAGGAGATAGACTGACTGGGTTGTAGTACGCTCTTTGTCCAGTTGACAGAGAGGCCCAAAACTTTCAGATGGTCGGGGAGAACTGTACGATGAGACAGTAACTCTCTCTGAGATTGTGCCAAAATCAGCCAGTCGTCCAAGTAGTTCAGTATTCGCAGCCCCTGACTCCGCAGGGGGGCGAGCGCCGTATCCATGCACTTCGTGAACGTACGGGGTGCTAGGGATAGGCCGAACGGTAGGGCGGTGTATTGATAAACCTGGCCTTCGAGGCGAAACGTAAGAATGGCCTGTGAAGGGGATTTATCTGGATCTGAAAGTATGCATCTTTCAGATCTAGTGATATGAACCAGTCCCCCTGGCGCACATGCGCGAGGAGTTTTCTGATAGTGAGCATTTTGAACGGTCTCTTCATGAGAACTTTGTTCAGCGATCTGAGGTCTAATATTGGTCTGAGACCGCCGTCTTTCTTGGGGACAAGAAAGTAACGGCCGTAAAACCCCGACTCGCTCATAGCCAGAGGCACCCTCTCTATAGCCTTTTTGCACAACAGAATTGCTATCTCTGAACGGAGCAGCGCGTCACTGCTTCTGGGTTCACAGTAGTTTCTAGCCGCGCTCGGAAGCGAGGAGGGCGGCGGCAAAACTGTAAGCGATAGCCTAGCTTTATTGTGTTTAACACCCACTGCTTCCCACGCTTTGAAGCGTGACGCTAGGGGGTGAATGGCTGCATGGTCCCCGTCGCTGCACTTCGCGGGCTGCGTGAGCGCGCTGATAGTGTTTACAACAGCGGGACGTACACTCGGAGGGGAGTTTATGGGCCCTGTAACAGAGTGAACAGAAGTAAGACGCGCACACGGGCTTGTGGCGCGCTTATACACTCTGAGACTCGAGCGGGCTTGGCCCGCTTTATGAGAGTGGACTCTGTGTGAGACAGGGGAACTGGAGTGTCTTTGTGTATGAGTGAACACAGTGTTGTGGGCACATTCTCTACACAAGTTTATGGACCGTGTAACAGAGGTGGGACGCGCGCACGGGTTCGTGGGCGCGCTTATGTACTCTGAAACTCGAGCGGGTTGGGACCGCTTTATGAGAGTGGACCCTGTGTGAGACACGGGAACAGGAGTGTCTTTGTGTATGAGTGAACACAGTGTTGTGGGCACATTTTCTACACAAGAGGCTTTTACTCTCTTTTGAGATTTCTCTGGGACGCCGTAAACACGGCGTTTTGTGTATGAGTGAACACAGTGTTGTGGGCACATTTTCTACACAAGAGGCTTTTACGCTCTTTTTGAGATTTCTCTGGGACGCCGTAAACACGGCGTTTGTGCTCATGCAAGCGGGAAGGGATACCGGCTTGGTAATGGCGGGGTACACTGCTGTAGTAGCCGCGTGAGCGGGGACTAACAGAGGGCGAAACTTTGACGGCGATCCGGCCGCGGCGGGAGAGCGCCGTCTTTTTCTCAACCACGCTAGGCAGACTTCGAGTAATCAGTTTTCAGCGCGATCCTCTGCCGAGGCCCCCGGGGAGGCGGCGGTCTGTGGCGGCTGTCAGAGCGAGCGAGGGCGGCCGCCCTGGTGTCGCTGAGAAGTCTGACTGTGTTTAGCTAGGCGCTAGGGTGGGGCTCGTGCAGGAGGCTGGTCACGTGAGCGGCCTGCAGAGGAGCTAGCGCGACGAGGCAGAACAAAATTCGCAGGAAATCCTCAATCCGCGACTGAAGGGGGATTTTTCCCCCGCTCTCGTCCCATTCACGAAGTACCTCACTCTGTAGTAGACATGGGGTGCAGAAGCTGCTTGGCCGGCGGCTGAAAGCTTGAAGTCGGACTGCAGGCTTTAGCGGGTAGCACAGGTGATGAGCGCCATCTCGCGGAGGGCGGCATAGACGTGCGGCGACCAGGTCCTCTACAGGGAAAATGGAGATAAAGCCCTTCTCTGCGGCTCCGTCCACAACGCGACGCGGGGTGGAAGAGTCAGAGCGAGTTCTAGCAGAGAGCGGGGCGTTCCAGGACTTCATGAGTTCTGCGTGCAGATCAGGCAGAAAGGGCGCAGCCCGTTTAGCGGCGGGAGTCGAGCGCTGGTGGAAGTAGCTGCGCGGGTCCCGGTTGATTCTCGGGCCGAGGAGGCGTGAGAATCGGACCAATCCTCACCGTCTGAAGCGAGAAGCGAACATGTCTCCTTGGTGTCCGCGGCGTCAACGGAGGCAACAGAGCGGCCACTCGGCGGCAGCTGTATGTCCGGAAGCGGCGGAGATGGAGAGCGGGAGCGAGAGGCTCCGGCGGGATGAACGCTTCCGGCTGGGGGTCCGGCGGCCTCTGAGAGCGGCGTTTCTTCCTCCGCGGCGAAGTCAGAGGCGGCACGGAAGCATCTTAGTGGCCGAAGTCGAGCCCGCGGGGTCAACAATGGCATAGTTTCGCAGAGCTCGCAGCCGCCACAGCGGGGGTGAGCTCGGCGTGCTCCAATCCGAGGCAGAGAGCGCAGAAGAGGTGGCGGTCCCCAGCCTCGAGGGGAGCGCGGCAAGAGCCGCCAGAAAATTTACGAGACATCTTGAAAAAGACGCTCGCTCTTTTAGATACAACAATATATAGGAAGCATTTTTGTAAAAAGGATACAATCCGTCGGATGGCGCTAGCTCACAGGACGGCTGAAGGTGGCGAAGACGGCCGGCTTCCTCAGTCTCCCAAACGCTCGCTAGAAGGTGCCTTTTCGACGACGGCGGCTTCTCTCTCAGGATCAGCAGATGCAGGTGCGTCGCTGAAGGATGAAAAATCAGATTATTCAGCCTATTTCGGGGTATTTATAGCCTCGTCCACGCCCGTTTCGGGGGCGGTGACGTAATGAGAGCGAGTCAGACTCTCATTGGTCGCGGGTTCATCCGCGCTCCCTCATAGGCTTGAGCAGTTCTCCGTGAGCGAACCAATGAGTGGCTAGCTAGCCCTCTCATGGTCTGCTGCAGCTGAACTGCGTTGACAATGGATACAAAATTATAGGATAATTTTTTGGCTTCAATTTCTCAGAAAGATGGAATCTTTCCCGTAGCGTAAGCTAGCTTACGCAATACGAGAGAACCTCTCGTAAGAGAACTGCTTTTCAGTTAAGTTTGGGTGAGCATATAGCGGTTCAAGCCTTGTTGTTAAAGTTCTGGACCGTTTACCAAACGTTTGTAGGTTTAAACCCTACAACAATTAATCCTAGAGACTTTTTTCTAGAGAGTGTGTGTTTATGTGTATAGAGTGACTGAAATATCTGCATGTTTTAGAGTGCGTTCAGACACTGTTTCACCATTGATACGGCTTTCATCTCGCTATGCCTGAAAAGCAACGTGAAGTTTACTTTGTCAATTTAAAGTCACATTGACGGCTTCATCGTTTTGACAGATACGGGAATTCATCAAGGTAATTGGAGCGGAAAGATTCCCTTCTTTTGCTTGCCCAACAGAGCAGAGTGATGTGCTTTTATCTGACACTCCCTGTAATTAAAGATAAGAACCTAAATATTAAAACCATCCAGAGAGAGAGAGAGCGTGTGTGTGCGTGCGTGTGTGTGCGTGCGTGTGCGCATGTGTGTGTGTGTGTGTGTGTGTGTGTGTGTGTGTGTGTGTGTGTGTGTGAGTGAGAGAATATAGAAGAGGTTTTTTATACTTGTATCAGCAAATTATTCACAGAAATTTTGGTAACGCTTCCTTTTACAGTACAGTACTTACAGTGTACTTACAGTGTACTTACCTAGAAAGTACTGGCTAATATAAGGTAAGTACATGGAACAGGGGTAGGTGTAGGGGTAGGTTCAGGGTTAGTACTAGTTATTACCCAGTAATTGTAGTTACTAAAATAAGTACATAGTATTTACATGGGTAACTGGACTGTAAAAGGAAGCGTTACCGAAATTTTAAGCAATCAAGTTTAAGTATCAAAACAATGGTATACCTTAGTTAAGGGCTAAACGGTGTCCACAAGGCACAGCATCAAAGCGATTAGCCTAACTGTTTTATCCAAATCCACATGAATTCAGTACTGCAATGTCCGAGAGTCTCTCCTGTATCATGGTGTTTGCCATTTGTGTTTTCGGTTGGATGCAAGTAAGACAAATTTATTTCACACAATGCGGTGTTCATTTGCAAAGTCAAGAATAAGTGAAAGAGGTTGCCAAAGTTTACTAGACTGTGGACTAGCTTTGACTCTCTGAACAGTGACAATCGTTGGTCAAAACTTGCTTCTCCGGTTGACATAGCTTTAAAAAGTGACAATTCTGCATTTGTCTCCTCTTCTGGATATCCATAGTGATGAAAAATAATTGTCCTTCTCTGTGCGTACTAGAGCTGAGGATGTGGTTAAGCAATCAACGTGTTAATGTAATTTTTTATGAAATCTCTCATGGATCTCATTAATATTTTTGGACGGGACGCCGAAATGCAATTCCTTATAATAGTGCTGGGCTGAGGCCAAAGCACTTGTCCAAGGCACCGTTGCTTTGGTTGCTCTCCTCCATGGACGTTGCGGGCCGCAGTAGTTGTTCTTATCGAACAATTTGATTGTGATCTAAAACTGCTCAAAGTGATTATCAATTATCATTGCTAAAAGTGCAAAGCTTGTGGTAGAAGTTAGGCTTTTTACACTGGAATAATGTAAGGTGGATGACTGTTGCGGTTTAGACAGAACATTGCACTGTATGAGAACTTGTCACGTCAAAATGCAACGGGAAAAGGGAAAATCGGTCACTGTCCCCTGACTCGCACGTCGTTTTCAGAAATTTCACTAACTTGTCAATGTTGGCCTCTAAATTATGCATGTCCTTGAGAGCCTTTGTGCGGCTGCTATCTGAATGGGGCTGAAATGTATGGCACTGCTATCTGACATCGTGTGTCACTAAGAGATTTCACTGTGGTAGATTTACCTGAAAAAAGGGAAAGGTTCTCGCAAAGACTCAAAAACAGCATGACGTTTTGCTGACCCCTCGATGAAGTAATAGAGAGATTGAACATTTGTCAGCATGTGTCTCACAGCTGTATTGGTGTGACAGACATCCACAATCCAGAGGCAGAGGTTGAGGAAATGCGAGTGACAATGGATATACATCGCTAGTGGATTTTCGATTAAAATGCGTGTGGCTACACCACGGTAGGTTCCACGCATACTTGCCGCACCATCGTAACGTTGCGCTTTCAAGTTACAGATATCAAGTCTTAATTATTTCAAAGAAGGGCCAAAAATTCACCATCTGTTCTGTCAGTTTGATAAAGTCACAGATCCTTAAACCACTGCAACTTGTTCATGCCTACTTATGTCTTGTTTCATCCGCAATGAGGGCAAAAATTCTGGATTCATGCATTATTTGTACGATGTCAATTTTAACCTGACCAGCCATTATATTGATCATCTCATTCTGGTGCTTGCTATGAACATAGTTATATTATCTCTCTCTTTTATATTCTTAAATAGTCTTTTTATTAGTTGGTTATCAGTGGCCCTTATATCCATCAACTGTGATTTCCAGATTTTCTGATTCATCCGTTTCATCGCGACCACAAAGAGCAATACCAGAGCGACAACAGAAGAGCAAAGTCTTGCATATTTTTTTTTTCAGATATTCTCTGTTCTCATCCTCTCTCTCTTTGCGTGTTCACTGCTGATTTGAGTGGCTAAGCTTACTGTTTCAAGTGCCTGTTGATGGCCTTTCATTTTTAACCCTGCAGAAATGTGCACGCTGCTTTTCTGACGTTCATTGAATTTTTCAGTTGCTTTTTTCCAGTTGGGAAATCCAGTCATGTGAAATGTGTTCGTCTTAGACTCGTTGCCACCAAATGTATGACACCTCACCGAAACAAAAAGGCAGATTTAAAAAAAGGACTATATTCAAGCCATTCATAAATCCCATACCATTTTTTTCCTGAACGTTCTACCACAGTCACTGGAAATGAAATTTCCAGCACTCTGTCTGTGGACGCCCGACTAACTGCTCCAAATTGCAGCAGAGCTGACGGCTCACATCGGGAGTTCTCATCTTCTGAATGAGTGACACTTGTCTGCTCAGTCACCTGTCTTCCATTGGCAATTTCTGTGTTTGGTTTCTCGAAGAGTTATCCATAGTGGTGGCTGGTGGTTTTAAAATAGAGGCACACAACATTTTAACGCTCTGTTTTTTTTAAAATACTTTAATGAGGCTTTTTGGTCACTAAATACCTGAATATTTATAGAAAATGACACCGACAACAAGACAATATAAATATAAGTTCACTCACCTAGTCCTAGCCTATATCACTTGAAGCAAAAAACCCATCCTTCTGTCCTTTTAAATGTCTGTGATTAAAGAGCACGTTCGGTCGTTTAGTGAAGCTGATTGCTGTAACCTAGGCCTATATCCAACTTAGGCATGGGGTCTTCTTTAGAATTTTTAATTTATAGCTGTTGTTTGATAGCCTGACTCTGCCCTCCTACGTACTTCCGCTCAATTTTAATTTTCCTTCAGTACTACGTCTGGGATTCTGCTGTAGACTTTGGTTTTCTCCAGTCAATTTTTTACCGGGCCAATCAGCGAACAGAGGGAGTGGCTGAGAATGATGACGTTGATGTTGTGTGTTATTTTGAGTTGTAGTTCAGTAATGGCAGCTGAGAAAGATGTGAACGAATCAATTCGGTCCGTTGTGGCAACGCTGTCGAATATCAAGAAGTTAAAGCCGGAGCAAGAACAATCTTTGCTTAGTTTTGTAGATGGCCATCCTCCCTACGGGGTTCGGGAAAATACATACATCACGACCAAACGTTAGCGATTGGTTATGGCAGATAAAGTGACTCTGGGCAGATCCAATAGACTTCAATAGAGTACCCGTCTACAAGAAAGTTAACGTTTGTCAATGGAGCGGTGCCAGACTCTATGTACAAATGAAATTAAATGTACGAAAGTCTGGTAGGACCAGGCTAGTTGTTTGAATGGTAGTTTTGTAATTTAGTTTGTGATCAAATATTCAATATATCTACTCTCCATGGTTACATCAGCGCTAGCAGTTCAAACTAATATCACATAATTTACGTCATGTTGATGATTGGTTGATGAAGCCTACCAAGGGAAGCCTCCTCTGCCATGTTACTTTTCGCAACACTCCTAATCGCTGAAAGTGAAATACTCAATGGAGATTGGCTATATATTTTTTTTTTACCAACGGAGGCACAAGTCACTAGCTGTGGATTTGCCTCCCCTCCCTGTCTCAATCCCCTCAGACTTGCGTTTCACAGATTCGGCACGTTCTGGGAAGAAGTGCGTGGTGGTTACACTTACAGAGGTGAAATTACAAACAAGAAATACACATTCTGAGACATACAATTTTGGGTAGGCTGTGCCTTCCATGCCACCCCTGGTTATCCAGCGTATTGGGATGCTTAGCCATTTTGTCCCATCATTTAATTTCCCCTAATAGTCATACTAACTACAATAAACTAATCTATTGCTAAAGACAGGCCTTACTATGGTTATATAAACACCATTCGTGTTGAATTTAAAGCAAAATTAGCAATATTGTATAATGTATACCTTTACTGTGTATAAAATTATTCATACAGTGATAATATTTCTGTTATACCGCCCACCCCTAATAGACACACACTAAAATGTATAGCAGCCAAGCTGACATTACCCATCCAGCTCTCTGTAAGATCAGAACTGCTGTGCTTATACTGGATCATGACAGAGTTTATGCATACATTGTGAAGAGCAAATTGAACCAAGGTTTGCAGATCCTAGATAAGCTCCTTCGCCCATGAAAGCCAAGATCGGGGCACACAGGAGGAGTATATCATCCACAATGTCTGGGCCTGCCAAAGGGCTGGAGCATAATGAGATTGATCCTGATATGAAATAGCACCATGTCCAGTTTTTCTTCAAGCTTTGCAATCAGACTTTGGAAGCAGAAGAAAGAATAGAGGAGGGTTAGAAGAGTTTGAATCATAGAGTGAGAGAGTGAACTATTCAAGGTAGTGGAAAAGACAGGAAGATAGACATGGATTCAGGCTGTAAAAGGGTCACAAAATGTACTAAAAATGAATTTGTTATTATTCACTGTTATAAAAAATATTATTTCCTTTTTAGCATCACACTTAAACTTATTTGAACGTTTACTTTATTGGCTATCAGTCTATCTTTACATTTCTTGGTAACAGCGGCAAAGTGTGAACAAAAATAGTTTGGTGTAAATAAGGCTTTTTCAGAATGCGAGACATTTCCCGGTGGAATGTTGATCATTATCATGAATCTTCTTAATGTATATGGCAAGCGTAAAGTGAGCATGTGGCGACAGTCGGAATAAACTTCTAAATTGAGCTATCCGAAATCTGGACTATTTTGATTATGCAATTTGGTGGTGAAAAAAGTCATTTGTCTTCTAAGCGTTTAATTTTCGGAGCCATTGGCTCCCAAGGAATTCATTTTATCTGGAGCCCCGATTGTAGCAGAATAAAGTGATTGTCTGTTTATATAATAGAAAAAAAAAAGTTCTACCAACAAAGTAAAACCTGCACAAGCCGTTAGATAAGAGAGAAATAAACCGAGATAGATTTAGCATTTCACTACCACATCTGTTAATGGAGTGATCTAAAGTAAGACATCCATTGATTTTAGACACCCTGCTGTTTATTTATTTATATTTTTATTTAAGAGGAGCAGCTGGAGTTGGCATATCAATTACCACACGCACGCCATTAATCTGAAAAACACTGCTGCCACTACGTTAGTCATTACACAAGTTTTTACACAATAAAAGTTTTCAAGGAAACAGAACTAGATGCTCATTTACACCCCACAAGACGGGTGAAACGACTCATTTACATTTCCTCATTTTAAGGTGACAGTTATGAGAGAAGCGATTACTTTTTTGATTAATTAGGTATTCTACGTTTTTGCCTGATGCTTTCCTCCCAACAATACACTAATTATATGGAATGTCTACATAATGTATGCTATACAGCAATGTTACAAAATAATGTAGTAATGCAAAATAAAGGAATATAGAAACAAAACAATTTATATAATTATTACATTGAGTAGTTTGTGTAATGAAAGTCAGTATAACTCTGCAAATATATATACATTTTCATCAAGCATTATGGATGTATAATATTTAAAGATATAGTTCTCTGCAGGTACTTGCAGTATTATGAATTATGGTGTTTCGCTTGAAAAATTAAAGCAAACATTTAATACATTTAATATTTATTCATTTATTTTATGTACACTGTTGTTTAAAAGTTTGTGGTCAGATTTTTTGTTTTGTTTTTCTGAAAGAAAGTTTTACTTTTATTCAACAAAGAAACAATACAATTGATCAAAAGTTACAGTACAGTTATTTACAACATTACAAAAGATTTCTATCTTAAATAAAATTTTGAACTTAAAACAGAGCATGGTTTCCACAATAATAGTAAGCCGCACAATCAACATTGCAAATAATAAGAAATGTTACTTGAGTACCCTGTCATCAAATTGTAATTATTTATGAAGATTCAACATTATCATGTGACACTGAAAACTGTAGTAATGGCTTCTGAAAATTCAGCTTTGCCATCACAGGAATAAAATACCTTTTAAAATATATTTTATTTTAAATTTTAATAACATTTCATAATTGTATGGCTTTTTTAATCAAAAATATCTTGTTGACTTTCCAAAACATTCTCAAAATCTCACTGCCTCCAAACTTTTACAATAAGATCTGATTTGTTAACATTAATGTATTAATTAAAATAACAATGAGCAATACATTTGTTACAGTATTTATTAATCTGTGTTAATGTTTGTTAATGAATTTGTTCATATTGGTTCACAGTGCATTATAGCCTCGTGAGACCATCCTGATCTCGCGAGCTTTCAAGGTTTCACTCGCAGATCAGTCTGGATACTTTCCGTTAAAGAAAATTTGGGAGAAGTTCACCAAACGAACGTCCAATCAGCGTTGGCTTTGAGGCGGGTTGAGGTGTGACGCAACGAGAAGCGCGACTTAAGAACATGGCGGCTTCAGCGGATGAAACTAGCATCAGTGTGGCTATCGAGCAAGTTTTATCGGAATTACAGAGTTATTACGGAATTACAGAGCTAACGAGCCTTTACCTGCAGCAGCAAGAGTAGCCTGGCTTGTGGTTGTGTTTTCGTCGTCGCTCTCATATGCTTCGTTGATCTGATTGGTTGATTTGGCCCGTCTATCACCAACATAGGCCAATCAGCTAACCAGTATTTTCGCCCCTTACCAAAACTACTTCAACGGAAGGTTTCCAGATGGATATGCGGAGCAAATCCATCTGGCGGAGTCAGGTTAAGTGCATTAACCAAATACAACTTTTAATTTTAATAATGTATTAGTAAATGTTGAAATTAACATTTAAGATTAATAAATGCTGTTGAAATGTTGTTCATTCTAGTTCATCAGGGCTCCAGACTAACTTTTCCACTGGTCGCACTGGTGCTACCAACTTTCTCAGTTGGTCGCACCAGCATACGATTTGGTCGCACCTTTTTTTTTTTTTTTTTGCTACATGCCATGGGATTAATCAATGCATGCTTATGAATGGTGGTCTTAATGGACCAAGGCTAGCAAAGGCTTTCTGGGTTGCAAAATAAATACCTGTAATAGCTATATTATATAAAAACTAGGGGTGACGATACCCTCATGTCACGATTCGATACATATCACGATACTGAACTCACGATACGATATTATTGCGATACTCCAAGACATATGATAAAAGGTTATCAAAAAATGTACTGTTGATTAAAATGTTACATTGATATTACATTGTGGGTTTAAATGAATAGGCTTGGACTCTGTGCTTTTAACCCAAGGACAATAGAGACACCAGAATAAAAATATTCATGAATCTGAAGCTGAAAATACAGAATTATTTTAGACGAATATTCTGGCACTTTTTCACTGACTAGATATATTTCAAATAATATTGGACACTTTTTACTGGTCAGGTAACATAAGACATTTGGTATTATCAGGACAAATATTCCCCCATTGCATTATTGTAATGTAGTACTGACACTAAAACTCTGAAAACTTGAATTTTTTTCTCACACAGTAATTTTTTTGGGGCGGGGGAACTATCCACGATACGTAATGTTGCATTTTTGTATTGCGATATATTGTGGCGCGATATATTGTTACACCCCCAATAAAAGCACAAATTTCCAAATTTCAGGATTTTCATGGATTTTGGACAGTAATTTTATTCTGTAATTTTAAGCATTGTACATTTGAATTATATACAATCTATTTATTTACATTTGAATCATATTCTATCTGTCTGTCTGTCTATTATCATCTTTCTATCAGCATCATTTTCTATCTTTTAAAAATCATTAAAGGGGGGGTGAAATACTCAGTTTCACTCAATCTCATGTTAATCTTGAGTACCTATAGAGTAGTATTGCATCCTTCATATCTCCAAAAAGTCTTTAGTTTTATTATATTTATAAAAGAAAAATAGGCTGTACCGAGTCTTTCCGGAAAAACCTGAGCGGGTGGAGGCGTGCCGTGTGGGCGGGAGCGCGCGAAGCTTTTGCGTGTGTTGTAAACAGACAGACTCGTGGTTTATGAGGACATGATTTAGTTTTACAATAAACAAACTGACACCTACAGTGGCCAGCTAAACAACTGTATTTAAACACACAAACACACACCATACATCGCATGCTCCATCGATACATTAACTGTACGTGATCATGTTGTTTACTTGCTGTGCTTAGCTTACACGCCGATAGTTAACAACATACAGACATTTGAAGCAGTTTTACTCACCGCCTGCTGTTCCGTGAATCTTGGGACTGCTCCATCTTTAAGTGTTAGGCGATCTGCAAATCGTCGAACTGTGCCTTGTTTATAAAACTATTAGCAGCTACGGCCGAAATGAAGGGAACAAACAAGAACACAATTGCGCAACTCCGTTGCTGCTCTGGAAAAACAAAATCCATCCACAGGTCCCTTAACTCTGGGTTTTTTGGACATTTGTGCAGTGTTGTCTTGCCCTGGCAACCAAAAACACACTTTTTGGTGCCATTGTTTTGATTGCAACGCAGCAGAGCACAGCGGTCTGATGGACGCTCTCGTACGCTCTAGGCTACAGCTGTGCGCGTGCCCTTCCGGGAGAAGTGCCTTAAGACCCGTATAAGGAAATTCCGCCCACTCTGACGACACGTAGTTACGTATTCGAAAAAAAACTTTCCGAAACTTGTGACAAACCGGAAGGAGTATTTTTGGAACAGAAATACTCCATCAAACTTACAACTTCATTTTTGAAACTTTGTCCATGTTTACCATGGTAATCCAACTCTTTAACAGTGTAAAAAAACTCACTATGCATGAAACAGCATTTCACCCCCCTTTAAACATTCAAATGTATGCATTGTATTTTAAAAGATTAGAGTATTATAATATGCTGATACAGATTTTTCGTTATCAAAGTTTATAGTTAAATCAGAAATCTCACACTCCTCCTACCTTCTGGATTTTATAATCTTTTCCTTTTCCTCTGTGGAGCGATTACTCTCATCTAACCGCTGAGAAGACGTAGAAAGGGGCACGGTGTTTCGTGAGACCTTTTCATTTTTATATGCCTTTAATTCATGAATTCGTAATTGGCGCGTTTCACCATCAGTGTGCAATGCGCGTGACGTCTACGTTCGTAAATAAATAAACCGCACGTGTCTTGCGGAAGAACATTGTAGCCGGAACTACTTCTCTTCGTTAATGTCAATGGTGAGTCACGCAGGCACTGGGAAACTCCGCAGCCGAGCCGAGCCCGGGATTAATTAGTAAGAATATAAACACTTATTATAGGCGTACCGTAGTGATTCAGGATAAGTCAAAAACACGGTTTGGAAAATGGATTCATGATGTATTGTAATGTATTGTATCAATCATGATGATTGAACATAAGTTACGTTACGGACAGCTGCTGATACAATGGCGTTCTGTTGCGCGAGCGTCCACTCGCACAAATGCGACCACATACATTTTTAACTCGCACATTCTCAAAAAATGGTCGCATATACGACCAATTTGGTCGCAGTCTGGAACCCTGTTCATGTTAAAAACATGGTAAAGTCTTTTACCAAATTAATTGTTGCAGCCATAGTCTGCTTGATTTTGAGTTTTGTAGTTTTGGAATGGGGTTTTTGATGTTCAGTGGAGTAGTAAAGTCATGTCATGTAATGTCTTGTATAAAGCACCTGTATCCTCCATCCCGTTGACACCATTTCAGTGAAAAGAGAGGTGCAAGGTTTTTTTTCCTTTCTCTTTTCCCATGGGGACGAAATGAAAGAGGGGTGAAATGGGGGTTGTGATGTCTCTTGAAAGATAACATGTTGAATTGTTTCATTTAGCCTTTGACTCGTCCACAAGGCCTTTGGAAAACGTGTGTGTGTGTGTTTGTGTGTGTAATCACGCAGATCATCAGTCACACTGGTTTGGTCAAAGTAGAATGGAATCTCACTCCTGTTTCCTTATTGCATTTCTCCTCATCATTTCCTCTGCGTTTGTGTGTGCTCTCTAAGCATGTGTGGACTCATTCCATGCCAATGTGAAAATGCCCTCATTCACTGGGGAATTCTAAAGCCATGATCAGCCTCTTTTCATTCCCTCCGCTCGTGCTGCGGAAACAAAAGAGAAGGAAAATGGTCTCCGGTTCTCTAGCGCCACCCTTTCATCACCGTTGGTCTTCAGTGGCCTTCATTTACTAAATTTAGACACTTTATGATCAAGAACCACTCCCCAAATTGAGCAGGGGACCATTATAAAGTATCTGCAAAACAGCATTATGATCAGAAACTTGTATGAAACTCCATAACTGCTTCCCCAAAAAGGGTCCTTCATTGATATTCTATGTAGATCTCTTCCCACTGTCCCGGCAAACTCTCACACCAGGTTCCTTCTGCATCTTCTGCATATTCATGAGCCCACATTCTGATACCACCACAAATCACATTTTGAGTCATGTCTTGTGGAGCCGAGGTGATGATTATGTATTGGCTGTGTGCATGGCATTGGGGAGCGATGGATGCCACGCTAAGTGTGTGTGTGTGTGTGTGTGGAGGGTTAAAAAAGCAGACGGCAAGTGTTGTGAATAGAGAGAGAGATTAATGAGACAGACTTAGTCTCGTTCGATGACAGCAGGGATACAGATGTCCCAGCGCAGTATGTGGCCTCCGAACAAAACTACTAGAGCTACAGAGAGAGAGAGAGATAAAGTTAAGGAGAAGCAGAGAGGGGAAATGGTTACATTTAAGTATATATTTTTTTTGTTTAGTTTTTTTTTTTCATTTGAAATCATTTTGGAATTAATATGAATCAGAAAGTGTGTCAATTATGATTTATTTAATATTTTTATCTTAATGGTCCGACAAATATGTCTTGTTTGCTTTATGTAATATTACATAAAGCAAGACCTATTTGTCGGACAATTAATATGAAATAAATCATAATTAACACACTTTCTGATTCATATTAAATAAAGTATGCTTAGTAAAATCAAATTCCAAAATGATTTCAAATTAAAAAAGGCTTTATTTCGATGTTAATTGAGAACTTGAATTGGTCGACAATAGGGCTGCAACTAACGACTATTTTAATAGTCGACTAGTCACCGACTATTGAAACGATTAGTCGACTAATCGAATAATTATTAAATTTTTCTAAAATTTAGCATGAGATTGCTTTAATTCTGTGGAAAATGATAGTAAACACAAGAAGGGGTTACTTCAATGAAAAATGCATATTTTATATATATATATTTTTTTAACCGAAAATACGCTTATAAAATGTACATCCAAAACAAAACGTATCGGCTTCCATATTATTTAAATCTAGGCGAGTCAACTCTGTTTCATTCAACTGTCCGTGCTTTCTCTTTAAATGTTCGTGCATCACCGAGGTGCTGCCGTGATACGCAAGGACTGCTTTGCAAACCATGCAGTAGGGCTGCAGTACGAACGAGTGTGCGCGCGCGACCGGGGGTTTCACTCTCTCTGCTCGTTCTCTCAGTTAAACAAGCGCAGCTGTCAGTCATCTATTCTATATCACTCACCTGTCAAACTTTTGCGGGACAAACGCATTAGTAAGGCTGACAGAAAACAGCGCGCAAGTTCCAGTCTTCTTGCGCTTGATGTTTAAACTGACAGGACTCGCAAAGTGATAAAAATCCGCGAATCATTCACAAGCATTACTGGCCGGGGAGCTGCTGACTCGTAGCCTACTGATCATGAATCACGCATCAACTGACATCGCACATATCTGCCTATCGTGGATGCACACATCTCGATATCGATGCTAAAATGATACATCGTGCAGCCCTACAGGTAATCTTTTTATTCGCCGTATCCAGGCTAAAATGCACCCAAACTTTAGATGTTTTGGTACGCGCAGCTGCTGCATTGGACGCCGCCATTTCTGTATGTTATTGCTCAGCAGAGAAGCTAATTCGCATGTGAGACTCTCGGAAGAGAGATGCCTCGGTCGGAAAAAACATGTCTGGCGACAAATTCGACAATGAAATTTATTGTCGACTATTTCTATTATCGATTTTTGTCGACAACGTCGACGAATCGTTGCAGCCCTAGTCGACAATAATTGTAATTGATTGAGTCCTTTTTTCATGTGAAATATGAGATTTTTTGAATATCGTACTGTTTTCGCTATCCCCCCCCCCCCCCCCCCCCCCCCCCCCCCGCCCCATTATCCCCTTGAAAACAGTACGATTATGCTATACAGTCAGTGCATTGAACACCTTCCTTATTAACCTATTTATGGCATATTTCCTAATTCTTTTAGGAATTTGCATTTGTCTTTTTGTACATAAATAACTTTAATTTGATGGACCCCAAAAGACCAGTGGACATGTCTTTGCCAATTATTTTCTACGTGAGTGTCCTTTTACTTGCTGAACAGGATCATGCGTAATGTCTTATATCAGAGACAGGTGTAGGTAGTGAGAGTTAAAGATTATTTCATTCAGCTTCTCAGTCCGCACCCCACATTGTCTCTCCCCCTTATCTCACTCCACCAGTCCTTCTTGACAGCGCCTAGAAGAAGTCACAGTGGCGACAATTAGCCTCGCTGTAATCCCGTAGCTCGTCTGGTCCTGTGGCAACACCACCTGTCGGGACACGAGGCCTTTGTTGAGGTGTGAGAGGCTTTTTCTAAATGTCCAGTGTCAGAATGCCGGCATGATGTCGGAAAATTTTCTCCACAGGTTTGTGTCCTTCTGAACTCATTCAACTTAAAAAAATATTTATTTTTTTTTAAAATGAGCATGTGGGATATGTCTGTCTGGGTATGCGTCTCTTTCTTTGTATTTCTGTCTGTTATTGTAACCACATTGACACAAAGCTTTTTGTTCAAGATCTTTTGAAGGGATTTAAAAGGGTAAAGAAGAAATTATGATTAGAGACAGTTCTGTCAGGTTTACAAAGGGTATTGTAATATTTTTATTTATTTGGTAGATGCTGTTATTAAAAGTGAATTATTTTTCAAAGTACACTTTTAATGCTTTGAATTGTATTGATATAACTATTATTGCTTATATTGTTATTGTATAACCGATAAATGTAATACCAATGCATTTCAATGCATATTTGTTTATTTTATGAGTTTGTTACCCTGTGAATAAAATCCAGGTTTTTGCATTGACATAACATTTCACCCCAAAATCATAAGGGGAAGAAAAAAACATAACATGTTTGAACATAGTGAACATAATTCCCAGCCAAGAGCTGCCCACTTTCACCGTGGGAAACCAGAATGTAAAGCAGTTTCCATCTGTTTGTTTTGTTTTACCAGTATGTGCCATTTCCAAATAGTTCATTGAGTTTTTGGTTGTTTTAAAATCAGGACCTTGACTGAATCTTCACTGTTGTAGTAGCATTCATTCTCTTGTCCTTGAGACACTTCAGTGTTAATTTGCCCTTACAATTTCTGAAAACCTTTCACCAATCTTGCAGGAAAGTGCAACAGGTCCTCTTGCAGTGTTGTCCTATTATTTTGCACCATCCACTCTTGCTTTAAATTTGAACAAGATGCCCAGTCCCTCCAGATAAATACCAGTCCCACAGCATGATGCTGCCACCACAATACTTTACTGCTGGTATGATGTTTTTGGCTGGTGTTATTTATTTCTATTTATTTTTTTGGGAGGGGCAGTGTAAGATCTGCACCACATCACTTAGAATGTTGGATAAAATGTCTATATTTCTGAATTCCACAGTTCTCCCTAAAATATCTGGTCGAAAGAATTCCAACTATACAGTTTTTATAACAATCAATCCAAAAAGATGCCTCAGAAGGGTCTTTTCTAAAGTCTATACTTGACATGATCCTACTCTTTTAAGCGGATCCCAAGCACACATATACGCAAACAATGCCGATGATAGAAGATGTGCTTTGTCTCCTTCAGCAAGGCCCACCTTAGGGACAAGCTGTCAACAACATCCGTCACATCACCTAAACAAAGCACCTGCTAAAGGTGAGCTGGAGAAAGCGAGACAGGAGATTATTCAAATAAAATCTCTCAATGGTAAGATTTATTCTTTAGACACCTGCTAGAAGCATTTGGCTTTTCCTGTTCTTGAAAATGACTGCATGGTCCTTTTATGAGGGGAATTAAGAGAAGGATGAATAGAATAGATTTCTTTCCTTCCTTCCTTCATTCTTTTCTGAGGAATCAAACTTGAAATATCAGAGGAATCAAACGTGAGGAAACAGTCTTTGTAGTTTGTTCCTCTCTTTTCCTCTACGCTTGGCTGGTCCCTCACATCGTGGTCAGTACAGCACATCATTAATGCCGGTCTGATTGACAGCTAAACTGACAGCCAAGCTGTTTGGACATTGTGGGTGGAAACCCTTTTTTTCCTCATTTCCCTAAAGAAGACTGACAAGCGCACAAAAGAGACAGGAGGAGAAATGACATGTTCAGATCAGTGTGTGTGTGTGTGCTCAGCACATGAACACTATTTGTGCTGAGATACTTTATTCAATCAGCAATTCCATAGGGATCTATGTCGTCTTACAAACCCGGACGAGCTCCCGGTTTTGAAGCGTCTAGGTCAGTCTTTCCCAACCCTGTCCTGGAGGCACACCCAACAGTACACATTCAAACTCTTCCTAATCAGACACACCAGATTGAACTCTTCCGCTCATTCACTCTCAGAAAATAATTGTACAAATGCTGTCATTGGGACAATACCCTTTAAAAGCATTCTAATGTACCATTTAGGTATTTAAACTCTTTAGGTACGATGTGTACATTTTTATAGGGTACTGCCCCTAGTGACAGCTTTTTTACCTCTTTTTTTTCAGAGAGTGTTGGTAAAAATTCAAAGATCTGAAATGTTTTTGTTGGATAAATGGGGTATATGCTCCTGGAGGGACATTGTCCTGCAGAGTTTCCAACCTGCCCTGACACACTTGCCTGGAAGTTTCTAATAATCATGAATACCTTGATTAGCTGATTCAAGTGTGTTTAATTACGAATGGAGCTAACCTCTTTAGGATTGTGTCCCCATCTAGACTCTGGTCTAGGACTGTAAAGGCTGTGATGTCGGGTCGGCAGATATATAGAGTATCTGTCAGCCAAGTTTTTGTGGTGTGTTCCACACCGTTGACACGATTCACACCACCATGCAGCTTTTCGGTCGATTGAGAATGTTGAATCAGCATCAGTGCTGTTGTTGAGAGAGACCATTCCGATTGGTTGTTCAGCTAAGTGAATCAGTGCAAGAGAAGAAAAACAGAAGTGACAAAAGCA
This sequence comes from Chrosomus eos, assembly GCA_036326025.1. Taxonomy (NCBI): domain Eukaryota; kingdom Metazoa; phylum Chordata; class Actinopteri; order Cypriniformes; family Leuciscidae; genus Chrosomus; species Chrosomus eos. Next base: position 39,708,704 of record CM070819.1, on the reverse strand, counting down.
AGCAAACAATGAAGTCATCAGAGCACAAACAAAAGGCTCTTCTAATTTTACACCTTCGTCTTATCTGAGCATTCCAATAGGCTACAAGAATATTTTCATAACATCATGAATGTCTGGAATGAAGAAAGTGGAGACCAACTGTTGAACATGATTCATATTCAAAATAAGCAAGCACTTCATTCCTAGACTGTGTCCGAAATCGCCCCCATGCCCTAAATAGGGCACTATTTGAGGGGACAGCCATTTGTAGTTATGTCCAAAACCATAGTGGATGTTATTGAGTGCACTCTTTCAGTCCCACGTTGCTCCGCAATAACAAGTGTACAACTGATGTACGCTCTTTTTAATTGATTATTAAATCATTTATCGTTTCATCTTACTACTGGAGCTGCCAGTTCGCTAAGTTTCAAAGAATTATTAAACCGCAAGCACAAACTACGCAAAAGTGGCTGCCGTTCCGGCCCACTCAGTGTCCGAATTTGCTCACTCTTTTTCATTCACTCCCTTAAGTGAACTATTAGTGGACTATTTCCACTAGGGGGCTATAGGGGGTATAGGGGGCTATTTCGGATGCAGCCCTTGTTCCGATTTCCCTTTTAGAATGAGGAATACAGATTACTGGCACCTGCTGTAATAGAAAGTTATTTCCTCTCATGCAGGCACATATGTGCTAGCTCTTTTTGGCCCAAACAAATGCAATGCAACAATACAGTCTGCTTTCATCACCGCAAGTTCTTTGATGCTGGCATGATGTGTCACAGCCTAGTATCATGGAAATATATACACTGCTGTTCAAAAGTTTGGGGTCAGTAAGATTTTTAATGTTTTTAAAATAAGTCTCTTCTGCTCACCAAAGCTGCATTTATTTGATTAAAAATACAAAACAAACCCAGTAATAGCTGTTTTACATTTAAATAATATTTCACAATGTTTTCTATATGAATATATAGTAAAGTGTAATTTATTCCTGTGATCAAAGCTGAATTTTCAGCATCATTACTCCAGTCATCAGTGTCACATGATCTGTCAGAAATGATTATTTGATGCTCAAGAAACATTTATGATTATTATTACAGTTGAAAACAGTTGTGCTGCTTCATATTTTTGTGAAAACCGTGATTAATTTTTTTAAGGACTCTTTGAAAGTTCCAGAGAAAAGCATTTAACCCTTTGATGCACAACATGGGTCTAAAAAGACCCGACTGAGTTTTCATTTTCTATATCTTTGCAAGAAATTAATTTCATCATTCAGTATTCCAGGTATTCTTCAATTAACTTGTTTTAGATCATTAAAAATCCTAATTGAAATTTTTCATTTCTTACTTTTCGAATAAAAATCGCTTTTGTATCGCAACCCTTCTAATGCGCAACATGGGTCTAAAAAGACCCGTATTCATTTCCTATGTTATTTCATGCATGGCTGAGTGTTTCTTTGCTGAATCTTTAAAATATATCTATTTTATCATTTGTTATTCCAGGTATTCATTAAATATCTTGTTTTTGGTTTCCACAAATCATTATGTTTATGTTTTCTTTCTTACTTTATAAACAAACACAGTTTTTGTATTTCTACATTTTTTTTACATACATGGGTCTAAAAAGACCCGTATTCATTTTCTATGTTATTTTATGCATGGCTGAGTGTTTCTTTGCTGAATCTTTAAAATATATCTATTTTATCATTTGTTATTCCAGGTATTCATTAAATATCTTGTTTTTTTTTTCTTTTGAGATCAATTTATTTAAGCATTCAATATTCCATGATCTATAAATTCCATGATTTATAAATATTAAAAATTTCTTGTTTTCAATTTTAAAAAAATATTATTTTATTTATTTCTAGGTTGTGTGTTACTATATCGAATTTACTTATCAAGCATGATAAAACAAAATAATAAAGACAACATTTTGTCAAATTAATCATTTTAGCAGTCATTTAGACAAACACTTGAAATGTTTATTTGCCACTTTGTCTCACATAGCATTCACATATCATCACAGATAACTGATAACACTGAAATTGTAACTGTATTGAATTGAATTGTGGTGAATGTGATCAAATAAAAGAAAATACAAAAATCAAAATAAAATCACACTGGTACAGCGGCATCTGTACTGTTAGGCCTTCTACATGTAAATAAGCTTTAAAATACAATCTTTTTTTAGCTAACATTAGCTAGCTAGAATATGTCACCAGCTAGCTTTAGCTAATAGTGTTGGACATGTTTCTCCTTCTCACAAGTAATTTCTCTCTAGGATTACAAGGTCAAGGTAACCATAGCCTAATATTCAAATATTATGTCCATCTTTTACAAAATATAAAATATTTTCTGTGGTTAAAATAAAATAAGACTTGCATCAAATATACAAAAGCAGCCGTGTTGAGTTGTGAAATGTGTGGCAGGTGAATAGTATTCTGCAGTAAATGTTCCTACTTGCAAAAAATGTGCAAATATCAAAGGTTTCTATATGGGTCATTTTTGACCCATGTATGTAAAATTGATGTAGAAATTAAAAAAAAAAAAACAACGGTGTTTTTTTATAAAGAAAGAAAGGAAACATTAACATAATGATTTGTGGAAATCAAAAACAAAATATTTAATGAAAACCTGGAATGAAAAAAAATAAAAAAAAAAAAAAACGGTTTCACTTTATTTTGATGGTCCCTTTAACACATTCTGTTGACTATAAGTAACGGTGCACCTACATGTCTCCTAACTCTCAGTAGAGTATTAATAGACTGGTAGGGTTAGGGTTAGAATAAGTTGACATTTAGTTGCATAGATACTTATAGTCATGTAATGAGAGTTAGTTGACATGTAGTTGCAAAGTTACAATCAACAGAATATTCAAAAGGGACCATCAAAATAAAGTGTTACCAAAAAAACATGTCTTTTAAAGATTCAGCAAAGAAACACTCAGCCATCACTGAAATAACATAGGAAATGAATTCGGGTCTTTTCAGACCCATGTATGTAAAAAAAAAAAAAAAAATGAAGAAATACAAAAAACTGTGTTTGTTTATAAAGTAAGAAAGGAAACAATGATTTGTGGAAATCAAAAACAAGATATTTAATGAATACCTGGAATAACAAATGATAAAATAGATATATTTTAAAGATTCAGCAAAGAAAACACTCAGCCATGCATGAAATAACATAGGAAATGAATACGGGTCTTTTTAGACCCATGTTGCGCATTAGAAGGGTTGCGATACAAAAGCGATTTTTATTCGAAAAGTAAGAAATGAAAAATTTCAATTAGGATTTTTAATGATCTAAAACAAGTTAATTGAAGAATACCTGGAATACTGAATGATGAAATTAATTTCTTGCAAAGATATAGAAAATGAAAACTCAGTCGGGTCTTTTTAGACCCATGTTGTGCATCAAAGGGTTAAAAAAATCTATATTTTGAATTATTATAAATGTCTTCACTGTCACTTTTGATCAATTTATTGCATCCTTTCTGAAGAAGAGTGTTATTATTATTATTATTTTTTTAATCGTATTGATTGACCCCAAACTTTTGAATGGTAGTCTAACTCTTGCTTTTTTTAATTTTAAGTATTTTAAGTTATACGTTCCCACACAAACATTACATTGCCTCTCACATGCTCTGATAATAGCTTTGTAGGACTACTTTATTTTGATAATAGGTCAGAAAATAAATCTGCTTAATCTGATTCTGCTGCATAGAACTGAATGAAGAATAATTTTTGTTTCGGCCCAGAATTTTCATTTCGGTGCATCCCTGCTTTATAGCATATCCATCGGACAGCAAAACAGAAGAGATGGCAAGGATATGTTGAACTGCATGAATAGTGCTTTTTTTGCCTGCTACCTTTCCAATGCTAACAAACATCTATCTTGTCAAGCCTGGGGTGACCTCCGCACAATGTTTCAATTTGGGCTCACTGACAGAGCCATCACTTGCCTCCTTTCTGTCAGGCTCTTCCAGTCCACAACAAATGCAGCTAAATAATGCAACGTGCCCTTGAGTTTACACACTCCTCTGATCATCCTTTTAAACAAATGTGTGCCCAGAGCCATAACATCTGAAGTGTTGTGAACTTTGGGCAGAAAAAAAGCAGGACACAAATAAAAGACAAATTATTGCTGATGATAAGAGAGAGAGGGATGGAGGAAAAAGAGGCGGAGATGAGAACAAGAAACAGGGCATTGGGGCAGAGTGTGTAGTAGGATAAAGTAATGTATGTTTTTGTGCTGAATGGTGAAAATTGTGTCGAGGCTCAAATCACAGTATTGAATTACTAATGAAAATGGTTTATATTTTATTTTTGGGGTACACAATCTCGAGCCAAAAGTGTTGTAGAAACTAATTTACTGTCCTGCTAGCACTGACACATTACACATACATAGTATTATAGCATTACCTTCTGTATGCTTTCCCGCAATTTCATTAGAAAGTGCATGTTCTTTATTAGTGTTATTTGGTGCGTGGAATTAAATTTCACTTTGACATGGAACGCATGTAATAAGTGGCCAAGTTAACATGAACTCAAAATTAAGTATATTTATATTTGACTCCATTTAAACCTTTCAAAAGTGACTAAAGCATTAAATAACCTAAATGAGATTTGATCAATTTCGGATTCTAAGTTCTTGGGTTTGCACACACCTGTGTGCAAGGATAAAAGCAGAGCATTATGAAGGACAGAAGTAACGAGAGTGTCACACCTGTTCTCTGACCTTGTTCTTAATTTAATGATGGACTGAAAAGTGGAAATTGAGGTCCTATGGAATGGGATGCACTTAATATACGCGTGTGCTCTCGTTCTGCCTTCACATGCAGCCTACTTGCTTATTTTCCATTATACAATACAATATAGTGGAAATAAAATGATCATTTATGACACATTGCAAAATTATGCCAGGTTTTTTTGAAAGGATAAACCAAGGGCAAACCAGTGTTGTTTTAGTATTCATATTATGAATTGGCTTTTATTTTATTTTGGTCTAAGTTTTAGTAATTTGGTTTTTTTATATTTCTATTTAGCTTTATTTCTGTTTTAGTTTAATAATTTTACAAATTCAGCATTTTATTTTAGTTAGTTACAAGTGCACCATTTCTGACTTGATTTTCAGATTTATTTTAATAGCCTAAATGAAAAAAGTTATGCAGAGTGCTATTTGTGTGATGCCTGAGCTGCTATAGAAATGGTTAACTGTCCTAATATAATATACAGTACACCACTAGACATATCCTGCCCTGAGATCGTATTGAACTCCTCGTGTGCAACCTAGTATTTCCTTTAGCCATGCATTTTTCCGTCAACAAGCAATCTTTATGGTGACATTTACAGAATTTCTTTCTTTGAGTGTAAACAAAAAAGAATAGGATGTCGCCTTTTGCAGTTACAGATCAGTTCAGCTTCCTATCCTGACCTGGCATTTTTTTGTTGTTTTTAAACTGTTGTATGAAGGACAAGTTGCTTATGTTTTTTTTTTTCTGTTTGCTTGAGGAATTTGTTATGTTAGTGCAAATATTCTTTAGTATCTAGACAGTATGCAACTCTGTACTTTTCTCTATCCCTATCTGTTTCTTCTAGAACATGCTGGCAGAGAAGGTGGAGCAAATGATGGAGTGGAGTTCCCGGCGTTCTGTGATCCGTATGAACGGGGATAAGTTCCGGCGGTTCGTCAAAGCTCCACCCCGGAACTATTCCGTCATTGTGATGTTCACCGCGCTACAACCCCAGAGACAATGTTCTGTCTGCAGGTGAGACACACACATTCATCTTTTAGTGTCTGTCCACAGGTATAATGCTGTATTTACTGAAGTAAAACAATAACACCAGGCGTAAAAACGGACATATATTAAGATTTGATCTGCCCCAGAGCACCACCGGAGAGCTTTCTACATCTGTCTATTCCCAAGCAGCCTCATCCCAGACATCATTCCCATCTATTTATCCCACGACAGCTACTTAGCCCCCATCCGCTCACCTCACATCCATCTCTCCCCTCATTATCCTTCAATCGTTGGCTAAAATGACTCCGTGCTCGTACAGTCGTGTTCCTCGGCTGAATATCAAGCCTCGGAGTGTGAACCACTCCCTCCAGTCCTATTCAGAATTCAGAACATCATCTACCAGCTTCATTGAATAAAGATAACGGACTGGAACAGTCATGTGTGCTACCAAAATAGAGGAAGTTAATTTAAAGCAGATCGACCTTTAAGCGCACAGTCACCCGTTCACGTCAACGTGACCCCTAATGCTTTTTTAATTATCTGCTGTCTACTCAAATCACATGTTAATGTATATTCTCATTTTTTCCTCCTTATTTACCCTCAATCCCCATCCCTGTCAATTCTTAACTGATTTCTTTCTCCCTTCATTATTTTGTCTTGAATACTTTAGGAATAGGTAACAATGGTTGACTAATTGACTAGACTTTGACTAGTCTATCTGTAACTTTAGCCGTTCGATAGTTTGCATTGAAAAGTCTTTAAATTCATCCCCACTACAGCATTGTTTCTACATCCATATAGATTCAGACATATTAGTTGTCTGTATGTTGTCCAAGGGTCCTTAAAAGTTTCAAAATGTCTTAAAGACATTTTACAGCCTTCAATTCAAAGTGACTAAGTATCTTAAATAGCATGGGGGAAAAAAAGTCTTAAATATAATCAGAGGACAGGAATTGCTTCTCAAATACCGAGTCAGTGATGTACTTTTTGTCATCTCCCCAAAGGTTTTCATGAAATGCCATTTTACCCATATCCTGAAGGACTTTGCTCTCCAGAGCACTTTTGTCTGCAGTAAAGTCTCAATGACAGATCAGTTAACGTCAGCTCGGCCCTTGCTTTTTAAAAATGGACGCTCAGCATTACATGAAACATTAATGTGTATAATCATGCATATTTAAACGTGTTTGTTTTTACCACCTGCAGAGTGCTCTGTTTTATTGATGTTTATGGGTACATTCCGTTTAACCGCGATGCATTTAACAAGTCTTTAAATCTGTACGTGCATGTTTATTTAGCACTATTTGGATGATATTTGTTTTCTGAAAAATGTTACAATTATTAACATGGGATGCCTATCATTTCATAAACTGATTAGGGCATTAGGATCCCTGTAGAGTTTACTAAGGTGAAAGTGTCTGGATTTTGCCATTACGGAAGGTAGTGACCTGGTGCAGCATGAACCCTGAAATAAGACTTATTTATGTGCAGGTTGTGAAATCCAAATTAACTCTTGATATGTGTGGTTTGTCTATGCAAGTATGGGAAAAAACATGAGCTCTTTGAAGTGATGCGAGTTCTTTTGATCCTACTTCATCAATGTTTAAATTCTGTTAGTTTGTGTATTTGTGGTGGACAACACAGTGACAATTTCCGGGAATTGGCAGGTGGACATCTTTGTTGCGTCTGCGAAAGAACAGATACCTAATTAACAGCATTGTCTGCTTATCATTTATTCTCTCGTTCTCTTTATACTGTCCACCTAGTGTGGAATAAACAGCAATCACTGTAATAAGTAACAGTGAGATGACACTCCTGTAATGAAGTCCTTCTTGTTGGCTTCTTTTTGTTTGCTAGCTTTCTTCTAATGAGTAATTTCTTTCTCTCTCTCTGCTTCTGAAAATGTATCTCTCTCATAGGCAAGCTAATGAGGAATATCAGGTGCTGGCTAACTCCTGGCGATACTCTTCGGCATTCTCTAACAAACTCTTCTTCACGGTTGTGGATTATGATGAGGGTGCTGACGTCTTTCAACAGGTAAACATTCAACTCCTCTTTATCACTCATTCACATGGATTTGGTCTGGTCTGTCTAGCGATTTGGTTCATGCAGAGGGCCCTGCAGAGAGAAAACAGGCATATCAGGGAATTTTACAGTGATTTCCAGGCCTGCACAGTATCCTTGGTTCCTTAAAATTACTTAAATGTATTCAATTCACTTCAAAATTGACAGAAATAAATCTAATATTGTCATATATTTGTTAAATATCTTAAATGGCATATAAAAAGAATCACTCACATGGTATTTGACATGAATTGAATTTAATGTATGTAGTTAAATATTGCTGTTTATTAATAGTATCGATATACTGTTAAATGCAGATTAATTTTACGATTTGTGGAAAAATATGTCAAAATGTCAATTTTACACAGTCGCTATTTAGAAAACAAATGATGGTTCTTCTGAGATAATGTATAATACTAATACAAAACATATTATTATTAGTAGCAGTTCTTAGATTGCCTGACATTGAAAAGTCAGTACAAAACTTCTAGTGAATATATCTTTTCTAGTTATGCTCAGCTCTGAAAGTGCTCTTTGTGACTGAAAAATTAATGGAATCTAGGGCTGCTCAATTATGGCAAATATATCAATCATGATTATTTCTGTTCAATATTGGAATCACAATTATTTAACACAATTATTGGTGGCAATATGATCAAAGTCTTATTTCATGATATTTCACAATTATCGATACTTCAGCAAAACAAATACTAGGTTAACTAATATAAGAAAAAGCGGTAACACTTTATTTTACGGTGTCGTTACATATGTTACATGTACTTACCGTAGTAATAACAGTAAATTATGCATAATTACATGCAACTAACCCTCAACCAAACCCTAATCCTACCCTAACCCTATAGTAAGTACATGTAGTTAACTATTACTCAGTACTTAAATATATAATTACACTGTAACAATGACACCTTAAAATAAAGTGTGACCGAAAAAGCTCTCAAAATGATTACATAAGACAAGTTAAAAGTCAGAAATACAATAAGAACAAAGAAACTAATTACAAACAAAACTGACAGATAAATAGAACGAAAACAAATTAAATGAACAGTTTTAATTTTTTTCAGGAAGATGTACAGATACTAACAGTGGTATTCAGATAAGTAATAGCATACAACAAAAACTGATTAGTCACGTGTAAAATAACACTACTGTACACAGTAAATATAGATTTATCCTAATTAAAGCTACTTAAGTTATTTAGTCAAGATCAGTGAGTGATTTTCATTTGTTGTTTGATTATCATTTATGACAGACTGCAGCAGATATATTAGGCTGCTGTCACTTTAAGAGGTGAAGCGTGAATCCAATTTACTGTTAAACACACGTTGTCTTTCTCAACTGTGTGCGTTTACTGAAGACATAACCCACTGTGTTCACGTCAATACTCTCCAAAAAGGCATTTTGACATTTTTGTGTGTACATGTTTAGGTGCCTATCCGAATCCATATGCATTTTACATTTGATTATCTTGTTTTTTTATAGTTAAAAGCCAAAATCATAAATCAATTACGATTAATCGCACCACCCTAATGAAATCATCGGTCAAAAGATGTGATGACTTTTTTCAAGGTAATTATTTAATAATAACCTTACAAAATAGGTGTATAATTTAAGTCAAATTAAACCAAGCTCAGAAAATACAAGCGTTACCTGACCAAAGTAGTTTTTGTTCCATTCTTCTGGCTATACATAGATCTGATCTTTTACATGCATACTCAAATGGTCTCAAGTCAACTTCTAATTTGTCAGAGTCTGACAACTTCAGGAATTACATTTTAAAAAGCAGCAAGAACAATCAAATGGAAAATAGCTCCCCGTCTATTTTCTATGTAATGAAATGTCACACTTCTCAGAAGCAAATTATAGAGAAGAAAATCTTTATGACACAGAACATGCACATTAATTTAACACACGCTGATACGTAGCTATTCTACTGCAATTTGCACACTAAAGAGAGCAAGTTTGTGAAAGAAGCTTTATCATAAACCTATAGATGTCTGCACAGCTGTATCTAGGGTAATAGTCATCAATTAGATTAGCACTACTGACTTGCGGTTTTGTCTTCTGTGGAGTCTCTCTTATTTTGGTTAATTAAAACCCTTATGCATTCTAGTAAAAAAAATAGCTTCCGCTCATAAAGACATCAAGCCCTCAGGAAAGTCTAGTGGACAAGATTCGAATGAGCTTTCTGATTTCTTAGTGTATAACTTAGTTTACATAATGCTTTGTTTGGAATAATCACGAATCTAAGATTTAAGCCTTTGGGTTACAGTTACCAGATCCGATATCTCACAGCGCTAGTGTAAGGGTGAGGTTTTCATATTTATAAGAGTGGCTGGTATTGTAACTGTAAGTGACTGTACATAAATCCATTAACTAGAAAACTAGTAGAAAACTTCCAGTCCCTTTAGTGGAGCTTCATGAAGAAACAGGAATATGTGGTATACTTTAATATTTTAAATTCAATATAATTTATTATTCAGTCCTCGGGGTAATGTCATACCAATTTACCCATATCAGTTATGAGGTCCGAAATAATTTTCCTATGCTAAGGAAATAATTCTAGTGTGGCAAAGCCTATGCATTCTGGAGACCTGAAATGGCTTCTGTTCACCCTCACCAAACCCATTTCTTGGAGGACATGTGGGTTAATGTTGATTTGATGTGTTTTCATCCAGCATGGGGACAGCATTATTAGTCAGTCCATTAGTATGCTAATAAACAGATGTGTGTTAGAGGTGCTGGTTAATAACGTTCCCCAATGTTTTTAAGAGACTATTTCATCACCAGCGATTACATGATTGCTCCCCGTGTTTGAAATTATATGTAATTACATGAATATCACTTAGGTAGATTTCTTCTGTGTTCTTTAATGCGAATGATAAAAAAAATGTAATTCACCGTCATGTAATTTTGACCCCATATTGTTTTCTTTCTTCTGTGAAACATAAAAAAAAAGATATTAGAGAGGAAGAATGCCCAGCTGCACTTTTCCTTACAACGAAGATGGATGGTGACACTGCAAAGCTCCAGAAAGCACATATACATATGACTCATGCACCTTCTAAGGCCATGACTCATTCCTATATTCCTATATTATGCAGCAAAAACTGTTTTAAACATTAAAAATGTTTCTTGAGCACAAAATCTGCATCTAAGAATGATTTCTGAAGGATCATGTGACAGTAATGGCTGTTGAAAATTCAGCTATACCTTCACTGAAATTAATTACATTTAAAAAAAATTAAAATAGAAATTGGTTGATGAGAGTAAGACTTCTTTCAAAAACATTCTTGAAAAAAGCCATGCATATGAATCATGCACAATATTATTTCTAAACCCAAATAATAGCTTAGTGTGAGAAAGCCATATTGCAAAATTTAAGTTTACTGATCTTAGTAAAAAAAAAAAGCTGCAAGCAGCAATTAAGGGGACAAACACAAAGAAGGCACGATAAGACTCTAATTTGGTGAAAATTGGGCCAACACTTTAGGAGGAGTTTGAAAAAGTAGTTGTTGTTTTTTTAAAAGAAAATTAAAATGGCAAATAGGAAGCTCAGCCGACTTTGACAAAATTTGCTATTTTCTCGGGATGAGCCAAGGAATCTATTAAGACCAGTTTTATTACAACAGGCTAATTTAATCAAAAGTTATTAGCATTTTTGGAAATTGTATTATAACTTTTGGCCAGAAGGTGCTGCTGCTCCGAAACTTGTTTAGTACCGTCAGGACATGGTGTCGAAGACACATACAGAGTTTCGTGATCCAGAATGAGTTTGTAAAATATAGCATTTTACGACAAAATTCAAAATGGCTGACACCCAAAATGGCCGATATGGAAAAATTGGGTATTGTTTGACATGCTGCACCGAATCGAAAGACACCAGTTTTATCATTTTTGGCCAAGAAGTTATAAGCAAAAAAGCAATTTTTCATATCACCTGACCACTATTGCACTGCACTGAAACTGTGCAGGTACCCTTAGGTCATGGTTTTCATAACACACACCAAGTTTGGTCCGAATATGCTAAAACGTTGCGGAGATAGTCTAAAATCCATTTTGGCATTCTATTTGTTAAATTATTTTGCGCGTTATTTGAGAACGGTTTGACAAATCAACTTGAATTCCATACCTTTTTGTTGGCATGGCCTGAAGATGATCTGATGAATTTTTGTGAAAGTCGGAACAACGGCCTAGGGGGAGTTCAAAAAAGTATTGATGGCTTCCAAAATGGCGGAAGAGGAAAAAATATTTTGTTTCTACCCCTTACGGTTCAATAGTTATTAGCATAAACGTAAGTGAAATTTGGAGAGTTGGTGGCGCTGGAGGAATTGAGTTCGACACTACAAAATTGCTGTGGTTAATGTTCAGACTGTCCTCTGTCTGTGTGACAAATGTCATAACTTTTCCACAAGCTGTTCCAGCCTATAGACTCAAGAGCAGAAGAAGCGGAATAATACAAATAATAGGAACGCCAATGGATACAATGGCACATCAAGTTTGATCATGGGGCTTTAGAAAACGTTTAATATAGCACACAAGACTTATGGATTGCTTTTATGATAATGTTATGCTCCTTTTTGTCCGTTTTGCAGTTTGCCATTTATAAATCACTTTCCACATTTCTTTTATGTAATAGAGCAGCTCAGAAAGAATATTTCCTTTTGTGTTTCACAGAAGAAAGAAAAAGAAGGTTGGAACTAGGGATGCAACGATACTGCTTTTTCAAAACCGATCCGATCCGATACTAAAATTCTGAGTATCGGCCGATACCGATACCAATCCGATACCAGTGCAGTTTTTTTTTGTAAATCAAGTAGAATTTCTATAACTCTGTGTGTTAAACTTATAATCACTATTTTGTGTGTTAAACACAATCTACTTAATACAGACAACTTCATTATAAAGAAAAACAACAAATCAAAAAAATACATGATGATAATCTATGGCAAAAATCTATTATAACTAGATTAGTGGATAATTCAGAAGTAAAATTTAGTCTAGAAAAATCACGAGTGCACAATAATTGTATAAAATCTGAACATTTAGTGAAAAAAAACATTTAGTGGGTAACAAATAAGAGACAATAAGTGTAACACTAAATCTGGTAAAACGTTACACATTGCTCTTTGTATTGTTGTAAAATACATTCATGAAAAACAAGATAACAAAAATCAAAAAGATAAATGATTAGGCTACTATAAAATTGAGACATGTTTTAAATGTATAGCACAGCTGTTTAATGAGGCAGCAACATATGATAGATAGGACAGAACAAGAAAGGTTATTAATAATCTTTCATTGCGCAAAAGTATTATGATATGATTATGAAAGGCTCCAATGCAATGCGGCACACAGCGCTTATGCGCATCCCGAGCGCAGAATGATGAGCTTATGCGCATCCCGAGCGCAGAATGATGAGCTTATGCGCATCCCGAGCGCAGAATGATGAACTTATGCGCATCCCGAGCGCAGAATGATGAGCTTATGCGCATCCCAAGCGCAGAATGATGAGCTTATGCGCATCCCGAGCGCAGAATGATGAGCTTATGCGCATCCCGAGCGCAGAATGATGAGCTTATGCGCATCCCGAGCGCAGAATGATGCGCTTGAAGCAACACAGAGTCACAGCGCGCAGCGCGTCGAGTCCACTCCGCATTGAAAAGTTCAAATCACAAAGGAAATACATATTGATGCGTATGTAGGCCTATACAGTATCTATCTATGCAATAGTTTATTGAGCCTTTTATTTTAACAGTTTTAAATTTGAGTTACTGTGTGCGTGAAGAACAATTATAGTGCTCTGACTCTACTCTATGTGATGTGATCTAACAGACACCCGGTAAAAAAGTAACATGATTTAGTTACAGCAATAATGTCCAGCAATATAAAGTTGTTTTATGTGAAACCATAGTTTCATAGTGTTGACTGTCGTACCCGAACGCGACGCGCTGTTTGATTGAATGGAGTATGACTGACAGCCGCAGCTGAGGGAAAATGTTTACGTGATCTTGAATTTTTATCTTGAATGACTTAAATATTCATTTATATCTCACATTGTACTTAAATAATGGCTTCAGGACACTTATAAGATAGTGCACAAACACTTTATGGTGCTTTATAATGTTTTTGTGCCTTTTGTGGGGCTTAACAATAACACAATAGTATACGCACAATATCGAATTTGGATCGGCCTCGTCTGACCGATACCCGATCCGGCAAAAATGGCAGTATCGGAGCCGATACCGATACTGAGTATCGGATCGGTGCATCCCTAGTTGGAACTAGAGATGGGAATTTTTACACAAACTTTTCAACATATCACATGTGGTGTTATATTGTCATGCTAAACAGTTATATACTACAAAATAGTAAAACAAAAAAATTAATTAACATCTCACAACACCCTCGATTGAGTTCCACTGAGTTATTCGGCCCACTTTCTTTTGAAAGAAAGAACACGTCCTGTTTGAACACCCTGAAATCATTTTCTACGTGTACATCACTTGACTTGTTTTGACCCAAATTGCTGCTCATTTGGACTGCAAAGCATCACTAAAAAAAGACGACAAAATTAAGAACGAAGTGCTTTTTTTGCAATCGATTCCTGCTGTCACTTTAGGACCTCAAGTACTCATTCACATCCTTAGCTGAAACAGCATTGGGTCAAAAAATTACACTTTCAAATATTTGGGTGAACCCTTTGCTTTTAACTCTATCATTTTTATTTTTTCATCCAGTTGTTCTCTCTCTGTGTATCTCTCTCTCTGGCCCTTCATTCTTGTAGTGGGTAATTTACCTCCCTCTGGAGGCTCTTCAATTGCTCCTGTTTCCTTATTAAAAGAAATCTATGTAATACACATCACACTGCTCCTGCTGCTTTATTGATTTATTAGCAGATATTAATGTTTTTGTACTCTTGTTTCTCTTCAATTCATCATTCCCCTCCCTTCTCCTCCCTTCCTATGCTTTCTGTTCCTCTTCTCTCTCATATGTCCTGCCTTTTCTTCTCCTCTCTCTCTCTCTCTCTCTCTCTCTCTCTCCTCTCTCTCTCTCTCTCTCTCTCTCTCTCTCTCTCTCTCTCCTCTCTCTCTCTCTCTCTCTCTCTCTCTCTCTCTCTCTCTCTCTCTCTCTCTCTTCTCTCTCTCTCTCTCTTCTCCAGCTAAACATGAACTCTGCCCCCAATTCATGCATTTCCCAGCCAAAGGGAAGCCGAAGAGGGCAGACACCTTTGACCTTCAGCGGATTGGCTTTGCCTCTGAGCAGCTGGCCAAGTGGATTGCAGACCGTACTGATGTGCAGGTACTGTATGATATTCTGACTAATATCATAAGTCAGAATATCTGACTTAAATTGTCAATTTTTTTCGTACAAGATTAATGTAAGTGGGATATTTAATATAGTGTTTAATGTTTTGCTATGCTAATTTAGAAGAGTTTCTGTTATGTGGGTTTTTTGGGCGGTTGCCATCATGGAGACGAGTGGACATATGAGCTTGGTTTGAGAACGGATGTATAACAATTGTTCTATATTGCTGTTCTCATTCAGCAATTGCTATGCTAATGCTATTGCAAAGCATTGTGTTAACATTTAGCAAATTAGCATTTACTGAATTAGCTATTTAAAGCTAGTCAAGTTTCCACTACTAAAAATAATTAAAATGTGATCATTTAAAGTTGCATTTATGAATTAGCTTACTTGTATATTTTAATTGCTCTTAACTTGAAATAATTGAGTACAAAATACAAATCTGCCAGTTGTGCTTGCTTAAACTTTAATATTCTTAAAGGATTAGTTCACTTTTTAAAAAAACTTTTGCTGATAATTTACTCACCCCCATGTCATCCAAGATGTCCATGTCTTTTTTTGCAGAAACAGTTAAAGTATTATTAGCACAAATGCTCGCCTTGTTCTGTCCTGAGATGCGTGTTCGTGATTCTCCTGTTCGAACTCGTTCATTAAAATTAACAAATCTTTTTTCGAGTCATTTTATTCATTCAATGAACGAAATGACTCGAAAAAAGATTTGTTCATTTTGAACGAGTCTTTTTCGAGTCATTTTGTTCATTCAACGAACGAAATGACTCGAAAAAAGATTTGTTCATTTTAATGAACGAGTTCGAACAGGAGAATCACGAACACGCATCTCAGGACAGAACAAGGCGAGCATTTGTGCTAATAATACTTTAACTGTTTTATTTATTTTCGAAATGGCGCATCGTTTCGCTAGATAAGACCCTTATTCATCGTCTGGTATCGTCATTTGAAGTCATTTGAAACTGCACTGAAAACTCATTTGGACCTTGAACCGTTTTGGCCACTATTGAAGTCCATTATATGGAGAAAAATCCTGGAATGTTTTCATCAAAATCATTAATTTCTTTTCGACTGAAGAAAGAAAGACATGGACATCTTGGATGACATGGGGGTGAGTAAATTATCAGCAAAAGTTTTTTAAAAAGTGATCTAATCCTTTAACTTATTTTTTTTTTTTTTTTGTCAAATTATTTGTGTTTACAGTGTGGTGTCTTTTGCCTGATGGCTGTTTTTAAGAAAATAATTCACATTAGTTTGACTAATACTCATTTGAGAAGCAGCTTTTATGAGCAACATTGCAGATGCCAAAATGGGAAGATGTAAATCTTAAAATACACTTTTTAAAAGTGATAAGTAACATATTTTCTCCCATCTCTTGAAAATGCAACCTCTTTTTGGTCTTTCAAGACACTTTAGCACAGTTTTATGCATAATAATATAGTGATTGTATAACTGATGCCAAAAGCTTGAAAGTATAATTATGTGTCTGACATCCTGCAAGACTGTTTGAGGACAAATATAAACACTCTTTTGATTTAAGGATTTAATTTCTTTCTTCTGTGTTTTCAACGATTACAGTACAGGCTTCTGTAATCCTTACTTTGTTGAATCTGTTTAGAATGGGTAACTCCTTCCAGCTTGCTTGGTAAATCTAGCTTTTTGTCAATGCAATTCTTAAAAAAAAAAAAAAATCAGATCAGTGATGAAATGTGCAAACTGAGAGATTCACAAAGCCTACGAAGAACCGAGCAGCGATTTTATGCGAAGGCAGAGCCAGATATGGGGTCTTGAGGAAATTGAGACAGATAACATCAATTTCCCCATCATGTTAACATAGATTTTCCCTCCAGAGAAGCTCTCATTGAAAAATATCACTGGCACCTTAATGCATTTACAGACGACTGCCTTGGAGCACTGGCACTAATTCAGTTGCCTTATTAAGACTCTACCTCGGTTTCAGCTTTAATATTTTTGAATAAGTCAATTAAGGTATATATATATATCACCTTTAGGGAAGGCCTGAGTTAAATCAGTTGATTTCTGTTGAGTGCACTGATTTAGAAGCGCTGTGTAGATTTCAGCGGAGATCGTATGTCAGTAATGCTCTCCCCTTCATGCAGTTGGACTCATTGGGTGCTATCATACACCCGGCGCAATACAACGCCAAGCCCGACGCAAGTGTTTTTTTTTTGCTACTGTAGTTTCAGCCTGACGCAGTTATCATTTTCACATCCTGCGCCACATTGTTTAAATAGCAAATGCTTTTGCGCCTATTTTGAGGCAACTGAAATAAAAAACCTGTTTATTTTTTATTTCAGTTTTTTTTTATTCTTTTTAAAACTCTTGTAACGCTTTTAGTCAGAATGAACCGGATAGCTCACCTAAACGGTTGTAGTCAGGTGCAACGTTAAGCAAAGACTCAAGACGTAGCTGATATTCCACCGTGGTGATTTATTATCAACGTCGTCCCACGCACATATGGGCATCTCGCAACTCACACCACTAACAACAACTGCGTTACTAAAATAGAAATAAAAGCAGAATAAACGGGCTTACACGCATACAGGCGCTCACAGCTCGCGCTTCACATGTCGACTGACCACACTGAGTCAGGGAGTAACAGAGTACGTACTATCTTAAAGGTACAGTACCTAATTCTACTTGTTACACTCTGTTTACTAATTTACTATTTTATTTTATTCAACCCTCTAAGACCGACCGTTTGCGTGTGTCTGTTTAAAAGCCTATAGAAACTGAAACCAAATGGCTAGCTCAATCATTCTTTTTGCATACAAAACCAGAGATGTAACATGTTCAGATTAAGCCTCCAACATGCCCATGTTGCGTTGTTTTCACCCTGTAATCAGTCTGTACAAACTGCGTAATATTCGTTTACAAAAAAAAAAAAACACAAAAATGCATTGCACGTCTTTCCACACATGTTCTGTAGATCTGCGATTGATATTTACGTCTTCCGATGACTCATTGACGTATCACGTTCTGTGCACTATGACCCCCGGGTGTGTCACATGTTGTGACGTCACACGCTGCATCATTTGACCATGCGTTTGACTCCCGTTTGACTCCCATTTGCTATAGGTTCCTTATATCGTTATTGTCTTTTTACCATCGCTTTATTTTATTATTTCTTTCTCCTTTAGACGTTCAGAAATACAAGGACATTCACACACACACACACGCGCGCGAGCGCGGGCGCGGGCGCGCGCACGCACGCACGCACACAGCGTTATGTCTAAAGAAAGTACACGCCTTTTTTTGAATGAGTGTAAAAATGAGTGTATCTTAAAAACTAATTTATGTAAACAGTTCAAATCAATTCTGTATAGTTTTAAATTGTTTTGTGCACGTTTTTCTCATTGACAAGTTTGAGGTTGACATTTATTCATTTTTTTTATTGAAGAAAATATGTAAAAAAAAATAATATTTTTTTTTTTCTTTTTGTTTATTGCACTTTTGAGATATTTCTATAGTATATAAATTTTATATATAAATTACCACAATATTAGCTAAACTAGCTGTTAGTCTTTGTCGGCCTATCTGTGCGCATTGGATCGTTGCTCGTCCACCCCCTGTAGTAGACAGAATTATAGATGAAGTCGGCCATATTTGTCCTAGATTAATCTGATCTGATTCGGAGGCAGCAACAGAGGCTGTAGTACACATTTTTAACTTTAAGACCTTGAACGACAGGCACTAAACGTGTTTACAGCCCTCTGGGTCTCGCATCACAACACTCATAAATAGAGCATCCTGAGCGTCCAATGCGTCTTAGACTTACTAGCCCTCTGGGTCTACTTTTGGCCTAAGGCGAAGAAAAGAGTGCAAGAGGGAAGGGAGGGATCGTCAACCTTTGCAGGAATAAATGCATTCAATAGACAATGGCTGTCTGAAACCTAAGGCAATTGATTCGCTGCAGACAGTTAGTGACTTCACATGCAGTTGTTTTGAATGAAGTTTCCTCATTAGGAAAAGTTTCTTTGAAAGTAAGAAATTCAGACCATAACACACAAATTCAAGTGGTTTGAAGGCATACTTTTTCAAGTTTTACAAACTAGCAATGACTGTTTTTAACTATGATGGTGACCAAGGTTGGCCTTGAGATTGCAGTGTTTTAACAGTTGAACTCTGGCTTTCATTTTCTCTTCATTTTTTCAGTTTGACGCTTTTTGACCCAGACCTTAGCCTTGTTCATTTATTTCTCTATACATTTTTACAAAACCAAGGTTTACTTTTTCATTTTGAAAGTGGATTGAGGTTCATATGTATTTCTTTATTATTTCTCTTGTTTTTCTTGGAGAAAAATAACATGACTGGCATCAGAATACTGATACCTTCTACAATTCATGTTTTATAAACCCTATTTTAACAGGCTTGCATTTGCCAATTCCCGAGAATTTTTTTTTTTTTTATCTTTCTATCCATCTACCCATCTATATAGATGTCTGCCTTTAATTATTTGTTTCTTATTTGTATCTCTCAATATAAATTGCTGTAAGCTTTAAATGCTGTTGTTGATGTTAATAATAATAATAATAATAATGCTATTACCATTACCACTATTGTAATTAGTACAATTATATTCACTCACAACAGTATAGGGTCCAAAATTCTCTTTCTTTTTTTTATTTGAACAATTTTAATCCATGTTAGAATTGTTGAAATTTTGATGTAATTGTGAATCAATAAGTATTTCAAATTGTATTTCTAGGTCCCTTATCAAACTGTCAAACTCTGACATGTTAACATCTTAACTTTTTACAGAAAGTCCATTGCTTCCACCTCATTGGACCATGTTCATGTAGCATTGGCATTCAATTTGTTATTTCTTAAATATAAGGTGTTGGTCAAAAGTTGTAATTTGTTTTGTTTTGTTTGTCTAGATTCGGGTGTTCCGGCCACCCAACTACTCGGGTACGATCGCTCTGGCTCTGCTGGTGTCTCTGGTCGGTGGGCTCCTCTACCTGCGCAGAAACAACTTGGAGTTCATCTACAACAAGACTGGCTGGGCCATGGCCGCACTGGTGCCTAATGTTGATTATTTAGCCCTAATTCAAATTAAAATGCTGTTAAAAACTGGCCAGATCAAACAACAATGCATTTCTTGGCAGCAATACAATGGGCATCTCTCTCGCCCTAGAACCGTTCAACTTCAACACTTTTGCTATTGCTTTATAAGGTCCTTTAAAAAAAATAAAACCAGCTGACCATGGTGTAAACCTAGATTAAAATTATTTATAGAGTTTTTAAGCCATAAAATAGGCCAATTTATGGTATCAAAACCCAAGATGATGCAATAAAAACAGAAGACAACAGCTCAAGGGGAAAAAGCATAGAGTCATTGTGCTTTTTACCACCTGGGGCCCAAATTATGTGCAGTGTCTTGCATAAAAGTTTGATTGAAAGTGTTGTGCTGTCTGTAAATTGTAGAGCTTGGGCTTTCAATATGTATTCCCCAAAGTCTGAAGGCTGACCTTTACTGCTCTGATGGATAAAGTTTGTTATCCACCATATTGATTAAAATGGCAGTTTTCATTTTTTTTTGCAGACTGCTAGAATGTAATCAATCTTTATCGTTCACTCTTTCTGTTTGTCATTCTCATATCACCATATCACTCACCTAACAAATCTCTCTCTCCCTCTCTTTTGCTTTTCCTCAGTGTGTTGTGTTTGCCATGACGTCAGGTCAGATGTGGAATCATATTCGTGGTCCGCCGTATGCCCACAAGAACCCTCAAAATGGTCAAGTGGTAAGTGCTACCCATAGAGCCCTCTTCTCGTCTCAGAGCTCCATTTGTGTCACGCCACTCGTCTAAACCTCTCCAAACTCAGTTTGTACTCTTTCATGACTTGATTTTCTTTGTTTGTGTATTAAATGGCTATCTGTTATGTGAAGTTTTGCACACGAAAAATAAGCTCAAGTTCTTCTTGGTATGTGGCCCATCCCGTCAGTTCTCGGGCAATGAATCCTGTGGAATATGAATTCCTACAAAGGGTATAGCCTACATTCATAAATAATAAAATATTGCACTCAGTGTAAATAGAACTGGTACACAAATAATTTGATGGAGCCAGACAGAACTACGAAAAAATGTGAATTGGATGTCGGAGAAGTGACCTGGATGGTAGAGCACATGCATTGTTTTTTTTTTTTTTTGCACAGACGACCCGAATTTGAATCCGTCTCTCTCTTGTGACATTTTCAGATCTAGCCATCCCTCCCTCTGTTTTACTCCCTATCCTTTCATGTATCCACTCTCAATGTTTCTAGGAATACGAGGCAAAAACAATCTATGAAATAGAGACAATGCAAATACTGTTACTATTATAATTGTATATATTTAACACACACACACACACACACACACACACACACACACACACACACACACACACACACACACACACACACACACACACACTGCCATACATTACCATTCAACTGTTTTCTATATAATATATTTAAAAATGTACAGTAGTTTATTCCTGTGATGGTAAAACGGAATTCAGCAGACATTATTCCAGTCAACAGTGCTACATGATCCTTCAGAAATCATTCTAATATGCGTATTTATTGTATAATAACATTTCTTATTATTATCAATGTGGAAAACAGTTATTTTGTGGAAACCGTAATACTTTTTTCAGAATTATTTGGCAAATATAAAATGAACAGCATTTATTTTAATTCGAATTTGTAACATTCAACATGTTTTACTGTCACTTTTGATTTAAAAAAAACAGTAATGCGTATGTGCAAATATTAATATAGCAGGGTTCCTACCTACTAGGGCTGGACCAGAATATTCGAATATTCGAATATTCGTTCGGTGGGTTGGTATTCGATTTGAAAATGTGACATTCGGATATTCGTTTTTTTTTTTTTTTTTTTTTTTGCAAACCTGGCATCCCCCTCGAAACGGTTCTCATTCGCGCTTGTATATGTTTTACACTATAGAATCTGGTGAAATACAATACTTTACATATAAATTCGTTATAGCTACTTAATAAATAGATATTTGCTTCTTCTTGGACTACTAAAAGTGTTCCTGCAACGGGAGTATTCTCTGGCTAGAGCGCAGAACAGCAGAGTTTGTATGGACAGATGTGAATGCCTGAGCTTGTATTTTGGGTTAAGCTGCATTGCTTTGACATTGTGGAAAATAGAATAATAGAAACAAAATATATTAAAATGTATGTAGTATTAAAATATATAAATGTATGTATTAGTGTGTTTTATATAACTACAGTGTCCGTTCTCGGAGCATATAAGATATTAGACAGCATATCGGTGTCCGTTCTCTGCTCGCGCGAGGCGCGCAGCTTCTTTAAACATCTACCCTACGTTGTCAGTAATTTGTTAGTGAGACTATTAGACTAGCCTACCTTATTAGAAATATTGCATAAGTTACAGACCTGTGCGTGTTTTATATCACTAGTGCAAAGCAGTGTCCGTTCTCGGAGCATACAAGCTCTGCTCGCGTGAGGCGCTGCTTCCCGCTCGCGCTGTCTGTGTAGTTTATTAAAAATGTATTAATTCTGAACGTGTCGCGTCTCGCCTGTCTATCTATATTGCACCAAATACACTGCACTTCCTTGTGAAGTCGTTTGGATGAACGGTTCTCAAAATAATAATCATGCGCTGATGATGATCATGCGCATTTTACATGCGCTGCAAGAGACACGCACACTTGCACACACACGCACATGTGAGGCGCTGCTTCCCGCTCGCGCTGTCTGTGTAGTTTATTAAAAATGTATTAATTCGGAACGTGTCGCGTCTCGCCTGTCTATCTATATTGCACCAAATACACTGCACTTGCTTGTGAAGTCGTTTGGATGAACGGTTCTCGAAATAATAATCATGCGCTGATGATGATCATGCGCATTTTACATGCGCTGCAAGAGACACGCACACTTGCACACACACGCACATTTGCACACACGACAGGCAAGGTCTCTCCCTCTCTTTGTCGTGCGTGCGTTACACGGTTTGGAGCTCGCGAGCAGCTAAATTCCAGGAGATTTGAACTAATTTGCGGGCATCAGGGAGCCGCTATCAATATGCGGGAGACTTGGGATGTCTGAGACATAGAGATTCCGAAGCTTCGAATATTCGATGTTTATTCCTACCGAAGCTTCGAAGCTCAAAAAATGGTATTCGGACCAGCCCTACTACCTACACAGGTTGGAAAAATATGGAATTTGATTTGAGTAATTTCCATGTCTGGATAAGTATGGAAAAAATGTGTGAATATTTCCAGACTATTGCCCCTATTCAGTTTTCAAAAAAAAAAAAATGTATCATAAAGAACAGTGTTTTCTTGGAAAGTTTAGTGACCCTTTTAACGATTGTCAAACACGACTGAATGAATTCAAGGCGCGCATTTGCATTACGCAAAACTGTTTGTCTTTACCATAATCAAGTATCTTTTAAAATTCACAAAGCGAAACCAGCAACAGAGTAAAGAGCAAACAATCATCTAAATCAGACTGTACTTTGCTGTTTGCATTTTAGGTTTTAGTGCATGATATCACTTTGAGAAAACAAAATTTAAAAAAATCAGAAAATATTTTAGTGCTGAAAATATAGCTGTGTGAATAATTTGTTAAAATTAGTCTGAAAAATGTACAGAGAGGATTTGAAATTTGAGTCTGGAATTTTATAATGGAAAATGTGTAGGAACCCTGTTATAGTATCATATTATATTACATATAAAATGCTAATAGAGTGATGTAACATAAGCATTTAGTGTGATTTAATTATTTATGATAACAAAAAAAATTCTTAAAGCCAGCTAGACGCAGCACAACATTGGAAAAGAACAAATTTCTCGAGGGGTGTGTGTGTTGATTGTTTAAATAATGGACCTTTTTAATATAGCCAAGGCTTGTTGTTAATATGTACAATCCTGTGATATACAAAAACAACCCACTCACCTGCTGTTCTGCATCTACCTCTTATTGGCTTCTAAGTGATCCCTCCAGTCAATAACACCAATAAATCTGAAATGATTAAGGCCTTTTAATTATTAAAATATAAATAAGAGGATCAGCTTCTTTCAGTGTATAATCCTTCCCAGTAGCACTTCATCACCGTCCCTCATTAAGCTCCAGACAGGAAGTTGAAGCTGCGTTTCTTCATAATAGCCCTCTGAGGCAGAGGTGAAATAAAAAATGCTGATGACATGGGGAAATTAAAGTCAGTGAGGTAAGGTTGTAACATTTAACCTGTGCTATACAAAATATACCATTAGTGCTATTGTAAAATTATACCCCCGTTCACTCAAGACCTCGATGCAAATTACCTTCCAGAGCCTAATCGACAATTATAACATTTCCGTATCCAGGAAGAGATAAAATATGTAGGAATTCCAGAGTAATGCCATTAGATGGTATTACAGTATTTTTTTAAGTAGTAAATATTATGTCATGCCATAGTCATCAGTTTGACACTATTTTACTCCGACTCAAACGACATTGAATTGACTCTAATGTATAAGATGACAAAAATGAAAAAAGAAAAAGACATCCAGCTCAATGTTACAGTTAATCTGTTAGCACAGTGTTTTAAGTTGCTTGTATTCTGCTTTTTCAGCTGAAGTCAAATCTTGAGCATACTGTGATTTATATTATTTAAATCAACTGTAATCGTTATAGAATCTAAATTGTTGAAATCTGTTTTTGTCATGTGTAGACTAACATTCAAAAAGTTGTTCTTTTTTTTATTTTTACTTTTAATCAATTTAATGCATCATTGCTGGATAAAAATGACAATAAAGAAAACATTTACGCACACACACACTTTGTATATAAAGACTGGCGTTATGGCTGCCTGAAAATTCAGATTTACCAAAACATGAATAAATTAGTTATTTTGAATTGTAATAATATTCCACGATTTTACAGTTTATACTAGTATATATGGGAAACTAGTGCAGTACAAGTCGTTTGTTCTTGAGGTCCTTTGGAGCTTAGTCACAAGGTGTAGAAGGTGTAGAACCAGCAGGTACAGTATGTTGCAGTCAAATGTGAATAGAAAACAGTTGCGTGAAAGCCACATTCAGTGATTTGGTACTTAAAAATAAATTATGAGTAATAGATAATGTACAGTCACTCTGTTCATTCTCATAAAATAACACTGACACAAAGCATGAAATACGAAACAAAAAATATCGATTTGAGTTCAAATTATTGTTTTATGTCAGCAGAGAGAGCAAAGTGCTACAAGAGACATAGGAAACTGGTTGGGACGACAATCAATTGGACAGTTTAGAGACCATTATACAAACATATTTGACTACAGAGTGCCATGTTTGGCCAATCGGAATCAAGGAATCCAGTCTCACAATCTTGTCCGTCCATTTCATGTAGAGATATAAATACATAATCGTACACTTAGTACCAAAAAATGAGGAGCTTCTATAAATATCATAATATAAGTTATCTCCACAAAAGACTGACTTCTCGGAGTATAAAAATCTCAGTCTTTTGGAAAAAGACAGGAATCAAAAAGGCAGAAAACAAACGAGCAGAAAAGCATCTCCGAATGACAATTAAGCCTGAGCCATAGAGGCTAATGTACTATAAATTGTTAAAAAGGCTCATAGTGTGTCTCATTTGTTGTACAGGATTGGATGGTAAATGATGGTTCATTTATTTTGAGGATGTGCTGGTGAAGAGATAATGAGGGAGGGAGGGGGTGTGTGTTGTTGATTCTCTGTGTTATTGTCTTATGACTCTGTTTCTAATTCCTCTTATTCTGAGAATGTGGCCTGAAGACAGCCTTTATGAAATATTCAGGCCTGAACATTGATCCAGAGACATAAACACGCTGCTAACAATGCCATGAATCCCATACTCCAGGCACTGAACATCTAGCTCACAACAGGAGGATTTCTTGATCTGCCGTCCTTTAATCCCCCAAACTGGACCTGAAGGGTACACTTCTATTAGTGTGAAAGTACAGTGTCAACTCGTTCTTAATACTCCCAAAAATACAAAACTTGAGCAGGCAATGAAAAAACCCACACTGATGATTCTGCAGAACCACTACTGTTTGATAACATTTTATAGTTATTAAATGTTAGCGCTAGGCAACGATTAATCGCGATTAATCACATCCAAAATAATATTTTGTGTTTACATAATATATGTGTGTGTACTGTGTATAATTATTTTTTATATATAAATATACACATATGCATGTATATATTTAAGAAACATTTGCATATATATTTATACATAATTAATATTATATATAAATATAATATTTTATATATAAATAACATTTTCTTATATATATATATATATATATATATATATATATATATATATATATATATATACATGCATATGTGTGTATTTATATATAAAAAAAATAATTTTACACAGTACACACACAATATATAAACACAAACTTTTATTTTGGATGCGATTTTATATATATATATATATATATATATATATATATATATATTATATATATATATATATATATATATATATATATATAATATATATTATAAGCATTTTAAAATACTTACAATCGGACAAAATACTTCTCCGTATCAATTCCCCAGGAGGCAGAATTTGTTAAGTTAAAATATCAATACATTTTTTTAATCAAGGATATATAAGCAATGGTTCTGGTTCCAGAAAAGCTCTTCAAGTGGTCCCGAAGCAGCATCTGATGTCACTGATAGATTTGTGACCTCCCCAAATAACGTCATCCAGCCTGGGAACGCACCCTTCAAAAAAGGGGCCATGCAGTTTTATGTGTTCTCCTCCGCATTTGGCGAGCTCCTTTCCTGGTGTCTGAATCACTTCCACGGCAACGTATTTAACACATAATAGTTATTCAGTTGCTCTAATGCATGTTTTCTTCTCTACTATGAGCCTAAATAAGTCATCAAGAGTGATATGTTGAGCAGTCTCATCCTTATCTCTTTGACCTCAAATTTAACATATGCACACACACACACACACATAACTCACAGTACTGCTGTAAAACTATAACACGTCATACAAATGTTATATTCATTGTATTATAAATAAAATACCTGTGTAAGAGCTAGATCATTGCTCATAAAAGGCTTAGAAATAAACAAAATTAAACAAAAAGCATTATACATAATTTATTAGTTAAATATGTCAAACAATGAGGCAGGATAATTGTATTCTTATGCATATTGCACAGCAATATATATAATTTATTGTGTTACATTTAATTTAGTAATTTTGTACATATTGAATAGATTGCTTTTCATTTTTGTGACTGTTCAGGGTCATGTGAGTTCATGTCAAAAGGAATTGTATGCGACATGGCCATGCGTACAAGCGAACAATTAGTTATCCATGAGAAAAAAATATTATTCTTTGCTAAAAGGCCTCAGTCGTACACAAAACTATAGCATGTTGCTGAGATAGATTTTTGGTCATCATTTATAGTTGTGCATTGGAGTGTGAAATTAAAAAAAAAAAAGTGGAAAGAGGTTGTGCGAGAGACAGTGGTTGGGGGAAAAAAAACATTACCCTGATTTTCTAAACTAAACACTACATTTGCATGAAATTATATTTCTCTTGTCAGACTCTGAAAGTGCCATTTCCACATTTTCTCCGGCTTCATCCTGCGGCCCAGAGCAAAACCCATTTAGAGAGTAAGAAGGTTGTTTTGATAATAAAGGCATCTGACTGCTTACTGACGAAATGGCGAGGAAATGTGAGGTGAAGCTATGCATCTACTTGTGCTTTCACACCTTAGGATAGATCACACACACACACACACACACACACACACACACACAGACACCTTGCTGTGTTGATACTCAGGATGAACACGCTCTAGGCCAAAAGACATGAACAATTCTCAACATTTCCCTGGTTTTTATACCGTGCTATAAAGGCATTTATTTTGTCTTTATTTTTTGAATTAATGGAAATTTTAATAACTCTTACAAAAATGCCTCTAAGTCCAGATAAAAGCAACTGAGGGTTATTTGTCATGATATGCTTTAATTTTTAGCCAAAATCAGATAGTGTATCAGTCGAAACGAATGTTTTTTTTGATAAAATCAATTGGTTTAGCACGTTTTTACCCCAAAGTACCTGCAGTATTCCCATTTGAATGATTCACAATGATTATAAAGTGAGTCATTAGTGCGACTTTTCTCTTTAAAATCATTGTTTCTCCATGATAAAGTCATTTACTCACCCTCAAGTTGTTTCAAAATCACTTCACGCTTCACTAACACTGGTTTGGAATGTTAACACAGACAAGTTGAGTGATGCAAACTGCTTAACCAATCAGACTTCTGGACCGGAAAGAGGTTAATTCTCTAGTGTTTGGCCTGAACTCTGCTTTTTGTGCAATTTATTCACTTAAAAAGTTTGTCTCTTGAACTTTCTTTGAGGACTTGATCACGTATTCTGTGTTCTCTTTCAAAGTCACCTGAAGATGCCAGCTCCTCTGCCCGCATTAGCCTTCAGTTCACCATTTTCATTTAATTTCCCACAATTTGTTAATGAACTCTTGCAAGCCTCTCTGTATCTACCAACAGTAAGAGGTAAATCATCTGCCCTTCCCTTTCAGCATGTTGTCACTTTTATTACATTTCGGCAAATATTTTGGCTTTTAGTTTGGACGAAACTTTGCTGGGGAGTCTTTATTAACCGAACTGAACTGTGAACTGAAGCATTAAATAAATGTTGCACTCGAGGCAGAGATTTTTCAAGATCTCTTCCTGGCAACTAGGGTTTTTTTTTTTTTTTTTTTTTTCCTGTACTCGCTGATGCAGAGGGAGTGGAGCAATAGAAATGAATCTGTATAGCAAATGGGAGCTTTAATTACAGCTGAAACAAGAGACCTGCGGAGAATAATAATAAAGAAAGCCAAAAGGAAAATAACAAACAGGAGAAGGAAAGGCAGATTAACTGTGAATTAATCACGTTGACGCCAATCTTATTTTGCCAGCAGGAGTTTTTATGGTTAACTTTTCTCATTTTATTTGTGACAGCTAATGAATGGTGTACGGTATGTAACTAACCACAAAAAACTTGTTGTAAAGTTCTTGTTTTTTTCTAAACAAGCAGCTGGAGGTTTGGGAGGCAGCATTTTGTTGATTCTCCATTGGTATCAGCTCGAGCTGTCAGTCATATCCAGTCCGGAAGACTCCAGACTGTCTGCCACTGTGACCTCTCACAGCTGGTCAGTTTCCAACAAAACCTTTTTTCTTTGTTGACATTCATCCGTTTCCATGGTGTGTGTCGTCTATTTGTATCCAGCGCATGGTGTGGTCGATAGGTGGTCTATTTATACAGGAAGCTGTTATTTGAGGCATTGTAAATATGTGTAAAACAGTCATGCTAGGTTTGTGGTGGTGATGTTAATGGATGCAGTTAGTAAATAAGTAGATAACGGAATAGTTCACTTTAATATTCTGTCATCATTTACTCACCCTCAAGTTGTTTCAAACCTGTATGAATTTCTTTCTTCTGCTGAACAAAAAGGGATATATTTTGAAGAATTGATAACCACACAGTTGATGGACCCCATTGACTTCCATAGTATTTTTTTCCTACTATGGAAGTCAATGGGTTCCATCAACTGTCTGGTTACTGACATACTTCAAAATATCTTATTTTAAAGGAATAATCATATCAAAGTTTAATACAGTTAAAGGGTTAGTTCACCCAAAAATTACAATTCTGTCATTAATTACTCACCCTTTTGTCATTCCACATCCATAAGACCTTTGTTCATCTTCGGAACACAAATGGAGATATTTTTAATAAAAAAAAATCCGAGAGGTTTAATGCAACTGCCTCATTCATTTCCACAACGGTAGGAAAGACATCATTAAAGTAATCCATTGTGGTTTAACCTAAATTTTATGAAGCGATGAAAGTGCTTTGTTTGCACAAAAAACATAATTTACCACTTTATTTACTACATAATATTATCCGTCAGCTCTCGCGTCAACACAACACGCATGCATCGTGGTGCTCTCTTGAACATGCTTTGTAGATCAATATTTTCATAAATAATGTGGTAAATTATGTTTCATAAAGGTTAAACCAGTGGAGTCACATTTCAACAATGTCTTTATCGTTCTAGGCTTGAATATGGTAGTTTCTATGGAGGGACAGAAAGCTCTCGGATTTCATAAAAAAATATCTTCATTTGTGTTTTGAGGATGAACATAGATCTTATGGATGTGGAACGACACGGTGGTGAGTAATTAATGACATAATTTTCATTTTTGGGTGAACTAACCCTTTAAGGTCATTCAACAGCACTGGTGGCTATAACGTTGATCACTACAAATATTAATTTTGACTTGTCTCTCTTTTTCTTTAAAACCGCAAGTCTCAGTGAGTGGCAGTGAATGGGGTCAATCCATAAACATCAAAGTACTCACTAATTCATAAAACTTAAACAATATGCATGTTAACATGATGTTTACGTGGGAAAAAAAAACAGTTTGCTAATCTCTTCTGTTTGAAATCATTTCCAATTTTACAATTTCATATGCCACAGTAATGTACACCTAAAACACTAAAATGACTGTTAGAATTACAAGAGCAACTTTACAGCTCAAATAGTAGTTTATAATAGTTTTAACATAAGAATTAATGTAAGAGTTTTTATTCAATTATAAACTTCACATTTCTGCTTTTTAAAACCTCCAAAAATGTATCCCATTTTTACTTTTGTTTTACGGTCAATTTGAGCGTAAATTATACTGAACCCAGAATATGTATTTAAGTCGTTCCTTTAACCTACCCCTTTTCATGTAACATGTTTAAAAAATTGACTATAATATAATGAGATTTGGGATGTATGGGTCCTGAATGCATGGCTATTTTTTTATGGAGAAATATGCTTTGTGTCCCCATAAGGTGTAGTTGCGGTATGAACCAGCAGAGGCACTCTACTAGCCAAAGCTCAAGTAGAGTTATAGTTGTCCATTAAATGATAGTTAAAATATTTAAAATGTTTTATTAGTTTCAATAATTAGCTTGCATCATAATCAATGATTATAAAGCAGTGAAGTAATTAAGCTTTTAGCTGTAGTATGCAGGGAATGACTGATTTGTTTGTCTAACACAGATGCCTCGGCTGGTCTGAGCATTTAATGTCTCGTTCTATATGATGAAATCAGCACCCTCTCATCCTGTCTAGGAGTACCTGTCCTTCTCCGTGCAGAGCAACTCTTTCCTGAGCTTGTTAGGCTCCACACGGTTGTGCTGAAGGGTTGCCGTTGGCTGCTGGAGTTTTCGGTATCCCCCTGTCCATAAGCTTGAGAATTCTTTTGACAGGCTTGAAAACTCTTTCTCTAACTTGAGCTGGCAGCCTTATTTTACACACTCTGAAAGGCTGTTTGCCCTGCCACATCCAACTGGCCTGAATATAGTGGAGAAAGAATGGCTGAATGTGTTTACAAGTGTTTTGAATATCCTGATTATGTGTTTTGATTATGTAAGAATCAGCTTGTGTTGGAGGGTGTAGATGCATTCTTCAGAAAGTGCTTGCTTTGAGCTTGAAGCGCAAATGTATCAGTGTATTGATCTGGCAATGAAAATTAAATGCACAGGTCATGAAGATTAATAATAGATTTTATTTTTAAATTAATACTTAAATTAAAACATTGATTTATCCAAAATATAAATTTAAACTATATTCAGTAACATGTAGATTTGTAATCTATTATGAACGTTTTTTAGAATAATTGAATCATGCCCAAAATCTGAAGTCATATGATAGTGAAAGACAAAAGATTGCATGATTTGATATCCGACCTTGTTCTCATTAGCTATGTTTCCAACTTTTCATCAACCTATTTTTATGCGCATTTTGAAATATTGCATAAACAAATTGCTGGAAGGAAATGTCAAGATAAGCATAAATTCTTAACATGTGCATTAAAAGGCGTAATCGCTCAATTGATGCGGATATAAAATGTAATCCGATAAGAAGACATGCACATAAATTACGATGGAAACACATTTACTGATTAAATCCTTTGATGCAAAAAAACAAAACAAAAACTGTCTTTCAACAAGAAACTGACTTTGCCTCAACAGTGGATGTGATTGTGTAACTGGACTAACCAGTGGACCCATTAATGCACAGCATCACAAATGTTGGTTAGATCATTCTGAAAATCATGAGCCAAAATCTGTCATCAGAATGATTTTGTATAATGACGACCTCCCAGAAGTGTCTCGGATGATTGCGTTCCCAAATACCAGCCAACTGAACGCAAGATAGATAACACATGGGATGAAACACTGCTTTATTCGCAAATGTTTTATGAGATATTACAATTTTGCGCATAAGTTAAATTGGTGCAATGTGCATGAATCATGAGGATTTGGATGTCATAAATAATCAGTTGATCCAGGTTTTAATGTTTCATTCACAAACTAGACTAATCCAGTTCTTCAAAATTCATCTTTTTGTTCAACATAAGAAAAAGTCGAACAGGTTTTGAATGAAATGTGGGCAAGTAAATTATTACAGAATGTGCATGTACATTTTTTTTGTACATTCAGTTTGAAAGATTGTCAAAGCAAATATTTCATCCAGCAATTTGTATGAATTTTACGAAGTAGCTAATTCATACGAATTCATACGACCTCACTCGTAAGATTTTTGCTAAATCATACATATTTTACGAGTTGCCCAATAGAGCATCACAGTCCCGCCCACAGCCTGAGAGAGCGTTAGTGCCGGAAGTAAATTTCCCATTCATTTCTCCCATTGACATTTTGTAAAATCCGTATCTAAAGAGTATAAGAGCATGTCTGAGGATAACCAGCTATGGCTGAACTCATACAACATATCATTTCAAGTGAAAAAACAAAGAGAAAATCCAAAAAAAGTCAAGGGTACAAGTCTGTGTACATATTTTCACTTCCGAGCAAAGGAACTACTCCTCCCATAAACCACCGCGCCTCACTAAAGTTGACTGAAAGCCACCGTGAAAGAGCCTTTTGAGTGACTTCCAAATCTGACGACGGCAACGTGATCTTTTTCCTCCAGTGAATTTTATATAGTGAATGTGCAGGGAAACTCCTTTTCCTCGATTTACTGAAGCTTACGCATATGCTAAAACATTGAGCATCTGGCTCGCTCATAGGCTGTGCTGGGGCAACTGCACATCCAATGGCGCGGGGTCGTCTCTGAGGTGCGACCAATGAACTTAGCCCTACGTCATTACGCGATCTTCAGTCTTCACGCGCCTTCACGGGGTTTCAGACACGTGACACGACTTCCACCAATCAGATGCATCACTGTGGGGTTGTGGGATTGTTCAGGATTGTGGGTAATGAAGTACCTATTCAATACATCGCGAATAAAAGGGATTTATCTTAAAACAAGGTTAGTGCCCCATGAACTTTTGGCGTTTATATGAGCATATACAATCACTTAGTACAGCCGTAGCTGGTTTTAAGTCTACCATGTATGGTTACGTTTTTATGGCGTATATCCCAAATGTCAATAGAGAAATTGTTTTGAATTTTTACTTCCGGCACTGGCTGTGGGCGGGACTGTGATGGTCTATTTGTACGAATGACCTACCCCTGACCCCGCCCCTAAATCTACCCATCACTTGGGTCTAGACAAATTGTACGAATTTGTACGACCTCACTCATAGCCACCTTTTACTCACTCGCACGTATTCGTACGAATTGGTCGTGAGATAGCATTGAAAATTTACACCCCATACTGATTCCGTTCCCTTCATAGTGTGCGTCTGGTTCTCTGGCTGTCGGCCAGCCTGTATCCAAGTGCCTCTCAGAGCAGCCCGCTGATGAGCTGGCGCTCCAGACAAATTGATCTGAATCAAAACCACTCCAACCCAAAAAGAGTGCTCATTTCAAGGGAGAGATGTCTACCATTCACACAGAACCGTTTGAAACGCAATCCACGCGAAAGGATGCGGTGTACTCTTCATTTGGAAATGTTTTGCAGTGAACAGTTTTGCACTTACGGCAATTATAAGATCTAAGTCAACGCATTAAATCCACCATCAACATTATACACCCAACCCCAGTCTTTTAAAGCACGTGTTTTAAAACCAGACTAAAACTCATTGGAAGGAGTGACAGGCCTCTGGGGGACTAAAGTCATGGTGATGCCAACACTGAGCCACTGCAGGGCCAGCGCATCGCCAACAATTGAGTGAGTGGAGACGTAATGCTTGATGACAGTGTAGGGGTAATGAAAGGTTGCTCCCACACAGAGTAAAAATTCAATCTGCCTGCAGAAACCGCAAAAATTCCTCAAAAGCCTGATAGATGCTCTCAGCTACGTACTGCGCATTCAAACCTTAGTGACTGGATGTTTGCTTCCTAGCAAGTGCTCCTTTTAATGTGGTTTTATGATGAAATACTGAGGGAAGAAAATGGCCACTGCGCTTGAACGAATGCTTCGGTTGTTGGCACGATTTAAGCAATGTTACAAAACTGATGATGCATGAAATGTCTAAAAAAAAATACCTTGACATTTTTGGGGGCTATTTGCAAACAAAACACACACACACACGCACACGCACACGCACACACAAAAAAAGCAAGGACTCAACTGCCTATGTAAGGGCTCTTTAGCTGGCTCCCCACGGCCAAACATTGCCCGTCAATCATTTGTATACAGCTTTCCGATTGATTTTGATAATCGCTGGAGTGCCTGATACACCAGGGCGTACTTTGCACAAATCTTAGCGATGGATCGTCCATATTCAGAGTGCTTTTAAGCTTTTTCTGCCCACAGTTCAGCTATAGTGTCCTAGGCATGAACTAGAAGTATTACATTCTATCCTGTTTTATCCAATAAAATTTCTCTAAATAGGTTTTGTCTTCTCCAGCCAAAATGATGACAGTGTCTTATTCAATACAGAAAAAAAAAATTGTGACAAAAAGTAAACCAAAGTTTTGGTTCAAAGAAGAAATTCTTCAAAAATTTAGTGTAAAATGAGAGTTCTATATCAGTGGTGACTGGTGGGTTTTAAAATGGAGGCAGACATGGCATATACAGCAAGACAATATGTCAATATCAATATAATTTCACTCACCTAGCCTATCACTTGAAGCAAAAATCCTTCCTTCTGTCCTTTTAAATATCCATGTTAAAAGAGCACGTAGCAGTTCAAACTAATCATTAGTTTCATGTAATTTACTTCTCTACGGTGATTAGTTGATATACCGAGGGAGGCTAGACTCCTCTGCAATGTATTTTTTTTTCAACACTCTTAAAGCAACACCTATGTAACATTGTTTACCTTAAAATAATGTTTCCAAAATCTTATCAGTGGTTCATCAAGTCGTAACAGGGTGAAAGGCACTTCTGCCATAGCCTGACGGGGTCTGTGTCGCTTTTACTGGCACTATGTAACTTTGGGGTTCAGGTAGGAACCTGACCACAAAAAGAACTACAAAATTTGACTGCTTTACGTCAAGCGCTACAATAGTCATTATTTCGTTTTTCTTCGTTTCTGATGTCGCAATTCATCATCTTTTCATGAAATCATGTAACATACTCTACCTTGTCTGTGGACATCGTTCATTCTAAAGCCGGTGCTGGATAAACAGCGAGCGTGCGTGCTAAATTATTTACGACAGCGGCAATGGACAATTTCGTTTCCAACCAGTAGGGCGACCGAAGAGGAAAAGTAACTTAAGCCCCTTTCACACAGCACTTTGAACCCGGCAAATTGCCGGCAAATTGCCAGAGTGCCTTCTGTGTGAACGCAAACACGACCCGGGATCGATCCCGGGTTGAGGACCTAGTAACATTGCCGTGTTCAGACCCGGAACGCGTGCTGTGTGAACAAAAGCCAGAACCAATGCCGTAAGGGGTGTGTCATAGTGATGACGCATGTGCCATCGCGCAACTCTGTTACTCTTAGAAGAAAGTTTGTGTTCGTCATCAACAAAGAAAGAACGAAAAAATGTCTGCAAACTGGAATGAAGCAGAGACAGGAGCTCCTCACAATCCACGCTGCAGCTGCGATCGTTCACCAGCTCTATGGAAAGGTGCGCGCGTGCACATGTTTTCGACGCGTACGTTACACGTCTCATCCTGACGTCACGCGGCTTTCCGGGACATTAACGGGTTGTGTGTGAACGCACTCACAGATCCCGGCAATCACTGGCAGTGTGAATGAACCGAAATCAAACAATCCCGGGACAAATGCTGGGTCACATTATCCGTGTATTTTCCGGAATCTCTGTGTGAAAGGGGCTTTAGTGTTACTTTAACCGGTGAAAGTGAAATACTCAATGGTGAGTGTAACGAATCACACAATAATAATATACATAAAATGTATTTAAGGGGGGCCGGAAGGCCAATTTAGCTCAAAGGGAATGATTCATTGATTTTAGTAATGGGCGATATAAACGATATGCGATATAAACGATATAAAATTGGTCTACGATAGAGATTTTTATTCTATCGCGATAATGCATGTTGACGCAATTTTCCGCAAACATTTAGAACCACGAGCTGCAACCGGCAGCAACGCATCATCATATTCGTCATCTTGAGTAAACATGCGTCTGAAAGCGAAACGGAGGAGCTGGTGAAAAAGACCGGTGCAACATCCATTATTTGGATTAGGTTCGGATTTTAAGCCGTCCGACGAACAGCAGCAAACTATACTCTGTAGGGGCAACAGTTCTGGCTAACACCTCTTTCACACATACTCAGTTTGCAGTTCATATCATGGCATATGCGGTGTGTATTTTTTCCGTACCCATGTTAACAGGCCTGCACGCGGATGCGGTGCGGCAATGCGTCGAGATCGTTTCAGCACAGAGTCTGGGCTGCCAGTGCTGAATTAAAGTGACAGCGCATGGCTCGTGGTCAAAATGAACACGAATTGATATGAAAATATAGTAATCTCTCCTTAAATGCATTTATACTACTATTTTTCAATCATTTTATTTTTAACTTTAAGCTCGGGGTAATTAAAGCAAGGAAAACTACACAGTTAAGTTACCTCAACAACGCAACAATAATGGATGTTTGTCTCTTGTGGAGGTGGAAAAACAAGTTCTTTGTGACCGCAATATTTCTTGTAAAAAAGATTTAAATCCAAAAGAAAAGGTATGGTAAGCTGTTTTTGTCAATTGTGTATGCTTTAATTTAAAATGTTTGCAATTTTAACATAAATGTAGTAAATGTAGTTGCTTGAGCAACTTAATATATACTACATCTATATAAGTAATAGGCTACGTTTTTAAGTGTATTAAGTTTAAAAGTGAA
The DNA here is from genome assembly GCA_036326025.1 of Chrosomus eos. Taxonomy (NCBI): domain Eukaryota; kingdom Metazoa; phylum Chordata; class Actinopteri; order Cypriniformes; family Leuciscidae; genus Chrosomus; species Chrosomus eos. The sequence continues at coordinate 39,671,305 of CM070819.1, read as the reverse complement.
TAGTGCGTATTACTAGCCTACTGTCTGTACAAATGGAATCGCAATGCTGAAACTCTTTTATATTATTTTATAAAAGACACTAATAATAAAAATAGTGATTTGAAATAAAAAAAAATAGAGGATAAATATTGTCTTTGTCGTAGATCAGTTGCGCACTGCAAACGCACCATATGTGAAAGCACAATAATGCGTGCTGCTCCTGCACCGCATACCACCGCAACATGCACTCCATATGCACTGCACACGGAGTAGGCCTATGTGTGAAACAGGCATGCACTAAAGGAAAGAAACCCAATACTTTAAGCTTTTTCTTTGTTAAAGTCTCTGCAGCTAGTGTACTTGGATTTTATTCATCTGCAACATTATGTTGTATAATTACAGTTTTGCATAATAAATGTTATCAAAACTACATACGTTTCTTTTAAAACAAATAGCCTACATAGCAGTTTGACTTTCCTTATGGTCTGTCTAACCTGTTCTGAAATTGTTCTATTATAATTTATATATCGCAATATATATATCGTTATCGCAAGAGGCTGCAATGTATATCGCAATATGGATTTTAGGCCATATCGCCCATCCCTAATTGATTTGCAATGAATCTTGACCGAATCACTATGGAACCGAGCAAATGACTCGTTTAGAGTTCATTTGAACGGGCCGTAATTATAACCTTGGCAACAGATAAATATCCAATCTATAGTGAAACACTATGTATTAGCAAGGTAACTTTAGATCGACAGTACAAGACATTAAATGTGTAAGCACAACACAAGGCAAATATCTTTTCAAATATATGGACGACTTTATTAACTATTCTAAACACATAAAACTAAGGTCTAAACCCAATCACACACACACACACACATTCATTCAAGGCGCAGAGGAAGAGAGAGAAAGAGTGAGTTTTCAGAGTGAGATGCACTTTGTAAGACATAAACCTGAACGAACCACCAAGCATTAATTTAAACCTTCGTTTCTTAGACAGGTTATTCAATTTAAATTAAAACACCAGTTTAGTTACAGTCTGGAGTACTTGCTCATCTTTGCGTTGCTTAGGCCAGGGAATTCCCTTTGTGCGGTGCTTCGTCCAAGGAGTTTCCCGGCCGGGTCCGTGTCGCTGGTTGTCTTTGAAGTGCCTGGATGGAAGTTTCTGAACTGCCGGTCACGGGTGATGGGCAGGCGAACAAGAGTCTTTACAGTTCGAAGCGCGTTGCAGGAGAGACGTGTAAACGAACTTTACAGCAAACGTAACTTTGAACCGAGACTTTTACGAAAAAGAAGATAAAGGAAGAAATGAAAGTAAGATGAGTTTGATGGCTTGAATGAGCTGTTTTAACTCCAATCTTGATGGGTTTGTCTGCTGGTCTAATTTGGTCTGGTCGATGTAGAAGCGTACGAACATGAACACTCTCTTGCTGTTTGTTGATAGAGAGAGGCACCAACTTAATTTAACACAGAACCGACTCAAAACCGAACTAAACCGAACCGAAAACTGAACTGCTCTCTGAACTGAACTGAACTGCTTTGTTCGGGCCTTTAACTTAAAGTTAGTCCAACCTCTTTTGGAGAATTCTGGCCAATTGGACACTGGCTTAATTTAGGAGGTGGTTCTATTTTCTTCTTATCGTAAATCATGCGTTATCTGTGATCTGCTTGCTCTCCAACACTAGCAGAGAGAACAAGAGGCCACAGTTTAGACATTATTACTATTATAAGAATACAAAACATTTCATACAGATTTCATTCAAGCCATCTTATGAATTAAGAATCTATTAGCATAATGATAGGAAACACGACACACTTTCATTCAAGCATCTCATAGTTATGACAATCAAATGACTTATATGTGATCTAAGCAGAATAGACACATACAGTACAGGGGTTGTAAACACCATATATAATTATGTTATATAGTTTTGATTATAGGTCAGTCAAGAATTGTTCTGTGATGAGTTTATGTATTTCATATGTAAAGTCTCATGGTTTGAGAGATTTCAGCTCTGGGTCCTTCAGTGGTATTTACGACTCCGGCGGTCTGTTTTAAATTTGTTGTCCTGGGATCAAACTCCTCGGTCGTTATCTTAGTGGGTCCATCTCTGAAGCAATCGGTGTTTTCCAAACTATCTAACGTTGACAACATTCTTCTAGTTGAGCGCATCCCTTTGGGGCCTGCGGGGTCATAAAGTCCTTTCTGAAGGGGGTCTTGGTTGGCTGGCCTAGACTACCTGGAGCCGGGATCTTTTATGGCTGAATTTAGTGATTGAGTTCTGTTTGAATGAATCAAATGGAAGATTCATTTGTGTTTGGTTCACCCTCAAACTCTACATGAGTGTCTATTTTTTATTTATCTTTTATCTACGGAAGCTTTTTTTTGTTTTAACCAAGGCTGCGTTTGAAATCACATTATCTGGAGTAGGTATTTATTTGGAATAAGTACCTACAGTGCATTGTGACTGATAAAAAAGTATGTTCTATATGTGTGTAGTATGTATATAATCTGGCAAACTACATTTGCCATGTTGTCATTATCATGTGACCTTCCGGCGTCAGTAGCGTTGCATCACTGTCATTCATAAATCCTCTACCGTGGCCTTATGGGATAGTAAAGTGTCCATCGTATACGTACTTCAGAATCTCACTGGAAGTAGTAGGTCATCTAAGTACCTTTTCCCTACTCTTTTATGAGTACTGTGATTTCCGACATACTACTCTTGTCACATACTGTTTTTCGCCTACTATATACTAGGGAAGTATGCGATTTCGGATGCAGCCCAAGTCTCTTGCTATGGATTTGCTCCCCGTCAGACTCGCTTTAGCAGATTAATTATATCAGTAGATTCGGCTCGTTCTAGAAAGACCAGTGGTGGTTCCAACTTCTTCTGTAATATTTTATGGTGTTACAGTGGTGAAATTACAAACAAGAAATACTCCTTCTGAGACATGAAATTAAATAAATAACTGGGAACATTAAATTGTCCTTCTCCCATTTTAATTTTCGGTAGGCTGTGCCTCCCCTGACGAGCTGCCACTGTTCTATATTATACACTATATTTATATATATATATATATATATATATATATATATATATATATATATATATATATATATATATATATATATATATTAGGGCCGGGACTCGATTAAAAAAATTAATCTAATTAATTAGAGGCTTTGTAATTAATTAATCGAAATTAATCGCATTTTAATCGCATAAATATTTGACCTGAGAACAGTGAGAAGTCATTTTTTTCACATGGATTTTTAGTATACCGTTGAATAATGACTGAATACATAAGCTTAAGCAACAACATATTGTTTATTTTTGTTCAACCAAGTCCAACAGACCAGTGCAATTTTTGCCATTAAGTGTAGCAATAGCATATTGCAACATTACACTAATAGCAATAGCGAATTCCTCGTTGCAGCTTGCACACAACCATACTCTTATCGACGCTTCCATCCGTTCGTTTATTATAACAAAATTTCCCATCCACGGGGCCAACCAAAGCGATCGAGGCGATCTATTTTTTTTTTTTTTATTGCAGAACTTATACATAACTACCAACTCAGGGAAGTTAAGCAAGGTGTACAAACAAACAAACAAAGGTACCTAACAGAAAATAAATATCCTGGGTTTGCATACATCAAATTATGTAATACATAAAAAAGAAAGAAAAGCATAATAATGTCAAGTCATGTCTTTGAATAAATCATCATAATGCATCAAAACATTTTCACTTTTCTTGTTATTTATTTATAAGTCTAAGGGACGAAATAAAAGAGTCAAAATCAGCCAGAAAAAGAGGAAAGCTCGAAGGAGATTTAAGCCATTTTTTCTTGTGGATGAAGAATTTTGCATACAAGATAAAGAAGTTAACAACATACTCAAGGGAAAGCAACTTTGGATTTTCATAATAAAAAATAACCTCTTTGAGAGTGAAGGTGTGAGTCACATTTGTAGGGCTAAATACAAAAGAACTTAATTTAGTCCGACTGAGGCGATCTATGAAGCGCGATCCCGTCAGCTCTTCTGACGCTAGTTGGTGCTCCAGTATAATCGGTCCGCCGAAACTCATCCAGTGACAAACGTTCCGCGGTGCAAAGTCTAAAGTCTGTAATTAATTAATCTTAATTAACGCGTTAAAGTCTGTAATTAATTAATCTTAATTAACGCGTTAAAGTCCCGGCCCTAATATATATATATATTATACATTTATTTTCTTTTTTACATTTTTGTCTTTTATGCTCGCCAAGTTAGCAAAATACAGGGAAACAGTGGTATTGTTACAGTTCAAACTAACTAAGATCTTAGAATTATTTATTTATTTGATTTTAATGAATTAATACTAAATCAGTTTTCAGGTCTATCCTTTTAAATTAATTTTATGAAGCTTAAATTGAATACCCATAATTATTTTTAATGTAAACCGACATTAAGTGTATTTATTGTGTTTTTCATGTTAACATCTTACTTACCGGTGAAGGTCTAATAATTACTCTGAAAATTGTCTCTTCCCTTGAGTTTTTTCATCTTGATAATCTGGCCTCTTAAAGTCTGAAGTGCCCTGGCCTTGTGATCATTTGATAAATATATATTTTTTTAAACTTTGAAACTTTCATAAGGGTAGGACTTTTTTTCCTTCTCGTGTGTGTGTGCGTGTGCGTGCGTGTGTGTGTGTGTGTGTGTGTGTTGCAAATGCTCATTGTCATCATTAAAAAATAGACAGAAAATTAATGGGTTCTTTTTTTTTAATTTGCTGAACTTCATCCGTAAGCAATAATGTATAATTAAAATCCCACTTGTACTCTAAACCAAACCTAGATTTTTTAACCTACTATATGCTCTCTTCTCTCTCTCTCTCTCTCTCTCTCTCTCTCTCTCTCTCTCTCTCTCTCTCTCTCTCTCTCTCTCTCTCTCTCTCTCTCTCTCTCTCTCTCTCTCTCTCTCTCTCTCTCTCTCTCTCTCTCTCTCTCCTCTCTCTCTCTCTCTCTCTCTTCCCCCCCTTTTTTTAAATTTATCTCCATCACTGACTCATTCTTTTGACCTTTAATAGTGAAGCCTTAAAACAGTGAGGGAAAAAACACAGTAACAAATGACTTGCAAAGGTTACTACATCAAAACTATTAGGTGACTATATACATCCCTGAAGAAGAAATTTTGAAGTAATGTTGAAATGAGCTTTTTTCCACATCCAGACAGACATGATTGTCTCTGACCATCATTCTCCAAATGTATAATCCTGAATAAATTCATGGTCTCTTATAGATTTGTATCCCTAATTGAATAATCACGCATATATTCATTGTCCAATTATTGTGCTGAGCATTGAACTTATTCCTCCCTATACACTTAGCTGCAACTATTTTCCCTGTCTAAGGAAAGAGAACATATACTGTAATTCTCAATTCATCAGATCAATTGGAAGGGCCACAGAGAGTATTACGGTATTTTTCATTGCGACTATTGTGCACAAGTGCAATTTACTTTTCGAATTTATGTCATTGCGCTAATTAGCTATGCATGTTCCTCTGGGTTTTTGAGTAAAAGCTTTGCGTTGTTTCACAGATTGAAAGCAGCATTAAAATAAGCCATTCAAGTGAAAAATGAAGGGAATAAAAAAACAACCATGGTGATGAAATATGTAGTGTTGTTTATTGGAAACAGTTGCATGGGTCATAGTAAAACGTTATTATGTCGCTGATTATGAGAATTTGTTCTTTTGAGAGGAGCAGGGTAAAAAGGCATCAATATTATTTGAGCTAGATAAATCGCTTTTCAATAAGAGAACTTCAAAGTGGGCTCAGATGAAACTCCATGCAAATCAAAGTGATTGCTGGGACAATTTTGAACCATTCTAAAAAAGGAAGATTCTTGCAGCGGGGTTTCTTGAGGAGTTTGGCATTCTAATGATCAGTCCTGTTTTGAAAATTCCATAGAATTCAGAGCATTTTATCTGGGATTTTTCTAGTTGGGATCAAACTTCTCTGCACTTCTTATAGATTAAGTTTGCATGGGATGTGGCAAAATGTGTAAACTTTCACACCCAAAAATGAAAATTGTGTAATGATTTACTCACCAGCATGTCGTTACAAACCTGTATGACTTAATTTATTTTGTGTTCCATGCAATCTTAAAAAAAAATTGTCAAGAATGGTGCTGATTATTGTTTTCCATGAATGTACAATGAATGGAGACTTTTTGAGCTTCAAGAAGGACACAGAGACAACATATAAATGGTTCATATTACATGCGTGCTATTTTTCGGTTCATCTGAAACCATACGATAACTTTAGGGAAGGAATAATCTGAAATTTAAAGGGATACTCCACTTTTTTTGGAAATAGGCTCATTTTACAACTCCCCCAGAGTTAAACAGTTGAGTTTTACCGTTTTCGAATCCATTCAGCCGATTTTCTGATATTTAGAAGAATATCAGTAACCAGACAGTTTCTGGTCTCATTGACTTCCATAGTAGGAAAAAAATATACTATGGGAGTCAATGAGACAGAAACTGTCTCTGTATCCCTTTAAGTCGATATTCAGTGAAAATCTCAATAGAATCTGTCTGCAGCCTTCAAGACTTCAAGTTACGCCCCTTCAATTTACTCCCCACTTCAAATTACGCCCCTTCAATTTATGCCCCACTTCAAATTACGCCCCTTCAATTTACGCCCCACTTCAAGTTATGCACCTTCAAGTTATGCCCACTTCAAGTTGCTCACTGTTTTTTTATTTTATTATTATTATTTTTTTTTACTTAAAGCTGCTCTGCACAGACCGGTCGGTGTATGATATCAAAGTACCGCAAGAACGATTAGAGTGAACATACACTTCTGTATGCTTTTGAATCGCTCTCGCAGGAGTTTAACATAAACTGAACATACTAGAGTTGATTAAACTGACTCCTAGCTGTTCATAAACCGGAATGCTTGTTTTGGTATACAGTAAACCATATTGCAATGTATAGTTTTATGAATTATTCGTCCCACCTCAACTAAAGTGTGGAGCAAGCAATAATATATCCTTTTGGAATTTTGCTTTATTTATTTATTTTTTTTTTTTAAATAAATATTTGTATACATCTTTTGATGTCTTATTGTATGCCTGATTTGCCTATGATTAAACATGTTGACTGATATCAACAGCACTGATGAAAATGCACCACTGACAAACAAATCTTATGATACTAAGAAAAATGCACAACAAGCACACCCATAACAAAATCTTTTAATTAAAAGGCAACACAATGAGGGTTAAAGGACAAAATGAGGAATCATCACTCAAAAGCACCACAGATGCACAAAAAATAACGAGGAAACAGTCTAAACTGGTATAGAAAACAATAATTAGGCGACATCTATGCATTTACATCTATAAGGTGACATCTTACCCATGCATTTACATTTTAGTAATGGCAAGTGATCACTCCAGGGCAATCTACTACTATGTTGTGTTGCTGGCATCTGCGGGACACTCAGCGAGACAGATTGACAAGCTCAAAGTTCCAAACGCTTGCTATGCCCTCGGCTCGAATTTAAAAAGAGGCTATATTACTTATACACTCCGATTTACACGGTTATCTCTTATTCTTACCATTGTCTCTATACGAGCTTGCATCTTGCTGACAATTGTGTGATTTGGACAACTTCAAGTTACGCCCTCTTCAAGTTACGCCCATTTCCTGTTACGCCCCTCTCTTGCAGTCCGCAGACAGACCTGTCTCAAAAATCTTGACATCTACTTCAATTATACCTGGTGTGTTCATGATGCGTAAAGTAGCAATGAACAAATCATTCATGAATTACATATTTTGGAGTGAGTCAGGTGATTCAGCTTACAAAACCATTCTGAACAATTAATTCATGAATTGTGCCAATCTGCTTCTAAAGTTCTGACTCAATCATCTGGATGCAGCAGTTAGTATCTAATTTGAGAGTAAAATTTTTAGTGATAAGCATTTAAAGAATCAAAGCCTCAGACTCCTGTTACTGCAATGGGGGGGGGGGGGGAAATAATAATTAAAGAAAGAAATTAAGTCGTACAGTTTTATAATGACATGAACTTGTGTAAATAATGACAATTTCCTCCCATATTGTTGGTCACTTAGTCATCCATGTTATCTGCTCTGTCTGAATGAATGGAAAAATAATAGTAATTCAAAATACTAGAGCTATTATTATAATACATTTTTTGCAAGCTAGTCACAATAGTGCTTTAGATGAGTATTCTGGGAAACCCTCCTCTCAAGAACGCAACCGACCAAGATAAAGAAGAATGAAGTCAACTGGCACTTTTTCATGCCTTTAACCACAAAAGTACGGCTGCTGATTCATTCTCCGGGTGGCTCTACTGTCTGTTGTTCTCTGAAGGGAAATTAGTGGCATTATTGAGAATCCAGTATACCATTAAACCGTTATTGAAGTGTCCCCAGGCATTTTGACTGAGTTTCTGTCTTTGAATTTCAAGGCTAAACCTAATGGCTTTCTATAGAGATGGTCTCATATTCTTTCATATGTGTTGGTTTGTATATGTGAAAAGGTATTAGAGTGGTTCCTCCTTTTATATTCTATTGCATTTATATTCTCAGCACATTTTTAATAACTTTTCATTTGCTTCACACCACCAACATTAATGTGTTTGTAGGCTAATGCATATTGACCTCATACTTAGTGAAATTATTAATGAAAAACGCCCAGCCATATGTGAATACACTGATATTATTTCATGTTTTTATTTTTTTTTTTGTGAAAATTATGCTGCCTTCGTGATGAGTCTGATATTTGTAAGTTTGTTTTATTTTGCTAATTGAACAGATGATAAATTCAAAACAAGTGTAATGATTTAATTCTAGTGAATTGTTCACATTTGCATGTTTTAAAACTTCAAAAGCCAGAGGACGTTCGTTTAACAGACGGTGCACTTTTTAAAGTGTAGGAGTAGAATTTTAGCATGAGTCAAAAATAATGCCTTTTGAAAACAAATGCATGTAGGCGGCTGTAATGATCATATTCACTCATGTATGCTCCTACACAGAGAACTAAATATGATGTTTGATGGTTCATTGGATTTTGACGTCAGTACTACTGTAAAGTAGACATCTGTAACCCTAGTGCACCATGGGTACGTTGGATCGCCTCTTTAGAACATTGCCTCAAAGCCCAGAGCAGAAGTCAACTCTGAATAAATGAACAGTATGATGAGGATATATCTGCCCACACAATGACACCAACACTCGTCCTCACAACTACTGATTCTCTCACTTGTTTTATTACACCTCTTCATTCATTCCTCTGTTTTTCTGTATTTAAATCTCTTTTGTTCACTTCATTAACTATATGTGTGGTTAATTAAGCTCTTGTTTTGTTGTTAGCAGGCACTAAATTAACTTACAAATGTCATATTGTCTCTGTCAAGCGAAAACCTTGTATCTCTTTATAGTTAGTGATTTTTATGTTATTTGAATTTATTTATTATAAACCATTACTTTTGGTCACCCTTTTGTCTGTGTTTGGGTTTTGCACATATTTAACCAAGGAAAAGTATAAAAAAAAGAGCTTGTGACTAAACCTTGTAACTCCATTGGATCATCAAACTGTTGGTTAAGCCTCATCATAATCTCTATCACATGCATTTTGGACCGTCTCTGCTTGTTTGCAATGCAAGGGTTAATTAATAACTGGTTGTTTGAATAAGTACACCGTTTTCTTTACTCAAGAAACACTATATAAAGTATTTGAGGAGCGGAGAAGAGAAGAGTGTCTTGGTCTAGCATTTGTCATAGAGTCATGATTAATATAGTCTTAAAGCCTGCGAAGCACTTCATCTTTTATAACATGAAATTTGAGCCAGATGACAGAGAAAAAAACGGAGAGCCCACATAGCTATACAGTAAACTGTATTACCTGTAAATTGATGAAAACCTAATGTGATGCACTAACTGCCTCAGATTTGGCCGTTCTTATGGCGGACAAAACAAGTACTGTATGCCTGGTTCGCTGTTAAAAAACCTAAAAAAACTCAATTTGAGCTTGATTTTGATAGAATGTTAATAATATAATGACACATGCCTGCGTCTGACCTTATAAAAGCCACAATATCAACTTAATTTTTTTTTTTTTTAAATCAATTTCCTGAAAAATAGTGCTTTTGGACATTTCCGCCCGACAGCTACACTATTCAAATTAGTTCTGTCAGTTGATTGTTTAATTTTAAATGAAAAATTATCAATTGACAGACCTTAAGAATTAACCATTCTAAATTAAAGTTGAACTGTAATTTATATATTAATAAGTGATTTACAGTTGTAGATGTGGCCTCTTACTCCCGCTTGTTATTTCTTGATTCAATTTTCGTTTCTTCTTCCTATCGCTTTATATCACCCCTCTCACTGTCTTTTTAATAAAAATGACAAAATCCCCCAAAACAAACAAACAAAAATATTAATAAATGACTTCTAAACAAAAAGTTGCCAAATAAATACGTAAAAATACTTGCGGGTGTTTTCAAAAGTAACAAATTACTTTTTAAGTTGCAAATGCCCAATGACAGATAGGGCATATAAGTAGAATAATACAGTTGTGTCTCTCTGTGTTAGTGCTGAAAGAGCTTCTAATGTCATTTTCTTTCATATGAAATATGCAGGGTATGGCTGTGCTTAAATGTTAGCAGATGCGTTAACCCAGAGGCGACAGGTGACATGACAGTGATAAATGCACTGGCCTTGCTCATATCTTCTTCTTAATGGTTCCCTACTTTTCACAATCCCCCCGTATCTTTCTTTTATTCTGTCTCTACATGAAATGCTGAAAGTGACAACAGCCTTGAGTATCGAGGAGCCGTTTATTTAGGAGTGTTTAGTTCCTCAATACTTTGTTATTGTTGCGTTCAAGTTGACTATTGATTATTTTATATTTGGTGTCACACTGACTGAACATCAAAAGCATTCAATATTTGTGTGGCGAGCAGGACAAGGCCGTGGGCCGTGAGAGAGTGGCACGAGAGCGCCACCTGCGCGACGCACCGGTCTCATATCTCTCACGGAGGAGCGGAAGCATAAAAGGAGCAGTGACGACAGTGGAGATAGAGAGAGGAACAGGCCTGGACTTTGTTTTGTTATATGTGACAGCAGTCTTCCGTGATGGCCTGCTGTCTTTTACTTTCGGTTTGTATTTGCTTTATTTTATATCATTAAAGTCTTTGAATGTACGCCAGTTCTCGCCACCTTCTTCCCATAACATCTAAACTGCGTTTCTCATGCCGCTCTCTCACGGCCCTCGGCCTCATCCTGCTCGCCACAATTTGTGAGTAGATTTCCACTTTGTTTTTGTCATTTATATTTTTATCAAAACACACATGAATGTTTCAATATAGGCTTCATTCAAAATTATGAAATTCAGTCATATATTTCAGTGACATTCAGTGATGGTATCTAGTTGATCCCTAAATCTAGATAGAATTCTATGACAATAAAAAAAATCCCCTGAACTAAAAGATAACGTACATTGCTCTTAAAGAATGTGTTTATCTTTCCTTGAAATTACTTTTTCCAACTGTGAGTTAATCTAATATATTATCATTTTATACCGCTTCTTTTAGACCTCCTTTGTAAAATATGTTAGTAGATGGATTGGATACATTGTGTTTCCAAAGTTTTGATTTCTAAAGCTGTAGATTTTATAAGTTAAATTGTTGCACTGGCTGATTATATCAGTTTAGGTCTGTATGATTGTGTTTTTCCTTCCAAACACAAAAGGACACATTCAGACTTAAATTTCAGTCTGTTCTATTGCATGTTTTTAGAAGAATTGCATTGTTTATTTTTTATTGTATGGAAAAGAGCACCATGGACATTCTGCTGAATTACTCCTTTTGTGTTCCACGTAATAAAGAACATTTCATTGTGTTTATAACGACTCAAGTTTGATGGTAATGAAATTAGTTCACCTAATACTTGTATGTACTATCTCTTTAAAACTCCATGCAAGGCTGGAAACTTCAGTCTTTCATTGAAGCTGCATCTATTCTGCGATGTTCCTGCACATTCATCTACCACAGATGAATGAAGGTTTTTTCTTGTGCTACATCTAGAGTGGTTTTACTCCAGAGAGCAGGAGATGTCATTATGACGTGATGTGTTCGAATGCTTCAGTGCTCTTTCCATTGACCCATTGAAGCTCTTATCACTTATTGTCAAGGTTTCTTTTCATTCATCTGCTTTGACCTTTGTCTATTGGCTATTTTTTATCTGACCTTTTCCCTTCTAAGATTGTATTTATGTATATGTTTTAAATACAGTCAATGGTGGAGTGTGTGGTTTGTATTCATGCATTTGTAGTATGATAAAGCATTACTTATCAAAAAGCCATGGTATTGGAGTATCAAGTGATATGGCTCAGTGAAAGCGGTGCTTTAAAGGTCTTTTGTCTGCTTGTTTGTCATCTTGTTTTTTTCTGTCTTTTCAGAGTTATATCCACGGCAGCAGTCAAGCTCAATTTGTGGCTGAATCTCACATTATTCTTCTGTTGAATATCCTTTCACATAAAACCTCCCTCTGCACAATGGACCCGGCACATTGTTCTGTTAATGAAGTTAACCGTAATAACCCACTGACTTCACAAAGGTCTATTCATCATTCTGTTAACTTTTGAAAATGTAGAAGAATTTTAGTGTAGAGAAAGATGTTTAGTGTTGCAGATTATTTTGTTAGCAAAAATGAAAACAAAAATAAATATATCATTTTTATTTACACATACTGTACTGCTGACAACAAATAAAAAAATAAATAAACAGTATATATATATGTTAGTTAAATGCAGTACTGTGCAAATGTTTGGGGTCAGTAAAAACGGATTTATACTTCTGCGTCAAACCTGTAGCTACGTCATAGGCTGTGTGTAGCACGTGTAGCCTGATGCGTACCTTTCCAAAAACGTAACGACGCGTCAATTCTACGCGGACCGCAAGCGATGTGATTGGTCTGCTGAACCTCTCCCTTGGGTTTCAAATGCTCCCTCTGCATGTGTAAATACACGTCGACGTGGACAACGACGCATAAGTATAAATGAGAACCGACGCATAACCTACGGTGTAGAGGCTACGGCATAGTTCCAATGCAGAAGTATAAATCAGCCTTAAGATATTGATTATATAGAAAGAAAGCGAGCAAGAAAGAAAGAAATACTTTTTTTCTCAAAGACACATTAAAGGTGGGGTATGTGATTCTCTTTTTTGTCCATTTTTTCAAAATAACTTGAAATCCTATTCCTAACCCACTTACAGCCACTGAGTTAGAAGCATTGAAATGAAAATTAAGCAATTGAATCATCTGTGGAACGGGCAGGACTCGAAAAACTCCAGCCAATCATTTCCAAGACCACCTAGAATCATTGGATAGTAAGTTAGTCAATCAAACGGTTGTACCATACCCCCCTCCCCCCAGCGCGCGTGACCCAGTCAGGGCCAGCGTTGGAGGAAAGAAGGTAGGACCATTTGAATTGTGTATTTTCAAAATCTGCCGGTCGTTTTCCAAATCCCATACCCCACCTTTAAATTAATCAAGTGACGGTAAATAATTGTATTATGTTCCAAATAAATTGTTTTTTCCACAAAAATATTAAGCAGCACAACTGTTTTTCTACGTTTATAATAATAATTCTTAAGAACAAAGTCAGTATATTATAATTCAGAATGATTTCTTAAGGATCATGTGACACTGAAGACTGGGGTAAAGATGCTGAAAATCAGCTTTGCCATCACATGAATACATACCCATTTTCTATTTTAATAAATTTAAAAAATGTATCCTAAATAGCAATAATATTTATATAAATATTTCACAATATTTATTTTTTATTATTTTTTTTATTTTTATTAAATAACTGCACCATTGGTAAGCATAAGAGAACAAAAGAAATTAAAAGTCCCGACCCCAAACTTGAATATATACATTTTGTAAACTAAAATTATTATTAGTTTATGTCAAATAGTCCAATATCAGATGTTTTGTCTACTCATCTATGGTTGTCAAAATCCATCAAGGTGAAATGTTCTTACAAATTTCTGTGTTTATCCTCATAAAAACTCTCAAACATACTGTACACACACTTGCTCGCCTGGCCATGTCGAGTATGTCCTTCTGAGTGTCATTCTCTGTGTGAACTGTCCCAGTAATTACGTGGGTTTGTTGACTTTGCCTGATGGGTACAGAGTGTGCAGACAGACCGAGACCCACTGCTAGCATCTGGCTCAGCTGCTGGAGGAGAGAGGAGCTTCTGCCTGCTGGCGGAACACCTCGTGTTTGTCTGTCTTCCTCTTGCCGACACCTAGCTTTCCCCCCCAGGCTGGAGGAGACCTCCCAGCCGAGTGAAGTGTGCTCAGAGTTGAAGAGTGTCTTGTTCCCATTGTGTGCTAGAGCTATGCTTTCTTTAGTTGCAGCCCAATCTTTAGTTTTGCAGGCACTCTGTAAGTGTCATATCGGGTCCTGGTTGTTTATTGTGCAAACCAACCACATCTATGTCACTAGTCATTCCTTGACTTCCATCTCAGATGCGGCCATCACCATGGGAATGGTCCTTCTGAACGAAGCAGCCACCTCTAAGGGAGACGTGGGTAAACGAAGGAGTAAGTTTCTTTCTTTCATATTGCTATTGTGTTCAGAATCCATGTATAGCTCATTGAATAGGGGGATATAGCCATGTATAGAACCAAAATATCTTAGAAACGTGAAGGGAAAATAACCATCCTGATTTGGTGTTCTAGAAACATTTATGAATATTATGAATGTATTTAAAATTACAAAAGATTTATATTTCAAATAAATGCTGTTCTTTTGAACTTTCTATTCATCAAAAAATCCTGAAAACAAAATGTGTATCACAGTTTTTTACAAAAATATTTAGCAGCACTGTTTTCAACACTAATAATAAGAAATATTTCTTGCCAATCATATCAACATTTAAGAATGATTTCTGAAGGATCATGTGACACTGAATAATGGCTGTTGAAAGTTTTGCCATCACATTAATAAACTACAGTTTAAAATATATTCAAATAGATAAGTTATTTTAAGTCTAAATAATATATCACAATACTTGTTTTAACCATTTAAAAAATATTAATTATTAATTAACTTTTGACTGGAATTGTGTGTTTCAGTAGTTGATTTGATTTCAGTTTTTTTTATAATAAAAAAAAGAAAGTTTATTATAGACTTTCAATCTTAATATATGATATATACACATTATAATAATATATTGCATCACTTTTTTTGTAACTATGATAATCTAAGCGATCATATGAAACGATCATAAACCATTTAGATATTTTAATTTGTGAAAATATATAATTGCTTCTTTCCCACAGTTGTGGTGTCATTTCCACCACACTGATATTTTGCTTCTATTAAAATTGTTTCTGAAATTAGTGTAATTGGTTACCATGGAAAGAGAGTCAGTAAAAAGCATACTTGAAATCAAATGAGATGTTTGATGTGTGAAGAAAACAAAGAGATATGAAAGTAACTATCACTAACCAGAATATATTTGTTATTTCCAATCATGCAATACTTTATTCATATTATGCTAAAAGTGTGACGATTGCTTTAACAAGACAAAGAAGTATGCCAATTTATTCCAAACTTCATTAAAACAGAATGGATGGATGGATGGATCTACTGTCATTTCCACAACAGAATAGGTAGATCATTTGAGATGTGGTAAAAATGACATTGTGGTGGGAATTGTATTTCCACTGTTGGAGTGTGAGTGTGAACAGTTTAGCTCAGTTCAGTTAGAGTTTATTTTCTAAAAGTCCATAGGGCTAAAAGTGCACAGTTCAATAAACACCCAGTAAATGGCCTGCAAACCACCCACAACCTCAGCATCTTGGGTTTGAGTTTTTCAAGGGCAAGCACTCACGCTGTGCATTTTGAATATGTTGGGGAAAAAAAATCTATTTCTTTAACGCTTTTCATAGTCATGTCCTATAACAGGCATCAAAAGCAGCATATTTTTTCCTTTGCATAGTGATATTGTGTGTGCATGTATATTTTATTGGGTTGTGTTTTAAAGTGTGTGTTTGGCTGAGGATGAGTATGCATCTTGCATAGGTGTGTGGCCCTGGATATCACCTCCAGCTTGAGTCTCTGTCCCACTTACAAGTTTGCTTTACAAGACTTTCTTTTTTCCTCTGAGCTTCTCACATCAAACTCATTCTCACTCCCCGTCTTGAAGTGCTTCTCAGGGGTTCCCGTAAAGACAAGCATCGCTTCCAGACTGTGATAGACGAATAGCTTTCCATGTATTATCACTGCATTAGCTGTGGAGAGCACTTAATGTGATGGCCTGCATCCCACCTCCAAAGAGTCATCCCCAGCTTTGATATGCTAATGGTATGAATTATGGGTAATATGTAAATCCTGAGTTATGTAAATGACGAGTTATTTTTGGCTTGGTTTCCAACTCACCTCCATGACAAACAAGGGGAGTGCTTTTTGTTTCTGATTTTAGACTGCTCAGACAGAGAAGTGAGCTCTTTATGCAATACGCTGGGATACAAATGCTTGTAATTACTGTATGTGTGTGTCAGCAGAAGTGTATAATGGTGGAAATTGCAATTTGTGTTTGTGTGGGTGGTCGTGTGTAAGGCAGGAGTTTTAGCAGTCATGACTATGTAACACCATTTAAATGCACACGTCATTTTTAACCATATTTGTGTTATTAACGTGATAAATACCACTGAAGCACACAAATATAGTTTTATTTGAGATGAAAATAGAAGCAATTCTGTTTTAGAATTAGTTTCTTGAATCAGAATTACCTAATTGAACCTTTGAAAACAGTGAATAAATAGAATTATATCTTAGGGCTGGTTCACACAGAGACACAGGTCAGTGGAACGAAAATGTTCAAGGTCTAGAGACACGTTTTTTTTTTTTTTTTGTTCTGTGTGAACACTTAGTGTATTCCTTTTATGAAACAGTACCATACACATTGATTTTATCATGACAGGCTACCATACAAATGTACTTTACAGTAAGTGTGTAGTTTTTATTATAGAAGTAATTTTTTTTATTTTATGGTATTGTATTAATTTTTAGAAACACTTGACCACAGCTTATTCAGCTTAATCATCTTCAGAACCTGCTTTTTTATTGTATGCCTTTTTGAAAGCACTTAAAGGGATAGTTCACCAAAAAATGGAAATTCTGGCATCATTTACTCAACCTCAAGTTGTTCCAAACCTGTGTGAATTGCTGAACAAAAAAGAAAATATTTTGAAGAATATGGGTAACCAAACAGTTGATGGGCCCACTAACTTCCATAGTATGAAAAAAGAGCGTCCATCAACTGTTTGGTCAGTGGCATTTTTCAAAATATCTTCTTTTGTGTACAGCAGAAGAACAGGTTTGGAACAACTTGACGGTGTGTAAATGATAACAGCATTTTCATGTTTGGGTGAACTATCCCAAAACTATAAGTTTGACAATCCTTCGACCATTGCAATTCAGAATCTAACCAACAGCATTAATGTCATTGTAATACTGTATGTGCACACTAAATTATCATTAATCTATCTTGTTTTCTTGTATTTATCTGCATAATGATTGATTTGGTTTTTTCTTTCAATTATAAATCCTGTCGATTTATATCTGGTAATCTTCAAATATGTCTTTTAAATGGCTAATTATGTTGGCATAATTCAATTAAAATGCTAAAATTCTAACTAATTGCAGTGTGTTACAGTAGTGTGCAAGATTTGAAACATGTTGAATGTACATTAATTAATTCAGTTTGTAATTGCCATTTAACCTTTTTTAAAACTGGAGTGGATTGGATTGGGTTACTTATACTGAACCGAGTAGTCGTTAAATGAATCATTCTGAATATGCAGAAAATAACAGTCATTATCTATAGCCATCTAGAAGGTGTCGCATTATGTGATTCCCATGCATTTGCTATGTTTAAAGCAGATCTGATGTGGCATTTCATTTACACAAAACCAAAATCTAAGCTCTGGTATTTCCTCCAGGAAATGCAAATCTAGTGTTTCACAGTAAGATGTTTTATATAAGATTAGACTTGATCTAGACGGATGAATGTGTTGAAATGATTCATATCCTTCATAAAGCTCACATTAGCAAGTGTTTTAGTGACACGTAACGTCTTGACTTCCTCTCTTCAGAGGTTGTGTCTCACATTTTCCCCTACGCCACCCAAATTTGCCGCGGCCATCATCTGCCACGTCAGGGCCATGGCACGGGGGTCAGAGGTCACATTAGAGCAGCAGATCATTAAACCGGCGGTGGCACCTCAGCACTGGGCTTTTCCTACACCTGTCACTGTTAATTGACCATTAGGCATATATGAATCTGCATTATTATAGTCTCATCAGAGTTCATTTTACAGAGGAAGAGACTTGGGTTATTCATAGGGAGAAGGGTTGCGTGCCCATTTTGAAGCGCTTCCCCTGGGGTGTGAAAAGAGGAGGAAGACCGTGCAGATGAGGCAGATGCTTGCTCTATATGCACTCCTGGGTGACCCTCTGTCAGCCACTGGAGGTACATGAGAAGGGAGCAGTGACTAATTTATGTGATGGGGTTAGAGTAATAAGTTCTGACTGATGAGATACGTGCATTTGTGTCATCATGCATATGCAGGCATATATATGTGCGTGTGCTTTTAAGTGCATGTCACAAAAGATGAACTTACTCAGGGATATGGTGTCTCTATTAATCTGTGCATGCTTCTGTAATTTGTTCTGTATTTGATGTGTAGTTTTTATGCATCGGTAACCATATCAGCCACATCATATTCAAATGTATATATAAAAAAATGAATTCAGCTTTTTTAATGTATGTGTGGGGTTGGCCTGAAGCTGTCTGAACTCAACTGTGTTTAAAGGGATAGTTCACCCAAAAATGAAAATTAGCCCATGATTTACTCAACCTGAATCCTGTCCTGGCTCTTCCAAGCTTTATAATGGCAGTGAATGGCTGATTCTGTTTTGAAGTCCATCAAAGTGCATCCATCCATGATAAAAGTGCTCCACACTGCTCCGGGGGGATAATAAAGGCCTTCTGAAGTGAAACGATGCATTAGTGTAAGAAAAATATCCATATTTAAAACTTTATCGACTAAAATAACTAGCTTCCGGCAGATGGCCTACGCAAGTCGACTTGCGCCAAAAGAGTAACACTTGACGGTGTATGACGTAGGATGCAGGAGTAGCGTAAGCTTTGATACCTCTCGTGGTTCAAACAAACAGGGCTGGGTAACAAACTCAAGCTCCTCTGACGTTTCTCTTTAAAAATTCTCGTTTTAGACTTGTTTTGCTCCATCCTCTGCGCTTCCGCATTGATCATTATGGCATTATGTTGTGAAAATATGAACACAGTTTTGTGCCACAGGGGTTTGCCTGAACATTTATTGAGTAAATGTTTTGCAATTCTAAAACAGTATACAAGTCAATATTTAGACCAACGCATTTCTATTGAAAATAAAGTAGGATACAGAATCTCCCATTTTACCATTGCTGAAGTCCACTCTCAAATATAAAGCTAATTGGTTCACTGTTAGTGAACATTCTGTTGGATTTGAAGCCTCAACGTTCACAATGTAGTGAAACTCATTTTAGCATCATAGGTCACTTCCAGAACAGTCTTTTTCAGGTGTCATCCCAAAGTGGCACAAAGTAGAAATATTTCCTATGGGGATTTTCTAGGAACAAAATTACCTCACTGTTAATGCCTCTACAATCCTCTGGTGGTAAATGGTGAGGCTTTGTGACTGGATATATTTAAAGAACTATATATTTTTACTTGTAAGCAGAAAACATTCCAGCACATAAAGGCAGTCAGCTTAAATGCAGGTACTTGCCTAACAAAAAATAACAAAAAAAAACTCAGTTTGTTTCCACCAGTCATAACAACACACTGTAAAATGCTTGAGTAATGCAACACCTTGAGATGGATATTGACTTTTTCCCAACAAGGTTAGAGGGGTCGAAATATGCAGAAAAATCCTGTTCTCTGCCCTCCAACAACTAGGAAATTGAGTGTCTGTAGAGCTTTGCTCAATACACAAAATACTCAATAAAAATGAGCTCACATAATTTAATTTAGATTCCAGGTTAAATACAAATTAAGTGTGTAATTACAGAAATAATGATTGTTTCCAGACAACTCCCAATCTTGGTCATGTAAACAAAAAAGAAGTCTGACAATGATCGCTTCATAGACTTTTAAGTGCATTTCTTTCAACAACTTACTGTTTAACACTTTTGATGAGCAAAATGTATTTTCTTTCATGCTACAGATATGTGACCCTGGATCACAAAACCAGTCTTAAGTAGCACGGGTATATTTGTGGGAATAGCCAACAAAACACTGTATGGGTCAAAATTATCGATTTTTCTTTTATGCCAAAAATCATTAGGATATTAAGTAAAGATCATGATCCATGAAGATATTTAGTAAATTTTCTACCTTAAATATATCAAAATTGTATTTTTGTAAGTGGATGCAGCACAATAACCAACAGAAATGGAAACCTTTAAAGGCGATTTTCTCAGTATTTAGATTTTTTTTGCACCCTCAGATTCCAGATTTCAAATAGTTGTATCTCGGCCAAATATTGTCCTATCCTAACATACCATACATCAATGGAAAGCTTATTTATTCAGCCTTCAGATGATGTATAAATCTCAATTTTAAAAAATGGACACATAAGACTGCTTTTGTGGTCCAGGGTCACATATAATTAATCTCAGAATATTCCTTAACATACTATATAAAGCCTAAATACATTTGGGACAGATAGTTTAGAGGGAATAGCCCATTATACAGCATTAAACACATTTGTAAAAAAAAAAAAAAAAAAAAAAAAAAAAGCAGATGGAGGATCTTATTAGGCTCATCATCATAAATATATTTAATGCATAGCCAAAGGCAAACTATTTTGTGTAGGGCCATTAGGGAGAAAATAAAACATTCACTAGTAAAAAACTAGTGCAAAAGTTATAGTGAAGAATGACAGTTTCAATGTTTTCTAACACAAAAGTAATGAATGATTAGACCAGAGAGCTGATGTGTATTAAATATATATATTTTTTTTAAAACAAGTACAAAGATGTGCTTTAAACCTGCTCGCAACAGGGAGCAGATAGCTGGTCCAGATGGTCCAGATGTTTGGTCTATAAACCAAAAAGCAGCAATGCAATAAACCTGCATTTATGATCATAAACAATGACATATACCTCCACAACTAAATAAACTCAGTGTTTACATGCATTCCTGGAGCCTTAATTTACAATATCCAACTATCCAATCTGTGTTCCAAATACCCTTTAACTGAAGTCGGCAGTCTGCATTGTTTCCATCGAAAAAGGAGAAAATAATAATGTTGTTAAAGGAACAGTTCACCTAAAAAAGTAAAGTTCTGTCAGCATTTACTCACTCTTATGGCATTGCAAACCTGTATGACTTTCTTCTATGGAACAAAGCATATATGTTAAACAATGTGGGGTCCAAAGCATCATTCGATCCTGACTTTCATTGTATTGAACAAAAAAAACACCTTTCTTGGGTGAACCATCGCTTTAATTTTGTATCATTTTTGTATTTTTACTTCTATCTAAAACAGACAGTAACGTACATGCAAAAAAACTCATCCTCTGGTGACTTAAAAATGTTAATTGCTGCTATGCAGAATAAGAATACTTACACAGTGAGTGGTTGATCAAACCCAGCGGTCGTCAAGGAAACACACTGACTCGAAGCATTTAAAATAGGAAAATGCTAAATGAAGATTGCCGGAGTAGTGACGCTGTACTTTTAAACACCACTCCCCCCCCGCAGAAACATTTCCGGCAATCGAGTCCATCCAGTTGTAGGAAAGTCAGCCAAATGTGATTGCACCAGAGTGGTGTTTTTTAGCAACATCACATTAGTTACCCTGTGACACAGACGACCCTGAAAGTAAATGTTTAGCAGCTTTTAAATGTCACATCTCAGTTAGTCATGTTTGTCATTTTTGTGTAATGCAGAGTGATTTTGCGGCTACTACCGCATGTCTTATGGGAAGGCTTGTGTAACGTGTCAGGGAAATGATAATAGGCTCGAGAACATCAAGGTCTCAGAGTAAACGTTGTCGCATGAAGCCTTGAAAACAAGTCTTCAGGGAAGTTCAGTAGATACTGAAACTTTAAATTAAAAGCTCTCTGTGTATGTGTGTTCTGAGGGTGTGATCCAGGGATAAGAGGGTGTTTCTGGATGACTAATCTGGAGAGGAACAGTGCTGGCGGTGTGTGGTGTAATTGGAGGTGCCCCTCTCTTTTGAGGAGGTTAACACACTTTGATTAAGCTCTGATTAGCTTCTCATTCAGCTAAACAGCAGCTGCCACTGCCTCGCTCTTTAATATGTTTACTACTTACACGCTGACTCTCTCGCGCACACATGCAGCCATTTGGAAACTATCTTGTGCCTTTAAAGAAATCAGGACTTTCCTCTCTGTATAAAGGTACCTAACAAAAAGGATATACATCAAGAACTATTTAGCTAACTGAATACAGCAAAAAAATTATTGATAAGAAGCTCTGTGTTTAACCTAAGGGGCTGCAAAAAAACAAT
This sequence comes from Chrosomus eos, assembly GCA_036326025.1. Lineage (NCBI taxonomy): Eukaryota > Metazoa > Chordata > Actinopteri > Cypriniformes > Leuciscidae > Chrosomus > Chrosomus eos. The sequence continues at coordinate 39,648,675 of CM070819.1, read as the reverse complement.
GAATAATGTTTATTTTTAGGACCCTGATAGTTACTTTTAGAATAAACTGGTGTGACATAATTCCGAGCAAAATTACATAAATTTGTTTCTTCATTTCGGGAGTTTGTAACAGCTTGCCAAAGCTAACATGGTGTTTGAACATGAAACCACTCTGACATAATAAAAATGCACCCACTCCTCTTTTTTTAATCCCCATAAATCATAAGTTTCTCAGAACAAGCCATTTGCTAATTCTAGCTTTTGTGATGTCACAAATGCACAGACCCCGCCCACGACTGATGACGGAATCTGCCCTATTAGCATAGATAGCTCAGTGAGCTCTACACAGTCCGCCATTTATATTTACATGTATTAATTTAGCAGACTTGCAAATGAGAACAATAGAAGCAGTTAAACTAACAGTAGGACGACAATATGTAAATGAAGCCTAGCGCTAGTTCTGCCGGGAAGACTCAATCGTTCTCGTCATGTATTACCTTCTCACTATCCAATCACATCCTTATAGCCAGTATAAAAGGGCGGTACTTACTCATGTCTGAGTTCTCAGATGCTGTCGCTTCAACCACCTCCATCCTCCCCATCCACCACCAGACGGGACCTTCCTTCATCTCCCTACCTTCTACGCTGGGTCCTCCCACAACAGGACCTTCCTTCATCTCCCTACCATTCTACGCTGGGTCCTCCCCTCCATCCTTCCCATCACCTCCAGACGGGCTCTCCCCTTTACCTGAAGATGCCAGGATGTCCTCTCCTCCTTCCACCCCACCACCACCAGATGGCACCCTTCCTTACTTCGTGGGGGTGGGCTGCGCCCCCGCCTTCATCTCAGGCGGGATGCGCAGATTCCGTACCCTCGGAATGCGAGTTACAGACGGGGCCTACGCCAAAGAATTTGATTGCTTGCTGAGCTCGTAAATAAATGTTATTGTCTCAGTATTATTCTCCCGAGTCTTTCTGGTAGAAGTGCTATGACCCCTCTCAGTTCAATCTAACGCAGGCTTTTTTTTTTCACGCCGTCGCCATGTTTATTTCACAGTCCGCCATGTAGCATTTAATAGCAGCATTGAGTGATTTCCTGTTTATCTTTTGTTGTTTAATTCATAATAACATATTAACAGCATATATAGCAGTAGGTACTGTATATTAGGCTGCTTTCACTTAAATACACAGATCTAAAATACACATGCGTTTTCTTTACTTGCTGTTTATGTTCACAGACAGACATCTTTGTGTGTATTTGATAGTTTAAGCGCAATCAGACGTGAAAGAGATCTTAGTTTAATATACACACATGGTGTGCCATCTGACATCCAGCTCTCTGTGCGTGTGCCCTTATAAAACCATATCAGAAGTTAAGACTGATATGGCTTTAAAACACATCCAGATAATAAACTTTCATGATGATGACTGCGATAGACATGATAATCAAAATCAAACAGATGTTTTAGTTTCTGAGGCATGAGCTGTAAAGGCTCCGCTCTCTTTCCTTCGACTCAAAAATGCATTTACAACGTGGTATAATAAAATATCTGTGGGGTATTTTGAGCTTAAAGTTCAGACACATCCTGGGGACAACTGAGACTTAAACTACATCTTGTGTAAAGGGTATAATAGGTCCTTTTAAAGGTGATTATGTAATAGGTAGGTTTGCTCTGGGTGTCCGAATTCTTTGACATGGAAACTCTGGTTCATTTCTTCTGTTCAGTCCATCGAAGTCAGACATTAGTAAAATAAGTTGTGCAGTTGTCTGTCTTTCTGGATGCTATAAATGTGTATACAAAAGTGCATAAATGTATGTGATTTTAAATATGCATGCTCAATAGAGTAATTTCTTTGGGAGCAGTAGGCAAAGAATATGCACCGACCAGTTTCAGTGTTGAGCTGCAGTATTGTAAATTATGTATTTTATTTTCCTTGATAAAATCAGCGTTTTTTTATTCCAACAGCACAATGTTTAAGGCATCATTGACTAATCTTTAAAGTCACTTTATAATGTGATTTAACAGGTTATAAAATTTTGGGCACTATCTCAAGAAGCTGATGCAGCATGTTTTATAAGCATTTAAGTAGCGATTATTGTTTCATTCATTAGTAATGGCTTAATTTAAGATGGCTTTTTAGGATTAGCTCTTAGATCAAAGATCATGAAAAGTGATTTTCACCAACGGCTTAATCCCATTATGGAATACCATTGTAGCATACTAATCAAGATGAATCAATGTAAGCATTATTTAGCTCATTAAGAGAGTTACACTCACTGTGCTTTTGTTTTGTTTTTTTCTCTTTTACAGTTATCTGTCTTGTTGGGCTTGGTTTAGTGGTGTTCTTCTTTAGCTTCCTGCTGTCCATCTTCAGATCAAAATATCATGGTTATCCTTACAGGTAAGATGTAATGCAGTCACACACACACACACACAATATTTTACAGTAAAGCACTTACAGTGGAAGTCTACCAGACAAAATTTGAGCTCTGGATTAAATGTTACAATGCACTAATAGTATATGGAAGCACAGCCACAAGACTTAATGTTAGCATGAGAATTACAATGACTTGTAGTAGAATAGTAGTACAGCTTATGCCAAGACCATTTGAAGCTGGTGAGAACATATAACTCTCGCATGATATACACACACCCTGAGTTATTGTAACTTTTTGCAAAGTACTGTTACATGGAGCTTACTCCACTAAGATGAATTACGTCATAAATAACAAATAAATAATAAATAAGTTAATCTCCCTGGAACTGTAGTCCCACTGCTAAATGACAATTTAGACAACTTTATGGTTCAAACAATGAACAGTTATTTATTATTATTATCAGAATACAAGCGGCACATTTAAACTAGACATCCATTGTAAGTGCATTACTGTAAACACATTTCGACCAATTTCTATTCACAACCTCAACCGATTTCTTTAAAGGGGACCTACTGTATTATGCCCTTTTTTCAAAGTCTTGATTTTTTTTGAGGGTCTACTAGAATAGGTTTTCATGCGTGAATGTTCAAAAAACACTTTTCTTTACATATTTTAAATGATTGCAGCACTTCTCATCCCAGTCTGTCAGTAATGCTCTGTTTGGTTCTGGTCTCTATGAGGCTCCTCCTTCTGAAAAGTACTATGTGCTCTGATTGGTCGGCTGGAGTGTGTTGTGATTAGTCAACTGCTTTGAGTGTTTTGGAAATATCACGCCCCTTACCATAACCGCTAGTTTCAACACACTACTAACGCAACTCAAGCAGGCCTCACCCCTTTTTTGTGTATGATTTTGGCAGGAATTATTTAATAGGGGTGTCAGATCGAAATTAAGTCACAATCTCGATAATCGAATTCAAAAATGGAATCGTCGATACTGCCACACCCCCATGTCACGTCCAGTCGGTTTGCAAAGCGGAAAAAAACAGCGTTGAAGTGCCGCGAGTCCTCTACCTCAGTTACAGCCAGTCAAAAGATAGCATGGCTGCAGATGCAGGAGACCCATCGACAGGACTTCTGACCTCCTCTTTCACTAAAGTCGCCGGTGTGGGACAGTGGGAGTATTTCTGATTTCCAGTGAGTTATGTTGACAACGTTCACATTCGCGTTCAAAGTTCGCGCTTAAATAAAGCCACACTTTGCAAGCTCTGCTACTGTCAGTGCGTGTACCATTCTTCCACTTTTTAAATTAAAACTTTAAATTGACAAAAACAGCAGACTCAGAACAGTATAAATCTTTATACAATAAATCTAGCATGTCACAAATAACTTGATTCTCCACCTCCACGAATGAGACAAGTGTCGTTCATTTCCGCACCGAGTCTATTCAGCTGCACGCGCCGAGTTAAAGCGACAGCGCACAGTTCGTGGTCAAAATGAACATGACACGAAAATGTTGTAATTTCATCATAAATGCATTTAATTAAATTCTACATTAAATACTAATATTTTTCACAGTCATGTTTGTACTTTAAGACCGAGGTAAAGCAAGGAAAACATATATGTATCTGTTAAACCTTGTTTGTTTTGTTGTGAACTTGAATGTCATCTTCTGTGAATAAGACTGCAGTTACAAAAGAGAAACTACATGGCAGGTTATTTTGCTTTAGTTTCTAATTGACTGAAGATATAAGTTATTGTAACATTATTTTGTTAATAAATGTTTTCAATTTGACAATGTAGTGTGGTACATTGCGAACAAAGGTCATATATTATATTACATAAAAGTCTAGTCTAAAAATGGCATCGCAAACTGTGCTTAAAAAAATAAATGTAAAAATCGAGAATCGAATCGAACCGTGACCTTAGAATCGAAAATGAATGAATGAATGAATGAGGCATTTATATAGCGCTTTCATATGTACTTCTGTACACCCAAAGCGCTTTACAATCATATCAGGGGTTCTCCCCTCAACCAGCACCAGTGTGCAGCATCCACTTGGATGATGCGACGGCAGCCACAGTACAACGGCGCCAGTGCGCTCACCACACACCAGCTATAGTTGGAGAGGAGAGAGAGTGATAGAGCCAATTCAGTGGATGGGGATTATTAGGATACGAAAATGTAATCGAATCGAAGATTTGGAGAATCGTGACACCCCTATTATTTAAATATGGGATATTGTGGTTTGCACGATCCCGAAAGAATACTGAAGACTACAATTTAAGCATTTCAGGGAGTTCAGAAACAGTGTGCACTGCTAAAGAGAATAACTCCATTTTGAGTGAACTGTGTAACTCTGCAGACCTTTTTCATGCTCAAACAGCAAGATTACACACTAAAGAAAGTTGAAGCTAAATAGGATAATTTAAATAAAACATGTATGTGTATAGATCTACTAAAAGAATCTGCAGATAGTATTTGTTGAGCATCATAATGTATTGCTCTGTTTTCATCTGTCAAGCTTGGGGGTTAACTTAGCTTGAATAAGTCCAAGGATATATTGCTATATAGTCCATGTTTGGAGGAAGGAAAAGGCAGCAAAGTCTTTACAAGTTTCCCTGACTGGAAAATCAGTCAGTGAATGGAAGTGAACGAGAATAATTCATTTTCATAAAAGATTCCTTCAAAAGCACTGTCAATAGCGCTGAAGAAATTCTGAAACATTACTTTGCTTGCTGAACTGTTCATGTTCATCAGCCCAGACCGAATGCTTCCTAATGAATCAAATAAAACTCATTTAAATGTACAGAAACTGTGGTAATTGTAGAGACTCTAGTGAATGACCTTTTACAGTCTATAGAGATCTTAAAATGATTGGACGATGACGTCACTTCCAGTCAGTGAACATTTAATCATTCACACTCTTCTCTTTTTCCTTCTCACTCTATTTTTCTCTTTTCTCTTCTCTTTCAGCTTCCTGATTAAATAAGATAATGCTGTGAAAGGAAAAGCTGCCGAACTTCAGATTCAACTGCTGTTTGACTGTAACGCACTGCATGTGTGACATAAGATAAATAAACTGAACTATTACCCACTGCCGTGCACTGCGTCTGTCTGTAAGTGTGTGCGTGTCCACTGAAGTCACATGAATTGCTTGTATGACGAGTTTTCATTTTTAATTGCAAATTGAGGATTTTGTCCTGAAGGTTTCGCGGGGAGAGAAGCGTGTTTGTGTGTGCATCTGTGTGTGTGTGAGGCTGTTATTTGTTATTGCCGTTTATGATACCTCTCTTGAGGCCATTGTGCGCGCCTCAGCAGATTGTGTCCTCTTTTTGTCCCCTTCAGTCAGTTTTTTTCTCTCTCTCTCTCTCTCTCTCTCTCTCTCTCTCTCTCTCTCTCTCTCTCTCTCTCTCTCTCTCTCTCTCTCTCTCTCTCTCTCTCTCTCTCTCTCTCTCTCTCTCTCTCTCTCTCTCTCTCTCTCTCTCTCTCTCTCTCTCTCTCTCTCTTCTAAAATCTGTGAAGGAATATTTAAGTATTTTTTCCCCATTATTTTGGGTAGGTCATGAAAGGGGTTTTTAATCTTCTTTATTAAAACCAACTCTGCTACCACCGATCCAATTAAATTCAATCCAATATCCGAACTAACATATTTATTTAACTTCAAACAAGAGAACTGGATGATAACGCCCATGACATTTTTCTTAGAGGCAAAGATTTCCTTTAAGGATTTAATCTAAATTAGCTGTCATCAAAGACAATGATGTCAACCCTGCCTTTTAATACACATTTATTGGCGCATCTACTTTTGTTTTATTACTCATCAAAAAGTATTTAATTAGTGATTTTAATATAACACAGCCTAATTCTGCCACGTAAGAAGCCCTTTTTATGTTAAGAGCACAAACATGTTTACTTCAGATGTGCTAATACTATACTTAAATCTCAATTAATAAAACAAATGACTTCAAATATTAGGAATGTTTTTTAATGCATGTGGTGTGCGGTTTATATTTAAATTATTACTTGTATGTTTTTATAATGATTTATAATCCACAGTAAATCCATTTTCAATATGGCACGCAAACGTAAGCACATGGTGCTGCACAGCTAGACGTTATAGTGATGATAGCAGTGCTGTTGTTGATGCTCAGTCGAATTAGTAGCGTCAAGCAAATATGAAAAGAGGGTATTTGGCATCAAATCAGAACCAACAGCAGCATTACAATTGAGAAAATTTAAGCTGGCAGTAATTCCTCTTTAGCTGTCGAAGGACATTAGTGGCCACCACTCCATCCTTCATTTGTGCAGAGAAGAGATGGCAATTTCAGTTTGTCTCCACCCCCCACACTTTTCTTTTTCTTCCCCTTCTCTAATGCATTCAAGCAACTCCCTCTCCTCGTTCCCTCAGTGCCTATCTCTGTTTGTTGGATCAGTGTACTTCAAAGGATGAATTTTAAAGGTTAATTAATGGACAGAAGACACAGGTAACAAGGACAGAGCATGTGGATACTTGCAAGTTAAACTATCAGGTTATTTTGATGGATTTTTTAAATGAATCATAACTAATATTTATTTTTATGAACAATTGCATGCTTTTGAAACCTGAAATATCTCCAAAAACTCATTCATTCAGTGTATCTGAATCATGTCCGAACATAACAAAAGGGGAAATGAAAATAAACGGATGTTTAAATTTATAAATTCATGACTTAGTGACAAACAAAGTGAAGTAAATCAAGAAATTGCTACCTAGTAACAGAAGGATTTGCTGGATTATACATCTGAAATTTGTCTGAGGGACATATTCGAAGGCATTGTCTGGAGTCCGTTTAGTTTTTGCTGCGCAGCAAGTTAGTGGAGCACTAGAGATCTTTTTTAAGTGATAGTGTTCATAGTGGACAAAGACGTTGAGCCGACGTTGATAAGGAGACATGCTAGGATAAATACAGTAATATTGATAGTCTCCACTAACTCCACTAACTTGCTGCGCAGCAATAACTAAACGGACTTCAAATGGATTCGAATGGAATCGGCTGAATGGATTCGGAGTATCCCTTTAAGTCAGGTGCATAGGGGAAAAATCTACCACATTATGAAGTAATTTTATTCTACTTAACAAAAATGTACATACTAATTAACAGACCAAAAATTATTCACTGCAGCAACAAAAAAAACCTTAAAGAAATAGTTTACTTAAAAATAAAAATTATGTCATCATTTACTCACCCTCAACTAGTTTCAAACCTGTATGAATTTCACCATTGATTTCCATTGTAGGAAAAGAAATATTATGGAAGTCAATGGGGTCGATCAACTGTTTGGTTACTGACATTCTTCAAAATAACTTATTTTGTGTTCAGCAGAAGAAAGAAATTCATACAGGTTTGAAACAACTTGAGGGTGAGTAAATGATTACAGCATTTCCATTTTTAAGTGAACTATTCCTTTCAGTATTTTTGTTTTATTTTTCAGTAAAAATATGTGACAGCATAACACATGGAGAGCAGCAGCTTTCTTTTATCTTCTGTTCTGACAGCCGCAAGAGGATACCTGACAAAGTTTAAATCCCGTCTGGCTAGCACTCGTCCCATAATGTTTACACATTTTGGGCCCTATCATACACCTGGCGTAATGTTTTTTGTAGTTTCAGTGAAGCATTCAGTCTTTCCGCTTGCAAATTCCGCCATGTAAATAGCGAATCCGCCAAGGCGCGAGCGAAACTGGCTATAGGGAATAGGAAATTACACTCTGATTGTTTTTTTTTTTTTGCACATTACACCCCAGAACACACCCATTACTCATTAAGAGAATAGCAACAACCCTTTTAGACCATGCGCTGGGCGCGCTGACCATTTTTGCAGTCGTTAAAGGGATACTCTACTGGTTTTTCATATTAAACTATGTTATTCCCTTAACTAAGACGAGTTGATACATACCTCTCTTGTCTCAGTGCGTGCACTAAATCGCTGTCTTGCTGCGAAAGATCTTATCTCAGCCCTGTTCATTCAATACGGGCCAAGAAGAGTAGCGACCAAACACCTCCACGTTTTCCCTATTTAAATACAGTTACTACAGAACTGTAACTGTCACGGTCCACGGGAGAATCAAGACGAAGGCAGGCGAAGGTACAAAAAGCAAAGGTTTATTAATCTCAACGTGGAACATGAAAACTGTGAGCGTGTGCTCAAACAATAACCAGCAATGACAAGAGTGAGAGGGGAACTTAAATACACAGATAATGACAAAGACAACAGGTGACGGTGATGATGATGATGAGGAGCAGGTGCAGGTGATGATGACAGAGGATTCTGGGAAGTGTAGTGAAGACACAGACGATGAAGAAGGTGGTGAGTGTGACATAACTCCCCCCTCCCGCTAGGCGCGACCCGCGCCGTACAAGGCAGAACACGGGAGGGAGGGTGGGCATCCTGGAGTCCGTGACGGGAAGGTGGACGGGTGCAGTTGGACGGACTCCAGGATGGTCCAGGCGGAGCAGGCTGAGGGCGTGGCCAGGGCGGAGCAGGCTGAGGGCGTGGCCAGGGCGGAGCAGGCTGAGGGCGTGGCCATGGCGGAGCAGATGACCCCTCGGGCGTCCAGGGCGGAGCAGGCTGTGGGTGTGGCCATGGCGGAGCAGATGACCCCTCGGGCGTCCAGGGCGGAGCTGTTGGACCCTCGGGCGTCCAGGGCGGAGCAGGCTGTGGGCGTGGCCAGGGCGGAGCAGGATGAGGGCGTGGCCAGGGCGGTGAGACCCCTTCGGGTGGCCATGGCGGTGAGACCCCTTCGGGTGGCCATGGCGGTGAGATCCCTTCGGGTGGCCAGGGCGGTGAGACCCCTTCGGGTGGCCACGGCGGTGAGACCCCTTCGGGTGACCACGGCGGTGAGACCCCTTCGGGTGGCCATGGCGGTGAGACCCCTTCGGGTGGCCATGGCGGTGAGACCCCTTCGGGTGGCCATGGCGGTGAGACCCCTTCGGGTGGCCATGGCGGTGAGACCCCTTCGGGTGGCCATGGCGGTGAGACCCCTTCGGGTGGCCTATGGCCCCCCCCCAAAAAATTAATGGGGAGAGTGACAGAGTCTTTATCAGTCTCTGGGCTGGACGGGACCAGCGTCAAAAGAATCTCTGGCTGGACGGCGGTCTCTGGCTGGACGGCGGTCTCTGGCTGGACGGCGGTCTCTGGCGGGCAGGCGACGGGCTCAGGCTCTGGCGGGCAGGCGACGGGCTCAGGCTCCTGCGCTGGGTCAACGGGCTGGCTCTGGCGCTGGGTCAACGGCTCTGCTGGCCTGGGTACGGGCTCTGGCTCTGGCGCTGGGTCAACGGGCTCTGGCTCTGGCGCTGGGTCAACGGGCTCTGGCTCTGGCGCTGGGTCAACGGGCTCTGGCTCTGGCGCTGGGTCAACGGGCTCTGGCTCTGGCGCTGGGTCAACGGGCTCTGGCTCTGGCGCTGGGTCAACGGGCTCTGGCTCTGGCGCTGGGTCAACGGGCTCTGGCTGCTGGTGGTCAAAAAGTCTATTAAGTCAATGCTGGCAGAGGCCAGCGGTAGGGTCTCTGTGCTGGATGGGACCAGCGGCGAAGGTTCAACTGGGCTGGACGGGACCAGCGGCGAAGGTTCAACTGGGCTGGACGGGACCAGCGGCGAAGGCTTGACTGGGCTGGCCGGGACCAGCGGTGAGGGCTCGGCAGGACTGGACGGGACCAGCGGTGAGGGCTCGGCAGGGCTGGACGGGACCAGCGGGGAAGAGGTTTCTGGCTGGACTGATGTTACCATGAGGGATGAACCACAGACCCAAAGTGCCCTGTCCAGAAACTCCGAGAACGGTAGATGAAGGTCCTCGAGCAGCAGTATCTGGGCTAAGGGATCATCCAAACCTCTCCAGAACCGCTGTTTAAGGAATTCTTCCTCCCAGTATACGTCCTGGTGCAGGTGAAGATATACTTCTGTGAATTCCTCCAGCGAGGCCCCATTCTGGTCAAACAGGAAAGCCTCCATCTGTTCGTCCATATTTCTCTTGGCTGGTTATTCTGTCACGGTCCACGGGAGAATCAAGACGAAGGCAGGCGAAGGTACAAAAAGCAAAGGTTTATTAATCTCAACGAAGAACATGAAAACTGTGAGCGTGTGCTCAAACAATAACCAGCAATGACAAGAGTGAGAGGGGAACTTAAATACACAGATAATGACAAAGACAACAGGTGACGGTGATGATGATGATGAGGAGCAGGTGCAGGTGATGATGACAGAGGATTCTGGGAAGTGTAGTGAAGACACAGACGATGAAGAAGGTGGTGAGTGTGACAGTAACTCGACCTAGGACAGTGACACAAAATAAAACGTTGCGCTTTTCTAAGCGTGTAAAATGGATAAATATATTGTATGGCAGAATACCATAGCAAGTGCTTGGGAGCACTTCGACTCAGCGCAGTAATATCATCTCTCGTGAAAAGTCCGCTCCCGTTGAAATGAGAGGGAGGAGAGGGAGCGGGAGAAGCGGACTTTTCACGAGAGATGATATTACTGCACCGAGTTGAAGTGCTCCCAAGCACTTGCTATGGTATTCTGCCATACAATATAGTTATCCATTTTACACGCTTTTTTTGGGTTAGCATCAAACGTTCTTCGACTTTTATACACAATAAATTTGTTTATGAATATGCACTCACCTAAAGGATTATTAGGAACACCATACTAATACTGTGTTTGACCCTCTTTCGCCTTCAGAACTGCCTTAATTCTACGTGGCATTGATTCAACAAGGTGCTGAAAGCATTCTTTAGAAATGATGGCCCATATTGATAGGATAGCATCTTGCAGTTGATGGAGATTTGTGGGATCCAGGGCACGAAGCTCCCGTTCCACCACATCCCAAAGATGCTCTATTGGGTTGAGATCTGGTGACTATGGGGGCCATTTTAGTACAGTGAACTCATTGTCATGTTCAAGAAACCAATTTGAAATGATTCAAGCTTTGTGACATGGTGCATTATCCTGCTGGAAGAAGCCATCAGAGGATGGGTACATGGTGGCCATAAAGGGAAGGACATGGTCAGAAACAATGCTCAGGTAGGCCGTGGCATTTAAACGATGCCCAATTGGCACTAAGGGGCCTAAAGTGTGCCAAGAAAACATCCCCCACACCATTACATCACTACCACCAGCCTGCACAGTGGTAACAAGGCATGATGGATCCATGTTCTCATTCTGTTTACGCCAAATTCTGACTCTACCATCTGAATGTCTCAACAGAAATCGAGACTCATCAGATCAGGCAACATTTTTCCAGTCTTCAACTGTCCAATTTTGGTGAGCTCTTGCAAATTGTAGCCTCTTTTTCCTATTTGTAGTGGAGATGAGTGGTACCCGGTGGGGTCTTCTGCTGTTGTAGCCCATCCGCCTCAAGGTTGTGCGTGTTATGGCTTCACAAATGCTTTGACTGAAATAACCACTTGTTACAACCGAGGTATGCAGCAAATTTGCTCTTCTATCAGCTTGAATCAGTCGGCCCATTCTCCTCTGGCTCTAGCATCAACAAGGCATTTTCGCCCACAGGACTGCCGCATACTGGATGTTTTTCCCTTTTCACACCATTCTTTGTAAACCCTGGAAATTGTTGTGCGTGAAAATCCCAGTAACTGAGCAGATTGTGAAATACTCAGACCGGGCCCGTCTGGCACCAACAACCATGCCACGCTCAAAATTGCTTAAATCACCTTTCTTTCCCATTCTGACATTCAGTTTGGAGTTCAGGAGATTGTCTTGACCAGGACCACACCCCTAAATGCATTGAAGCAACTGCCATGTGATTGGTTGATTAGATAATTGAATTAATGAGAAATTGAACAGGTGTTCCTAATAATCCTTTAGGTGAGTGTAGATTGATCTGTTGAAAGCAGTTATTTTGAGATAGATGTCAAATGTTCTCCTCCTATTCATATTTAACATTGAGGGGGTGCATATAACATATTTGCCCACCGGCAACTATAGTTGCCGCACATTCAAATACGATTTTCAAGAAAAAGAAAAAAAAACCTGGGGAAAATAAATGCAGAACATGTTTACATAGGACATTATTAACACGACAATATGCATAAAACCATTCAGAAAAATGTGGGCACAAATGGGTTAATTTAAGTTGCACATGTTTCAGACATGGACGTTGCATCACATAAGCATTACGATGCAGGTGACTCATAACCTCAATAAAAGCCTAAAAGATATTAACTCATTACAGTTTAATTCTGTCACAGTAGGTTGTGTCACACAGTAGAGAGTGTAACGGTGGCACGCCCTTCAAAAGAATTTTTAACTTTGAAATTAGTTCGGGCGCCAGGTAGAGGTACGTCTACCGCGTTTAATGATTTAGGCCGGATAGCTCAAAAACCACCCATTACACACAAAGAAAAAAAAAGGTATAATAAATCCATAACAAAACATTCAGATTCAAAGTAAATATTTATAGTGTCTTTCAAGTTTCAACAACACAACCAGAAGAAATCACATTTCACACATGAAGTTCAGTAAAACATTTTACCATGAATGAAAGTTGGGTGGTGTAGTTCATGTTAATCAGAGTCCATGATTACGAAAAAGAGTCCACAAATGCAATTTAGTACCACAAGAGCACACACATTCACATTTAACTGCAGATCGTCATTTTCAATAAATGTAATCGTGTAAAAACCAACAAAACAAAAAAGCGCTCGCTCTGAGCGTGGATTGAATGAGCTCGTATGTGTGCGTGAGTGACGTGTGTGTGTGTGTGTGTGTATATAGTCGTGTGTGTTATGTTCGTCGATCCCTGTCGGGAATGAACAACACCAGTTGCGGATTTCCGGGCGTGCGGTTGGTGTGAGTACCTGAGACCTGAGACGGTAAGGCTGTTGGATCAATACGTTGTAGTTGGTATCTGAAAGGTTCCAAAGATACACGGCAGGAAACCCCTTTGGCTTGTTCTCTCTCTCGACCAACTTGCAAACAACGCCCGCTGCTACCGCTCCCCACAGGTGATCCGAGTCAAACAGCTTAAACTGTACAGTTCACTTCCACACAATATTCTTAGTCACGAGAGGAAGATGCGTGAACGAAGAGAAACTCGAGCTGTGACTGCTGACTGTTCCACTGTGTTTTCTCGTTTACCGACCTGCTTTCATTTTCTTTCCGCTTCCTTTTTATACCCGTTGCGTCATCCACTATCGGTCTCCTGATTGGTTATTCTCATTCATTCATATCATCATTAAAGTGCGGGTTCGTCCCGAAATCGTCACATTCCCCCCCGCTGGGAAAAACGACCTCAAGGTTTGTGGGAGTTATATGCTTTAAAATCCCTTGAATTCTGTATCTTCATCTGAGGATTCTTGAAAGAGTTCCTGGAGTCTTCGTTTACCATATACCTCTAACTCATCAGCGGTGGGATAGCATGGTTTCAAATTACAGACGTGAGTAACTCGAACATCTTCGCCTGTGGATTCCAAGACTATCTGATAATTAATGGGACCCATCTGCTGGAGTACACGATATGGTCCTTTCACCTGGGTGCCAATTTAGCACTGAAACTGTGTTGAGCGCTGGATTGGGGAAAGTTCCTCAGCCAAACACGATCCTGTTCTTTGAACAGAACTTCTCGTCTGTTTTTATTGTAGTTTCGTAGTTGGCGTTTCTTTGCTCGTAAGCAATTTTCTTTAGCTCTTTCCTTCAGCTGAGCTATGTGGTTTACGACATCGTAAGATGGATCAGATGGTGAGAGGTTGTTTCTTTGAGCTTGAAGCAGTTTGTCCATCGGACCTTGGAGCTTTCGACCCATTTGTAATTCGGCAGGTGACATTCCAATACTCTCTTGGACGGCAGAGTTGACAGCGAAACGAAGCTCGGGTATGTATTGGTCCCATTTCTTGTGGTTTTCCTCCAGGTAAGAAGCAATCATACATTTTAAGGTGCGGTTCACTCTCTCCGTCATGTTTGTCTGTGGATGGTACGCGGTCGTCAATTTCTGTGCCATGTTCCACTGTGAACACAATTCCTTGAAGAGTGATGAGACGAATTGTGTTCCTCGATCGGACAAGATGAAGTCAGGCACACCCCAACGGGTAAGAATTTCTTTCCGGAGAATCAGAGCAATGGTTTGTGCATTTGCTTTCCACATTGGGAACATTTCTACCCACCGAGTGAAATAGTCTACACAGACTAGAAGATATTCGTGACGGTGTGGTCTGCTGCTGGGCAATGGTCCCATAATATCCACTCCCAACATCTCCATGGGTTGTGTGACAGTGATAGGTTGTAACTTGCCTGCAGGTTTTCGATTATCATATTTGTAGGTTTGACACTTCTTACAGCATTTAACATGATTCTTGACATCTGTCCACATTTTAGGCCAGAAGACAACATCCTGTAAACGTTTGTAAGTTTTGAAGATACCCCCATGTCCACTCAAAGGATCTGAATGGTAATGCTGGAGAATTTCAGGAATAAGGCTTTTAGGTAAGTACATTCGGTACTGAACTTGTCCTTTGCCCAGTTGAGTCTTGAGATACAACTTGTCTTCTACAATCTCAAATTGTTCAGGTGTATCGTGCGTTTTCTCTGCTATTCTTTTGAAAATCTTTTGAATTTCATGATCCTTATGTTGTTCTTCCCATAGGTCCATTGCAGTGAGTGGAAAGTCAACTTCCTTCAGGCTGGTGAACACGTTGCGTGCAGGTAAGTTGGTGATTCTGGAAAGGGCATCAGGCGCTACATTCAATTTTCCTTTTCTGTATTCTATGACAAAGTCAAACTTTTGTAACCGCAGGGCCCATCGGATGAGACGACCTGTGGTTTTCGTTGAGGACATTACCCACTGAAGGGCAGAGTGATCAGTCACTACGGTGAACATCCTGTACTCAAGGTAATGTTGCCACTTCTCTAATGCCCAGATGACTGCCAGACACTCTTTTTCTGTGACTGAGTAGTTCGTTTCTGCTGGGTTTAAACTTCTGCTTGCGTAAGCTATGACTTCTTCCATTCCTTTTTCCTTTCTTTGAGTTAACACAGCTCCTAAACCTGTGTCACTAGCGTCTGTGTATACTGTGAAAGGATGCTGCAGATCTGGATGACTAAGGATGGGGGGTGAGGACAAACATATCTTGAGCTGTTCAAATGCCTGTTGACATTGATCTGACCAATGAAATTTCTTCCCTTTCTTTTTCAGGGCATTAATGGGTTCTGCAATTTGTGAGAAATTCGCCACAAATCGATGGTACCATCCGGCTAGTCCAAGAAACCGTTGTACCTCTTTAAGGTTGGTAGGTACTGGATAAGACCGTATGGCCTCAACTTTGCTTGGGTCCGCCATAATACCTTGCGTACTCACAACATGCCCAAGGAACGAAATCTCTTGGAGGCAGAATTTACTCTTCTTTAAGTTGACAGTTAATCCTGCTTCGTGTAGCCTGTGGAAGACAGTCTGTAAGTCTTGTAGATGCTGAGTTAGGTTTGATGAATAAATGATTATATCATCTATGTAGACAAAACACAGTTCTCCTCGCAAATTTCCCAAAACCATCTCCATTAACCTTTGGAAGGTCGCTGGGGCGTTTCTAAGCCCAAAAGGCATAACGTTAAATTGAAAGAGTCCTAAAGGGGTGATGAAAGCAGTTTTGTGTTTACTTGAGGGGTCCATGCCCACTTGCCAGTAACCACTATTGAGGTCTACTGTGGAAAAAATGGATGCCCCTGAAAGTGATTCAAGGATCTCAGCAATGTTTGGCAGAGGGTAAGCGTCGGTTTCAGTTATGGCATTTAACTTCCGGTAATCCACGCAAAATCTCATGCTTCCGTCCTTCTTGGGAACAAGAACGACCGGAGAGGCCCAACCTGAGTGTGACGGTTCTACAATTCCTGTCTTGAGCATTTCTTCCAGTTGTTCCTTTACCAAAGCTTGCTTGACAGGAGACATGCGGTAAGGTTTCTGTTTAACGGGTACTTGTTGTCTTGTGTAG
Source organism: Chrosomus eos (assembly GCA_036326025.1). NCBI lineage: Eukaryota > Metazoa > Chordata > Actinopteri > Cypriniformes > Leuciscidae > Chrosomus > Chrosomus eos. The sequence goes on along the minus strand of CM070819.1, from coordinate 39,632,344 downwards.
ATGAAATGTTGCAAAACATTAGTTGGACCAAGTTGAAGGGTGCATACTTGAGAGTTCATCTCCAGGAGTTCCTGTAACTGGTGTTTACCAGTTGGAGGTAAGTGAGCATTGTTCACAGCATTTTCAATCAGACTTAAGTCAGTGTTCTCAAAAGATGGCAACACAAGTGTGGGTTGAGGAGGTATGGCACTTAATAAGAACAAACTCCGCAGCTTTATGTTTTTTATTCGTTGTGAGCTACTTGAAGGAACATTGGCATTTCCAGGTTGAAATGAATATTGTTCATCTGGATTTGACTTGAAAAAGTACTGTCGGTCAATGACGTTGATTTGCATGCCACTGAAAAATATGAAGTCCAAACCCAAAACTAAAGAATAGGCAAGGGCTTTGGAAGACAAGACAGCAATGGGTAAAGTGAATGAATAATCATGTAGATAAATCTGTTGATGTATCCATCCTAAGGTACTTCAGCTTCACCATTGGCCAGATACAGAGGTCCTAAAGTCCAAGGTTGCAGTTTCTCCTGTGAGGTAAGTTTTCTCCATACATTTTCATGCACCATAGCATAACTTGCTCCGGTGTCTACAATAGCTTTTCCTGTCCAACCATCCAATGCAGACAGGTACTATTAACTGTGGCGGAATGACTGGAGGAGGTGGTGAAGGTAAGTTGGTGGTTGTTTGCTTTTTAGGTAAGGTGGTAGCAGTTACAGCATTACTGGTTGGTTGATTTCCATGTTTATGGGGTTGAAATGTCCTTCTATTACCCAGTTGATGCTGTGGATTCTCAGAAGTGGATGAATAATGAGGACAGTTTCCCGGTGCGTGATATCCTTTACATCTCCAGCATCGTACAGAAGATGATTTGTCAGCAGTTCTGTTTGTGAGCTTTGGTGTCACATCTGGGAATGAGGGTTTACTCACACAAGTTCCATATTGCTGTTGTTGCTCGTAGTCCTTCTCCAGTTGATGACCCAACTTTACGAGATCTTCCACTGTAGTGACACGGCTTCGTAACTGGCTGGCCAGGTGAGGTTTTATGTTTTTGAAAATCAATTTAACTACCTCGGTTTCTGTTAAGGATGGTTTCCACCGTTTACACAGGGCTCGATATGTAAAAGCAAAATCTCGAATTGTCTCTTTTTCTCCTTGTGTTCGAGTTCGGACTCGCTCCGCCAATTCATCCTCATAATCTTCTGATAGAAAAGCAGAACGAAAAGCAGTTTCAAATTCATCCCAAGTGGTTATGGAAGATCTGGCGACCTCCCACCAGTCTCGTGCTGTGCCATGTAGGACTGTGCGAAAAGTTGCTAAAATGTCAATGTCGGCAAGAGGGTGCAATGCAAGGAAGTCTTGACATCGTGCTAAATATAGTAGTGGGTCGGTGTCATCAGATGATCTCCCAAAGGTAGGAAAAGTCAGTCTTAAATGGTCACTTTTAATGGCAGGAGTTAGTAGATGTGCAGGACTTACTGTTGGTAGAGCAGGTACAGTAGGTGGGGTGGTTGTAGAAGAGGACTCACTTTGTCTTTCTCTATCTTCCATGGTTGTTTTGAAGCTGTTCATTTCAAATTGAAGTTCAGTTATCTTCGTATCTAGTTCATTTATCTTGAGGTTACCTCTGGTAACTTCTGCAGAGAGTTTCTCATGATCTTTTTGAAAAAATTGCTGGGTAGTCTTGATGTCCTGCTGTAACTCCAGTTGTAGTTGTTCCATCATAAAGCGGAATTCAGTACACATGGTAGATTCAGTTTTTTGTAGTTTCTCTGCAAGTAGCATTCTCATGGCTTTAATTAATTTATCAGTTTCAGTTTCTTCTTGTTGTTTTGTTGCAGTTAAGGTGGTGAAGAGTTGTTGATGGTTGGAATCCATTTTTACAGTCAAAGCATCCAGTTGCCCACCAGTGTGAGAAGTCAATTGTTTTAGTTCGTGGGTAAGTTCACTCACAGTCTTTTCTTGATTTTTTTGACTTTTAAATAAACGATCCCAATTCCCTTGTAGTTGTGTAGTAAGATGATGCATTTCTTTTCCAGGCGTGGGAAAGAAACCAGGTAGGGAAACAGGTAAGCCATGTTGTACTTCGGGAGAAGAAGTTTCGGATGGTGTGCACAGAAGCATAGCATCTAGGTCCCGCTCCCAGGATTGGCCTTGGACACGAAGGTGGTCAGCAGGTGGTGAAGAAGCAAAACGGACATTCCATTCCTGTGGAGTTTTATGGGGCAGTGTGGGTGTGGAGTAGAAAATGGAAGTGCCTGGAAGTTGGGGTTGACTGAAACGTTGCACATTTTCTTGTGGCCCACTTGGAGTAGGGATGTCTGGAGGAGGATCAATATCCACCAAAGTGGATGGAGAGGGTGGTTTTGTGGCCATTTATATGGTATATATCAGTCAATGTATAAAATGTTGAATAAAGTCACTGTATTTCAATGTGTGTGATGTGTATGTAAGTCACACAAAATATACAGTTATCTTATGCAAAAAACTCACAATGTTCAATTCTTCCCGCACAGCGATTAACCTAGGCCTAGCCTTTACATTCTCAAGCATGTGGGAAAGAAATATATAAAAAATAACCAAAACAAAAATAAGTCAGTTCCTCTTTTTTCACATAGCTTATCAAGTCATTAACACAAATTTCACAAAAAGGGGAAAAAAAATATATATATATTTGAGTTCACATTCAAAAGTTAAGTAATATTACCTCACAAGTATAAAAAAATACCGGAGTCAAGTTATCTTCAAAAGAACACAAGAAAATTCAAGTCCCTGTTCGGGCGCCACTTATGTAACGGTGGCACGCCCTTCAAAAGGATTTTTAACTTTGAAATTAGTTCGGGCGCCAGGTAGAGGTACGTCTACCGCGTTTAATGATTTAGGCCGGATAGCTCAAAAACCACCCATTACACACAAAGAAAAAAAAAGGTATAATAAATCCATAACAAAACATTCAGATTCAAAGTAAATATTTATAGTGTCTTTCAAGTTTCAACAACACAACCAGAAGAAATCACATTTCACACATGAAGTTCAGTAAAACATTTTACCATGAATGAAAGTTGGGTGGTGTAGTTCATGTTAATCAGAGTCCATGATTACGAAAAAGAGTCCACAAATGCAATTTAGTACCACAAGAGCACACACATTCACATTTAACTGCAGATCGTCATTTTCAATAAATGTAATCGTGTAAAAACCAACAAAACAAAAAAGCGCTCGCTCTGAGCGTGGATTGAATGAGCTCGTATGTGTGCGTGAGTGACGTGTGTGTGTGTGTGTGTATATAGTCGTGTGTGTTATGTTCGTCGATCCCTGTCGGGAATGAACAACACCAGTTGCGGATTTCCGGGCGTGCGGTTGGTGTGAGTACCTGAGACCTGAGACGGTAAGGCTGTTGGATCAATACGTTGTAGTTGGTATCTGAAAGGTTCCAAAGATACACGGCAGGAAACCCCTTTGGCTTGTTCTCTCTCTCGACCAACTTGCAAACAACGCCCGCTGCTACCGCTCCCCACAGGTGATCCGAGTCAAACAGCTTAAACTGTACAGTTCACTTCCACACAATATTCTTAGTCACGAGAGGAAGATGCGTGAACGAAGAGAAACTCGAGCTGTGACTGCTGACTGTTCCACTGTGTTTTCTCGTTTACCGACCTGCTTTCATTTTCTTTCCGCTTCCTTTTTATACCCGTTGCGTCATCCACTATCGGTCTCCTGATTGGTTATTCTCATTCATTCATATCATCATTAAAGTGCGGGTTCGTCCCGAAATCGTCACAAGAGGAATTCTCAGGATGAAACTCTAATAGCTGCCAGCACACTGTCATCTTACTTTCAGTACTTATCCTCAAGGGGATAACTGGATTAAAAAAAAAATACAATTGCGGGACTCATAAACACAATTTGCATTTCCCTCTCATGTCCTCCAAAAATAACTTGTGGAAGTATCATTTAATTGCAAGGCTTGTTATTTATTTATATATTTCCATTTTTTACTGCAAATAACAGGATGTTTTGAAGTTTCAAAGAGTGTAATTACAAAGGTACACAAGCACGCGCACACTTGCCCAAACCAAAGGGGACTCTAGATGCTGAGACCCTTGACTAACTGATAGTTAACATTACTTGACTTTGACATTTTTGTTTTATGCATTTCATACTTCAAACGTGAATTTTGTGCTGCTAATAATTTGCCAAATGAGGACTACAACTCCTGCAACTTGTTCTTTTTTGACAAACGTTGGCTCTCGATATTTATTTATTTTTTCTCTTTTCAAAAGTCATCTTTTTTTAAATCTTTTTTTTAAATATATATATATATATATATATATATATATATATATATATATATATATATATATATATATATATATATATATAATTAGCTATATATAAAAATTTAGCTTGAATCAAAAATAAATATTTTAACATAAAGTGATACACTCTTGCTTTAAAACATATGTCAAAGAAATATGGTCAGCATTACTACTATTGATATAGTGTAACATCATCCAGTCTCATAAACTGATTATTAGCATTACATTTACCAACTAATCATGTTAAACTGTTGAGAGTTAGCTTGAAACAAATAAAATGCTTCCTCTGTTTTTCTCTCTCACACACATAGCCTACATACTGAAGGCCAAGAGTTATAAAAATCAATGAGAAGGCCTCACTCCCAAATCTGGATTTAATTTAGTGTTAAATCAACACTAATTAATCATTAATTAATTAAAGTGCTTAGCCGGAACAAACTACTTTCGTGATCCATGAAGTCTCTGGGGAGAATATTTCTCCTCCCTTTAACTTAAAGGGCCCTATCATACAACCGGTGCAATGCAGCGCCAGGCCCAACACAAGTGTCTTTTGGTAGTTTCAGTCCGGTAGTTTTTAGTTTTCAGTAGTGTTCACGTCCTGCGCCACGTTGTTTAAATAGCAAATGCATTTGTGTCCATCTGTTCGCCCATGGGCGTGCTTGTCTGAAAACAAGGTGTGTTCAGGCGAACTGTTGGCAGATTGCTATTTTGAAGCAACTGACTGCGCAGTAGTTATTTTTTTTATTTAAAGAGCATGTTAGTAATATGCGCCTATAGGCGGGTGCACAACGCGCATACACTCTGCTTATTACACAAACAGGGACTCGTCAAAAAACATGCCAAATATTACAAAGGATTACAATCGCTTGTCCCATAGATGGTGTACTTGTGCGCTTTAACCTTGCGCATGAACAGATCCGTTTCCTCTGTGGAGACGCGTTCAGTCTTTCCGCTTGCAAATTCCGCCATGTAAATAGTGACTCCTCCATGGCACGAATGCAACTGGCTTTTAAAGGAAATGGGAGATGAGACTCTGATTGGTTTATTACATGTTACGCCCCAAAACACACCCATTACTCATACTAAGAGAATAGGGACAACACTATTAGACCGTGCACCCAAGGGCGCCGTATAGGGGGGAAAAGTTAGGACAATTCCAAGGGCCCCTGACTGACAGGGGGCCCAGCAAATAGGTAAAAACTTTTTTTAAATATATATATAAAACATCATCATGTAGATTTCAAATAATAATAAATTAAATTATGTCTTTGATTTGACTTATTTTGGCAATAAAAGTTTTTATCTCATTGACCAAAAAGTAAATATCCATATTGACCGACCACCCCCATGCATCTGCATGAAATGGTTTGGTCCTGCCTAAGCACGCGCATCGGTGACGGTGTTTAGCAGACGCACAGTGAAGGCGCCAGCGCGCTAGAAATGCAGAGAGACCATAATGTCGAATAGTAAAGATAAAATGTGGTTTCCAGATAAGGAAAGAGAGAGAGGAAAGAAAGGTGGGTAGCCTTTAGTCTGTGAGTGGTATTAACCTGTTGTCCATAGTGAAAAGCTAGCTAGCTGCAGGCTAGTGTTAGCCTACATTTCATCAACATTTAATAAGTGCAGGGAAACGTTTAGCAATATATTCATATTGAATCATCCATGCCCCTTTTAGCAGACTTAACAACAACAACAGATGAGTCAGCAGCACCCCAGTCTCCCCATACTAACTGCACCCCTCTGTAAGGACTGGATCGAAGAGTGAATCTGAATAATTAAATATATTCTGGATAACTAAAATCCCAAGAGCCTTCAAAGGCCTAGAACTTGCTTCCAAACCAGCGTCCTCCCCCAGGACTCAAAATTAGCACACACACATTCCACCACACACACACACAAGCCCATGAAGCTTCCCCCAAAACCAAGCCAACACTGTTCGAGTTTGGTTTCCTCTTACCGATTTATGACTCAAAAGAATGTGCAGGGACTTGATTCCTGGAGAAGGAAAAATGAAACATTTTAACTCTAATATATATATATATCCTATGCATAACCATGCGATACATGTATATACTGTTCATCTCATGACTTTCTTTTATGTTTGGTTTGTGCGTCCTTGGAGACTCTAATGGGTTAGTGTTTCTTCGATTTACATACTATCATGAACACATTCCAAGAGAGACCAGGAGACCACTCAGAAGAACCTCCGCTCATGGACACGCACACACATACACAAACCGTTAACTTCATCACTGAAAGACGGTTATATGATAGTCGATATGTATTCATGTTTGCCCATGTATTGTACTCTATATAACGCATATTGGAGCTGTAAATGAACCTAGGGACCCCTAGATGCATTCTTAATGTAACTGTTTTCCTGTAACATGTACCAAAAACTTTTATATGTCATGTTTCATATTGTTAGAATGCCCTGGAAATGACTCCGCCAGATATATGTATGAACACACCATGAAAGGTATGATTATGTGTATAACAATTCTGCAGTAGTGACATTCTACCAAATGCAGCTTAGAAAAATGAACTCATTTCTTACTCCATACAAACCCTCTATATTTAATTAGAACCATGCAGTCTGGTACAAGGACTCGCAAGGAGTTAAATCGTTGCTTCCGCGGGGACACTTCCCTACCTCCTAATAACTTTGAACTTTGGCCCCTGCTCAGTCTTCCAAAAGAAGGACTTTGACCTGACCACGAAATTTTTAAGTTTTTGATTTTTTAAAAAAGGCCGCGTCTGGTAAGCTCTGCTGTCCTCGCTCTTCATTCTGTCTCCCTAGTACTGTCATAAATTAACGTCAACGCGCTCCGCGGCGGGAGCTCCCGTTCTGCAGTACGTTCCCATGTATTATTGTTGTATATCTAGGTTTAGTTTGGTGTTTTTTTCAGTCTAGATAAGCCTCTGTGTTTAATTCCCATCGACGAAGGAAAGGAACACTGCGTGGCATATCTCTTCAGCAAACCCACCTACTAAGGACTTTTAAACGCGCGCGCTCGCTCTGAAAAGGAGGAACACGCGCATGTGACGCGCAGAACCGAGACACGCGCTTCCTCACCAGGCTGCACCATGTAACCCGATCTCGTGGTCTCCTCCGGAGACCCGATCCGATCTTTGTTTCTTTTCTTTGTAAGTCAAAGTTTTGTTTTCCGTAGTCGACTCCGTTCACTTCCACGAAGTGAAACGAACTTAGCCGAACTATGCTCGTTGGTAATGTTACATCACAGACGTTAACCTCTGTTCGACATGCGCGCCAAGCCACGCCACGCGTCGCTTACACACAAGGGACTTTGCTCACTCAAGCGGCCCGACCGGGCTGCTCAAGGAACACAGCAACACATGAGAGGACCCTTCCACATGCAAGTAAAATTAGGTTACCCTGTTTTCAGAGCATTAAGAATGTGTTTTCGTGTTGTTTCAGAAAGGTTGTCTGTCTAGGTGAATGTAACTCCCTTTCTCTCTCTCTTACTCGCTTACGCGGGTAAGTTATCCATTGTCCAAACTTTACCATTTCTCGTTCATCAATGTCTTATTGTGTTTCGTTCGTGTTAATGTTTGTAAATACATGTATTCCTGTAACGTAGTAAATATATAAGTAGACATGCCTTTATTAAATACACTATATTGACTGATGGATTCATTCTCTTTGCTCATTCTCAAGTCTCTTAAGTGCCAAAGATCTAAAATTATGCTACAAGCTTTACAAATGAAACATGCTTTGATTAGTATGTGTTTATAGGGCAGGAAGCCCAATTCTTCTGGCCAGAGAATTGCGTTTCCTGAAATCCTATAAAGTAAGACAATATTGGGGAACCCCCACAATATTATTCTGACAATTGAGCTAATTAATTTTGCCTGCTTTGTAAGACATGATCTGTGTAATTAACTGCAATCAACTTGTCGTTAAAATGAAAGGATTCACATGTATACATTCAGGTAAAATGACATTCTCCCTTAGAGGGAGATTTATTAACATGTAAGACTGATCTAATCCAAACATGTATGAATAATTATTAATTACCAATTATTAATTATGATATGCAAATTCCCCACGGATTAGTTCCCCCCAGAATCTTTACACCTCCCTGTCCCTGTCCCAGTGAAGAAGGTGAGCAACATTGTGTTAATGACTTAGCATCATTCCAGGGAGTCTGTGTGGGGTTCTCTGTCTCTCTTGCTCTTTTTTACCATAACAAAAAAAATTATGTTTGCCCATTATGACAATTAAAAAAAAAATACAAAAAACAATCTCCTGTCTGTACAGTAGATGCAGTTAGAAACAATAAGTAGCTTACCTAAACCTGCATGTAAGTTACAGACAGTATTAAAATAATCCAGTTTGATCCGTTCATTTAGACTGAATTTTGGCCGTAAATGACATCTATACAGACTTTATTATTTTCCATCATGAAGGGCAATTTGTTTGACACACACACACACATTATTTATTGGTGTATGGCACAAAAATATTGAAATGCATACTGTATGCAGACTTGCATTTATAAATCACCAGCAGTAAATATTGTGCTAATACTAGTATTGAACTACAAGAAGCAAGACAGTTGCAAGCCTTTGATTAGAGTTATGTAAAGATTTTGATGGGACAGTTAGGTCCTAGAGATGTGGTGACAACAGCTGCACAGAGGGGGCCCAATGTGATTTTTTGTCATGGGGCCCAAAATTCCTGGCGCGCCCCTGCGTGCACTGACCATTTTTCCTGTCGCTAAACTAGCAAAAGTGAACTTGCGCCTGTGCTTTAGACCATACGCTTAATTTGTTAAAATAAGCCCCAAAATGTGCCACATTTAAGCAATCCATTGGTCAAAGTTTTTCCAGCTGAAAAACCCAGATGCATGCAAATTACTTTTTAAATAGCGTTTGGTTTGATACCAAAAACAGCACAAGTCACTTTGAGTTAGTCATGTTTGATTGATTAAATCCACGCAAATTGTTTTAGCACACACCATTAGATGGATTGCTAATTGTTTAAAAAATAATAAGAGTTCTTTGTAAAAGGCATCGGCAGCCGTGCGATTGGAGACTAATGCTAACAGCAGCCGAATATGATGCAGTCAGTAGCGTTCGCTGAGCTGAGGGACCCCATCACGCAGTTTTAGTGTGGTTATGCTTCAGTGATAACCAAAGAGACAGGCTGCTCTGGTGCTGCCATTGTGATGACATGTTTAATAGGCAGTCCTAATGACACACACACATCATGGGACCAGTTGGGAAAGCAAGAAGTCACCGCAGTGACAGAATGCCTGAAAAACTTGAATGATTCAGGACTGTTATTTACATCTTTTCCCCATAGCTGTCACAGTTTTCCACATGATCGAATGGAATTGCATATAGAAGAGAAACAATGGGAGATTACTTTCTCAGATCGAAGAAAACAACATGACCTCACTGGGAGGAACCCAAGCCTTGTGTGCAAGGATAAATTGTACCTGTGAGAATGTATAGCTGCCCACCTGCATGCCAAGAAACAAACACAGAGCTCCTCCAAACCAGTCATTACAATAAATGGCGGTATGAAGGGAAATAGAGTTGGACTGGTGCAAGGAAGTGGAAAAGAAAGAGTACGTAGTGGCATTTCAATCGTGACCCCTTTTACACTTGGTACTACACTAGACTCTACAGGAATGTGTGAGTATACTTTGCACTTAGAGTGGGATCTAACCAATTTTTTTGAAGGCATGTCTTTATAAATACTAAAATAAATGGACATTTAATAGTAGATGCATTGGATTACTCTTTTATTGTATCCTCACATATAAGCAACAATATCCAATTGCATCCACTTAAAGGTCCAGTAAGCGATTTCTGAGAAACGCTGTTGAAAGTGAATCATACGGTGAATGGGAGGGTATATGTTCAGTTCATTTTGTTTATTAACTCATATTAACTCATTGCAATGTGATAATATGTTGTAACTAGTTGGAACGTGAACGATGTGAAGTTGTGGCCTCGAGATCTGAAGTTGAGGGAATGACATTTTTCTCGTGGCCACGAGTTTATACCTAAACAAACATGCTTGACAAGAGCAATCTGGGATTATTAATGGATGTTATTAATACATTAATATTTAGTTTTAAATAATAATGACAAAAGTGTGGAATTAAGATTAACATTCCCTGATTGCCATCAAACTTAATTTTAAATCATCTCCCAGAACATGTTTTTGTCTTACCCTGATTCACTATGGTAAGCCTGTTATAAGTGTTTACATTTTAGACCTCTTGAAATGGTTTTCATGGGAAAAAAACAAAAGTTTGTTGTCACAATGAACGAGAAAGGTTTACATGGAGACGCTGAACCTCAAACCTCCAGGAAATCACCCGTTTTAAAATAAATTCAGAAAAAAAAGAATGCTAGATGGCCAAAAGTTAGTAGTGTGCTTTTAATAGTAGATTGGATTCCCATTCATTGTATCCATGTAAAGTAACAATATTTCCAATGCATCAAACAAATAACATGAATGTTTGCTTTTTCTGGTGTAGATTCCAGGTCCTCAAAAGTTGTCCTCCACCTATATCATCTACATTTAAGGAGAGACATTTACCATCTTCAACAATCCTAAAGACACTCCTTGGCAACTAATGTCATTACGTATGTAACCCTCGTTCCCTGAATTAGGGAACGGAGACGTAGTCGGCTGATTGGTATCACGCTTAGGGAGCCTGTCATCTTCGAGTATTGTAAAAACGAGCCAATGCACATTGGCGTGCGAGAATTGCATCACACGCTCCGCAACGCAGCGCAAGTATAAATACGGAAATGGATGCAATTACCAGTTGTTTTTCGCTGAGGAGCAGAGCGGAGCCCGGAGTCAGCGTTGGTCCAGCAATAGTGGCGACGGGACTATGTCTCTGTTCCCTCTTTCATACATACGTAACCAAGAAGTTCCCTTTCAGTAGCTCATGTTCGACATAGTCGACGCGTCGACTGATTGGTATACCAATTATAACGCCACTAGTGCTGCCACCTTCCAGTGGCTAGACAAAAGCCTTCTGATCCCCCTGCCTTATTTAAGGCAGAGATGGGACAGGGCTTAGTCCAGGGAAGTCACTGCTGTCCCACAAGACCACTGGGAAAGCATTCTCTTTCGTTGGAAAGAATACGCTGCGGAAGCCACATCCTGCCCGAATGGCTGTAACATGTGGAGAATACACATGTGGACTGGGTGGATGACCGGGCAGGGATCACAACATATGGACCCAGCCTAACACAGGTTCCACCAGTGCATACGTGTGAAAGGCCTGGCTTTGGATGCTCCGCCACATCCGTTGCCGAAGGGTATGGAGGAACGTGAAAGGTTTCGGCTAATAAGGGGAACTTACTGGAGCAAGAATTGCACACGTATCCAGTCCATAGAAGGGGAATGGCGCAGCAAGCCGACACTTCAAACCGGACTTACAGTGAAACTGGCTTCATGTGAAGGGAGCCCACGGGAAGCAGCGGTTTGACACATAGGCTAGTTCTTTAGCAAACGCAATAGGTGTCGCCCAGCCCCCAACTATTTAACATCTGTTCAGCGAGGCATTCTGTGTCAACGCCTAGGTGGGAGCAATACTCTCACTTAGGAGGAGCTCACCACCCAGGTGGGCACGTGCATCTTGGGAAAACTTTCTCACCAAAATGATGGCAACCACATGTAGTGGGCCAACCTCTGCTTGGAAACCGCCTTCCCTTCTGCTGGTCTCCGTAACAGACAAGAGCTGGTCTGAGGTCAAGGCTTTCCATTGTGAGCACGTATAACCGCAATGGGGTGGACGGACAGAGAAAAGCCAGGGCTCGGTCTGCCTCCTCCGGGGCAGCGCTTGCAGGCTCACCACCTGGCCCATATGATAGGAACCTTGGGCATATCCAGGACGGAGTCTCAGATTTCATGAGAGATAGCCGGCCCGAATTCCAGGCACGATTCATTGACCGAAAATGCGTGCAAGTCTCTACCCTCTAAATAGAGACCAAGCAAGCAGGAAAACTGTTTCTCTAAAACAGATTTTAAACAAGGCAGATTCAGTCTCCTTGCCTCCCCTCAGTCGTGATCAAGTCGTGCTTCCCACGGATTTGTATCCACTGCATCATGATGTGCGTCAATGCAGAGCATTTTGACAACATTTTGAGGTGGAGGAGACAGCCCTCAACCCTACCCATTAGCAGGAAAGAAGCACTGACACCTTAGGGATCTCCTCACAGAGAGAAGACTCATTTCAACAAATAGGTTCCACTTCTAAGGGGGAGCATGCCTCATTTTGAGAGAGTGCTTCCCTCATTTTGAGAGGGTGCTCTCACAGAAGTGATGGTCTCTACGGCATAAAAAAAATTATGCCGAGAAGGCGGATGACCGGGTCCTCGAACAGCACCTACACTGCCGTGCAGACGAACAAGAGAGGGCTGAGGGGTGCAAGGCTTCACAGGGTCACACACTGCCAGATTTGCCCTCTTGGGACTCATGAACAGAGAAAATTGCTATTTCTTTGAAAATGTGGGTACTGCTGGCTCCGCTTTTTTGGGAGACAGTGGCAAACTAAAAATAGACACACTAAAAAACACCCGGCCCTCCTCCGGGGAAGGGAGTGGATCGGTGACCATATCATCGGGGAGCTCCACCGGCTGCGGTGCAAAAGACGATTGAGGGATCCACGGGGCTTTGTTGGGTGGATTACCCCTCACTGTGATCCTCAGACCACCCAGTAGTAGAAACTTCAGCACTAGGAGAGTCTTCCAGAAGAACAACGACACACTCGCTCGTTGTATAGTACAACACTCTTCAGAGACATCGACACCGATCGGCTCTGAAGCGAAAGACAACTGGTGCGTGCGTGCATCCACTTCCGTATTTATACCCGCGCTGCGGGGCGGAGTGTGTGATGCAATTCTCACACACCAATTGTGCATTGGCTCATTTTTACAATACTCGAAGATGACAGGCTCCCTAAGCTCCCTTGCAAATCATCACAGACTCCACTCACCCTGGACACCACCTGTTTGAACTGTTACCGTCAAGACGGAGACTCCGATCACTGGCCACAAGAACATCTAGGCACAGGAACAGTTTCTTCCCACAGGCCATTTCCCTTCTGAACAATTAACATATCTCCCAAGGCATATGCCTGTAAGTGCAATACTCACACTGTTTAGTGCAATATCTTCTAAACTCAGGTGTTTTTTATTTATATTTATTCATACTATTCAAAATACTGTAAATATGTTCATAATTGTTACGTACGCTGCGGTACGTATTTTGTTTTGCGTGTATGTTTGTACTGTTTCAGGTGCGGAATTCATTGGAAGCTCCGCCTGTCAAATCTGCTAACGTCAGGAATCGCGCCACCAATCGCCTGTCGCCGTGCGGTTTATGAATGGCTCTGACTACAATGGCGACAGTCAACACAGACTCTGGGTTTGAGAGAGAGCCTGCACGCTCGGTGAGGACGGTTCTCACGTTTGAGAGACCAGTCTGAGAGTCTGATCAGTGTCTGGGGTTCGCTGCTTTTACGATCCGGCAATTAGATCAGTTTCTCTTTGTTTGTGCTGGAACGTGTTTGTGCTCTTGATGTGCGTTCTTTATGTGCTTGTACACGGCTAAATGTTTGTTGCTCTCAGGTCAGGTAAGCAGGTCGCGACCTACATTTGCACACGCAGTTATTAATGAGATGTATTAGACGCACTAGTGTTAGGAGTGGTGCTACTTATGTATGTTTTGTTTGTTTAGTTAGGGTAGTTTTAGTTATAGCGTCTCGACGCTGAAGATGTTTCTTTCTACATTTTTTGTTGATAGTTAGTTTATTTCTTTAACTTTAGTTAGAGTATTGTTTTTGTTATATTTAGTTCATTCATTTAAGCACCACTCTCTTGCTCCCTCCTCTCCACCAGATTGTCTGTTGATCTGATTCTTCTGGCTACGTTGTATTTCTTTATTACTTTATTATATTACTATTTCACTACTACTTCACTTTATTGCAGTTGAAGAATTAAAAACCTTTTCAACTAACTTGTGGTTTGTTGTCTAATCCTTTTCTTTTGCAATTCCCATACTATATTGACACACACATGAGCGCAAAACTTTTGTTAAAGTAAAGATAGTGAAATACTGACATGAGTGCTTTCGATTTGCAATCATTTATTGCTAATCCAACTTTGAACATTTTTGAGCAATGTAGAAAAGACGATTTGTTGCAGATAGCTGAACATTATCGCATTCCTGTGGTGAGGCAATCTCTAAAGCACATTATTAAGAATGACATTTTGAAACACTTGGTCGAATTAAAAGTACTTTCATTTCCATATACGGATAGTGAGAGAGCTGGCATGTTGGCTGTGGAAAGACGTCTGACTAGCGTGGGGAGTATGGAGGAGGCAAAAGGTGAGCGTGCCGAGGGGGAGGCTGATATCAAGCCCAAGGCTGTCTTACCGCCCTTCTACCCACTTTCTTCGCCTTCCGTTGAGTCTGGGGGTGATGCGCGACTGAAGGTCCGCCTAGCCCGAATCCAGATGGAAACGCAGGAATGGGCTGAGACGCGCCAAGCCGAAATGAAGCTAAGTCTAGAAATCCGTAAACTGGAAATTGAAGCTGACACACAGGTGAAACTGCGAAAGCTTGAGTTGGAGTCAGTGAATGTCTCAGACCGTACTGCGCAGCCTAATCCTGTTATTTCAGCAAATTCGGCAAATTCTGTGAGTGATGTTTCAGCCACTACATTTGATGTTAGTAAACAGATCGCTTTAGTGCCTCACTTTAGAGAATCCGAAGTGGATGTGTATTTCACTGCTTTTGAGCGTGTGGCTGCTGCACTTCGTTGGCCAAAAGAGGTTTGGTGTCTTTTACTACAGTGTCTATTAGTTGGAAAAGCACAGGAAGTTTGTTCTGCGTTAACTTTAGAGGAAAGCTTGCAATATGATGTAGTAAAGAACGCTGTTCTTCGCGCATATGAATTGGTGCCTGAGGCATATCGGCAACGTTTCAGGAACCATAAGAAGATAGCTCAGACGTTTGTGGAATTCGCTCGGGAGAAGGGAATTCTTTTTGATAAATGGTTGTCTTCTAATAATGTGCAAGATTTGAGTTCGTTGAGAGAGCTAATGCTTTTAGAAGATTTTAAGAATTGTTTGTCAGAGCGAGTAGTCACCTACCTGAATGAGCAGAAGGTCATGACGTTATCACAAGCTGCGATTCTTGCGGATGAGTACGTGTTAACGCACAAGAGTGTTTTTCTTTTACCCCGACCGGAGAAAATATGGAGTTCGTCTTCAACTCAAAATTCGAATACCCGTAGTAAACTGAGTCCACCACAGAATAAAGAAACACGAGAATGTTTTTATTGCCACAAAATGGGACACCTGATTTCTGATTGCTTAGTGCTGAAACGTAAGACTCAGCAAGGACAGTTAAAGCCTGTTACCTTTGTGAAGACGGTGTCTAACACTGTTTTAGAGAAGGATGTGCTTGACTCAGGGTTTAAACCATTCTTGTTGAGGGGGTTAATCTCCGTAAATGGCAAACCTAGCGAGCAGAAAGAGGTACAAATTTTGAGGGATACAGGATCGATGCAATCATTTGTAGTCTCTGATGCACTTCCTTTGTCAGAACAGACGTTTTGTGGGTCAAGTGTGTTAGTGCAAGGGATTGAGATGGGGGTTGTAAAGGTACCGCTGCACCGGATACACTTACAATGTGATCTGGTCTCAGGTTTTGTTAGGGTGGGAACACATTCTTCTTTTCCTGTGAAAGGGGTTGCATTCATTCTTGGAAATGATTTGGCGGGGGGTAAAGTGTCACCTATGCTCGAAGTCGTTGATAAACCTGACTGTTTTATTTCCGCTGATGACATATCCGATAATTTTCCGGATGTATTTGCTGCTAACGTAGTTACGCGTGCTCAAAAACGCAGAATTGGAGATGATATTGTTTTGGCCGACTCTTTTATGTCACCTGTGTTTACCGAGGATAATTTTGGGTCAGATCCAAAAGATGCTGAAAATGTTAGACATGATAGTCATCCTGTTATGGCAGTGGCCGATTTTGAATTGTTAGCTGCACCTATTTCTCGTGATGGGATTAAGGTTGCACAAAGGGAAGATGTGTCGCTAACTAAATGTTTTTCGGCTGCTGAAAGTCCAAAATCGGATAAAGTTAGCATGGCTGATTACGTGATTGAAGATGGGTTGTTGTTAAGGAAATGGCGTCCGCACAGAGATGGGGAGAACGAGTGGGAGGTTGTGTGCCAGATTGTTTTGCCTACTGTCTGTCGGAAACAAGTGTTGAGTTTGGCACATTATGATGAGTTAGCAGGTCATTTGGGAGTGACAAAAACTTACAACCGCATTCTCAGACATTTTTTTTGGCCTGGCTTGAAGAGCGACGTGTCTCATTATTGCCGCACATGTCATGAGTGTCAAGTGATGGGTAAACCGAATCAGAAGATTCCGCCAGCACCATTAATTCCGATTCCTGTCATTTGCGAACCGTTTGAACATATAATTTTAGATTGCGTTGGTCCCCTGCCGAAATCAAAGACAGGTAATCAATTTTTGTTAACTATCCACCTTATTCTGCTCTAAACAATGCGCGCCGCCATGACGACGACTCCGGTTGCCTACTTCCGGTTTGCACTGTATTAGCAGTGAGAGAATGAGTTCAGGCTCCATCTATGTGCTGCTGTTGTTGGTTGATTTTACAATTCAAAGAAGAAGAAAAAAAAACTTTAGAAACTGGGTGTTTTGAGCATAAGATTAAAAGGAGAGAATGCCTATGTCCGGTTCGGATCAGCTACATTCAGTGCCAGAGAGTAGACGTTTTTGGTTAGCTGCGCTAAAACTGAAGCATCCAACGAAAAAGGTGTAATACGTTACCAGTATGGATGGGCATTTCAAGCAAAAATAATATTCGAAGCTCGCTGGGCATTATTCAATTATTATTCGAAAATAGCACCCCTCCATCACATCACGCACACATAGCCTACATATTTTTAAATAAATATAATAAATATATTTTAAAAAAAACTAAACATACTTTTTATATTTAAGTTTCACAATATAATGTTTTTTATTTATTTATTTATTTATTTAATCTATGTTGATTATATGAAAAGGGAACCGCATGAGATGAGTCAGATATGATCATAATGCCCAATGTATCGGAAAACATTTGGAATGGCTCAGACATGATTTTGACCACTTATTAAGTTTTGTTTTGTAGAAAGCCTTTCTGTAAAGTGAAATTCGTTTAGTAAAATTTTTATCTTCATTTGTATCAATGTTTTATCCACAAATTGCCTAGAATAATAAATATGACATATGACAAATATAGCGTGTCTTATTAATAAACGAAACTCAGCGTATAAGTTAGGCTACTTGCCTCACATACATGAGAAGTATATCTATAGAAAGCTTGAAATGTGTAGGCCTACCTTTAAACAAAATAATTAAAAACGAGCAGAAATGGGCTGCTCTGCTTGTGTAGGTTAATTCGTATGAAGTGTGCATTTCTCTCTAGGCGCGTTCACTACTGCGAAGGTGGCGAGTCAGCATCATCAAATTTATCTTTGCAGTCGATACTTACAGAAAACACTAGTTATTAATAAACAATTCAAATGTTTAATGCATAATCATTACTTTTGCCGGTTTTTTATTGTGGCAAGCTTATGCGTGCGTTGTGATGCAGAATAGGCAATATTACGAAAACGCTCATTATGGTTTAGTATTCTCTCCCATATAGTATACATAACTTCCAACCCAACTTCAGTCGTGCATGGGCAGGGGCAGCCCTACTTATTTATTTCACATATTTTCAAACCAGCACATCACTGCGGCGTTCTGAGCAAGCGGCGCAATCTTCATAAAGCTTAGAACCGGAAAAGGACAACCGGATTCCGGTTCAAACCCGCTATGAATCATGGGTAAATTCGCTAACCAGGAAAAAGGTGGATAATGTGTTCTGCGACACGTTATCCGGAGGCTGTTCCCTTGAGGAAAGTAACGGCACCTGTCATTATCAAAGCCTTGCTAAAGTTCTTCTCCACGTTCGGATTGCCAAAAATCGTGCATACCGTTCAGGGGACGAATTTTCTTTCTACTGTTTTCAGACAAGTGTTGAAAACTTTGGGTATTTCACATCGAATATCAAGCGCTTATCATCCTGAGAGCCAGGGTGCCATCGAACGATTTCACCAGACGCTGAAGTCGATGTTGAAAAAGTACTGTCTAAGCTCTGGTAAAGAATGGGACGACGGTGTGCCGTTAGTATTGTTCGCAATTCGTGAAGTGACTCAAGAATCTCTAGGGTTTAGCCCAGCAGACTTAGTATTTGGTCACACTGTACGAGGTCCACTGAAGGTGCTGAAAGATGGGATGTTGAATGACACAAAGTTAGCTGAACGAAATGTGCTGGATTACGTTAGTCAGTTTCGAGAACGTCTACATAATGCATGTTCATTTGCACGAAAATCGTTGTCCACGGTTCAGGAGGGCATGAAGAAATGGTATGATAAGAAAGCTGTTGTGCGTGAAATTCAACCAGGCGATGAAGTTTTGGTATTGTTACCAATACTAGGTTCAGTTCTGACCGCTCGTTTCTCTGGTCCGTACAAGGTATCAAAGAGATCGAGTGAGACTGATTATGTCATACACACGCCAGACCGCAAACGGAAGTTTCGAACATGCCACATTAACATGTTGAAATTATATTGTTCTCGAAAAGCGCCTGAGAAATTTGCGGAGGAAAAAGAAAAGCTTGTTGCTGCTCCTACTGATGTTTTAGCTGCTGCTGTTGTTGCGGTGTCTGATTCTACGGGAGTGAATGTCGAGGTGTTGCTGCCCTCTTCTGGTGAGTGTGATCCTGATGATGGTGTTACACTTTGTAATGATTTATCAATGTGTGGTAGACTTTCGAATTAAGAAACTCTGAAAAACTTGTCCGAAAACCTTGTTAATTTGCTTGAGTCACAGAAACAGGATGTTATGCAACTAATTCAAGAATTCCCCATGTTGTTTAGTGATGTGCCAACTCAAACGCATGTATTGCAGCATGATATCCAAGTGACATGTACTTCTTCCATTAAGCAACACCCTTACCGAGTGAATAATTTCAAGCGTTCTGCGATGAAGACTGAGACTGATTATTTGTTGAGAAATGACTTAGCTGAACCTAGCTATAGTCCATGGAGTTCTCCTTGTCTTCTTGTTCCAAAATCTGACGGTACATTTCGGTTTTGCACAGATTACCGAAAAGTAAATTCTGTGACTGTACCAGATAGCTATCCTCTTCCTAGGATGGAAGACTGCATCGATAACTTGGGTTCGGCTAAGTTTGTAACGAAATTAGATTTGCTGAAAGGGTATTGGCAAGTGCCATTGACCGCTAGAGCTGCGGAAATTTCAGCTTTTGTTACTCCGGATAACTTCCTGCAGTATCGGGTTATGGCGTTCGGGCTGCGAAACGCCCTGCAACTTTTCAGCGCCTGGTAAACATTGTATTGTCAGGAGTTAAAAATTGTAATGCATACCTCGACGATCTAGTGATTTATTCTCTGGATTGGTCTGAGCATTTGAGTGTTCTGCGGACAGTTTTTGAAAGATTGGCTGACGCTTCTCTAACAATTAATCTGGCTAAGTGCGAATTCGGCAAAACAATGATTACTTATCTGGGCAAAGAAGTAGGGCAAGGCCAAGTCCGCCCTGTTAGTGCAAAAGTATCTGCTATTGCTGACTTTCCTGTTCCAACGACAAGACGAGAGTTACGTCGCTTTTTAGGTATGACTAGGTACTACAGAAGTTTCTGCCGAAATTTCTCCAATGTAGTATATCCCCTGACCTGTTTATTAAGCCCAGCGAACGCTTTTATTTGGACTGACGCGTGTCAACAAGCTTTTGATGGGGCAAAGTTGTTGTTGACTAGTGCACCTGTTCTTGCTGCTCCGGATTTTACTCGCTGTTTTAAATTGGAAGTTGATGCCAGTGCTTTAGGCATGGGAGCTGTTCTTATTCAAGAAGATGATGTTGGTCTTGAGCATCCAATCTGTTATTTTTCTCGAAAATTCAACCGACATCAGAGAAATTACTCTACCATCGAGAAGGAAGCTTTGGGTCTAATTCTGGCGTTACAATTCTTTGAGGTTTATGTGGGTTCTTCTGTTCTACCTGTTACGGTGTACACGGATCACAATCCGTTAGTGTTCTTGTCCAGAATGTACAATCACAATCAACGTCTTATGCGTTGGTCGTTGATTGTGCAAAATTATAACTTAATCATAAAACATAAAAAGGGTTCAGAAAATATCATCGCTGACACCTTATCTAGAGCTTAAAATACTGCTTCAGGTTGAGTTTTAAGGGGGTGAGTGTTACGTACGCTGCGGTACGTATTTTGTTTTGCGTGTATGTTTGTACTGTTTCAGGTGCGGAATTCATTGGAAGCTCCGCCTGTCAAATCTGCTGACGTCAGGAATCGCGCCACCAATCGCCTGTCGCCGTGCGGTTTATGAATGGCTCTGACTACAATGGCGACAGTCAACACAGACTCTGGGTTTGAGAGAGAGCCTGCACACTCGGTGAGGACGGTTCTCACGTTTGAGAGACCAGTCTGAGAGTATGATCAGTGTCTGGGGTTCGCTGCTTTTACGATCCGGCAATTAGATCAGTTTCTCTTTGTTTGTGCTGGAACGTGTTTGTGCTCTTGATGTGCGTTCTTTATGTGCTTGTGCACGGCTAAATGTTTGTTGCTCTCTCATGACATTGTCATCTCAGTTCCCGTTCAACTCCATGTAGACTGGCGGGAGAGGTTGTGAGTCAGGTAAGCAGGTCGCGACCTACATTTGCACACGCAGTTATTAATGAGATGTATTAGACGCACTAGTGTTAGGAGTGGTGCTACTTATGTATGTTTTGTTTGTTTAGTTAGGGTAGTTTTAGTTATAGCGTCTCGATGCTGAAGATGTTTCTTTCTACATTTTTTGTTGATAGTTAGTTTATTTCTTTAACTTTAGTTAGAGTATTGTTTTTGTTATATTTAGTTCATTGATTTAAGCACCACTCTCTTGCTCCCTCCTCTCCACCAGATTGTCTGTTGATCTGATTCTTCTGGCTACGTTGTATTTCTTTATTACTTTATTATATTACTATTTCACTACTACTTCACTTTATTGCAGTTGAAGAATTAAAAACCTTTTAAACTAACTTGTGGTTTGTTGTCTAATCCTTTTCTTTTGCAATTCCCATACTATATTGACACACACATGAGCGCAAAACTTTTGTTATGTCTAATAACATACCTAGACAAATAACATCTATAACGAGGGACGTAACAATAATCCATAAATGTTTATTCTGACTAAACCCCACTGTGGCCTTATATTTTTATATTTTATAGTATTTTCATATTTTGTATAATTTTATTTTTAGATTTTGTATTACTGTTTCTTGTTGTATTTGTATCTGTATATGTACACTGGAACCTTCAGTACCAAAGAAAATTCCTTGTGTGTGCAAGCACACTTGGCAATAAAGCTCTTTCTGATTCTGAAGCGTGATCCCAATCAGTTTTACACGTCGACTACGTCAAACGTGACCGACTGAATTGGGAACTGAAATAAATTTAAGTAAATTACTAAAACTGAAAGAAAACAAAACTGCATAGAAATATTTGAATGAAAACCACTAATAAAATGACAAAAGCACATAAAAAATGGCTCATACTAAATTTAAATAAAAACTAAAAATACAAAAGTAGAAGATAATTTAAAATATGCATAAATACTATAATTGTATAAATAATACTATAACACTGAAAATTATGTAACCTTCAGAAACAGTTTATGAATGAAGCAGTAAATGAATCTGAATGATTCTTTTTGATAAACTCATTCAAAAGATTCAAGTCACGAGAGATAGAAGAATTATGGAGTATATTTTCTAGCAGTTCCTTGATAAAAAAAAATAATTGGAGGTGGGCAATATGACCAAAATATTGTACCACGAAATGGGTGATTTTCGATCAAAGTAATGATCCATATCACATTATACTGTTGTAATCCAAATCTGTAAAGCTGCTCTGAAATGATGTGTATCATGAAAAGCTCTAAACCTGATGGTGTTGAGTGTACAGTATTCATTCAGCCAGACAGTGACATTTAGATCTACCAGGTCATGTTATAAAGGCCAGATATCACTGAAGGCATCCGGAATGCTTCCATTTTGAACAGCCAGAAAATAAGTATTTACCCTTTTCTTTAAGGAATGCTTGCATGGATGCTGGTTTAGATCTGGTCTGCATCATATATCAGTCCCATTCTCCTCTTGTAAATCAATTTTGCTGGCTCTCTACACTATCCGATAAAGGCAAAAAACTCATAAATAACGTAAAAAAAAAGATATATTTGATGAGCTTTGCCGGAGGGCTTAAAAGCTGAATAGAAACACAGCCTTTATCCTATTCACTACTGTATTAAATCCGCTGTAAATCCACAAGGCAGACATTAGCATCTAACAGCTTTTGAAAAGCAGAGTTGTTTGTCATTCATGCATGAAATGAATATCACACGGGTTCAAACCTTTGCTAAATTTGCAGATGTGCATAATTGAGAATTTAACATGCTAATTGACGCCTACTATCATTCATGGGTTCATTTCAGAGTCTTTTCTCAGCAGATGGGAAAGTTTGTTACCTACTGACTCAGACTGATCGATCTTTACTGCCAATGCCTTCCTCCGCTGTCTGATTCAATAAGAAGGTACAAAAAGTGCTGCGAGAACATCGATTCTGACCCCATCTCAAAGAATCGAAAGGAAAAGGCTCATGACTTGGGTTGCTTTCCCACGCACACTGATGGATGCGCTGATATATGAACTGCCTAAAACCTCAGTAACATGCATTCACTGTAACAAATGTGCATGCAGTGCACAGTTGGATTTTCAGAAGATTATGATATTATGCATATATAGGAATTAAATGTTACTGTGTGAAATTTGCATTCATTAAGACAACAAAAATGTTAACAGTGTACTAAGTAATTTTTATTTTTATTAGTAATGTTGCACTGGCCGATAGCACAGTCGTCTTGGACTTATACTGACAACTAGAACATCCAATGCAACAAAAATAATAATAATTCTCAGTTACCGATGACATTGTAGAAATTTAATAGGCCTAATACAGTAATGTATTGTCGAAGTGGGTTTTCGAGATATTCAGCAAGTCAGTTGGCTTCAACAAAGCGACTGTCATTTAAACAATTTTTCAAATGTTTTCAAATGCAAATTTGTTTCTCTATGTTTCCAACTTTTTTAATGTTAAAAATTACTCTTAACCCTCGGATGGTCTTTGGTAATTTGTGACAGAAAAGTATTACGTTTTGGTTTTTAAGAATTTTTTACTTTATATATTCATACTTTTTAGAATGGTACAAAACATGGTATTGGCACTTGTATGTAAACGTACAAAAAGATCTATATAATGGACATGATTAAAAAAGGTGAAACGGTCCTGAAAAAAATGGTCACACTTGTATTTCTCAAGGTCAAAAATGGAAATGAATGGGAAACATATTTCAACTGGCAGAAATGGTTGAACAAAATCGAAAATTGAACAAAATCTTACTGAATGCTCATTTTTTGAAAATATCAACCTTAAATTTGGTACACAACTTTTAGATGTATGGCTTTGATTTTTATTTTTCATATAAAAACTGAAAATAGTATTTGTGCATTTTTTTTATAACAATCAACTTATGTATACGTTGATTTTATACAACTTCTATTAAAAAAAATTAAGTTCACTTTAAAAAAAAAATTCTCTAGTAGTCTGCTATGTGTCCTCTTTAAAAACAGACTCAACTTAAGTCTGTACTCTAAAGCATTAAAGATGTATGATAGTTTAAGTTGGGAAATTTTATTTTCAGGTCTATGCTCAAACAGTGGTTAACGGGCAATAAATGGATTATAACTATTGCTTAAATATAATTTAGTACCATAAAATCCCCTAAAAATACAAATATAAATAAAAATGCATTATCAAATATAGAGTAGGTACATTCATTTAGCCTAATTGAAATAAAATATATATTTTTGACCACCACATTATGCACCAGAGGGTTAAAAATTACTCTTACTCTTAAACTTTGACATTTACAAATTCCACATTCAGACACATTGGTTAATTTTTATTTAAGTTAATTGCTAAGCTTTTCTCTCCCTTTTGTAGTGATTGAAATGACTCTTCTATTTGTTATGTGTGTTTTGCTACCCCTAATGAACCAAATATGATTTGCACTAATTTGAGTGTCATGTTTGATGTGACGAAAATGGCTTGCATATTTTCAATCGATGCTTTCACATACCAGCAGAATGAAAAGTGTGCCAATGATCGCTGCTCTGGAATGCAGCCTTTTTATTTTTGAGGTAAGGGAAAGAGTAAACCAAAGGACAGGTACGGTGGAAATTGGAAATCCACTTCGAATCAAGCTAAATAAATCAAATACCAGAGAGGTTTTTGCCAGTTACGATTATTTTGAGTAATTCTAGCTCTAATTGAATTTTGAAAAGGCAGGCTGCAAGAGGCTTCACTGCAGAGTGAGTTAATTAGTTTTGAGTTGCCAGCGAACACGGAGGAAATGCACACCCAAAACACACCTTGTTTATTGTCTTGGCTCATCGTCTGTGAAACATTAGCATAAATGTTATTTTCCATTCCTCTCTCAAACCGATCTGTGCTTGAACATTCCTGTGCCTAACAGCCCATCTCATTGTGTTTCAGTGTCTCAGAAGGGAAGCCTCTTTGATTTGAATCAGGTATAAATAAATTAAAAATCTTCAGATGGAGTATAACTAGCTAAAGTGTGTGTGGATTTATTGTTTACTCATACATACTTAAAGTTCAGCACATAACTCTGGGAATGATGTTTCATTTTGTGCTGACAACTTCATTGTAAAAAAATATTTTTCAAAAGTTATAAATTAAAGGTTTTTGGGGAACATTTTACAAGAAAATACTGCAGGAAAAATCCAAATGTTTAGATCTGTTGTTCAAACTGCAAGTTATATACAAGTGTATACAAGTGTTCTGTTCATACTGTGTTTGCTTTGCTCACAACTCTGCTGTGGTTGTCACTGAAATACAATTAGGCTAAAATAAAAAGTACATGAGACTTGAAAGGCTCTTTAGACTTGGACCATTACGAAATCACATAGCATAGCAAATGCTGAGAAATGTTGTTCAAATTTCCGAAATTTTACTTATCTCCAATTTGACCTCTGTCATTTTGTGACAGAAAGACTCATGTTTTGGAGAGATAACTGTGTCTCTTTTATCTCTGGTTTTGAGTCTTATTGAATCTATCAAGTAGAAGAATTAATAATGCATTTAGCTTTGGGAAGCCTCCAGGCCTGTCACGCTATGACAAATGACGACTGTTCACGCATGACACGTGAAGATGCGGATAATATAATGCAAGTTACTGCTAAAAGCATGTTGAGCTCATTTTACTATTTATCTTTGGTCATCAGTCTCATTCTGTGGAAAGAGAAGTCCTGTCATAGCTGAAGGAATCCAATTGATGGGGAATTTGTAAAAAAAAAAAAAAAAATCTTAATGTGACTGATGTACCCATAATACCCATAAAAAGGAATATGATATGAAAGTGTGATACTCTGTGACTTTTCATGCATAAATGCTTACTTGAGTGTGACCAATGGCTTCATAAACATCTTCCTCCAAGGAAGATATGAGGTCCTTTTTTATGAAATTTCTTGTGGGTTTGACATCAAGTGACCAAAGCAAAATGAAGATAATTTCCACACAGTGGAAGTGCTTGCTTTGCAGTGTCATCTTTCAGGAAAATTGATGAAACGGCACTAAACTCTGTTTTTTATATGCCAAAATTGGTTCTTTCAATAGCTAAAGTCTATTGCTTTTTTGCCCGTGAGACTGAATGGGGTGTTTTATAATCAATGCGGGAGAATTGTGGGGAGGGTGCTTTTGAGATCACAGACCACTCTCGCTCGCTCTCACGGGCTGCACGCTATACGTGGCTTGTATTTAAAGATGGCTCATAAAGTGTTGAAACTGTGATAATGGAAACTGCCTCTGGGTGGCATTTTGACAAACAAGTGTTATTAAAGAAATGGTTTTATCAATGTGTTTACCACTTACAGTCCTCAGCCTCATAACTGCATGTTGAGGTGACTCAAGTGCTAAATGTGTTTGCTTTCGTCGTCTTCTCTCTCCTTATTCTTCTTCTAACATGCTGGAAATAAAAGAGTCATCCTTGACCATTACAAATTCATACTTGTTTTCAGCCTGTATTCTTAGATAACAGACTCATGCTGTGATCTTCAGGGGGAAACTTTTTTCTTTTTTTTTTTTGATCTGGCAATGTCCATTGGATCATTACCAGGTAGGACAGTCTGAATCTCCTTGTGTGTTTTATGGAATAGTACACTCAAAAAAAAAAAAAGTGACTTTATTTACTCACACCATTCCAAAACCGAATGACATTCTTTTTCTTTGGAGCACAAAGAAATAAAATTAAGACTCTTTTCCATGTTCTTGTCAATTTAAATCCAAAACGTACCCCAGATTTAAAGCTTCAACAAAAAAGGCGGTGCAAAAGCAGAAATAGTATAAAAATAATCCATGTGACTGTTTCTTCTGAAACTATTGCTTTGTATAAGAAAATCGAGTCATTGTTCACTGAAAATTACTGAACTCAAAAACCGGATCCTATTCGTAAGCAACTTGTTCAAGCTGGGGCTGCGTTTAAGTCCAATTTTTTATGATCTTCCCTCTCTAACTCATTTTGACCATGAGTAAATGTCAAAATACGGTAACTTCATACAACAGAGCTGTGTGCTAATTAACCGTGATCTGCTGTGAAGTCAGTGATAAACACGTTGCATTGTGGTCTATGGATCTGACTGAAGTGTACATAATGAGTAGACTCACTCCCTTGGTCAAAATCGAGGGGTCGAGTGTCCATCCAAATAACTTCCCTCGCCCACTTGACGAAGTTGAATTTACTTCAAATTGGCAGCAGAGACTCCCCTGAAGGGAAGTGCTTAGGGATGTTCGGAAGTGTATGTGTAAAAGTGGAGTTAAAAGCATCCTGGGTGTAAATCGCATCAAACGAATACTGAAATGATTAATGGTGGCAAATCATTTGATTCCGTTCACTATTCACTGATTCCTTCTGTAACCCTTTCTTTAGGTTGCATAATAACACCGGTCGATGGCTACCAGTGAATGTCTATTTATCAATGAATAAGTTACCCATAGGTTTGTTCAAAAACAAAGTCGGCCATGTCACGACTCTGAGCTGTTTATCTGTACTACTTTTATTAACTCCTCAAGTACCCCTTTTCCACCAAGGCAGAGCTGGTGCTGGTTCGGAGCCAGAGCCTAGTTTCAATTCGGTTCTTTGTTTTTCCACACGCAAAGCACCAGCTCCGAACCAGGAAAAGTGGTTCTTAAGTAGCATCAAATCATTGCTGGTCTAGAACGGAGCCAAGTAAGAACCGATTGCGTCAGGGGCTGGGGGCGGGGTTACCGTGACCAACAAGAAACTTGTGACCGCCATTTTTAAATAGCAGCTAGTCGAGCTAATAGCAGCTTGATTATTATATCCGTCTATGTCAGTTACGGCGAGCTGCACAAACTCGTTGGATTCCGATGTATTTTTGCAAACCCATGAGCATCCATAGTAACGCAACGTCCGTTATTGTTTATGGCTTGTTCGAGATGCATCGGAGCGGCGCGGACCGATCGGAGCTGCGGGAGTGTTTGGAGATCATACGACTCCTTGTGCTTTTGGATCGCTTTCCCAGTGCTTTGATGTCATACGGCGATCGATCTGCGAGAAGCCGATGCATCTCGAACAAGCCTGGCGTGTTTGTGTTTGGCGCTACCGCACTAGCGTTGCTGGGCAACATGAGACGTATGCAGTGACGTAAGATCTGACTCTGTTGTGGCTCTCTAGCCGGTGGAAAGGCAAACCGGTTCTTAGTAAGCTTGTTAGTCGAACCAACTCCGAACCAGCTCTGGCTCTGGCTCTGAACCAGCACCCGGTTCTTGTTGGTGGAAAAGGGGTCAAGGAGAGCTTTGGTGGATATCACAATTTTATGTTATGTCTCATACAAAAGCTATGGCTTAAGAAAACTTAAGTTCCATGAACTTCAGTTCATTGTAATTGAGCAGAATAGAGCAACAGTCTTCCCATTTCTTTACATTTAAGTTGGGTTTTGTGGAAGATTGTGGAAGTCATGCACATTTGGAACAACATAAGTGAGTATTACATTATTTGTGAACTATCCCTTTCATGATGTATATATGAATGAAATGGCTTGAACAAAGTGAATTATTTTGTCCATCGGGAATTGATTGGATTATTGTGGTTTGCTATTGCTGTGATCTCATGTGAGTGACAGGTTGTCCTTGCGCCAAAAAACACGTCATCAGAGATGACGGAGGAATCTTTTTTAACAATGCTGCAATATTACATGAAAAAAATTTTTTGATTTAATGGTGACTTTAATGAAGACGAGCTTATTATATGTGTGTTGCCTGTTTTCTTTGATGCCATGTGAGGCCTGTGATCATTCGCTGTTGTGATATGACAGGAAAGCTCTTTGGGGAGTTGGGCATTCAGGGTCTCTGATTGCTTCCTTTCTACCAGTGTGTCTTGTCAATAAAGTGAGTGACAGTTTGTTTTGACACGTCTCCTGTGAAAGGGCCATGGCATATCGATATGTCGCATTTCAGCCTTGACTTGATGGAATGACAGCCTTGCTATGTCTGTGCAAGTGTGTGTAAGGTAGATGGTTCAGATGTGGCTTTGGTGATGGTTGCTCGGTCAATAGTGACTGACAGACCAACTGCCCCCAAGGAAAAAACATTATCCAGTTGACCGTACCTGCTGCTAGTTAGTCCAAAAAATAGACTGCCGTCTTTCAGCAGAGGTCAAGGAACAGTTGTTAAAAGCACAGGGCAGAGTTGAGCGTGTTCACTATCTCTTTGCACAAACATTTTACATGTACATCACACATTAACCCACATTTGTGGTCTTGGCAACTTGAGAGCATGTGCGCGCAACTGGAATTAAGTGCAAAAGATTGTCCCAGGTCGGAAAAATGCCAAAGCTTCCTGCCCTTAAAGCACACTGAATCCACACTATTGGTAATACCACTTTGTGCTCTGAAATCACCAGAATTTAAGGAAAACTTTCCAGTGCAAGCTAGGATAATCAGAAAGTAGGCCTACAGTTGTGGTCAGAATTATTGGAACCCCTGGTAAATATAATCAAAGATGGCTGTAAAAATAAATTTGTTATCCGTTTGACCTTTCATTATAAAAAGTATAACCTTTCATTGAAGTAAAAGAATTGAAATTGTAAGGAAAATCACATTATGAAATAAATGTTTTACTAAAAACACATTGGCCATAATTAGTGGCATCCTTTTATTAGATACTTTTTGCAATGCCTTTTGCAAAGATAACAGCTCTGAATTTACTCCTATAATGCCTGATGAGTGTAAAGAAAACCTGACAAGAGATCAGAGACCATTCCTTCTCTCCAGACCCTTCAGATTCCCAGCTTCATGTTGGTGCTTCTCCTCTTCAGTCCACCCACTCCTTATCTATAGGGTTCAGGTCAGGGAACTGGGATGGCCATGGCAGAAGCTTCATTTTGTGTTCAGTGAAACATTTTTGTGTTGTTTTTGATGTTTGTTTTGGATCATTGTCCTGATAGAAGATCCAACCACAGGCCATTGTAAGATTTCTTGCAGAGACGGTCAGGTTTTGATTTTTTATCTGTTGGAATTTGCCATAATTACATACATACCATGTATCTGTACAAGATTTCCAGGACCTTCAGCAAAAGAAAAATAGGCCCACGACATTAAAGATCCAGCATTTACAGTGGGCATGGGGTACTTTTTTTTTATCCCTGTTTGAAACCAAACTCATGTGTTTTAGTTTCATCTGACCATGGAACCAGGTCCCTTTTTAAGTTCCAGTCATGTCTGACAACTGAATATGGAGTTTGTTCAGCAAATCTCCATCTGTGATCTTTGGAGAGTTGTCGGCCAATCAGACAATATAGACACATGTCCTCTTCCAGAAAGATTTGTAACATCTTCAGTTGATTGGGACTTCTTAATTATTGCCCTGATGGTGGAAATTTGGTGGAAATTTATCATTTCAATGATAAAAATGTGTAAAAAAAAAGTTCTGTAAAAAACCTTTACTTGCAATTTTCCAACACTATATTATAATTGTGTCTCATCAGGTAATTAAAACTTCTATACACATGCGGTCTTCATGCCCACTTGAACACTTGGGCCAAATATTTGGAAACACGCCATGAAAGTAAACAAGTGGTCAAGTGCCAAGATAAATATGAGTATTATAAAAAGAAATGAACACCGCAACTAACAAGTGAAGTCATGCTCTGTGGTGCCTTTTTAGAAAATATAAATTCAGCATATTACAAATAATGATAAATCTAAAATGTAAAACCTGCACCTAAGTGGTCACGCAATGTGTTATTGGTTACATGTCTTCACGTGACAAATTTGCAGGCCAGTGTTTGCCAAACTTTAACTTTGGAACGCAAAGAATTCTAAACCTTATTTGCATGAGCTTGCATTTCCAATCTCCTACATCTCCACGAATAGAAGTCAGCGGAATGAGGAGTGTAGTGTGACCGCCCCTTAGTCCGGATTCATCATTAAAGCCTACGCAGTTGTTTGGAATTTCCAATAAGAACCTTTTCTGTGCACATAAGTGTGCAATTTATATAAATGCGACCATGTGGCATATTTTGCATGATGGAATCAGCCATAATGCAAGTGAACAGTCCCAAAATGTTTATCAGATGATAAGAAACAAAATCTAGTCTAAAAGACTAAAGGCATTCCAGGTGAAATTCAACCCATCTATATAAGTCCATGCACTTCATTTGTCACCTGTCAGGTTGTTGATAAACCAATTCAAAATGCCAGCCTCTTCTTAACTTCTAATCATCCCACTCTCCTGCCTCAGTTGCCGTGGCTTTAAATGAAAGAAAAACACAAAGCCCGTTATCTGATTACAGTACAGAACATCAGCCTCGTGTATGCTAATGAGGGAGAGAATTAGTGGAGTTGTGACGTCTATTACAGTAAAGTGACACTGCTCTCCATTTGGATGATGTTAGCTCATTAGCACAACTTCAAAGAGCTTTGGTGAACAAAATAACAATTACTAAAATCTAAAGCAGAAGAAAATCAGTGTGTGTGTGTGTGTGTGTGTGTGTGTGTGTGTGTGTGTGTGTGTGTGTGTGTGTGTGTGTGTGTGTGGTGTGTGTGTGTGTTTAAGGTGAGAGTCTATCGGATGGTGATACATCTCTGTCAGTGATTTCACACTAGAGGGAAGTAGAGGTGAACACCCTGTGACTGCATATGGCCTTTACTCCTGAACACACTGAACATTGCTTGACAACATTCTTTCACCAGCTGTACAGCTGTGTAAGATTGCATTGCCTGAAGCTTTGCTTATTTTTAGAGTGAACGACATTTTTAATGACCTTCCCACCCACATGAGCATTATAATTCTGCAACCATACTGTCATTAAAGAGTACTGTATTTCTGTGTGTGTTCTCAATATCTATCTTTTTCTGCAGCTGTGTTTGGAAAGGAATATGGAAAACGCTGTAAACTGCACAGCACTTCATACTGAATTGTTAGATGTTGTTTTTTTCTTGAAACAGGAATATGCTAATAATTTTAGACAGCAGTACGATGTTTTATCTCATTAAAGTACATACTGTATACTATTTTAAAAGTATTTAGTAAAACAGTTTGAATTAGGCAATGCTCAAAATGTTGTACAAGTTAATCATGTGATCTCAGTGTTCTCCCATGTTTTATCAAATAAAAATATTGCTATTTTCAAATACACATTAAAATAATTTGTTAACAATGCTAATGATAATTTAAAGGTACAACTAAGTATGCTAATAATACTATTTTAAATGTTTTTAGAAGTTGTGATAAGTCAAAATTGTTCATATTGTTCAAAAACAACATTTATGCCAATATTACCTCAGCAAGTGCAGATATTATCTTGGGAATATAACTTATTTTAAAAATAATAATAATTCAAACACACACACACACACACACACACACACACACACACACACACACACACACACACACACACACACACACACACACACACACACACACACACACACACACAAACACAACTCGGCTGACTGACTCTAGTTACGATTCATTCATCACACTTCAAATGGAAGTTCAAGTCGAGTGCTTTGCACACTTCTAGTGTTTAAAATAACCTTTTTACCAGCATCATAACTTAAAATTGTCTGTTAAAGAGACACAATATGCATATATACATTTGAAATGTCGGATTTAAGAAGTTACATCTTGTTGAAATGGGATAGAAAGACTCTTTCCATATTGCCAGTCATCACACACATACACAAAATGTCAGTAAGAGAAGATCATAATGAACTCTCAGTCAAATCTTTTAAACCTATTTAAGACTGATTTATAAAGTGTTTACCACAGGTCTTTAGTATGCCACCTAATATCAGAGAGATCATAAAAGACAAGGTGCACTGATGAAAGTATGATCTATTTCAGAATCATGCTCCTCATTAACTGCTCTGAGACGTTATAGCCGTCCTGATCTTTCTATAATTCTCCAATTAGCATAATCATACAATACATCAGTGAATATGTGGCAGGGGGAATTGATTTCCTTCTAATTGCATATTGTGTAAGGAAGTTGTTTGGTTTGCATTGCTCTACAGCCGAAGGAAGGAGGAACTACATTGAGGAAGCAGGGATGAATTATAGATTATAGCTCTTTTCATATGGTGCGTATACTGGTTATTATGGCCGTTGAAGATGCAAGGGAGTTGCCAGTCATGTCTGGTGACGCTGTGGATCTCTCTAATGGCATAAGACTAGCTTCACTAAAACCACTCAGAAACACAATGTGTCAGAATTTAATGTCAAAGACAGCATTTTCTGCTGACATGGTGTGAAAAGAGTCTGCCATCCAGCGAAATCTCTTAGGAGGTGTCACATGCTCAAATTTAATGCACCTTAAGTTTGCATTTCTCTGAAATTCTGTTTGCAAATATGCTGTCACAACAGAAAGTGTCCCACTGAAAACATTTGCCGTGGCCTCCTCCCCACATTATCCGCCTTTTCCATTTCCATTAATTCTGTTGCCTCGGCTGGAATCAGTTTAGCCCTGCTCTTATGAAATTTCCAAACCTCTGAGGTGAGGAGGTTTTCTTAGATCTAGAGCCATTTCCTCAGATCTGGAGGCTTTAATGTCAGATGACATGCCAGTGAGGGCTGCAAGAAGAGAGATTTGTCACTTTGGGAGCCACTATATGGCATCACATATGTACAGAAAAATGGAAAGAATTGGTATTGAATGTCAAGAGAACTACTTTTATGTTCTACTAAAACCAAAGACGCCAACACGTAACAGAAAGCGAAATAAGACAGCACAAAAGAATATGATCAATGTGATAGCCTTGCATCAAATAGGCCTACTAATATATTCTTGAGATGTATTTTAATTTTAAAATTAAAATTGGTATGAAAGCTTATGAGTTAACATTTCTCTCCCTCGACTTTCCTGATCTACATTTTCATGGCTGGTTGCCAAGACAAGAGAGATAAGGCGAGGATTTAAGCAAAAACAGTAGGCTATACTTTAATAATCCACACAAAAGACTAATTCTGGGCACACACTACAAGATTGTAGCCCTTCTTTTGTGTGTTTGGCTGTGAAATATAGTTTGTAGACCAGACAGAGTTGTCAGCAATTCTTCTTTTTGAAATATTGTGTAATGTGTGACCCCTGTCACTGATCTGTCATGCAATATATGCACACAACAGCAACTAATGGCACCCCAGACAGTCGTGTAGTGTAATGCCTGGTTCAGATTACATGATTTTTTTGTCTGTTACGATAGTCACTGTGTCAGATTACACGATTTTCACTCCTAAAATCTTGTCGTATCGTGGACAAGAAATATGTCAGACTACACGTTGCTTCCTGACCAGTCATCGTGTGCCGTCTTTAACGACGCGCGTGATGTCATCGAGAAGGCGAAACTAGTAGCGAGTGACTTCCGGAAACGAACGTAAACAAATTTGCTTTCGTTTCGCCATTTTTGAAAGTTGTGTACGTGCTCCTATTGGTCAACCTCGTACATGTGACGGAACCCGTCGTGGGCGACCGTTAAAAAAATTAAACATGCTAGTCTTTTTGTCGTGATGTCGTGAAGCATCGCAGACGCGACGTAGGTTGTCGCCCACTATGACACACTATACGAGATGATACGATCGAATCTTGCGTCCCGACGCCCGTTGTCGTTTACGAATCCCCACGACACCCTACGTCAAACGGATCGTGCCAAAATCGGGCTAAAATCGTGTAATCTGAACCAGGCATAAGAAAAGCAATCCGACGACTTTGAAAATCATGTAGTGTGTTCCGGCATAAGGCACTCAGGAATACAGACAGGAGCCCAAAAACAAAACAAACAAACAAAAAAACTGCCATAAACAACGAAAACAGACAGAACCAAACATGGTATTATAAAAACACAAGATAATGAGGTGTAGCCTAAAACAAGGCACAGGTGGGACGGTTCAATCAACCAATAAGTAGCGGTTGGGAACCAACCAAGGACTCAGGGACAAAACACAGGTAAAGAATATAAACTCAAAGGACCAAAACACAGAAAATACGTAAAATCATTGTTCTAAATAAAGATAGCATGAATAAATGTAAAACAATAAATCAAAAATCAGTAGTTTGATGTATTTTGCTTGACCACAGAGTCACGACAATTGTACCTGTTGAATGTAGTCATGTAGAATGACAATGATAAATGACATTATTTGTATTAACATAATAAAAATAATAATTATTTGTATTATTTTACACAATATAATCAGTATAAATATTTTATATTTATTATATTATATGTAGTTTATCGATATTATCAGCACCAAAAATGTTAAAACTCTGCAGTGTAATTGACCAGAAATTACCTTCACAGCTGCCGTGAAAATATATGAAGAGCGGAAGAGAAACACACTCAGATGGAGAGAAGCTCTTTTGTGTAAATGTCTGTCCAATTTGACAACATTTGTATCCACTATGTACATAATCATGATTTTAGACTCCCACATCAAAGGAATACAACTAAACTTCTAGAATAATTGCTTTATTTCTTTATTTAATATTGTTTTTTGGATTTGTATTATGTTTCTTTTTTTTTTTTTTTACATACAGCATCACAGCATAACCTTTCAGCAATACTTTTTACAAGGGGTATGAAAGCATATATTAAGTGATTTTTCAGTGACCTTCATATTTGTGCTAAAGAATTTGTCTACAGCTGATCATGATTTTAAGCTTTGATTAGACTTGGTACTAGATCAACACAGCATCTTAATTCTGCCTGCTGCAAGTTCCATTACATCTCCAGTGTTAATGTTATTTTTTTCTCAAACCTTTCTTTGTCACAGTAATCTTTTTTTAAGCTTTGAAGTCGCTTCAGAAAGATCTTATCTAACATCTTCCCAGTGTAGATTCCCAGTCTGAAACAGCAGTTCTTTTTCATGTGTCTGCAGACTGCGATTTGTCTTTTCAGGTTTCTTTTTCTAGTTTCCCCCTGAAGCTGCACCGTTCACTGACTCTATCTTTCCCGGTCACGAGGCATTCAAGCTTAAAGTGCACAAATGATTTCTTTTTTTAATTTAATCAATGGTTATTAGTCACCAACTGTTACTTCCTCTTCTGCCGAATGATTCAAGCCTGGAATAGTTTTCTTAACTCTGGGAAAATGGTAGCATGGCTCATGAAGTTGAAACCCACTAAGAGTAATTGAAACAAACCAGAAAAGGTAAACACAGAAGTAAAAGTGATTAATGATGCTTCTGGAGCGGCGCACTATCCATTTTTCTCACCGGTTCGGGAGACCTTCGCCCCAGGAGAGAGCCATTGCAAAGTTAAGGTATGGTTGAACGCTGTAAGAGAGTTTTAGCTCATTGCTCAATTTCATTCACACTGATATCACTTCAACAGAGTGTTCACAGAAGATCTATGGTGGCCATTGTAATGACCCTCGGAGGTCACAATGTTGCATTTTCTTCTTGGTTCGATTCGCTTTCACAAGACATCGCTTCAAAGCTCGCCAAAATGTTTTGATTCAAGTCACATGTGAGTAAACTATCCTCTCATTGGTCAGAGTGCTATCTTTCTGGACTATTGTATTGTATGTATTGGATTTATCAGTGGCTTTCATAATACATAATGTAGCATATATATATATATATATATGTTTGGGTCAAATATAGACAAAAACCCTGTCGGCATTTTTCAATGACAGAAACATACTCTATTCTAAGATGCGAGTTTGAAGGCAAAATCTAAATATGCAAAGTCAGGAGGAAAGGCTTTGTGTGTGTTGTGCACTTTTTCTGATAACCTCTGAATTTTAATGCGATTTACTTGACAGTCCATATTAAGGTTTTTTTTATATTATTGACATACACTTTATAAAGTGTCTTACATACTCTGTTGTTTATGCTATCTGTAGTCTGTGAAAAACATTTTAAGATTGTAAAGACCTGGAGCAATGCTATGTTGTCCTGCACTTACAGACTTGATTTACTAATAGTATGTTTTTTGAAAAATGTCTTTCATTTGAACAAAACTGTATTTGACTACATTGTGCAGGGAATCCATAATGTACCTACTGTATTGTATATGTGTGGTGTCTTTGAGGATGGCCATCTATTATCTTTAACCTCTAAAACCATATTTTGAATACAGTCAAAAAAATAATAAATTCAAATTTGAGTAAAGGGAACCATAATTTTTCTTTCATCTTCAACATTTATGTAAACAATTTGTACCTACTGTGAAGAATATGAATGTGTGGTAAATCGATACTAAAATAAATAAGTAATATTCCATTTTAGCATTGTAATAGTTGCCAGATTACACTAATAATATTTTATCAATTGAGATCACCAGAGGAGGGTACATTTTCCAGAAATTTCTTAAGGCATTTTACCTTTAAGCAATATGAAGTCCAGTTTCTTTTGAGATCCTTTCAGCTTCTCAAAGCTTGTGTTGGAGAGAAATTAAGATGTCTTGATTAAAGAGAGCTCCAGCTATCAGAATGATTCTCGGTTACTTTTCTTGCACCATGGCACATAACACACTTACTGGAAAGGAAGCAATACCTTCATTTTCAGGGTCCCATGCACACGGGTTCTTGAGGAAATGATATACGCTTGAGAAAGGCTTGTTCCGGGTTCTGAAGGCTGATGTATCTACCAAGCATGACACAAAACAACAGATATAATCTCTGCCTAGTGCTAGCCTTTTATTTATATCTCAATGAGAACATCTTACAATACACTGGCAGTGCTAAAACCAATGTGCTTTGCCATTGCATGGTCATTGTGCATTGACAAACCAGTCACTGATTCTTGAAATATGTTTCTGTAAAACTCCCGTTTGGAATTGTTACTGTATACATGCCATTAATTCTGAAAATATTTTTCTTAAATAGATACTTCACTCAAAAATGAAAATTCTTTCATCATTTACTCACCCTCATGTCATTAAAACCTGTATGCATTTCTTTATGCAAGTCAGGGTTGTCCAATGTTGTATTCCTAACTATATTTTTCCCACAATTGAATGACTTCAGAGTGAGTAAATTATGAAAGTATTTGTAACGGTCAAACTATCTCTTTATATATTGGCCTCTGCATGCTGTGGGTAAAAGTATATGAAATAAGTGATTGCACAATATTTTCTTTCTATGCAGCCTATTTTCTAATTTGACATAAAATAAAGCTTGAAACTGAAGAGCTTTAATAAAACAACGAAGTCCTACACGTTTTATCATGCACTTCAAGACTACACAAAGTGCATTTTTCAGAAAATCTGAATTAGCAGTCGTTTCTGAACACCTCTTTTTTGTACACATATTAAATTATAACTTATAGTTAATATGTTAAAAATGCATGCACTTGCATTCTGGCATATCAATACTTTTGTAAAATATGTATATTGTTTTTTATTTCAAACTGCTGTATATTTCTAATGTGCATACTACATAATTTGGAAACAATCTCTATGCCTCAGACAGTGATTGCATATTACAATTGTGTGTGTGTGTGTCTTGCATGGCGTCAAAAGAAACACGTCAAAAAAAATTTTAGGCAAGTCTTTTATATGCATGCTCTTTATATGACGACCTTCTGGCTGACCTGAAAACAGCTTTGCTTTGTCTGTCAGAACGGTGAAGGTTATGACATGTGGGACCCGATCGCTGATCGGTGCCAACAGGCAATATCTACTCAGGGGATCTGTTGTAAGAGAGATGTCCATATGCTGAGCCATATGGGAGCTTGAAAAGAGCTCTGTAATTCAGAGCAAACATGTCTGGGCTCTCCCCTGTGAAACCGTCTATTTTTAAACCACATGACTAACTGATTCTAATTTAGACTGCCAGAAACAAAACAGAATATTGTTATTAGCCAATAAACTGAAGAGTTTAAGCTTGGTTGTCCTGGATGTGAACTGACTGGTGTGCATCTGGGGAACGTGTCATATTATTCACTAAGGTCATAATGGGTTTTTTGTGAACATCATGCTAGTCCCAATGTGCTTTCGTTTTCTCTAGCTATATATGCGAATGGAGGCTCTGCTGGAATCTCCTATGACACCCATTAAGCTGCCACTCAGCACAGAGCTTCAGGAACGTACGCTCTCTCTCTACCCAAAGGATCCTTTTGAGAAGAGCAAACATTTGTGACACTTTGAAAAGCCAGCAAACCCTTCCTTTAGGATTGCAAGACAGCTTTGCTCAGAGGCTCCAGTTTGGATGTAACATGTGTGAGGGAGATAAGTAGCCCACAGAGCTTGAATATATGAAAGACATTCTCTAACATATCACTACTTACCAGATTACTTTTTAAAAATAGTTTTCAAAATACCCTACGGTGCCTTGAAATGCTTCCAAGGTTTTCTGGCAATAGATTTGCCACCCACATTAGGTTTCAAAGCACTCTCACTCTCTGTAAACTGTGAATTCCAATTTTGACCATCCTTAATCATTACTAGCCTAAACAGTTACGCTCTTTTTCTTTTTGATTAGATCCATAGTCATCACAGA
Organism: Chrosomus eos; assembly: GCA_036326025.1. NCBI lineage: Eukaryota > Metazoa > Chordata > Actinopteri > Cypriniformes > Leuciscidae > Chrosomus > Chrosomus eos. The sequence goes on along the minus strand of CM070819.1, from coordinate 39,592,779 downwards.
TATTGCCATATACTCGTTTGGATTCTTTTCCCAGTGACCCTCTCAAGGTGAAAGTCTTCCCACCACACACACTTGAGCACAAAGTTCAGCATTGCATTTGTATGTGTATTTTTTATTTTTTTTGTATAATCCAACACAATCTCATGGCAATTCATAACGTATTGGTGGCCAAATCGTACTCATGTCAAATCATTTTACAATCTGCCTACGCCATAGTGACAGTTATGTTTAGGGATGAAGTTAGGGGTGGACTTTCATACGTTTTCGTACAATACGACCTTGTCAAAAATCTTATTTTTAGGGGATTTTACGGTACTAAATTATATTTATGGAATAGTTATAATCCATGTATTACCTGTTAGTAACTTTGAGCATAGACCTGAAAATGAAGTTTCCAACTTAAATCGTAAATCTGTCGTAAATCTTGAATGCTTGGAGCACAGACTTAAGGTTGCTCTTTTTTTGAAAGACTCTTGGCAGATTAAGTTTATCATTATAAAAAAATCATAAAATACTATTTTTTAAATATATATTTTTCAAAGCATGTTTTACTCTTAAATGTGAGAAAATCAAAGCCATGGATCTAAGTTGAGTTCCAAATTTAAGGTTGATAACTCAAAAAAATGAGATTTCAGTAAGAATTTCCATTAGATGGAATTCACTTCCCCTTTATTTTCAGTGCTGTCAGTTTTGACCGCAAACAGTTAAAGTGTGACCATTTATTTTCAATAACATTTAACGTTTTTGAATTATATCAATGATTTGTGTGTGCCAAAACCTTGACCATAATAAACATTCAACAGGACACACAAAAGCTTACGCAAAATAAAACCGGACAAACTGTGAAGGTGAATCTCTAATATACACATGGTGATGAACTAAGTGATAAAAAACTGTGATGATGGAAACAGATGAGTGGTGGGAAAATTCAAACAAAAGGAAAAACGAAAGTTGAGTTCATTAAAATGAAACTAACAAATACAACTGTTATAATGTGACATTTGTACCATTCCAATGAAGTTGAACAAATGTAAAAATCCAAAACATAAATCTTTCAGTCAAAAAATTACCGGACAGCACCAGTGTCAGGGATAAACGAGACAGATGAAATCGCCAATGCAGTAAGGTGAATATGTTGGATCTACACCAGTGTGAACAGCAGGCAAAAACATTGGTACATAGTTGTAGGTATCCAGGCAACAATCAGAGCCGCAAACAGACAGTCCAAAACAAGATCCGAATTTGTCAGAGTAGTAAACATCTACACTGGAACAGGACTGAGGAGCAACTGTGAGCTGCACGAAAAACACTTCTAAAAACTGCACGAAAAACAAGTAGAGTCGTGCTAATCAGGACCAGGTGATACAGATGACTCAATCAACACTCACGACCACAGAGAGAGATAGCAAAAAATGAGCCAGTGAACCTGATAACTACAAATATGAAAACAAAATATGTTTTCTTCAGGATATTGGTTTAATTGATAATTATTATTTTTTTTTTTATTTTTTTTTTTTAGGAATGTCCCATTTAAAGCAGGTTCCTTAATGACATCCTCCTCCAAGATGTGACATTATTTGGATGTGACACGTTTCCACTGCCAAGTATTAGCAATGAATGTCTGTGATGTTTTGTAGTTTTAGTTGTTTTGTCCCACTCTAAAACACTTAGCCATTTTAGGTTTAAAAAAATACAGAAATCATCATATTTCTGAAAGTCTTCTATACCCTTTTATAGAACATGTTATTTATTTATTATTAAAGCAAAACACATGCATATTCAGTATTTTTTTTTTATTAGAAAGTTCAAAAGGTACTGCATAACAGGAATAACCATGCTCATACATGATTTATTAGTCCATGATTCCTCAAACATATCTTGAAACGCTTCATAAAAAAAACGTGGAGGATAATGGCAATATTTCATTCACAATTACATCCACAGGGACTGAGCTCATTACTGTTAATCATTTTCTGGTAAGGGGGCTGTCATGGAAACTCGGGAATAATGGAAGTCAGAATATTAAGTCACTCAGTGCCCCATGTGAGGGTCAACAACCACTAGACGTCCACACTGTAGCACCATAATCTGTTCGCTCGCATTTCTACATGCACCAATTACTTGAAATTTGAGTTTTAAAATGAATTCCCAGCAGTGGAATAAATTATTATGGTCAAGCCCTGAGAAGGCTAAGAATGAACTCAACCAGGTTGAATGGTAGATGGATTATATATGTAATTACTTTTCCTTCGTATTGTTGAGCCCTACTTTCTTTGGTGTGTGTTTATTTGAGTGACTAGGGAGTTCTTTCCTCCAGGTTTGATTGTTTTTTGTTTGTTTGTTTTTTTGTTTTGTTTTTTACTTTCTACTTTGTTTTCTGTTCTTTGTATCCAATTCTGGTAACACTTTATTTTACGGTGTCCGTGATACAGAGTAATTACTTAATTAATTACTTAGTAGTAGACATTGTAATAACATGTATCAAAATGTAATTAACATGTAACTAAGTTATTGAAAAACAGCCTGTACTTATAGATTGTAATTACACACATGTTGGGCAGCTACTGTTACACATATGTGTGAAAAAGCCTGCAGTTCCACATGGTCATTTTGTACCTTCTAAAATAGTGTATCAAGATTGTACTTAAGTGTACTTCATGTGTATAATGTAGGAAGTACACAATCTTGATACACTTTATTTCACGTATCTTATCCCTGTAATATTATGTAATTGCAATGTAATTAGGAAGCTACCGCATGCATTTAAGCTGTGAACTTGGGAGTTAGGCCTAATTCAAACTAAAGTACATATGGATAAGGTTTGTAGATACACATGAAGTACATTTAAGTACAATCTTGATACACTCTATTTTACGTAGCTTATACCTGTGTAATATTCTGTAAATTGAATGTAATTAAGAAGCTACTACATGTATTTAAGCTGTAAACTAGAGGGTTAATTCAGATGGATAAGGTATGTAGATACACATGAAGTGCACTTAAGTACAACCTTGATACACTTTATTTTATAAAGTACAAAATGACCATGTGTAACTGCAGGCTTTTTACCTTAGTAAGATTTAAATACTTGTTTCATTGTACCAAGTCGGTAACACGTATGTAACCGACTCGGCCTGTTACATATGTGTAACAGTAGCTGCCTAATACAGTGTAATTACAATCTATAAGTACAGGCTCTTCCATACCTTAGTTGCATGTTAATTACATTGTGTTACATGTTATTACAATGTCTACTACTAAGTAATTAATTAAGTAATTACTCTTTATCACGGACATCGTAAAATAAAGTGTTACCGCTATTGTTTTATTTTTGTCTGAAGTTTTTACTCTATTAATAAAAGTGTCTTTATGGGGAAACCATGTCTCCAACCATTTCTTTGTTAATAACAAACCTGTGTGCCTTGAATAGATAAAAGCCTGTGGCTTATAGTGAGTTCCTGGGGTGTAAGTCCCTAGGTGGCGTAATTGACGTACAAAAATTATATTCTTTTCAATTATTTATTTAAATTAAGTTGACTCCTGTCCTGAATAGCTAGTTCTTCCAATGTTTCATTATCAGATTTGTGCTTGGATTGATAAGGTAAAATTATCGTCATTGTTACTGTTTGTTACTTTGATGATGTAACAATCGCTGAGGACTGAGGAAGCCTCCTGAACTTAAGTGCAGTTATGGTGATGGGCATTTAGCTTCCAACAAGAGCTGCAAGTGGTTAGACCAAGCAGAGACTTGTGGAAAGGAGAGATTTAGAGAGACTGTGGTACAACGGGTCTTCGTAGGCCCGCTGTCCGGCGAAAATGGATTCAAAAAGGGGGAGAAAAAAAAATGATGGCAATACTCGCAGTTAGATGTTAGGCTGTTTATTGACAGTACTCCAGAGGTGCATCAGTCCCAGAGAAAAAAAAATTAATAAATTGATCAAAACTATACACAAAAGTAACAAAGAAAAAAAAATAGCAAACAAAAACAAAACAAAAACTGCACAAGTATATCAAAGAAAAAAAATAGGAATATTTATAATCCCAAACTTCGTCAGGGGGAAAAAACATTACTCACGGCACTACAGTTGCACGCTCGCTCGCCAGGTTAACTGACCCCATACATTAGTTTGGGGCTTCTTTTTATAGCCCAAGCCCCGCCTCTTTAGTTAAACCATGACAAACCTTGATGAGGTAAATATATAATTAAGTATGTACATTTTCCAACACCCTATATATAATTATAAATATATAGATATATACAACTAAAATTCAGACAAAAAATAACAACTTCAAATAATAATACATTTACATAATCCCCTTTATTAACACATACAATGGACGAGCCGACTTCCGGGTTGCTTTCCGGTGGCCCACCAACAGCGGCACTATTTATCCAGACCACTGGGTGGTGCTCGGATCGGCCAGCTGATAGAGCTAACACACATGAAAGACCGGCAACCCAGAAGCTAACGTTAGTTATACATGCAAAGATGGAGTGGATATGTTTGTGTGTGTGGAAACCAGCGTGCTAATGGCGCGTGTGTGCACCCACATCGCCCCAGCAGGCTACGGAGAACCAAGGTAAGATGAGGAGTGTATGTGTGTGTGTGTGCGTGCGTATGTAAGTGCTGCGCTAACCAACAGGGACAGGTCACTCTGTCACATCACCTTTCCCCTCTCCAGGCCGCAAACTGACCGGATTCCGAGACAGGTAGTCAGCTATTTTGTTTTGGGGTCCAGGCCGATGTCTGACCTTAAATTGGTAAGGTTGCAGGGAGAGATACCATCTGGTCACACGAGCATTATGATCTTTCATCGTGTGAATCCACGTCAGGGCTCTGTGATCTGTCTCTAGGGTAAACTCTCTCCCTAACAGGTAGTATCGGAGGCTCTCCAAGGTCCACTTTATTGCCAGACCTTCCTTCTCCACCGTGGAGTACCGGGTTTCTCTTGGCAGTAACTTACTGCTCAGGAATGCAATGGGCCTCTCTTCACCCGCATCTACCTGGGCCAAGACGGCTCCTATTCCCACAGTAGAGGCATCTACCTGCACGATGAACTCCTTTGTGAAATCCGGACTTTTGAGGACTGGGCCAGAACACATCTTCCCTTTCAGTGTTTTGAAGGCTGCTTCACAATCCTCCGTCCAAATAATCGGATTCTTCACGTTCTTGCAGAGCAGGTTGGTCAACGGGACTGCGGTGGAAGAGAAATTGGGGATGAATCGCCGATACCACCCCACCAGTCCCAAGAAGGATCGGACCTCCTTCTTTGTCTTTGGTCTTGGGCTGCGTCGAACCGCTTCTACCTTGTCCACTTGAGGTTTTAGCTCTCCATTCCCCAGGTGATAACCAAGGTAGTTAGTCTCTGACTTTGCCCACTCACATTTAGCCACGTTTAACGACAGGCCAGCGTCTTGTATCTTGCCCAGGGTCTTTTTGAGATGTAGAAGATGGTCCTCCCAGGTCACACTGTATATGACAACATCATCCAGGTATGCTGCTGACCACTCCTCACAGCCTTGGAGAATTTGGTCCATTAGTCGTTGGAACGTTATTTATTTATTTAACAGGGACCATACAATCAAACATAGTTACAATACAAAGCCTGTAACTGATGCGCAGCATATAGAGTTTATAGCTAAAGCTAATTTTCAACTCCTGTCCCTGGTTGGGCATTTCTAAGTACATTATAAATAGATACAAACAATTAAAACGCATTCACATTTGGCACACACACACACACACACACACACACACACACACACACACACACACACACACACACACACACACACACACACACACACACGAAAAATAACAATAGTTAAAAATGGTTACAGTTTTGGTTTGCCTTTAGCCACAACTTAATCCTTGAAGTGAACTTTTTCAAGTCAGATATGATCTTAATATCAGATGGTAACGAATTCCAGAGTCTAGAGCTCTTAACAGAAAATGCTGTCTGTGCGAAATTTGTCCTACAGTATGGTATTGTACAGCTATGATTTGTGCTGCTCCTGGTAACTCTTTTGCTGTTTTGTATTTGAATAAATTTAGTAAGTGGCTCGGGTGCTAAATTATTAATACACTTGAAAATTAATTTTAAAAAGCATAAATTACTAAAGCTTTCAAAGCTTAATATATTATATTTTTTGAGGATGTAACAGTGATGGTAACGGATTGGCTTTCTATCCATAATTTTTATTGTTTGATTGTAAAGTGAACCAATATGTTTTATTGCAGACGGAGCTGCTTGCGCCCAAACTGTCATGCAGTATGAAATATGCGAAAAAATCATAGCATGCATGTACAGCAGGGCTGCCTGGTTTGGTATATAATTTCTGATCAGTTTAAAACAGTTAAGATTGCTTTGAATTGTTTTAGAGATTTTCTTTATATGTTTAGCCAATTTAAGTTGAGGATCTATGACCAATCCAAGATAATTAAATTCTGTAACAGATTGAATTATATTATTTTTTAAGTTAATTTTAAATCTTTCACTTAAGTCAAGTTTCTTAATAGAAAAACACATGGAAACTGTTTTTGTAAAATTTAACACCAACTGATTTTGATTGAGCCACTGTCCGACATCAGCCATACATGCAGACAGTACATCAGCAGCCAGCTCTGGTGACTTAGCGGGTGCATAAAGAACTGCATCATCTGCATAGAGCTGGAAGCTGGCACCTGAACAGTTCAATGGCAAGTCATTTATAAAATGTTGCGGGCGCCCCATGCAGCCCGAATGGTAGGACGGTAAACTGGTATAAGCCCAGCGGGGTACGGAATGCAGTGTAAGGTCTGGATGTCTCCTCCAGGGGTACTTGCCAATACCCTTTACATAAGTCCAAGGTTGTAATGTACCTGGCTTGGCCGATCCTCTCCAAAAGATCGTCAATGCGTGGCATTGGATATGCATCAAATCTTGACTGAGCATTCAGCTTTCTGAAGTCAAGGCAAATGCGTAAGGTGTCATCCTTCTTCGGGACGATAACAATTGGGCTGCTCCACTCACTCTTGGAGGGTTCAATAACTCCCAACTCCAGCATCGTCCCGATCTCTGCCTTCGGGGGTGTTACCAGCCTCTCAGGAATACGATATGGCCGCTGTCGTGAAGGTGTTTGATCTAGAAGGTGGATTTGGTGCTGTACCAGGTTAGTCCGCCCAGGCCTCTGACGGAACAACGAGGGGTACCACTCCAGAAGGTGGTGCAGCTCAGCTTGTTTGGCATCTTCCAGATGAAGCAGATCAACGCCTGCTGGCTGTGCTGACCCTCTCACCTTTGGTTCTGGTTGTTCGTCCCCCTGATCCTCTTCCACGTCACGAATCAGTAGCGATGTTTCCTGTCGACTGAGTGGCTCTTTCCATTCTTTCAACAGATTAATGTGGTATGTCTGTGTAGACTTGCCCTTGTCCGGGTGATGAATCTCATACGTCACTGGTCCCATCTTGCGATCGACGCTGTAGGGTCCTTGCTATTTCATCAGCAGTTTGTTCGTAGATGTTGGGAGCAGTAACAAAACCTTTTGTCGAGGTTGCAGGCCTCGGGATCTGGCATGTTGGTCATACCAAGTCTTCTGTGCCTTTTGTGCCAGTCGGAGGTTCTCTTGGGCCTCCTCCCTGTATCTCTCTAGGCGGTCTCTCATCTCAAGGACGTACTGGACAATGCCCTTCTCAGACTTTGTCTGCTCTTCAGACAAAGGGGCATCCCACCTTTTCCGTAGGAGATCCAGCGGCCCTTGGACCCGCCATCCATACAGGAGCTCAAAGGGAGAAAAGCCTGTCGATGCTTGTGGTACTTCCCTGTAGGCAAACAGCAAAAACGGTAACCACTTGTCCCAGTCCCTTCCAGTATCTGACACAAACTTGCGGAGCATGTTCTTGAGTGTCTGGTTAAAGCGCTCCACCAGACGTCGGCCTGAGGATGGTATGGGCTGGTCTTTATCGCAGTGATACCTAGCTGTTGGTGAAGTAGCTTCATTAGCCGTGACGTGAAATTTGTCCCTGATCCGTGAGAATTTCATCTGGTATTCCCACTCTGGAGAACAGCTGGACGAGAGCATTGATGATCTTGGGTGTAGTGATGGAACGGAGAGGGAAGGCTTCCGGATACCTCATCGCATAATCGCTGATGACCAGGATGTATTGGTACCCTGTACTGCTCTTTTCCAGAGGTCCCACAATATCCATTGTGATGCGCTGGAAGGGAACAGATATAACAGGCAGAGGATGTAAAGGTGCCCTATCCCGTTGTCGCACAGCACTGGTTTTTTGACATGTGTGGCATGTGGTGCAGTATGCCTTTACCTCAGTGTACATGGAGGGCCAAATAAACCGGGAGCTTATGCGTGCATATGTCTTTTGGAGTGCCATATGTCCTGCCCATGGAATACTGTGTGCTAAGTTAAACACAAGTGGACGACAACATGTAGGAACAACCAAACGGGTGGAATCAGGGGTTTGCATATATAATACATCATTGATAATAACATATTTTTCATCACACACATCAGCTTGTTGTCCCTCCAACACTTTATCAAACAATGGTTTTAAAGACTTGTCAGCTCTTTGTAATTCTGCAATATTTTCTGGGACCTGCCAGTCATGGCTTTCAAGACCCTAAGTTTGGATCTTAGGGGCTGGAGTACCAAGACCCTTTTCCAGTCGCCGTTGGCGACGTGTCTTTCTGGGACCCTTAGTCCCGCCTTGCAGCAGACTATGGTGTAAGTCTGGCAAAGGCTGCAGACCTGCTTTAACCTGGACTCGTGTTACAACAGGACAAGCAACCTCAACATTTGCAAAGGTGGTTACACAGTCTTTAACTGAATGCAACAGTTCTGTAAGCACTGGTAAGTCTCTCCCCAAAATCATGTCAGCAGGTAAGTCATCTACGATAGCCACATTCAACAGGTACGTTTGGTTTTGTACACACACATTAATTTCGACTTGGGGGTACTGCTTAACTTCCCCATGAACACATTGTACATTAACCAGGTTATCAAAAGGAACATGTGACATATTACTTTTTTTAAGCAATGACAATGAGCTTCCGGTGTCCAAAAGAGCATTCATACATTGTCCATTCACAGTCACTTGAACATATTGTGTTTTGCGCTCATTGTTCACATTATTGTCCTCTTCTCTTGGGACATAACAAAAGCCACTCAGTTTAGCTTTACGCACCGGACACACTGTGGCTTTGTGACCCGGTTGTTGGCAATAAAAGCGAACAAGTCTTTTCTCAGGAACTACCTTCTGTGACTGAGAAACATTAGCATCACCTTGCGGTTCTGCAGAGCCACTAAGAGAACCTCTAAAGTTACGTTTTATGGGTTGAGATCGCTGACTACCCCGGTGAGCGTTGACGTACTGCTGAGCCAGTTTAGCAGCATCAAGTCCTGTTGTTGGCTCCCGTTCCTTCACCCATACCCGGATCTCATAGGGCAGAACACGGAGTAATTGTTCCAGGACAATAGTCTCAGCGATCTCCTCCTGGGTGTGCAGCTCAGGTCTCACCCAACGACGGTATAAGTTCCGCAACCGATGGTAGGTTTCAGTCGGTGACTCTCCGCTTGGAGTAGTAGTAGCTCGGAATCGTTGACGGTATGTCTCTGGCTAGATGTTGAATTTTTCATACAGTGCTTCTCTCAGGTCCTCGTAAACCTCTGCTCGGTCCTCGTCCATTGCCAGGTAGGCCTCCAATGCTTGCCCAGACAGCAGGGGAACCAAACGATAACTCCACTCGTTCTCTGGCCACCTCCAGGTTCTGGCGAGACGCTCGAAACGGCGCAAGAAATTCTCCATGTCCTCCCCCTGTTGGAAGACGGGTAACCTTGGCTCCGTTCGTGGCGTCGGCTGGCTGTCGTAACGCCTGTCTGTTGGTGAGTCGTGGTCTCTCTGGTATGGTGTGCTTCTGCGGTGTGCTGGTGTGGGAAGCTCCATCCGTGGACTCTCGCCATCACTCAACACTTCAGCTGGCCGGACAGCTTGCAAAATCGATTCCCGCAGACTCTGCAGCTCCATTACATAGCATTGCTCTCTTTGCTCTTGTGCACTCAGGAAATCACGCTTCACAGCCACTATCCCACCACTAGATGTTGCAGCATCGGTGATGGGTCTGTCTTGAGGTGACGTGTACTTGGGACGAGACGGTGGAAGATCCTCCTCGGTCTCCTCCTCCGTAGACTCCACAGTGTCCCAGGCTACCTTCTACTCAACCATAGCTTTGGTCTGGGAACGAAGCCCCACTCTAGGCTTCTTGCCTCTCGGCGCCGTCTTGCGAGTAGCCATCCCACTTCTGACACCAAATGTGGTACAACGGGTCTTCGTAGGCCCGCTGTCCGGCGAAAATGGATTCAAAAAGGGGGAGAAAAAAAAAAATGATGGCAATACTCGCAGTTAGATGTTAGGCTGTTTATTGACAGTACTCCAGAGGTGCATCAGTCCCAGAGGAAAAAAAAAAAAAAAATTGATCAACACTATACACAAAAGTAACAAAGAAAAAAAAATAGCAAACAAAAAGAAAACAAAAACTGCACAAGTATATCAAAGAAAAAAATAGGAATACTTATAATCCCAAACTTCGTCAAGGGGAAAAAAACATTGCTCACGGCACTACAGTTGCACGCTCGCTCGCCAGGTTAACTGACCCCATACATTAGTTTGGGGCTTCTTTTTTAGCCCAAGCCCCGCCTCTTTAGTTAAACCATGACAAACCTTGATGAGGTAAATATATAATTAAGTATGTACATTTTCCAACACCCTATATATAATTATATATACAAACCTTGGGGATGTAACCTTGGAAGCCCCAAACTAATGTATGGGGTCAGTTAACCTGTTAAGCTTCACCCCCAATTTTGAAAAATCCCCAGAAATGGAATACCCAAACTGAATACATACCTAAATTAACAAACATCAGAACTAAAATTCAGACAAAAAATAACAACTTCAAATAATAATAAGCATATAACAATAATGGCACATTTACATAATCCCCTTTATTAACACATACAATGGACGAGCCGACTTCCGGGTTGCTTTCCGGTGGCCCACCAACAGCGGCACTATTTATCCAGACCACTGGGTGGTGCTCGGATCGGCCAGCTGATAGAGCTAACACACATGAAAGACCGGCAACCCAGAAGCTAACGTTAGTTATACATGCAAAGATGGAGTGGATATGTTTGTGTGTGTGGAAACCAGCATGCTAATGGCGCGTGTGTGCACCCACATCGCCCCAGCAGGCTACGGAGAACCGAGGTAAGATGAGGAGTGTATGTGTGTGTGTGTGTGTGCGTGCGTATGTAAGTGCTGCGCTAACCAACAGGGACAGGTCACTCTGTCACAGAGACTGATTCATCTGAGACGTTTGAGAATCAATTAAAAATGTGGTGATGTGCAACCAAACCTTAACCTTAACTTAATATTTGTATTTATTTATTGGTGGTTAGGGGCTCAAGATACTTGCACCGCAAGTAGGATTTGAACTGGCATCTCCGGTATTGGAGGAGCACATGCTAACAAGGACGCAGCCTCTAGCGCACTTCTTGAGGCCAGGGGAGTGAGTTTTACTCGCACAACTCTTATTTGATGGCCTCTGTTACTCTCACCCCCCTAAACCTCACTCCCATCCTGGTCACGGCACCATTGTAACCCCTAAAGGTTCTACTTGCACCACTCCGACCGGGATTTGAACTGGCATGGGAAGCAGGCGCTGTAACTCGCATCAGTTCTACTCACACCGCTTCGAGCGGTATTCGAACCAGCGTCTCCAGGATGGAATGTGGGCATGCTAACAAGTACGCTAAAGACAACAGCCTATAGTGTCAGTGCGCCTCTTGAGGCCAGGGGAGTGAGGTTTACTCGCACAGCTCCTACTAGCTGGCCTCCGTTACACTAACAGGTTCATCAACTTCCTGTCTATGTCTAATGGAGTCCCTATGTTAATGCATGGCTAATTTAGTGTGAATTGGTGGAACAGAAGGCAATGCTGTTCCTTCTGTTTGTCTTCAGTGTTGAATTATCACATTCCATATAGACACTGACACTGATGAACTCCTGACATAGGTTGTATTTCAGTTTGTCTAATTATAATATCCAATCAGCAGCATGTGTGAGTGATGGCAGGGTGGAAGTACTGAGACATATTAGAGCCAGACTACATAAATCACATGTGTACACATTCATTCAAAGTCATACAACAGCACATACAACATCTGGAGGATTTTTTTGCCTGCACTAGACACATAGCATCTCTTTTCAACTTGCCTCTAATCTCCCATTCTGTCCTCGGCCTCTCTCTCTCTCTCTTTCTTGCATTCCAATTCTACATGAACTTGATCTCTCCATCTTTTTGTCTAAATCTGTTGCTGGAAATGGTGACATTTGTGCTAATTCTATTAGTTAGTTTCATTTTAGTTACTAAAATTTCAATAAGTATATTTTCCCACCAAAGTACTAGGGATATAACAGCCATTTAAGAGCTCAGATTAGTTTTCTTGTAAAACATAATCAAAATTGAAGACACTATAGTGACCCTGTACATTTCCAGCCAACTTGAGTGAGATATCTGCGTAGTTACGCAATGATGTTTGATAATGCCAATTTAATAATAGCAGCAGAACAGAAAAAAAAATATTGTGGGAAAACTAAAAATTATTATTATTATTTAAATTACCTTTTTATTTAAATGAACTTTTGTTATGCTCATATGACAAGAAATTTAATTTTATGTGATTAACTTGTATTATATATATTTTCAGATACTTAAACAATTACCTAAACTATATTTACAGCCTTGCTAATGTAGTTATTTATTGTTACTGTTTACTAGTTTGGTAATTTTCCTAGTAAGAGTAAGATTTCTTCTGAGAAAATTATAAGAATATTTTTTTTTATTTAAATTCACAACTTTTGTTTTGCTCAGGTAACAAGAAACATCATATTAAACATTTTAATGTCAACGACTGATTGATTGATCAGTTAGTTATTTACTGTAATTTTGCTAATAATTACTTATTTATCTGGCTCTGCATATGGGATAGAAAATGGTGGGCATCAGAACAACGGCTTTAAACACTATTGTTTGACCCTAAAATCTCCCTTTTCTCTTTTCTCAGCTAGGAACAGGTCACTCATACAGGTAAGCTGAATTCTGTTCCAATCTTGCATGAGTTTGAGGCAGAATTACCTGCTTTCATCTAAACAATAGCAGACCGAGCGGAAAGGGACAGTGGTGTTTGGGAAACAGGTCATTATTTTTCCAATTTCATTTGGTTCCCTTAGTGGCGCATAAATTACACTACAGCTTCAACAGCTGCTGTCCCTGACACAACTAACCTATTCAGGTAACGCACACATTTGTAGAAAGCTCAGGCTGATGCAGAGTGAAGAGGTCATGGTTTAAGTGCAAAACCTTTTAAGTGTTAGATTGCAATCTTCATTAATCCCTGAGTGCTGGAAAGTCTACTAAGAGTCCACAGCTTTTCCTTGAGGAAAGATTGGGCCAGTGCGTATCTGGCCTTTTCAGTTAATGAGGGCCTTTCTTTCTCTTTCTCACTCTCTCGCTTTAGGAGGCATCTTTCATGTGGAACAAGATGGAGTGAATTTTACTTGGCTTTCCATTGTGTTCTGTTTCAGACAGCCTCTGGGCTCTTTGGCTTGTTTGCATCCTGCTCTCTTCTGTCATCAGCCTGCAGCTAAAGCACATAGCTGCTGGTGCCAATTGATTTTCTATGTCGTTTGTATTGAGAGTCTTCTACATAATTTATTTTGTAGCATTGTGATATGTCATTGCAGTGGATAAAATGTGTTTGAGTGTGCATTTCTTTCCACTGCATATCCTAGGAAATTAATTCCTCTGATTGTTTGCAGTGTTTTGTACTTTATTTTGAAGATGAATGTGTTTAAGACTATTTATTTTGCCGGATCTGATCAGGGAGTGTGTGCGACTACAAATGTGTGTTTACTTTTTAATTGCCTTTTTTCCAGCCAACCTCCATCTTGTCTCGCTGGTGCCATTAAAGAATCATTCTGCAGTTAAACATCCTCAGAGACCAGATTCTCATCTTCCACCTATCCGGTTTTTAGACTCTAAATCTATTCTCTAAGCCCCTGAAATCATCACCAGAGACCCCCTGCAGCATAATACCCTTTCATTCACACCTCCCATGTGTCAGTGAGTTTATGGTCTATCCATAATCTCTTGCATTATGTTTTGTATAAAGCATGGAAGAGATTATGAGTAAAATTCATGTAGCATGACATGCTACATCTGTTTCAGAAGTGTTCTATCCATATCTGCACATTCATTAAAACATGAATGCATTTTTGTATCTTTTGCTAAACAATACTAGCCTGGATGTCAGCCTGAACCCCGCCCACAACATTTTTTGTTCGGGAAGTTCGGTCTGGACTCGATCTATTGAGGAGTAATTATGATCGGTTCAGAAATCATCGGGCCAATCAAATTGCCATGGCGGGCTTAATACGGTGATGGACACATGCTCTGCAGTTACGTATTCATCACGTCATCAAACGTATTTCTTTCAAAACTGCTTTTCATGTTTGCAAGTACTCCGCGAATCCTTAAATTCTTTTTGCAACACCGGCAAAGATCGTTAACACTCATGATTTTTTTTTATACTTTAAAAAGTAAAAGAGTGCGTTGAGTTGAGTTCTGTTGACAACTATGCGTTGCTCATCACTTACTGCATTGCTCTGATTGGTTGTAGGTATCCAATTGAGTCCAGAGTTTTTTTTCCTGGTTTGGTTAAGACACACCTCATAATCAAAGCCCTATGGAGCAGTATCAGACTTACATTCTGACTAGTATATGAGTATGACCAAGTCAGGCTAAAACATTACTAAACATTGAAAAAATTCACATAACTTAAAGTTGTTGTGACTAAATAGAAATAATCAAATTTGTTGAATAGGAAAATTACACACACTTAAAGTTGTTGTGACTAAATAGAAATATTCAAATTTGTTGAAGAGGAAAATCGGGGATGTAAAGTTAATTATACTTAAGCTCATTTCAACAAATGAAGAACATTTTGATACTATTTGCCTTATTTCATTGATTTAAAATAGATTTTTTTGGATTCCTTCAAGTGGAATCCAAACTCCATACTGCGTCATGACGTTGTGACACTAGGGAACACCCATGCGTGAGCCAGTGTTAGAAGCACGTGTGGAAAACGTCAATTATGATTGGCAACAGCGTGGCCAGGTGACGTAGCATCAACATGTCACCGAGACAATAGATAGACACCAGAAACACGCGTCACCAGCTTTTTTGTCTTCAGGAAGCCATTGGTTTGTGTGTATGTGAGAACTCTGTTTCTCTGTGTGTTATGAGTTTATTTAAAAGAAAAAAGGTTTATCTACTGTCTTTGTTTGAAAGAGATTTGCAAGAAGTGTGTTCTGCCATGCTCTCTTTACATCACCATGGATGACGAACATGATGTTTGTGTGTCATCTGTTTGGGAGCGGAGCATGTTCGATTGGCTCTTGAGGGAGCTGATTGCCCTCATTGTGAGAAGCTCACTTTGAGGAAGCTCTGCTCCTGTCTGGCTCTCTTCACGAGGAGAATAGGAGTCCGGTGTCTGCACCCTGTTGTTCAGGTCCCACCTCTGCCTCTTCGGCGCGCTGTCATGGGGTCTCCAAGGACCACATTCTGGATTTGAAAGCTCGCTTAGTGATTTCTTCTGATCCGGACTAGGACCTACTTTCTATTGGCATGGGTTCTGAAGAGATCGGTGGCGATCAAATTGCCACTAGTGACACTCGCACGACATTGAAATTAGATTGTTCATCTGATGAGTTGTTGGAATTGGTGACTTGCGCTGTAGACAAACTAGGTTTACAATGGCCAGAGGAGAAGAAAGTAGTAAAGCAAACCAAATTAGATTATCCCTTTCTTTCTTTCTAGTGGGGCAAGTCATCAGCCTCACAGAGATCTGCCATTTTTTCTGGACCTCCATGCTGAGGCAAAATACTTGGCTCAAGTCCATGTTCCTTGAATTGGCTTGGGGAATATGGGTATGCCGTGGGTCAAAGAGATCCTTGCGAGTTATCCCCCATGGCAGCTACATCTTTAAATGAACCCACACTGCCTTTGAGGCCTTGCTGAGTGACATCCGGCCATGGGCAAAGCATATGAAGCAACGTGTCAGGCTGGTTCATCGTTGCACACTATAGCCATTATCCAAGTGTACCAGGCTGACCTGCTCAATGACTTGGACTCTGGTGAAGATATTGACCATGTAGACTTGGAATTAACCCTTTTTCCTCGTTATTATTTGATTCACTGAACCAGACACCAGATATATTGCCAAGAAAAATCGTTATTCGTCAGTATAGGTCAGAAACTTGAGAAGATTTGTGTATTCATGTTGTATTCGTGCCAGGTTTATGTGTTCCCGGTGTTTCTCCTCCATCACCCCCTCATGCCTCTATTTCTCCTTCCTCTCACCCTTTCATGCCTTTATTTTTCAGTACAGTAAGGATTGAGCTTATGTACACCAGTCTGGAACTTACAACTTCCTTGTAAGGTAGCAAAGCATGTTGCTTACTGTTTGTTTAAAAATGAAAAGTATACCTCATGTTTACACATGGTACAATCCACTTTCCCTCTACATACTGTATACATTAGTGGTAGTAAAAATAACATTAAACAGTAAAATTCAGTCTTCAGACCACTCTGTGTGCCATTCTATGGCTGCTATCATTGCCATGGAGTGGTATCTGTGGCTCCGCCTGTCTGGCATCAGGGAGAATGCCCCTCCAGAGAGGAGACAAAGGCACCAGGGAGAATGCCCCTCCAGAGAGGAGACAAAGGCACCATTACATCTAAATGCCTTCTCTCCTCCTCTGAGCCCTCAGGGGTACTTTCCGCTTATCCTGCCACCTCTGGTATTTCGGGGGTTGATGGTCCCCACTGGAGTTCCCGCCCAATCTTCGCTCAACAAAATAGTTACCGGAGTGGGTTGCCCGCAGTTAAATCAAAAAGCAATATCAAAGTTTATCCAGGCACTCACCTCCCTTGAGCGGGTCAGGCTCTCCTGCCTCAATGAATCTCTGATGATCGAAGTTTGGCAGTTTCCAGACACTATGCTGCTTCAGAGTCCTGAACAATGTTCCTCCCTGTTGCAAGTCAAAGTAGAGAAACAAACTCCTCTTTCAAAACATTTGGCAGCGTGGAAACTTCTTCCAAATTTATCTCAATGGGTTCTGCATATGATCAAAAAGGGTTGCAGAATTCAGATCGGCTTTTGACCTCCTTGATTCAATGGAGTGCATCCCACTCTTGTGAAGCAGGATCAAACTTTATTCCTAGTACAGGAGCAGCATTCTCTGTTGGTGAAAGAGGCCATAGAATATGTTACCTTTCCCTTAACCCTTTAAAACCGGGTGTGTATCGCCGACACATCCAACTAAGCTATATTCATGTTACCTTAACTCTTCAACCATTTGCACTATCAAAATAATTCAAATTGCTCCAAACAGTAGACAGCATGCACCTTTCTGCAATATATGGCATGTTACAGTACTTATCTTGGAGAAGGTTCATGTTTGAGCCTATTACCAAACACATCCTCTTATTATTATTTGCATTTGATAGTTTACTCTAGGTTTGTCTCCAATGGGTAACTATTCATAGACCATGAGGTTTGTGCTTGTCCATACTTCACAACCTGATTGGTCAGGCATACCTTCAGTGTGTCTACGTGGGTATTAACATTCCCATAGCGTCACAACGTCATGACGCAGCATGGAGTTCTGCTTGAAAGGGAAAGTCTCAGGTATATGTTTCTGTAAATGTTTCTTACATACTTCATGCAATGGCTGGAAAAATATTCCTTCTGACAATTACAACCTGGTGACACATGTTTCTGGTATCTATGTATGGCCTTTGGTGACATGCTGATGGTACGTTTCCCACACATGTTTTAAACACCGGCTCACACAGGGGCATTCCCATAGCGTCACAACATCATAACACAGTGTCTTGTTGAACCGTGACAAGTTTTTAAGTTTTTCATTCAATTAGATAGGAACTTTACTATAATAATAATACACAATATATATATATATATATATATATATATATATATATATATATATATATATATTATATATATATATATATATATATTATATATTTCAAATAAGTTGTTGTGCATTAATGAATGCAAGACTGAACAAAATTGTCATGGCACCTCGATAAACCAGCTAAACCCCTGCCATAAAGGGAGTTTGTTATCAGTTTCTACATGATGTCGCAGTCTCTCTGTGATAATGAGTTAGCAGGCGATGATGTTTACTCTCATTAAGTTAGTGAGCGTGTGTATGAATCTCTGCAGGAGACAGGTGAAGCAGATGGCGGTGGCTGTTGGTGATGGTGATTGGTGGACGAGAGAATCAGAACCCTCCTCCCTGAGCCTGCCTCTGAAACCAGTTGGAACACCAAATAATAGGAGACGACCAGGGAGAGGACAACTGTATACCATCTCAATTATAGAACAGGTCATTACAAACTTCAGACTGCACTTACACAACTCTGTAGCACTTTAACATCAAGTAACTATGTAGCTATTTAAAACTGTAACTGTATTTTATGTATAGGCAGATCTTTGTAAGACTATTTCTTTATTTACCTGTGACCATGGGAAGGTGGTATAGACGCAGATTTCATGTGGTGCTGTCATGCTAAGTTACAGGATGTTCCTTCTGCTGCCTGAGGTTTATTTTTTTTCAAGGTCACAATGGGTATATAATTCAGGAATCACCCCTTGCAGTGTTTAAACTTGCAACCCTGAACTTCAGGGACTAGCCCAGATTGTTATGAAGCAATTCAAGTAGTCCTCAAATTTATTCAGATTTTTTTTTAAAGTTTAAAAACAGTTTAACAGTTTTTTTCTTTTTAGTTTTATGATATACAGTACAGTACTATTTCCACAAAACATAGCCCTCTCTTCGGACGGCACGCCAAACGCATATTTTATACGTAAGTGTGAACTCGTGAAATGAGCAATCTGAAATGTGAAACAAGATTGAACTCTTTTGCTCTCTTTACAGTGGATGGACGCACATTAAATTCCACATTAAAATATGGAACGTGAAACAAGAAAACCCAAGATTCTGTTTACCCGGGGTTTAGAATGGCCAAGGGTTAACTGCATGTGTAAAAATACAGGGTTTTTTTTTTTTTTTTATCAAATCTTGTGCACTGACTCCCAGCTAACAAAAATATGTTAAAATAACTTTTTGCTAATGTTCTGATTAAGTAATGAAAACATTATTTCTGAATGTTCTCTGAATGTTTAAAATGTTCCAACAATTTATCGTTTTGCAACCATTATGGGAGTGTTACTTTTTAATGGTTTCTGAATATTCCGAAACAAGTAGCAACATTTAAAAAAATGTTAGACTAAAACATTTCAGAAATAAAGTTCCATGAACAATGTATAAATAAAGTTTTTGTGTTAACGTTTTGAGAACATTATTTCAAGACCAGATACCTTTAAACAAATGTTATACTAATGTTACTGGAACAACATCTATTCATAACTTTAAGAGAACATTGACAGAACGTTAGCCAAAGCTCTGAGAATGTTCACTGTTAGCTGGGTGGATCATTAACATTCAACAATCAATTAGAAAATAAAGCAGATAGACAAGAAAACATCCTGCATGCATAAAAGAGTTTTAACTTTTTAAAACTATTTTCAAGACAATTGTGTTTTGTATCACCTGTTGGTGAACACAAGAATGTGTCCTGTGTAAATGGCCTCTTTATAAGGTTCTAGTGCAAGAACAGTGCTGTTGTACAGTGTTTAGCCCATAATAAATCTTCCTTGTGAGTCTGCACTCCATTAGATCGGTCTCTTACAAAAGAGCTTGCCACTCTCTTGAGAAAACTAATCTAATTTTCAGATCAAAATATATTTAATCTATGAGTGAGTCTGGTATGAAGGAAGTCATTAGTCTTCTGTTCCTCATTATTCAAACGCATATCCGATGTACAAAATCTAATGCATTTCAAATAGATATTCCTAATTGATGCTGGAAGCTTTAGACATAATCAGGATCAGGTTTCTACAGTCATTTACTGTCACTCAAGCCTTTCATCATTCAGATGTGTCTTCATCTCATAAGAATGACATCCTCACAGACGATCCTGGCAATTGACAGCACCTGAAACCCTTTCATAGCTCTTTTCGGGGTGAGATTTATTTGAACAAATGAAGGCAATCACCATTTGATTCCAAGTTCGCATGCCATATTTTTCTCCATGTCCTCAAATGTCACCCCTCCCACTTTGAAACCTCAGAAATACTGTAAAGTTAATTCACTTTGTATAATCAGGGTGATAAAAATGTATAAGGAATAGGCTGAACTTTTGAACTCGTTCTCTTTGCAGTGGACGGAGGCACATTAAATTCCACAGAAACTTTGCCACCTCAGCAAAACACTTCCCGGTAACTCAGTGTCTGTCTGCTCATCATGTTGGAGAATAATAGGCAGGAGAGAAGAGTAATCTTAGATAAATTGAAGGTAATGTGTCTAAAAGCTAAACGAATTGACATTACTAAGTTAAAGTGACCATGACATTTTTTTAATGCAATATTTGCAGTATATATTATAAATTATTTATCTGTGCATATAATTATCATTTTTTTTTAATTCACGTGCCCTCGTAATCTTTAATCAAAATAACTTCCCCCCTCTCTTTCAATGACATCTCTTCTCTGGCGCAGGCTCCCTGTCACTCACATGAGATCACAGAAAAAGGTGTGTTTGACTTGAAGCTGCACTGTGCAGACCGATAGGTGTATGATATCAAAGTACCGTTAGAACGATTTTAAAGCATATTATGAAGCCGTCTGCTCTCTAAAGTCTCTCGCAGAGTACTTTGATGTCATACAGCGATTAGCTTCAAGTTGAAAACATTTAGTATTTAACAACAAATCAGTTCCTGGTGGACAAAATCAAATCGCACCCTACATTTTTTCTTTTGTCGAGAAACCGTTTCACTCGAATATACATCACAAGAAAGAAAAGACTATCACAATGTCCGTTTCATTATTCAACATCCAGTAGCATGATCCAGCTGTTTTGATTATAATATATTTTTCCAGTAAAGTTGAACGTTTTTATAATGCTTTTTGATGCATTGCATTGTGCACGCCTCTTTACAGGCAAACAAGCCTGTGATCTAATGTACTCTTCCTATAAAAGTCTTGTCACTCTCTCATTTAGATTTCTGTTAAAAAAATAAAATAATAATAATAATCTTTTCCGGTTTATTCGAATGATTCAGTGATTCATTCATTGATTTATTGATTGATTTTCGAAGGGCCTTTTTTGCCCGGGAATGATGCCGGGTTGGGGACCTAGTAACATTGCCGTGTTCAGTCCCGGAACGCGCTCTGTGTGAAAAATAGCCGTAATCAATGCCGTGTCGTAATGATGACGCTAAAGTAAAGTGAAAGCAGGCTAGTGAAATGGTACGTAATGCGCTAGTTTATGATCGACTCAGATCGATTGTTTTTCGAGAGAGAAGTCGCAGCTCATAGGCAAACTTAAGACGCTGCTGAGACATACGCCACATCGATGTCTCGTGTCTGTACGGGATTTTTACGGGTTGTGCGTGAACGCACTCTCTGATTCCGGAAACTGAACTATGAACTAAAATCAAACGGACCCGGGTCAAATCACGGGTCACTTTATTCGTGTATTTTCCGGAATCTCTGTGTGAAAGGGGCTTTGTGTGTTGTTTCAACGCTATCCCACGACCAATTCGTACGAATTCGTACGAATGATTAAAATGTGGCTAATTCGTACGAATTAGTACGACCTCACTCGTACGAATTTGTACGATTTGTCTAAACCCACGTGATGGGTAGGTTTAGGGGCGGGGTCAGGGGTAGGTCATCCGTACGAATTTATACGAATTGGGCAACTCGTAAAATATGTACGATTTAGCAAAAATTGTACTAATTCGTACGAGTGAGGTTGTATGAATTCGTACGAATTAGCCACCTCGTAGAATTTTTACGAATTGCTGTGAGATCAGGTTGTGTTGTTTACACTCGAAATACGTTGTTGTTAATGTCTGGGCTACTTAGCGCTCTTGGAAGAGTGATAATCGTAAAGTTATATATTTTAAATGTTATGGGCCTACATTAGGAACTTGTAGTTAAACTAATGTTTAGTTATACAACTAACATTTTCAGAAGAGCTTGCTTAATTTCAAAGTATGAAGAACATGAATTACCTATAACAAGAATGCACTGATACAAACTGTCCATAGCCTACTAGACAAGGTGCACAGAAATAAACACACATCTGTTTGTGTTGAGGGTAACAGACAGGTTGACTGAGTGTATCCTAGTGGTTTATTGAGCCAAACCTCCCACCCAGCTTGAGAGCAATGGAAAGCAATTTCACCTCTCTCATTCTCATTCTCAGGTGATGCATTTGTTGTAGAGTGATTATGTTCACTCTGAGGTGGCGTCCATTTTCCCAGCAAACTGTAATTAATAGAGATGACTGGTTTCTCACAGTCAGGGATGCTTCAGTCTTCTTGCTCTCATCTGGCTTTTAGTGGAGCCCTGTGATCCTCATGATAAATACCTGTTATGAGTAAGGAGCGGGCCCAGTTGAAATATCTGGATTTTGATTGCATTTTCTATGCATGTATTAAAGGGAAATTTGTGGTAATATGTGTTAAATGGAGCTAAAAAGGTAGCTGAAAGAATATTCAGATTAGCCAAAATATTTATTAAATGAACATGCAGTAGTTTTATGAATGACAGTAATTCCGATTGTGCTGAAATCTGTGGAGCTTTCTCTGGAATTTTCTAGGTGCAAATTCCATGTGGGCCTGGTGATGAGCAGAGGCAATGAGAAATACAATTGTGTGTGTGTGTGTGTGTGTGTGTGTGTGTGTGTGTGTGTGTGTGTGTGTGTGTGTGTGTGTGTGTGTGTGTGTGTGTGTGTGTGTGTGTGTGTGTGTGTGTGTGTGTGTGTGTGTGTGTGTGTGTGTGTGTGTGTGTGTGTGTGTGTGTGTGTGTGTGTGTGTGTGTGTGTGTTTGGTAAATTCTAAACATCATAAAATAAAATATGTTCGCAAGATTTTTAATGAACAGAATAAATTAAAAAGAGGTAAAAGAGAAAAGCAGAGCATAGTTAGAGAATGCTTAAAATGTTTATTTTGCCACAATTTAGAGAGCAGCGAGTTTCCTCCAGCCTTTGATTACTGTTAGTAGATCAAATAAAAATTGTATTTAACCCTCCTGTTACCCTCAAATCTGATAACATTTTTACCCACTGGGGTCAATTTGAACCCAGTAATTTAAACCTCCGGAATATGAGGTTTGTGTCTCAGGTAATGTATGTCTTTGTTGACTACCTAAATAACCTTTTAAGTTGACAATCAAACAACCACTCCCCTCCCCACCCCTACATCCAGAATACCCATTGCACGACTATGGACAGATTTACAAATCACCATAAAATCTTACTGATTGACCTAAAATTGGAAAAGGATATATAGTTGGTGTTTATTTGCTTTATAATATTTCTAAGTATAGATTTTTGTAATCTATAACATTTGGAAAGAAAAACTATTTATTTTATCAAGGATAGTAACACGAGTTATGTTTGGGGTCAATCTCGCAAAAATTATGTGTTTTTTTATATAATATTGAATACGGTATGTAAAATTATAATTAACATTATAAATTATAACATGTTATAGTGACCTCAATAAACAACCAAAACAGATGTGTGTGAAATTTTAATATTTCTTCTGTTTTATTATACAGCTAAAAGAGCCTGGGGTCAAATTGACCCCAAGGAACACCGATGCTACGATGCTGTGTACAGGACATTGAAAATATATCAGCAGCTTAATTTTATGTTTACAGAGTTGTCCCCATTAAATTAGGTTAAGTCATTAAATTTGAAGCAAAAAATAAATAAATCATGTATTTACAGACGTTAAACATTGAATGGAGTCAAATTGACCCCAAAGATAATAGGAGGGTTAAAGTCAGCATGAAACAGAAATTGTTATTTATCTTTTCTTCTCTATTAAATCAGAGTGAAATAGCTTCACAAAAGAGAAAGAATGTAGGGTGGTTTTATCCATCGGGAATTTATTGGATCTGTGTTGTTTGCTAATTGCTTCAGTCTCATGAGTGAGAGGTTACAAGGTTACGAGGAATTTAAAAAAAAAAAAGATATGCACAGATAATTCATTTACAACCCCATTTCCAGAAAACATTTTGTAAAATGTAGTAAAATCAAGAATCGGGGATTTGTCAGGCCTAATTCTCCTTAACCTTTATTTAACTGTCAATAGTACAAAGAAAAGATTGTCAATGTTTTCACTGACCAACTTGATTGAATTTTGTAAACTTATTCAATTTTGGATTTTGATGGCTGCAACACACTCCAAAAGGTTGGAACAGAGACATGATTCTAATTGTTGCAGTTTTGCTTGTGGAGTTTGAGGCCTGGCATTGTCTTGCTTCACTGGAAAGATGTCATCTTTGATGACAGTTTATGTCTCTGTAGTATAGGCCTCAACATCAATGGTACCTTCACACATATGCATGTCACCCATACCATGATTAACGTTTGCTTTTGCACCTTGGATGGTCCCTTTTGTCTTTGGGACTGAAAACTCAATGTCTTTTTTTTCCACAAACAAGATTAAACGCGGACTCATCTGACCACAGCACACATTTCCACTGTCTTTTGGACCATCTGAGATGAGCTCGGGCCCAGAGAACTCTGCATATAATTGATGTATAGCTTTCTTCTTGTGTAACAAAGATTCAAGTTGCATTTCTTGATGCAGCCGCAGACTGTATTGATTGAACACAGTTTTCCAAAGTATTCCCGAGCCCATGTGGCTATTTTCAACACAGTAGCATGATGGTTTCTCATGCAAAGCCATCTAAGGGCTCGAAGGTCACATATTCAACAGAGTTCCTGCCTTGCCCTACACCGAGATTTCTGTGGATTCCCTGAATCTTTTCAGAATATAATGCATGGTAGATGGTGAAAGACCTAAATACTTTGCAATCTTACATTGAGATTTTTGAATTGTTTGACAATTCTCTCATTAAATTTGGCACAAGGCATGACCCATTGTCAGGGTGTGTGCAGGATGCCGAAGACGAGGACACAGGAATATCAGTATAGTTGATATTTATTTTACAAACTTAAACTTCCAAAAAAAAAACAGAAACAAAAGAACAAAACTCCAGGACTTCAGAATACACAACCATACGAGGACGACGACCAACCAACACTGAGGGAAAACACAGGGCTTAAATGAACTGAACCAAACGAGATAATTAACTGAAAACAGGTGCAGAGAATCTGAACAAACGAGGAGCGGGAAAAACTAACAGGACTAAACCAAAATCACAAAGACAGGGGGAAACGATCTCAAAACATAACTAAACACATAGAATCGTGACAGTACCTCCCCCCTCCCCGAAGGCGCGTCTCCGCGCCGTATAACATCCAAAGGGGTGGGAGGGTGGGCGCCCTGGAGGCTGACGAGGGCATGGTGCAGGTCCAGGAAGCCTCCAGGGCGGAGCAGGCTGTGGGCGTGGCCATGGTGGTGCAGGCTGTGGGCGTGGCCACGGCGGTGCAGGCTGTGGGCGTGGCCACGGCGGTGCAGGCTGTGGGCGTGGCCACGGCAGTGCAGGCTGTGGGCGTGGCCACGGCGGAGCAGGCAGACCCTCGGGCGTCCAGGGTGGAGCTGTGGGACCCTCGGGCGTCCAGGGCGGAGCTGTGGGACCCTCGGGCGTCCAGGGCGGAGCTGTGGGAGCCTCGGGCGTCCAGGGCGGAGCTGTGGGACCCTCGGGCGTCCAGGGCGGAGCTGTGGGACCCTCGGGCGTCCAGGGCGGAGCTGTGGGACCCTCGGGCGTCCAGGGCGGAGCTGTGGGACCCTCGGGCGTCCAGGGCGGAGCTGTGGGACCCTCGGGCGTCCAGGGCGGAGCTGTGGGACCCTCGGGCGTCCAGGGCGGAGCTGTGGAACCCTCGGGCGTCCAGGGCGGAGCTGTGGGACCCTCGGGCGTCCAGGGCGGAGCTGTGGGACCCTCGGGCGTCCAGGGCGGAGCTGTGGGACCCTCGGGCGTCCAGGGCGGTGAGAACTCTTCGGGTGGCCACGGTGGTGAAGACCCTTCGGGTGGCCACGGCGGTGAGGACCCTTCGGGTGGCCATGGCGGTGAGGACCCTTCGGGTGGCCATGGCGGTGAGGACCCTTCGGGTCGCCACGGCGGTGTTATTTTTCCGGGCCTCCGTGGATCTTTGGCCGGCCACGGCGAAGGCGTATAGCCCCCCCAAAAAATTTTCTTGGGGAGAAGGACAGGTTCAGGAACGGGAACAGACTTGACATCAACGGGCGCTGGGTCAACGGGCTCTGGGTCAACGGGCTCTGGCGCTGGGTCAACTGGCTCTGGCGCTGGGTCAACTGGCTCTGGCGATGGGTCAACGGGCTCTGGCGCTGGCGCTGGGTCAACGGGCTCTGGCTCTGGGTCAATGGGCTCTGGCTCTGGCGCTGGGTCAACGGGCTCTGGCGCTGGGTCAACGGGCTCTGGCTCTGGCGCTGGGTCAACGGGCTCTGGCTCTGGCGCTGGGTCAACGGGCTCTGGGCATACCGGATTTGGAACTGAATGGAGTGGGAGATCCTCTACAAGGTAGTTGGATCCACATGCCCACAGCGTGTGATCCACAAACTCCAAGAATGACAGATTTAGGTCCTTGACCAGAATTATCTGGGCGAGAGGGTTCAATTCCTCCTCATTCCATCTCACATCGTCATACAGGTCCATATAAAGCCCTGCATATTCTTCCAGGGAGCGTTCACCTTGAAAGAGGATTGGGGTGTGAATTGGGTTCACCTCCTTGTGATTCCTCCTTCGGCCCATTTTTAGATTTTTAGGGTTGGTCGTTCTGTCAGGGTGTGTGCAGGATGCCGAAGACGAGGACACAGGAATATCAGTATAGTTGATATTTATTTTACAAACTTAAACTTCCAAAAACAAACAGAAACAAAAGAACAAAACTCCAGGACTTCAGAATACACAACCATACGAGGACGACGACCAACCAACACTGAGGGAAAACACAGGGCTTAAATCAACTGAACCAAACGAGATAATTAACTGAAAACAGGTGAAGAAACTGAACAAACGAGGAGCGGGAAAAACTAACAGGACTAAACTAAAATCACAAAGACAGGGGGAAACAATCTCAAAACATAACTAAACACATAGAATCGTGACACCCATCTTAGCTTGCAAAGACTGAGCCTTTGGTGGATGTTCCTTTTATACCTAATCACGATACCCTTACCTATTACCAATTCACATGCTTATTGTTGACTGTTTCAAAACAGTTTTACTTGGATATTCTGTGATCTTTTCACTTTTATTTTGTCTCCGTCCCAACTTTTTTGGAGTGTGTTGCAGCCATCAAAATCAAAATTTGTTTAAATGTACAAAATACAATTAATTTGGCCTGTTATAGTTTACCCTCATGTCATAAAATGTATAACATAATTTATTTATATTAATTTTATTAATTTAATTTTATTCATTCAGTTTGGAACAACACAGCAAATGATGACTGAATTTTCTACCCTATCCCAACTATCCCTTAATACATAATAATACAGTCATGTTTCCATCTGGCTACGTACAGTATTTGTTTCTTAAGTGTGGAGTTGGAGTGGGTAGCATATTGCAAATGAGGTGAGATAGAGTTGGGAGGCGATACAGGTTGTTTTTGGAAGACAGTAAGGATGTGAGTGAAAATGGCATGAAGAGAGAGATGGAATGAGTTAATTAGTAACGGAGCAAAGATTCTGCAGTTTGAGCAGAAATTCAATGAGGAAATAAGTAAAAGAAAAGTAATACACAGAATGACTGTCTTTGTCCAATTACAGACTGAAAAACTTCCACAGATTTGCATTTAAATAATGTATCAGTGTTCTGATTCCGATTAATTTGTGTAATGACTTAAAAAAATTATACCTGCATCTAATTAAGGGGACCTATTATGCCAAGATGTAATATAAGTCTCAGGTCTCATTTTTGAGTGGAAAGGAAACATGCTGTTTTCAGGCATATATCTTTAAATGCAAATAAGCTGCTGCTCCCTACCCTGCTTTCCAGAAGAGAGCGGAGCCTTTACAGCTCGTGACTCGGCCAAAAACATGTTTGGTTTTGATTATCATCTCTATCGCGGTCACCAGTCACACTCACGTGACATTGCAGTTCTTCATTATCATGAAAGTTTATTATCTGCATGTGTCTAAACTTCTGATATATGGTTTTCTGAGCGCACACATCCGAAGCACACGCACAGAGAGCTGGATGTCAGACAGCGCGTCCTGAGTATTAAACTAAGATCTCTTTCACGTCTTATTGCATTTAAACTGTCGAATACACACAAGGTTGTCAAAAACACACAAAGTTCACATAAACACAGACTTATGTCTATGAACGTAAACAGCAAGCAAAGACATCGCTTGTGAATACACACTGCTGACACACATTTATGTTCAAGCATAATAGGTTCCCTTTAAATCTTGATAATGTTAGAATTATTTTAATATCTCTCAATGCTTTCAACAACTAAACTGTTAATCTCTTCAGCTCTGAATGAACATGTATGTTTAGAGTATCGAGTATCATAGTGAGAGATCGATGGTATGGATTTGTTTTGGCTGAAGAAAGCTGACACATAAATAGCAGTAAGTTGATAGAGTTATTTTTCTCTCTCTGAAGAGCTAATATATATGTGCATGCATGTGCATGTGCCCTCAGGGCTGACATTCTTTGCCCCTCGGCCATTACTCAGTAAATGAGTATGTGAGCAAAGCTCTCAAACCTTGAACTCTACCATTAACACGCACGCACAAACACATGTGTACGTACACACAAACTCATCCTGCACTTATTCTGATCAATGGTCTTGGGCGAAAGAGTGGTCTTAAGAGAGACAGAAGGATCCAGAGCGAGATACGGAGATAATGGTCTTTTGAAAATGACTTTATTGCCTTTGAATGATGATTTTAATCTCTGGCTTTAAGGGTACTATTAAGACTATTACAACTCATCACATACCTTCACAGAGACGCCTGTTAGTGTGGATAGCCTACTGATTGATATAGATTCTACTGTATATGGTTGCATATACCGTCTGTCTGTATTGATCACGTCTACAGGCACATCATTTTCCATTCACAGCACAAGGCTTAAATTCTGGTCAAGCTTTTATTCTAGATTACATTTTGAAATTTACGAAGCTGTTGAGATGCACTATACCTTTCAAAAGTTTGGGGTCGGTACGATTTTGTTATAGCCCCTTATGCTCTACAAGGATGCATGCCTTTAGTTAAATATACAGTAAAAACTGTAATATTATGTGAAATTATTACAATTAAAAATACATTTTAAAATAATATGTGACGGAAAAGCTGAATTTTCAGCATCATTACTCCACTCGTCAGTGTTACATGATCCATGAAATCTTTCCAATATGCTGATTTGGTGCTTAAGAAGCATATCTTATAATCAGCGTTGTTGATGTGCTTTAATGCTTAAAATTCTAAAATAAGATTATTTGATGAATAGACATTTCAAAGAAACAGCATTTATTGCATTTATTGTGTTTTTTTAAACATTTTGTTAAACAAGTTTTCATGTAGCATTTCTATATTATTTCTATTCACTTTTAAGATATAGATTGAGGCTACATAGACTGATTTAATTATGCTGAAATTCTGCACAGTAATGTAATAAACTCATGAATGTCACGTTTCAGTGTGTTTGAGTTATGTTTTGAGATCTTGTTTCCCCCTGTCTTTGTGGTTTTTGGTTTAGTCCTGTTAAGTTTTCCCGCTCCTCATTTGTGTTCAGTTTGATCACCTGTGTTCTGTTAATTATTCTATTATTCCATGTGTATTTAAGCCCTGTGTTTTCCCTGAGTGTTTGTCGATTGTTGTCTACGTATGGTTGTGTATCCTGAAGTCTGTTATTTTGTTCCTGTTTGTTTTTAGAAGTTTAAGTTTGTAAAATAAACATCAACTATACTGATATTCCTGTGTCCTCGTCTTCAGCTACCTGCAGCAACCCTGACAGAACGATCAACCTTAAAAAAAGATGGAGAGCTGGAAGCAGGCCTTCGTGGGAACCCGGATGGCCATATTTCGCGGGACCCGTGGAGGTCGTAGTAGGGGATGTGATCGAGTTCTGGTGGTCCCGAGTCCAGTATGGCCTGAGCCCATTGCATGCCCGCCAAAACCTTTAAAGGAGCTGAAGGATGAGCCTGCGGTATGTGGGAACCCGGATGGAAAGGTTTACGGGGACCCGTGGAGGTTGTAGTAGGGGAGGCGATCGAGTTCTGGTGGTCCTGAGTCCAGTATGTCCTGACCCTTTTGACGACCTTCCTGAGCTGCTTCCCCCGGAGACCGTCCAGCCAGAGACCGTCCAGCCAGAGACCCAGAGCCCGTTGACCCAGCGCCAGAGCCCGTTGACCCAGAGCCCGTTGACCCAGCGCCAGAGCCCGTTGACCCAGACCCAGAGCCCGTTGACCCAGACCCCGTTGACCCAGCGCCCGTAGATGTCAAGTCTGTTCCCGTTCCTGAACCTGTCCTTCTCCAAGAAAATTTTGGGGGGGGGGCTATACGCCTTCGCCGTGGCCGGCCAAAGATCCACGGAGACCCGGAAAAATAACACCGCCGTGGCCACCTGAAGGGTCTTCACCGCCGTGGCCACCTGAAGGGTCCTCACCGCCATGGCCACCCGAAGGGTCCTCACCGCCCTGGACGCCCGAGGGTCCCACAGCTCCGCCCTGGACGCCCGAGGGTCCCACAGCTCCGCCCTGGACGCCCGAGGGTCCCACAGCTCCGCCCTGGACGCCCGAGGGTCCCACAGCTCCGCCCTGGACGCCCGAGGGTCCCACAGCTCCGCCCTGGACGCCCGAGGGTCCCACAGCTCCGCCCTGGACGCCCGAGGGTCCCACAGCTCCGCCCTGGACGCCCGAGGTTCAGCCTGCACCGTCGTGGCCACGCCCACAGCCTGCACCGTCGTGGCCACGCCCACAGCCTGCACCATCGTGGCCACGCCCACAGCCTGCTCCGCCCTGGAGGCTTCCTGGACCTGCACCATGAATTATCTTTCAAGCACAAGAGAGTGTGACGAATTGCAAAATGTAGGCTATATTGTTTCTTTTAATGCTTGGAAAATGTTAGTAAAATTTGTCTCCTTCTTGCTCCAAATTATTTTTTTTTTTGCCAAATTTTGACTTGGTAGTTATATTTATTTAATAGCCTATCACATAGATTGCACAGAAAGTCGAATTGCTGAATGGAATAGCTGTCAAATACATATCGGAATATGCTCTAAATCTGATTGCCAGTTTATTATGTAATCAGGGTGTTTTTTACAGGTATCTTAAAATGTGAACATGACCATTATGTGGTTAATATCAGAATATTCTTGTTACTAAAAAATAGGCAGCGTGTTAGACTGGGTAGTCTCATCCCAAGAAGTCATATATTGACGTCTTGGGACGTCTTTCGACCATACGTCAATATCCACCTTTTTAGGGTACCCTTAAACGTCGGTAAATGACGATCCTGGGACGTCATACAACTGACGCTTTACCTTTAATGTCAGTTAGGTGACGGGGTAGGTTTAGGGGTAGGTTTAGGTCTGGGGCCGGTATGCTGTTCTGTTTAGCAGGGAAGTGTACTGTAAGTTGTTTTGGTAAAAAAAAAAAAAAGTTATGGTAAAATTATTGCTTGTTTAGTATATCAGCTGCAAAGAAATGCCACTCTATTCACTCAAGTATATTATCTCAACAATTGTGTTTGGAGTATCTGTCATTTCACCTTCTCTTGCCTTTGATTGTGTCCATTCCTTTCTATCTTGCAGCGCTTGGAATCCACCACAGCAAAATTACCCAAACATCTTGCCTCTCCATGCCCTGGAGGCAGTTTGTTCTTGCCCAGCACCGACTGCTTTGATGGGTGTTTCAAAGGCCAGTGGGAATGAGCCAGATGTCCGCAATGCTGGAATCTCTCAGTGGCCTCTTTGCCGATCCACTTTTCTGCGGTTCTGCTCACTGCACGAACACCTAACACTCTCCGCCTGTCAGCTGTTGTGTGGTCACACTCGGCCTTCTCTCCTCATTAGATTTCATGCCAGCTCACTGCTCTCGTGTTATAACGTTAGCTAATTTATGTTGACCTGGGGGTTGTTGACTTTCAGACTCCCCATTTTGCCACCGGGTCATTTGATTACATGCTACTTTCTGTTTCCAGGTCATTAGATTAAGGTATGTCAACACATCAGAGCCGCACTGTAATATCTTTCCCGGCTAATATGATCTTCACAACTCCATCAGGTACCGCTTAGCGCAGTTCTCTTTACTCCTGGAATTCTGCCACATCCGATAATCATTTCCTATTTGTTCACATTGTAGATTTAGACGATTCAATTTGGGTAAGAGAAATATTCCCACTTGATATCTTTGACTTTTGAGCGCTTTCTTGACAGATGCTTGGAAGATGATTTATAAAGAAACAAAATGACAAATAATGTTAAAATTTGTAATATATAATGTAGCATGTTTTATATGTAGTACTTATCTTGTGTTTTTAAACATTTGAAAGTTTTAATATAGCTTTTGTATATTATTTAATTTTTAAGACATAGACTGAAGCTGGTTTGGTTTCTAATTTCTGTACTCGACTTGTACTTACTTTGGACCAGGGCCGGCGGAAGCGCTGGGCAAACTGGGCAATTGTCCAGGTCGCCAAACACTAGAGGGCGCCGCGCCATGATGAGCATGAGCGTCTCAAACTTGTGAAGAACTATCTGCAATCGTTATCACGCAACCAAAGAAATAATCCATTAGCAATCGGATTGACGGCTCAATCGGACTGAAAAGCCTTCATGTAAACAAAAATCGATTGAGAAATTTCGATCGGATTGAATGGGGTGCTTTATTCCTTTTCTAATCCAATCAAGAGGACATGTAAACACTTGATCGGATTGAAAACCGAAACTGAAAGGGCTGCACATGTGCAGTCCCTTAAAGGGCCCCTAATATGCTATTTTAAAGTTTCCTAATGTTGTTGTGGAGTCTCCTACAACATGTTTACGTCCATCAAATGTAAAAAAAAAACTCTTTAATTTCCTCATAATATACATTTGCACATCATCACATTTTCAATGATTCTCAAATGACTCGTCAAATGAATCAATCTTTCTAAATCCCTGCTTTCCGCGAGCTACTCTTTTCTGATTGGCCAGACAGCTCAGTCTGTTGTGATTGGTTTACCGTGTACAGCGCGTCGAGAACAAAAGCGCCCATTGTCATAACTGTCACGCTTTGATGTGTTTGAGTTCTGTTTTGTATCTTGGTTTCCCTGTCTTGTGGTTTTTGGTTTAGTCCTGTTAAGTTTTCCCGCTCCTCGTTTGTGTCCAATTTTATGCACCTGTGTTCAGTTAATTATTCAATCATTCCTTGTATATTTAAGCCCTGTGTTTTCCCTGAGTGTTTGTCGATCGTCGTCTACGTATGGTTGTGTGTTTCTGATTTCCTGGAGTTTTGTTCTTGTTTAAGTTTGGAAAGTTTTCATTTTGTTATTAAAACATTTATATTGAAGCTTTCGTGTCCTCGTCTTCAGCACCTGCACAAACCCTGACAGAACGATCGACCTTAACAAAAAAAAAAGGGATGAACTACGAACTTTGTGTCCCACAAGATGGCCGGTCTCTGGAGGAATATGCGGAGATATATCTCCATCTTCTCCGGGACTTTAATTGGGACGAGGAGTCCCTTACGCACGAATTCTGGAGTGGGATGGACGATACCCTCGCCCAGATACTGTTATTGGGAGATTCCACCTCCCTTTAGTTAAGTTTATTGCCCGTGCGCTGTGGGTGTGTGGTTCCTCACTCACCGTGGGAGACATCCAGCCCGATCTCCACGGCCAGCCAGAGCAAGAGCCCATCACCTGCACGCCAACGCCTGAGCCCATCACCTGCACGCTCCCACCAGAGCCCATCGTCTGCCCACCAGAGCCTGCACACCGCATCAGCCCTGCCGCCAGATCGGTCCCTGGACTTCCCCGGCTGATATCCGGTATGACTGATCCCCCACTGATATCGGTGCGACTGGCCCAAAAGAAGGCGGCCGAGGCTGGGGTTCAAGTCAGCCACATCCAGCCAGAGCCTGAGCCCGTCGCCTGCCCGCCAGAGCCTGAGCCTGTCACCTGCCCGCCAGAGCCTGATCCCAGCCCCGAGTTTCCTGATATGCTGGTCCCGTCCAGCCCCGAGTTTCCTGATATGCTGGTCCCGTCCAGCCCCGAGTTTCCTGATATGCTGGTCCCGTCCAGCCCCGAGTTTCATGATATGCTGGTCCCGTCCAGCCCCGAGTTTCCTGATATGCTGGTCCAATCCAGCACGGAGCCCGTTGACCCAGAGCCAGAGCCCGTTGACCCAGCGCCAGAGCCAGAGCCCGTTGACCCAGCGCCAGAGCCAGAGCCCGTTGACCCAGAGCCAGAGCCCGTTGACCCAGAGCCAGAGCCCGTTGACCCAGAGCCAGAGCCAGAGCCAGAGTCCGTTGACCCAGAGCCAGAGCCAGAGCCAGAGCCCGTTGACCCAGCGCCAGAGCCAGAGCCCATTGACCCAGCGCCAGAGCCAGAGCCCGTTGACCCAGCGCCAGACCCAGAGCCCGTTGACCCAGACCCAGAGCCCGTTGACCCAGAGCCCGTTGACCCAGAGCCCGTTGACCCAGAACCCGTTGATGTCAAGTCAGTTCCCGATCATGAGCCTGTCCTCCCCAAGAAAATTTTGGGGGGGCGCCATACGCCTTCGCCGGGGCCGGCCAAAGATCCACGGAGGCCGGCCAAAGATCCACGGAGGCCCGAAAAAATAACACCGCCATGGCCACCCGAAGGGTCCTCACCGCCATGGCCACCCGAAGGGTCCTCACCGCCATGGCCACCCGAAGGGTCCTCACCGCCATGGCCACCCGAAGGGTCCTCACCGCCATGGCCACCCGAAGGGTCTGCACCGCCATGGCCACCTGAAGGGTCTGCACCGCCATGGCCACCTGAAGGGTCTGCACCGCCATGGCCACCTGAAGGGTCTGCACCGCCATGGCCACCTGAAGGGTCTGCACCGCCATGGCCACCTGAAGGGTCTTCACCGCCGGGGCCACCTGAAGAGCCTGCACCGCCTTGGACGCCCGAGGGTCCCACAGCTCCGCCTTGGACGCCCGAGGGTCCCACAGCTCCGCCCTGGACGCCCGAGGGTCCCACAGCTCCGCCCTGGACGCCCGAGGGTCCCACAGCTCCGCCCTGGACGCCCGAGGGTCCCACAGCTCCGCCCTGGACGCCCGAGGGTCCCACAGCTCCGCCCTGGACGCCCGAGGGTCTCACAGCTCCGCCCTGGACGCCCGAGAGTCTCACAGCACCGTCATGGCCACGCCCACAGCCTGCACCGTTGTGGCCACGCCCACAGCCTGCACCGTCGTGGCCACGCCCACAGCCTGCACCGCCGTGGCCACGCCCACAGCCTGCTCCGCCCTGGAGGCTTCCTGGACCTGCACCATGCCCTCGTCAGCCTCCAGGGCGCCCACCCTCCCACCCCTTTGGATGTTATACGGCGCGAGGACGCGCCTTCGGGGAGGGGGGAGGTACTGTCACGCTTTGATGTGTTTGAGTTCTGTTTTGTATCTTGGTTTCCCCTGTCTTTGTGGTTTTTGGTTTAGTCCTGTTAAGTTTTCCCGCTCCTCGTTTGTGTCCAATTTTATGCACCTGTGTTCAGTTAATTATTCAATCATTCCTTGTATATTTAAGCCCTGTGTTTTCCCTGAGTGTTTGTCGATCGTCGTCTACGTATGGTTGTGTGTTTCTGATTTCCTGGAGTTTTGTTCTTGTTTAAGTTTGGAAAGTTTTCATTTTGTTATTAAAACATTTATATTGAAGCTTTCGTGTCCTCGTCTTCAGCACCTGCACAAACCCTGACAATAACAACGTCAGCTCTGCTTGTCCTCCTGAGGCTTTCTACACTGTAAACTAAACACAGTAACGAACAATGACGCCGATTTGACCATATTAATGCGAGCGCGAGTCCGATAATGAAACGTTGGAAGAACTAGTTATTCAACTCAAACTTCAATCGCAAGGACAACTCGAGCAGGACGTTTCACAGTGATATACTAACTTACTCAGTTTGAGGAACATTATAATATGTTGCAACTGTAATTGCATTAACAAGTGAATGTCCATCAACAAACCCGATATTTTTTTACTTGTACTAACTTATTTACATATTTTTCTAATATTTTGCGGTGAACATGTGGAAACTGTATCAATAACAGTGCATGTATGCAATGTACATTAGCCGAGCTCTAGAGTGAATGATCTGATGTAACATAAACGTTGGTAAAACAAATATTTCCTCAAAGTAGTGAGAACTACAGACAATCTGCATTAATAGACACAGTTTTATGTAATAGTGGCCCACAGCTGATCAGCAGTAATACAGTAGGCCTAATAATGTGAGTTAACCAGTTAGCAGGAGACCTAAGTTTTTTGAACACCATCTTTTAAGAGCAAACGGTTTGTGAATCCTGCCTTGAACTCCGTCGTCAGTAAAATAAAGGGAACACAGTAAAAGTTTAGGATTATACTGCTGTGATATTGTGGTAAAGAGGAATTTTAACCACTGATTTAACCACATGCTCATCCTTGGGGAGTGAAAAATAACTGGCTTTACCTTCACATTATAAAGCATATCGCTGTCTTCTCAACATGATGCTGTCCAGTAGTGATCAGCTGTTTTCCATGGTGTCTGTGCGTGCAATACGCGGACGGGCAATAATACTAATGTTTCGTCTTGACGTCACAACGAAACGGCTGATGACTCGTTTGAAAAACTATTCATTTAATTGACTCTTACTTTTGAAAGACAATAACTTAATGTACGGTGCACTTTCAGATTTAAAACTTTGCAGGATGTTTTCATTCACTTAGAGCTATGTTACACACTACATGAAAGGTCATTTTCAAAAATCCATAATAGGGGCCCTTTAAAAATAGCGTGATGATGTATGACACGTGGAACAAGCTGTTCTTCCCGTTGAATAAAGTTTCATATAAATGAGTGTCCCGTCATTCTAAAATTGTCTGTGAAGGGGAGCAGGACAAAGTCCCACCGGTCCTTGTTTCAGATTCTCATCCACAGACGATTGGTTTTGGGTGCAGGGAGGGGCAATTTTACTACGTGGTAAATATAAGCATCACGGCACAGCGGTTCATATGCTCATTGTCTCCAAATTATGACCAGAGATGGATATTAAATCTGCTGATTAAAACAAATAAAGATCCAATTTAAAGAATAGATATTATGCGCAAACAGCGGGAACGTCTGTATATTCGCGCAGTGTGCACATGTCCAAAAATCAATACCGATTGGAAGCTTGTGACATAAACACACATCAACCCAATCACTCTATTTAGTGTTCATGTAAACACTACGTC
Source organism: Chrosomus eos (assembly GCA_036326025.1). Lineage (NCBI taxonomy): Eukaryota > Metazoa > Chordata > Actinopteri > Cypriniformes > Leuciscidae > Chrosomus > Chrosomus eos. The sequence continues at coordinate 39,555,174 of CM070819.1, read as the reverse complement.
CGGATTCATCAATCGGAATGAATTCAGTGTGCAACAAAAGGTGTGCATGTAAACATAGCCACTTGTCACAAGATCGTTTGAATGTATTGGCCTAAATTTCAATTGAGCACCAAATCTGTCGTAAATTGGATTACTCCAAGATAATTGAAGAGTTCGCAGCAGCCAAAGCAAGACTATAAATTCATTACACCTGTAAACAGTAGGGGTCAATATGTGATGCAAATTTTACGTAGGGGGTGGCAAATTCCTATTTTGCCCAGAGCGCTGGATTGTCTTCCCCTGACCCTGCTTTGCAACCACTAAAAGAAAAATAATCAAGTACTTTCAACATAAGCAAACCCAGGGTTTGGGGAATGACTTTAGCACCAAGCTGGATTTGTGGATAAGACCAGTGGATTTCCGTGTTGCTTATTTGGATTCTAGTAAGTAAAGGGCTCTGGTATGCATTCCAGTTAGATATCCCCAAATGTCAACCTTATTTCATTACATCTGCACAGGAGATGAAATAAAACAAAATGGTTAGCTTTACTGGAGTGTGAATTAAAAATGATTATCATTGTAAACATCTGTAATTAGTTGTAATGTTCGTGTGACCTCATAAACTCGTATTTCTGCAAAACTGTAAGTGTGGATTTACAAGTCTGAAGTCACAAGTGGTGTTCTATTGCACTTTTTTCTAGTCGGAAGTTGGTCCCAATTCACATACTTATGCACTATTATATGCCATGTTGTAGTGCACTGTAAATAGTGTGAGAAATACTGTAAATTCTTGTTTTCTTCAAGATTATTGGAGTACAAGAAAATAATATTTTAGTCTTTCTATTGAAATTCACTAGCAATTTCTCAATAAAAATAGTTTTAAAGTAGGCCTAAATCCTACACATAATTGAAAATGATAATACACAGAAAATTTACTTTTTTAACCAAAAAAAAGTGTGGAATGTTGGAACTGTTTCAGCATTGCTTTCTCAATAGAATAGGCTATCAGACCCCAATGCTGCATGAAAAACAACCTTCTAAAATCCAAACACAGGTGGTAGAGTATATAGGCTGCATATTAAAGATACGTTCAGACTAGAAGTAAAAGTGGCCCAAATATTTTTTCACATTCGACTCTGATCTGTTTTTTCCTTACAGTGTGAACAGCGCAAACCACATGAAATCTGATGGTCCTAAATCAGTTCTGATGTTTTGCAATGCGACCTTAGTCTGAAAAGTCATATCGGAATTCATGCGACATTTACGTCACTCTAGAATCAACATTCGCCACAGTTCTGTGCTCTTTGGTCACTCGGCAGTGAAGTTAGTCAGTGAAAGGACAGTGAGCTGTTCAGCCCCGTTCACACTAAGAACGATAACTACAACTATATCAGGATCAACACAAACGTAAACTTTTCTCCAGGCTGCAGTTTCGTCATCTGCCGCTTTAAATACTCTAGATCTTTAAAGCAGGATGGATTCTGATTGGCTGTCAATGTTTATATCGTTTTTCAGATATAAAAATCATTCTGAACGTGATTCAAAGGATATCGTTTCTCTGTGTCAGTACCATTCGTTACTGTGTCATAATCGACTATGCTATTCTTTTATATTGAGAATGATTTTTAGAATATCTTTATTGTTATAGTTATCGTCCTTGGTGTGAATTGGCCTTTATACTCACAAGCAAAACTTGGAAAACTTTAATCTCCCTCCATCCTTGTCTTTGCCCTTATCATTTGTGCACAATTGCTGGTTCTGCGCCTGTCACTATAATAACACGTAAAGTGATTTCAGTACCTCTGCAACCTCTACAATGTAAGTACAATTCACACTAGGCTGTTAGTCATGCATGTATACTTGTTCAGTCTAGTGCATAGTGTTTCTTGACAAAGTGACATCGCAATTACTGCCTGCATTTTTTGGGTTTTTGTCATTTCGTGCATCCTTGTAAACGTGAACGGCATTGGTTAACAGTGTTGTCTGTATGTGAAAAACTTCTTCTGTTTCGTTGTTGTGTAAACGTACCTTAAGTTGGATGGAACTCCTTTAACAGGCGTCAGTATTCACATATTCAGGATAAACAGGAAACCGGAAAGAATATAACTCTTAGACATAGTCGAAAGACAGTCGAAAGAAGAAGCATAGCACCTGTGTTTGGTAAACTTAACTCACATTTGGTTTTTAAATTTTAAGTCTATTAATACACACTTTTACTCTCTCTATTCTATGATATGGTGGTGTAAAAATAGCTTTTGTGTGGCACTGCACCAGTCAGTCTTATTGACAGAAATAGCCTTGGCATCTCTTTGAGTCAGACTCATTTAAATTGTAAAAAGAACAACTAATGCAATGATAAAATATGTGCATTTTCTCAGACCTTTTTTTCTCAAGGCCATCCAGCAAACTTTATACCATAGAAGCAAAAAACTAAATAAATTATAAATACTTAAAATGAAATTCATTCAGTATGAAAAGTAGAGCTGTCAACAACATCATGAGCTGCCAGTTATGAATAGGCTTTTGAGCTCATATTACATAACTAAATAACCAACTTTACCTTTACTATTTCTAGAGTTTCTTAGTCTTGAATGAAGTCATTTGCATTGCATTGCACTTCCACAGACCTCTGTATAAATAAGTGGGAGAAAGAGTCTGAGCGGTCAAATTACACTGATCATGTGTGAAATCTGTCACTCGTAATGAAGCCGGTTAAAATATGATAAAACACTCAACTTTTTTGTGTTGTAACTGCATACAGAAAGATTGTGTTTCCACGATAGGTGGCTGATAAAATACATTTCTGACCAGTCTCTTAAATGAGATACTATTTTTCCCATGAAGGTGGCTGATATTGTTTACACAATAAAAAATAACTTTGAATTGCATGCTTTTATTGTTTGTTTTTTACAATTATTGTGTGAATTGTATAACATCAAAAGTTTTAAAGAGCTAAAAGAGCAGATATTTATTTGAACTGAGTAGTTCACAAATCAATATCAACCTATTTTAAATTTTTCTCTTTTTATTTTCAGACAAAGTATGCTCATGTAGAAACCTTACAGTGTGCAAAGGTGTCTCTTGCTCAGTAACTTTTAATTCAACTACTTTCCAAAACTTAATAGAAACATGTATACTTTCCTCCCCGTAGCCATAAAACTGTCAAAAGTACTTTCCGAATCAAGAACAACCACCATGTTGCGTGAAATATTGTTCCTCGGAGCCATGCCTAATGCGCTTGTGCAATTTCAAACTTCGAGAAACTTTTGTGATCGAATTTTACTTCCAAATCATAATCCCACGCCGAAGAACCACGTTAGGGTTGTTTTGAGTCTCGGAGCATCGCAGTGTGACCGCCGGAACTATATCACATATACAGCTTTCATGTTGGAACATGAAAATCTCTTGGCTCCTGCAGATGCAGATGCAAAAGCAATGCCACATCCTCCTACCCAACCCCGGAAGAGCGGGGCATAAAGGCATTATTTCAGAAGGGGGAGTATATTTTTTCAAGAAAAAGAAAAAATATAACTGAAGCAATTTTTGTTTGAAGAAGACAGCCCAGGAGATATAAAAAGGTAAAGCTTCCTGGCTTCTCCATTATAATGTCTAGGGATTGAGAGAATATTATTGTTTCTGTTTAAAGCTCGAATGGGAGTGAAGTGCATCCGGTCTGTTTTATATGTATGATTCTTCAGTCACCTGTATTTAAGACACATGTGAGAGGAGACTGCCACCAGGACTCTTGTCATTCTCTCTCTCTCTCTCTCTCTCTCTCTCTCTCTCTCTCTCTCTCTCTCTCTCTCTCTCTCTCTCTCTCTCTCTCTCCTCTTCTACATCACTGTTTTTCTAATTTTTTTCATATTATTTGGTTCACTGGGCCTTTAGATGAATACATGTGAAAGTAACTCTCGCAGGCACGTCAGTGGTTTTCACTCGCACAAAACAATATCTTTCAAAATGACTGTGGCAAGTTCGGTCCATGATTCATGATTCAGTTCCTCCTTTCGTTCTCATGGTACGTTGGCAGGGTTTTCACCCACTTGACTTCTGCCCTGTGTAATAATCACAAACGCTTCATTTTCAGTATAATGGTGCCACCTACCTCCAGATAAGGAAACTGAATGGCACTTTTCATGAGTAGGGTACAAAATTGTTGAAACTTTGTTAAATTAGGTTTAATTTATTATATTTATTTAATTATGATAGTTTTCTAGCAATAAAAAATAAACACCAACATTTCTAAAATAAAATTACTACATTAGAATGAGTTAAGCTATGAAGTCAATAAGCAAGATATTGATTAGTTTGGGATATACTAAATACTACTGATAAGCAGTGAAAATATTTGATTGATTTTTTGTTTGTTTTTTGTAATGGGACAGTCATGTGGTAGCAAGGTTTCCTGGCTTTTCGTTTGCATGGCTTCACATGGGTCTACACCAGTGGCGTGCACAGGGGGGGGGGGGGGGGGGGGGGGGGGGCCGGGGGGGCTCAAGCCCTGCCCCTTTTGTCTCAAAATGTATTGTGCCCTTTTCTGATAATTGTAAATAATAAAAATTATTAATATTTTTATAAATATTATAATAAATAACAATACAATTACGCACAATTGCCACTCAAAATAATAATACAAACAAATATTATATATAAAAAAAAGTTTTGGCGGAGAAGTGGTAGGCGGAGTTTCCTTTGCAGCGCCTCATACGCATTTAACGGTTCTGGTAGGCGCTACGCAGCAGAGCTCGCGCGAGTCTTCAAACTACACGAGCAGCAGGTAACAGATAATTACATTTATCTTACCATCACCATGCTACTCTAAAAGTTGCGGCAGCACGCGAGTCTTGATTGTTACATACACCTTGTGATGCACTCTTGGACACATCCTCAGTGATAGTACCTGGGGTCATAGGGGGTTTCGGGTCTTTCAACTTCAGACCTCCTCACCCAGGCGACCCGACCGGGAGGAGGAGTGATCAGTTCCCGGCCTGTGTCCAAGAATCGTTCGCCCACAGTTTGTCCCTCCTGATCCACAGCCATCGTGAGGCTTTTTCCAGCAGCACGCGAGTCAGCACGCGAGTCTTAACTATAATAAAAGTATAACTCGATATCAGACGAGATTTCTGAGTGATAATGTAATTCGTTTTTATCCACGGAATAAAAGTGCAAGGGGAAATGCATCTAACGTTAGTTCAATGAAATCTTAAGTCCATGTCCAACGTGTAAGGAACTTATATCTTGATTTCATAGTAACGCTTTACAATAAGGTTCATTTGTTCATTACTCATTTATGAACTAATGAACTAACCATGAGCAACACATTTGTTACTGTATAGGCCTAGCCCCAGAGTGCAGTCTGGACGATGGGGCGGGGCGACACTTTTAGGTGGGGCGACACGTGTCGCTCCGCCCACCCTCAATTTGATTGGTTTATAATACCGCAATCTTATTGGTGTGTAGACGATTCAAGTCTGAGCATGCGCATTCTTTTATGTACGAATGGTACGAGTTTATGAATGATCTACGATGCTGTTTGGCCATATACTATATTAAGTGATAAATAACCATTGCGATTTCAGTAACGATCAATTGGATAATGTTTTGATGAACTTACGAATCAAGTTAGATGAAGTTACTGTCAAAATGTATTTGTATAGCGCTCAATTCACTTCGTTTCAAAGCAGCTTTACAAAAAGTCTTATTGTAAGCGAGCAGTTGTATGGATGGCGTCGGCGATATCACAAAATATGTTGCTGATAAATGATACACTGTTTGAGATTTAGCCAAGCTATTCTGTATTAATTTACCCTGCAGACAAGTCAGTGCCACTTTTGGTGGATAATCAGCATGACTGAAATGACTGGCATATCAAAGGAGAGATAGTTTCTTTATAGGCTGATTTAGACAATAATTTGATAATTGATGATAACTCACAAATGATGATAATTCCCTGTATTTCAGTAACATCGGATACATTTATTTTATTTTTAAGCAAAACCACGGTGACCAATAAGAGAATAGGCTACCAAATAGCACAAGCCCTGGCCATTGGGTTTTGTGCGTACAATGGAAATAAAATCCGTGCAGCGCTGCAATGTTTTTTTTTTTTTTTTTACTAAAACAGATGTTATTAGGTCGATCTATAGCAAATATTATAATGTGCTCAAGAGCGTATAACTATAAGCAATAGGCCTAGTAAATGTTCATATCACTTCTCTGCTGGGTATTTTATTTATTTTATTATATTATAATTGCACAGATTTACAGCAGTGGGGTTTTTATGGTTATTGTAGCTATGTGAGAGTAATATTTAAAACCATTTTTATCCCGTAGCCTACTATACGATGATTAAAACATGAACACGCAATGCTATGGTGGATACATAAACAATTCGATTTTTAATATCTGATGTCAGCCAGATAGACAGTCGTATCCCTTTACGTTAACCGGTTGACACTTATTAGAAAACATGAATCTTGTTTTCTGAAACATGAAAACTATAACATACAGAACCAATAGGCCCTCATATTTTATGAACAGGTAAACAACCAGGAAACATGTTTGCCATTAAACATTTTATTTACACTTTGTACCAAATAATGCAAGCATCGGACAACAAATGTCGTTTAAAATGACAACAAAAAATGGTTGTGCTTTAGAATTTAAAATCAGCTGCTTACATTCTTCTTACAGTGAATAATCATAATTTGCGTAAAATCCAGAGTTTGTGCTGATCCACCGATCCTGATAGAAATATGAAGAAGCCAGTGAATGACGTGCTAATGTAAAACATCTCCCTGAAGTACAGGTGCCGTCACCAAGCGTTCGTTTTTAAACAATAACTTCATCTATTCTGTGCCTTAAGTATAATAAAGTAGGATATTAGCCATAGATCATAACAAAAAATACCATGGCAAACCGATAATAAGATACGATTAAAGTTAGCATTTTATATTTCTTTACGGCCAAATCATTCACAAAATCGTACATAAAAGAATGCGCATGCTCAGACTTGAATCGTCTATACCAATAAGATTGCGGTATTATAAACCAATTAAATTGGGGGTGGGCGGAGCGACACGTGTCGCCCCGCCTAAAAGTGCCGCCCCGCCCCATCGTCCAGACTGCACTCTGGGGTACTACGACATATTTTAGTTAAAGGGACACTCCACTTTTTTTGGATATAGGCTCATTTTACAACTCCCCCATAGTTAAACAGTTGAGTTTTACCGTTTTCGAATCCATTCAGCTGATTTTCTGATATTTAGAAGAATGTCTGCTTACTGATATTCTTCTAAATATCAGAAAATCAGCTGAATGGATTCGAAAACGGTAAAACTCTGGGGGAGTTGTAAAATGAGCCTATTTCCAAAAAAAGTGGAGTATCCCTTTAATAATACAACTGTTAATTGGTATTATGTCACAGTCAGTGCATTAACTAATGATAACAAAAACAACTTTTAATTATTAATTATGTTTTAGTAAATGCTGAAATTAATATTAACTAAGATTAATAAATGCTGTAGAAGTGCAGTTCATTATTAGCTAATGCTAACTAATTTAACTAATGAAACCTTATTGTAAAGTGATACTGATTCTTGATAGCTAACAGTGTCTTTCATACATATAATACATACATAAAATTTACAACATCAACAAAACTAAAAAATAATTTTCCATAATTAATTTTTCATTTAAATAAATTTTCCATTTATTAATCTTAGTTACCAGTACTTGAGCGAGCTCTTAACGCATTATAGTCCTTCACGTCTATTGCGATCTCAAAATTCTGGCCAGTTGATAATACCTAGAATATCAAAATCGACTGCTGGCGGTAGATCCTTTTCCTATTTAGCACCAAAACTTTGGAACAATCTTCCTAACACGGTCCGGGAAGCAGATACAGTCTGTCAGTTTAAATCTAGACTAAAAACACATCTCTTTGGCTTAGCATACACATAACACATTATAGATTTCTATAATTCAATGTTAGGCTGCATAGATTAGATCAGCCGGAACCGGGAACACTTCCCATAATTCCTGATGTACTTTGTACATCATAAGAAGGATGGCGTCTACGCTAATATTAGTCTCTCTGTTTATCCCGAGGTTTACCGCAGACCGCCGGATCCAGGGCATATCCAGATCTGATGAAGGACCATCACATGGACACGTCGACACGCATTATCAGGGCTGTGAAGGTCCATGGACACCCACCACTCATCTCCTCACCGGCCGGATGACCCAACCCAACCAGATGAACTGGATAATATCGTGAAAGTTCTGATCCCATCTGACTCCTGGCATTATGCTGCCTAACTCATAATCATACACTGTTCATTCGTTGGCCAAAGGAGGACTGGCCCCCCGACTGAGCCTGGGTTCTCCCAAGGTTTTTTTTCTCCATTCTGTCACCTGATGGAGTTTTGGTTCCTTGCCACTGTTGCCTTCGCCTTTTGGCTTGCTTAGTTAACACAGTCTCATCCCAAGAAGTCATATATTGACGTCTTGGGACGTCTTTTGACCATACGTCAATATCCGCCTTTTTAGGGTACCCTTAAACGTCGGTAAATGACGATCCTGGGACGTCATACAACTGACGCTTTACCTTTAACGTCAGTTAGGTGACGGGGTAGGTTTAGGGGTAGGTTTAGGTCTGGGGTAGAGTTAGGATCCGATAACGTCATCTAACCGACGTTTAAGGGTACCCTAAAAAGGCGGATATTGACGTATGGTCAAAAGACGTCCCAAGACGTCAGTATATGACTTCTTGGGATGAGACTGCGCTGGCTTAGTTGGGGACATTTAATTTTCAATTGAACAATACTATTACAACATTGTTTTCCTGTTATCTCTGTAAAGCTGCTTTGAAACAATTTGTATTGTAAAAAGCGCTATATAAATAAAGGTGACTTGACTTGACTTGACATAATTACCTTCTTGATTCTCTGTTTTGTTTGGTAAAGTAAATAATATTTAGTAATATTATCATAATTTCCCTATTTTCATTTGATGTGTTATGCATTCTAATAATTGTATCAACATATTTTCTTAGAATGTCAAGAAAAAAAAAAGAAAAAAAAATCAGGGAACTCTCTGATGCAGCCAAAGGAAGCATCCCTCTCACAAATTGGCTGAAAAGAGAATAAAAATGCAGGTACAGTTAAAAAAAAAAAAAAAAAAAAATTAGTGCCCTTTTTGGTCCCTCCGCCCCTGCCCCTGAAGAGGTCTGTGCACGCCACTGGTCTACACCTCTGTCGGTCAGATCTCCGCCCTTCATCGGTTCCATGGGTCCGCATCCTAGCTCTACTCACTCTGGTATTTCCCTCCACTAACACCTCCTCCTTTCTTGAAAGTAATGATATCTGCAAGGATTTTCAGTCTGGATTTAGACCGTACCATAGTACTGAGACTGCTCTCATTAGAGTCACAAATTATCATCCGATCGTGGTTGTATCTCTCTATTAATGTTACTTGATCTTAGTGCTGCATTTGACAGAAATATATTACTTAATCTGTTACTCTGATAGACTCTTTATTAGTTGCTGATGCAATCATTAATGAATGGTTTGTTTCTTCATGAGCCATACATCAACTCATAATTATCTGTGTAGTAGTTAAGCATTGATTTGGTTCACAAGAAACATTTATCAGTTGTGCTTCTTGAAGACTGTGCCATCAAGTTTTGTGAGTAAATTTTTTCAATGCACATTTCATTCGGTCTAATTAGGTTATTTGATCAAATTTCATCTGCTCAGACAGCTAATTCTCCTTGTAAAACACTTTTCACCATCTATGTACTAAGTTTCATCCCGGATGTGTACAGCAAGCTGTGAACCTGTCTGCGCACTTGGGCTTGTCTACAATATACTGTTCTAGAGATGAGGTGAGGACTACCATTGAGGAGATAGAGAGGAAGAGAGTGAGTAGCGGGCTGTTTTCACAGCACCATCTGTCTCTTGTCAGAAACCCTTCGATCGTCTACTGTGCTCACATACAACCTTCACTACAGGCAGAGAGAGAGAGAGTCTCTGCTGCCATGCAAGATAAATGTATTTTTCTTGAGCTACTGTGACCCACTTAAAGGTAATCACTTTCCCCACCATCTCTGCCCGTTTCTTGTTTGTGATGAAACATTTAATCATCACAGTTGTAGTAAACAGAGGTGTCGGCGATCTAATACAGTCAACCAGCACTGAACTGTAGAGAATGACACAGTAGCATCTTATGTGCTACATGTAAACAAAACATGTTTGTTTTTTCTGTGCAAAGGAAGCAGTGTGGGAAGAAAAGTTCAGAGAGCTCAAGGAAAGTTTTGACATTACACAACAAAAGAGACACATGTGAACCTATTGTTCAAAGAATAGAAGCCCCCGTGTCACTGTGACCCCGGAGTACTTTTTCTTATTTTTTTTTTCTTAACCTCTGTATTAATATTAATTATTTAATATGTGTTATATAACAGCCAATGAAGCGAATATAGAAAGAGAATAGGATTCTAACTTGAAAGGTTGAGACTGTGAGTGTGCAAAGTCAGTATATCAATATCAAGTTGTCATTATTATTATTTTACATAACTATTATCCAGTGGTATAAGAAAATAGCCTAGATTTAAATTAAAATGATAAAACATTAATTTTGATTTATACAAAAAATCTCAAAGATAAATTAAACCGTTTTGTAAATGGGGTCTTTTTGTGCAATTTGTGTTGTTTGCCATTTACATCACTTGTCATACCTAAAGCATTGTAAAGCAGTCTCCTTTAGTTTTTGTAGCTGGTAGTCTTATTTTACACAATATTGGCTTTCAAATACTTTATATAATATTACAAGTTGTATAATATAATATTGAACATTTTAAAATATTCATTTTTACCAAACTGTGCACAGAAAAAAATGAAGTATTCTGTATCGAGAAAGGCAAAAGGTGGAGGCAAAATTGCTGTTAGCCCTTCCAGCCTCAGACTTTTCATTTCTTGCATTATCAATCCTGAGGCAGGTTAAATATTTAATACTCTCTCTTGCTTTCTGTGTCTATATATGTCTTTTGTGGTTATTCTGTAACTCCAGTCACTAACAGATAGCCCCTTTACGTGTGACTCATTTGGGAGATAAGACTACCCAACTTGATGATGACAGCAAGACAGAGAGAGAGACACTGGATCAATATTACCTGTGAAACTGTAGTATTGGCTTTCACATTGCTCCAAAACACTAGTCTGGCTACAGATTCCCTGTAGGATTTGTAACAAGTCCCAAGCTGTGTGTCCTATCCTGTCCCAGACAGACATTGATTGACAGACATTGTTACTGTGTTAGCACTCTGTGTCTGATCTTAGTGGCAGTTTTCTTACAGACTCCTGTACATCTTTAATATTTTATACTTTTTTACCCTCCCTTTCTCAGCTGCCATGAACGCATTTAGTATTCGCTCACATTTATCTTTTATAACGCGTGCGTGCGTGCGTGCGCGTGCGTGCGTGCGTGCGTGTGTGTTTGTTTGATGTATATACTGTAAGGTGCCTTCTCCCATTTCCATAGTTGCAACGCATGCACTAATGTATGCCATGTATTTAAGTTGCCGTATTATTGTTGCCGCAGTGTATAGTTGTCATTTTCCTTTTGTAAGTATTTTTCTATATGTTATCCATATTTTATATCTCAATGACATGCAAGCAAACAACCAAATAGAATGAATCAAAGAAAAAAGGTTTTCACATCCTTCCTGTCACATGAGGCTGTCAACTTCCTACCCCTACTTCCAGGAAGCATGGCTAAGGCAAACCCAGACAAAAAAGGTCATTTTAATGTTACTAATAAGTATTTTTGTATACTTAGTCAATATTCCAAGCAGCAACTATAATATGCACCTTTTTTATTTTATTTTTTTAACTGCAGATTTAATTTTTCTTCATGTTCCACCACCTTAACCCTTCTGTGCTGTTTGTTTGCGGTTTACAGTCGGGCAACAAATGTAATTTTAATAAGCTTAAATTTTAAGTTTATTATTGTTTTTGACATTTTTACTCCACAAACTTTATTTAAAAAAAAACAGCTTTTTATGTAAAATTCACTTTATAAAATACCCACATTTCTATCTTTCATTCATGGAGATAACATTGATAATTTGACATGGTTAAGATTTTTGCCCATCTTTTGAAAAAATGCAGTTTTAAAAGTAAAATATTATCACTTTTACCAGATGGCTGCAGAGCTCCACTATTTGCTATTTGACTAACTAAAATACATGTTTTAACAAGTATTTTCCAGTTGTATTCATATCTACATATTATGAAATCACAATTATAACAATAAAAGTTACTTTTTGTCAAGCTTTAGCAGTTTTTTTACTGGAAAAAAATCAGTTTTTCAATAATGTTACAGTACATAATGGTTAATACAAATGGATTTGTTGTTTGTTGTGTTTTCAAATTCAAGAGATTATAAGCTGCAGCTTTTTTGGGTTTTTGGGTTTGCATGTTCACATAGGACAACAATTTGAGCACAAATGGGATATATCTGGCATGAACATGTCAAGTTGCAATTCCACCTCCACAAAAGAAGCAAAAGGCCAAGACAGTGTGTAAATGTGTGTAAGAGAGAGAATGTGAGAGATGCACAATACAACTACTGTATATAAAACCCTACCAGAAGGTAGCATTGTTAACATTCATTTATGCATAAACTAACAATGAGTAATATATTTTACAGCATTTATCAACCTAATAAATCTATTAATAAATGTCCATGTTAGTTTACAGTGTAGTAACACATTTTAACAGATACATCTCTGATCTTAAATTAATCCCAGCATTTACTAGTACATTTTTATGTTCATTTTTCATCTGTCATAGATAATCTGTGTTTTGGTACTTTAAGTTGAGTTTCTTTACTTGTGTGTTGTCCTAAATTGCATTAGTTGCTGATTGGTTAATTAATTAGACTCACCTGTCCCTTGTTATCTTCCTTGTTGTTCTGTGTATTTAAAAACCCCTCAGTTCACTCCTCCGTCTGTACTTGTCATTGTTTAAGTCGGTCAGCCATGTTCCTTCGGCCAAATCCTTCTCTCGCATTGACTTAACCTACCATGACACAAGAACAAACCAACATTGTACCAAAAGTACAAGTCCTCTTCCTCACACAGGGGGACTGGGGGGGACTTATGCCGCGTTCCAGGCAACCTGTAACCCGTGTTTTTTCAACTCATAACTGGGTAACACAGTCTCATCCCAAGAAGTCATATATTGACGTCTTGGGACGTCTTTTGACCATACGTCAATATCCGCCTTTTTAGGGTACCCTTAAACGTCGGTAAATGACGATCCTGGGACGTCATACAACTGACGCTTTACCTTTAACGTCAGTAGGTGACGGGGTAGGTTTAGGGGTAGGTTTAGGTCTGGGGTAGAGTTAGGATCCGATAAAGTCATCTAACCGACGTTTAAGGGTACCCTAAAAAGGCGGATATTGACGTATGGTCAAAAGACGTCCCAAGACGTCAGTATATGACTTCTTGGGATGAGACTGCGCTGAACTGGGAGTACATCGATCTAGTACGAATTCACGGGTGGGAAGTCACGGGTTTGACTGCCATTCCAGTGCACTTTCACGGGTATAAGGTTGGAAAAACACGGGTTACAGGTTGCCTGGAACGATTTACTCCCAGCTACGAGTTGGAAAAACACGGGTTACAGGTTGCCTGGAACAATTTACTCCCAGCTACGAGTTGCCTTGAACGCGGCATTAGATCTGACATGCATGGTTCACTACCCGGAGAACTCCCTCTGTGCATTCTTCTTGGCAGGGCTGAATGCACATACCAAAGCAAGCCTTGAGACAACTACTTTCCACCTGGGTTGAAAAGAAGGAGGATCTCAGAGCCCCTTGATTCAAGTCCGGTGGTCCCAAGTCCGAGAGTCCCCAGTCCAGTGGGCCCAGAGTTGAAACTCATTGATCTGCACACCCTGGAAATGACTCCCATCCATGTGTCCAGCCTCAAACTCCCTCTTGCTCAGCTTGTCCCATCCAGCCTTTTGGACTTTCTGGTTCCTAACAGTTCCCTGGCCCTTCCTGGGAAGACACTTGTGGACTCTTCCTCCGAATTTTTTCCATGATTCTTACCTACACCAGTCTCGCCATGCATGTAATATGCTACCTGGGGGTCCTGTCTCTCCTTCCCACACCCTTCCCCCTGCTTTGTGTACAGCAGGAGCCAAGGAAACGCTATCCGCTGCTGTTCCATATGCGCCACCTACTGTCAGAGAGTGAATTTGCATTGTCATTCAGGCCATTTGCTATTTTTGTTTTGTGCAGGAATGTTTTATAATTCCACAAAGCTTAAGTCAGACCATTCTGTTTTTGCTTTAAATCTTGAAATTATACAATCTAATTTAAATAAAAAAAACACTGCACGTTACATCTGTGTATCTATGTATGTTTGAATCATGAATAAAAAACAGTGGTTGCCTCTATATATATATATATATATATATATATTATATATATATATATATATATATATATATATATATATATATATATATATATATATATCTTAAGGCTGGTTTGACCTGTAATAGAGCAAATAAACAACAACTTAATTTGCTTAAAGAAACAAAATCAGCAACCATTATTGGAATCAGCCAATTTGCTTGCAAAAAATCGGCAATCGGAATTGGCCATGAGAAATCATGATACTGTTTAGTCAATAACTGTTTCACAGAACATTCTTTCTTACTAAAACATTTAATAAAATAAAAATGTTTTAACTTACACCTATTGTTATTATTATTCAGAATAGTTTAAAGGTCCCCTGACATGGGGTTATTTTATAATGTTTCCTGGGTTGCCCTTATAATGTTAGTATGTTTTTTAGATCAAAAATGTCATAATTTAAAAAAAAGGCATTTTTCCTAGCCTGATTTTAGCCTCTGATTTGAACATGTTTAAGGCGTCTGCTGGGGATTTGTAAGGATGCGTGTTCTGCTGTGGGATTCAGTGTAACGGCCACTGCTGTGATTGGCTTGTGATCAGTGTACGATGTGCTATATGTAAGACTGATGGCTCGTATTCAGTGTAACCACTCTAGCTCTGGGATTATTAAACCCCCTTGATTTGTGGATCATACAGCTATTGTAGATTATGAGCGGATGCTGTGATTCTGCTGTGGGATTCAGTGTAACCGCCACTGCTGTGATTGGCTGACATGCTGCATATGAAAAGCTACGTATTACATGTGAAACTCTCTCGAATACATTTACTACAGCTATTATACGTTTTACTAAACAGCTATCGAGATTAACGAATCGTGAGAAGTTTTTAAAGTTTATCTATTCCATACATAAAATGTTGATAAGCATTGAGCAAGCAGATGACAGTCTGTTGATCGCAAGACTGAAGATCTTATCATTGCAACATCAGTTTTCTGCACTCTCACTAATGCTTTCACCAATGCAATTACAATGGTGAACATACTGTAAAAGCTTGTTGTGCAGTTTAGCGTGCATCATTGATTTCATAAGTTGTCCATAAACTCGCGCTGTGTGGAAAGATTGTTCTTTGATCGCTTTCTGTATTAATTTGTTCAAATTTAAATAAGATTATTTTCATCCTACTAAAAGAAACTGATGTGAAGGTGATATTTTAGTCACTGGTTGACTTCTGATGCATAAACACTATTGAACGATTTTGAGAGAAAGATTACCTGTCTGAAGGCTAACATCTACACATCAGAAATTGTTGCTTGGTAGCTCAATCGATTTTTTTTCAGATATTCATCGAGGCCAGCTCTGTATTGGCCCAAGTTGAGGAAACAGTCGTCGGTGAAATGTTTGGACCATACAAAACTTTGGGAAGTTGTGTCGGCGCATTTCCAGAGAAAATAAAATTAACCCATTGTTTCTTCAGAGGCTCGGATGAAGGAACTAAAAAATACTTTTGTGTTCATTTGTACATCCGAACACTGATCAACTGCCATGCTTCGCTCGTTTGCAAGACATTATATATCTCGAGGAAAAACTCAAATCGGGCTCGCGCGTTCTACTTCCTAGCTCATTTTCTCATGGACGAGCCAAATTCTCTGGGCGGGCAAAGCAGAGAAAGAGGAGGTAACCTTTCTCCTCATGACGTCATAAGGAGGAGATTCAAGATCAGCCTGTCTGAGATCTCATTTTCTCACAGGCAGAGAAAGATAGCCAAAGCTCAGTTTACACCGTTTGAAAATTCTAGACATGAAGGGACCAAATACAAGCTAGGGGAACTAATATTAATGTTAAAAAAAACCTCAGAAAGTGAAAATTTCATGTCAGGGGACCTTTAAAATAAAATAAAATTGATATTCATGTTATCTTCACTTTTACCCCTTGTGTAATGCATGTGTTGTTTGCCTTTGGATGTTTTTCTTTATTTTTCATTAGAAAATTTCCCAAAGCAAGTATAATTTGTCAAATCCTATTTATATCCAATAAAATTCCAATTTTAATATCACAAAGGCTTCAGTTCAGCTTTTTCCACAGGCAGGATCTTGCTCAAAGTAAAATTGTGTAGACTGACAGCAACACCTTTCATTACAGGAAAGCCAGGTGCACGTAGTAAGGTATAAAAAAGCCCTGTGACCCTGGCAGATGATGTGACCCCTTAAGGGTGCGAGACAACCTTCATCACGTCAGGTGATGAGGTTGCCGCATAAAAGTGCTGAGTCGGGTAACACTGAGTAACATTGATGCATTATGGGTGTGTTGTCAGGCGGCACACGTATAAAGTGGGCATTAATATTGCATTGGGGTTGAAAGTGCCCCCTACCCCAAACTTCAGATGGAAATGTGAATGGCCATGCAGTATAGAAGTCATTGACTCTTGAAGACGCATGTAATGCTGTATAGTCTTCTGAGATCTGCCTCACTGAGGTAAAATGACTGAAAAAGTATGCAAACACAATTTTACACATGAATTATTTTATTTTATTATTCACAGAATATGGGTGATTGTAGGAATTGCATCTGTTGTGGTAATGTGGAAATTGGTTAAATGTTTGTGTTTAAAATTTTGTCAAAATGTCCCCATTAAAGTAAAGTGTGACATTTTTTTGATCAAACAAGCTTATAAATCATACAGGATTATCTGTAAGAAAATCTAAAAAAGCAGAAAGTTTTCTGTGATGGGTAGGTTTAGGGGTAGGAGTAGTGTAAAGGGAGACAGTATACAGTTTTTACAGTATAAAAACCATTACGTCTATGGAGTGCCCACAAAAATAGTAATCCAGAGGGGTGTGTGTGTGTGTGTGTGGTGCGTGCGTGCGTGCGTGCGTGCGCGCGTGTGTTTTTTTAGGTACAATGCTGCCCTCTGTTGATGTAATGACATAATTACAGTTTACGGTTGTTTCAAGCTTCAGAAATTTGCACAGCCCACACCCTCCTAAAAGAGCAGATCCAATGGCAGATGTGTCTAAACTTGACTGTTTCTTGCTTTACAAGCCATTCATAGGCAGCAGATTTATTTTCCTTAATCCTGCGCTGCATTCATTACTAGGACTGCAATTTATTTTTATCAATCCACCAGATGGCAACAAAGTCCTTCCATATAACCTTTTTTGTAATTATGTACATCATTTTTGTATTAGCTATTTCATCAACTTTGTCATAAAAATTATGGTCCCACTTTATATTAAGTGGCTTTAAGTACTATGTAGGCTACTTACATCAAAAAATAAGTACAAATTATTGTGTTGATGTTGTATTGTAAAACACTTTTGCTGATATTGAGGTGTGATACGGGTAAGGTTAGGGTCAGGTGTGGTTGTATGCGTAGGTTTAAGGGTGGGTTAAGGTGTGATGGAAGGGTCAGCAGTGTAATTACAAATGTAATTACATACATTAATTACAGCTGTAATTACAAGCAGGTATTTTCAAAATATAAGTACAATGTAAAAACATATGTACACAATAAGTCCATTGTATCAAATTATTAATTTCAATGTACGTACATAGTACCTATAGCCACTTAATATAAAGCAGGACCCACTGGAGTGTGGCAATGACCCTTTCAGCAGCTTGTCAAGAGTCAAATGTAAAAGGTGTGTGTGTGTGTGTGTGTGTGTGTGTGTGTGTGTGTGTGTGTGTGTGTGTGTGTGTGTGTGTGTGTGTGTGTGTGTGTGTGTGTGTGTGTGTGTGTGTGTGTGTGTGTGTGTGTGTGTGGTGTGTGTGTGTGTGTGTGTGTGTGTGTGTGTGTGTGTGTGTGTGCTTGTTTTTGTGATATATGAGGACACAAATGTGAATAATGACATGGGTATTAAGACATGTCAAATATGAGGACATTGCAAACATAAAAATGTTAAAATCCAGCATGTCTCCTGTAAGGGGTGTGTGTGTGTGTGTGTGTGTGTGTGTGTGTGTGTGTGTGTGTGTGTGTGTGTGTGTGTGTGTGTGTGTGTGTGTGTGTGTGTGTGTGTGTGTGTGTGTGTGTGTGTGTTGTGTGGTGTGTGTGTGTGTGTGTGTGTGTGTGTGTGTGTGTGTGTGTGTGTGTGTGTGTGTGTGTGTGTGTGTGTGTGTGTGTGGTGTGTGTGTGTACTTGTTTAACATGCATTGTGAAGTCCAAATGTTGCAATGTGGGGAACAGACTCACTAGGGAAATGGATTAATAAACATACTAAATTATGCTTATTGGAAGATGTAAAAATGCAAAAAGTTTTCTGAAAGGGTTGGGGTTAGTGGATAGAAATACAGTTTTAACAGTATAAAAATCATCATGTCTATGGAGAGTCCCCACAAAGACGTTATAACGTGTGTGTGTGTGTGTGTGTGTGTGTGTGGTGTGTGTGTGTGTGTGTGTGTGTGTGTGTGTGTGTGTGTGTGTGTGTGTGTGTGTGTGTGTGTGTGTGTGTGTGTGTGTGTGTGTGTGTGTGTGTGTGTGTGTGTGTGTGTGTGTGTATTAGGTCTGTCAATTAAGTGCTTTTAAACCATTCAAGCGTGTTAAGACACAAAACAACTTAAATCTGTATACTGTAACGCTTTGAAGCGGCTCTCTGTTAAAAAAACACCCAAAACGTGTGCACAGAATGCTCCTTCAGTTCTCTTTCACGCTTGAACGAACAAAAACACACAACATAATGTCAAATTCCAGTTTTGTCAAGTATCCTTGTAAACAGTTTTAAATAAGTTAAAAAGAGTTAAATGAACGTAAAGAGTTGTGAGAAAATAAGATGTGTCAGGTTTTAAAGTGACAGCAGCCTAATAAAGCTGCTGCTGCCTGTCATGAATATTAGGGTGTGTTCACACTTGGCATGTTTGGTTTGATTTTTCTCGTCATAGTCAAGATGTTGCTCAACACAATTCGGTAAAGGCATCAGAACCGCTTTTCCTCGTAACAGATCTTTGTTTGGAGGGATTCCTGCCACTGTTTTGACTCCTTTACACATTTTATAAGCTCTTCACAAGTTTGCAGCTGGTAAAAAATACCATCAAATGTAGGCTATATGCAATGCAATGAGCGCATTTATCCCAGCACACAGCATTGTTTTGAATGTTCTGTAAAGTTACGTCTCAAAAAATATACACCCTAAAATCTGACTAATTAGGTTGTGAACGTATTCCCATGCTTTTAGGTTTCGTTATCTTTAGGTTCTGTGTTAAAAATGCCAATGTGAATGTTAAGTGGACTAAATTTGTTTTGGTTTTTTGGTCCAGACCAAACGAACCAAGCGAACCAAACAAGTGTGAACGCATCCTTAATCAAGCACTTTTTACTGAATAACTTTTGTAGCTTTAATAAGGATTAATAGATATTCAATTTAAAATTTATTTTAATTATTTGATTGATGTTAGACCTACCTGAAAATCTTAAAGCACTGTTTACAAGGTTACATGGGTCAAAAAAATAACTTTGTTTGCGCATTTTAGCAGGGCAGATATATGTAAATTATAATGCTGATAATGATATAGACCCACCTGAAATTTCCTGAAATTGAACAGACCAAAGCCTCTTGAAAAGGCAGATCCAGGATCAGAAGTGTATAAAAGTTACTGTATCTTGCTTTACAAGCCATTTATCAGCAAAAGATGTACTGTAAGAAAGGGGTTGTGGGAAACATTAGTTTTAAAAAAAATGCATGTTTATATGACAATTTCTGTTTTCAGTGTATAGTTATGTTAAACTAAACTTGCGAACTATTTACTAAGTATAGTAGGCCTATGCTGCCACCTGCTGGTTTGGATGGTTACAAAGTATTCAATGTGATACTTAAATTTAGTGGCACTATTGGGAATCATTCTTACATACTTGTCCAAACACTGCTGACACAATTATTATGAATAATACGTAATAACTTATAATATGACATTTATGTTGTCTTGTAAAACAAATATGTTAACAGTGCGACTATATCTCCTCCAACAGGAACAAATCAGTTCAACATCTGAACATGGCTCTTTAAACCTGTCACAGAGTGCATGTCTATGGCAACGTATCAAATTGCTGGGCAGGAAACCATATTACTGAGATGTAATGAGGCAGCATGGGTCACGGAAAGGAGTGTTTGGAGTGTGAAATGGGAGGAATGAGAGAGGAGAAGGACATGGGTATTAGGTAGGTCTTTCCCCCCTCATTTAGTGTTCAGTAATTGACAGGAAGTGCAGAACAATGGCCTGTTTTAGAAAGGTGTCTGCCCTTTTCTCAACTTACTTGCAATATACAAAAACTCTCTAACATGAGCACATACAAACACCCAAAGCGAAGTGTCTTTTTTTCTCAGTATGAAAGACCAAACTGTTCAGAGCTGGTAGAGGTATATGGAAGGCATTTTCTGCCAAAATTAAATAAATTAATTAAATGATAAAAATGAAAACTAAAACAAGTTTAACATTTCATTACAGAAAACTGTACGCAAATATGTGACAAAATTGATAATGAAATTAAATGATTCATTTTCACGGTGACAGTGCATCTTCCCTGTCAAATTGAAAACTAAAATGCAATTGGTGATTTCACGTTTCATTTTCACTACAATCTCGAGGCAAGACTGCCGATATTAAAATGAAAAGGCAAACGTGAAAAGAAACTGTGTGGTCATCATTATCTTACCTTTAATGGTGTTGTACCTCTGGATTTTTATTTTTTTTTTGCTATCTATTTTTGAAAGACTTTTTTTACGTGAACCATATGGACAAATTAAAAGTTTGTGTAAAAATAATATCGAGAAGTACTGACATGTACTTACCTGTATTTATAATTTTTAGTAGTGCTGTTCTGTTTAAAATGATTTTTTAAAGAGGATATGAAACATGACTGATGCAAGGGAATGAAGAAGAGAAAGAAGGGGGGGGGGGGTAAAAAGGCATCCCATATTGGTTAATTTATTGGTTGGTACTGAATATTTATGTATGCTTATTTTCTACATTTAATCACTAACAACATAAAAACACAGATAATTTAAATACTTTTTCATACTCGACACTATAATGTTGTGATTTCCTTGTTGTGGCAATTGTGAATTCTAATGAAGAAATATCTTCATGGCATATTAGTAAGGAAGAAATTAAACCAGATTTTCTGGTTTTTATTTCTGGATGATCTTTAAAATTGATAAATTTAAGATGAATTGTGATTGAGTATAAAAGTAGGCTAATCCAGAACTGCTTTAAAAGGATATATGTCCAATACATATTTGGGAATGTTTTTTGCTATATTTTTGTCCCCAACCCCCCCCCCCCCCCCCTTTTTTTTTTTTTTTGTCCATCCAAAGTCAATTCACTCAATTTTTCTTCAACATTCTTCAAAATAGCTTTTTGTTCCACAGATGAAAGAAAGGAATGCAGGTATATAGGAATGACATTGTGGTAAATACTTTTTTCTTCTTTTTTTTCTTCACATTTTCATTTTTGATCCCTTTAATTAGATTAATTTGTTTAAATTAATTGCATAGTCTTTTTCTCTCTTATTCTTCCTCTGTCTCCCTCAGTCCTTTATCCAATG
Organism: Chrosomus eos; assembly: GCA_036326025.1. Classification (NCBI taxonomy): domain Eukaryota; kingdom Metazoa; phylum Chordata; class Actinopteri; order Cypriniformes; family Leuciscidae; genus Chrosomus; species Chrosomus eos. Next base: position 39,533,232 of record CM070819.1, on the reverse strand, counting down.
TCCCTAATCATCATAACTGTTATCTAATGATGTCACTCTCCTGATTCTGTCATTCTCTAACTGTGCCCTTCCCTGCCTAATTGATTTCTATCGCTTGACCTCAAGACAATAAAACAAATCCAATATACAGGCACCTCCTCTGACAGCCATATGCCACCCATTGGAGGTCAGAGCTGTTCTTGTGAGCTAACACGCATTCTGTCCGTGTTCCCAGGCTCAATGAGGGGCCTCACTGCAGCCCAGTGCTCAGGCTAGGACAATAACTGCTCCTGAGGGACATATCAAGGGCGGGAGTCTCCTGGCCCACCCAGTAAATCAGACCTTACTGTACAATATGCTGGGCAGGAAGAGGAAATGTCTGCCAGGGTTTGCAGAGGTACGTGTTCACAGGAGGCGAATGAGGAGTCAAGGTCTGCTGAAGAGGAAAGGAATGGCTGGGTTAAAGTCACCATGAAATCAAAATTGGCAGTTATTGCAGAATATTGCAGGTTTATCATAAATTATTTATCAGTGTATACGTCATTATTATTATAATTTTTTTTTATTTGTGTGCCTACGTAATTTTTAATCAGACAACCTGTCACTCACATGAGATCACAGCAATAGCAAACCACAAACATCCAATCAATTCCCGATGGACAAAATCAAGTCACACCTTACATTTTTTCTTGTTCAAGAAGCCATTTCAGTCCGATATACTGTACATCACAAGGTAAGAAAAGACTATTGTGACTTCCGTTTCATGCCGACTTTAGATAATTAGTTCAACTAAACCTTAAAAATATGTAACTTAATTTGGGAACATAAAAGTAGTAATTGTAATGCAAATAGATTTACTTTGATATTCTTAGTTAATTGCACACATTTAAAGAAAATACTTTTTTACTTCCACATTGCAAAATGGAGTGGATCTAAGATGACTGGATTGGTTTGAACCAAGAGGTAAAAGTTTGGCTAGTTAGCATGCTCAATTGATCGTTTCTGTTATATAAAACCTTTAAAAAAATTATTTTTGTTAATTGAAATAAAGTGGAAATATAAATAATAGATGGAAATCTTAACAATAAAAATCCATTGGAACTAACTGGTATACAATACGTTAAATTACTACAATAGACAAATTTAAACTGAATAGAAATGTAAAAAAAGAGAAAAGAATGACAAAGCATAAAAAGTAAACAAAAATTTAAATCAAAACTGAAAATATGAAGAAAGTTACATTTAAAATGTTTAAAAATACTGTAATGCATGCATCCTTTTGCAAGCAACATATGCATTTATATTGTAATATATTTTTAAAAGCATTATATAATATTAATTATATTATATTATATTATAGTAATCATTTTGACCTGTGTTTTGGTATTTCTAAAATAAACAACATTTTTTATTTTTTACACAAATATTTTTGTCCCATATTTTCAGGTACATGTTTTTTTGGTATCATCAGCCAATCAGCAATGACATCTACAGCTGCACTGAGAACTCGAATTGAGCATCTGAGGAAAGATAGGAATTTACAGTGCAGAAAATGTATGTGACATTAGGAGCATGAGTTGCAGCAGCTGGAGTAACGGCCATGTGTATGTGAATGCAAGTAAGTGCAAGTGTATTAGGCTGTTTTCACACTGTGAAATACTGCAGTGGATCAGCAGATGTCTTCTTCAGATTTGTCCCTGAAGAGTTCCAGGCTCCCATCTTCTGTCTCACATGTACACACTCTCACGCACACACTTATAAATGCTCACAGGACGCCTCATTGGAAATCACTGGCATTGATCCAGCCTGATCAATATAGACACAGATATACTGCCGCTCAAAAGGTTTTACTAATGCACATGCCATGACCTGCACACACACACACACACCACACACACACACACACACACACACACACACACCACTGTTAGTGCACTCAGCTAGTGTGTTTATACCAGGGGCTTTCTTGTCCCAGGAGGCTAGAAATGACTTGGTTTTAATAAATAGTGTGTTAATATAAATTAAGTATTGTTTGCTAGTTGATAGTGTAATCCTTATCAGGCCAATGACCACTTGGTTAATAGAGCGATGGGAGCTGGCAACCCCATTAATCATTGTATAAAACTGAATTGCATTACATTCATATTTTACAGTACCATTCAAAAGTTTGCGGTCAGTTAGACTTTTTTTTTAAAGAAATTAATACTTTTATTCAACAAGGATCCATATCCATCAAAGAATCTTAAATATATATATATATATATATATATATATATATATATATATATATATATATATATATATATATATATATATATATATATATATATATATTAATTGGCATTTCCACACAAATGTAAGGCTGCACAACTGTTTTCAATATTGATAATAAAAATAAAATGCATATAAGAATGATTTCTGAAGGATCATGTGGCACTGAAGACTGGATTAAAGGGATAGTTAGCCAAAAAATGAAAATTCTTGTCATTTATTACTCACCCATATCGTTCCAAACCCTTAAGACTTTCATTTCTCTTCAGATCACAAATGAAGATATTTTAGATTTTTTGATGCTTCAAAAAGTTCATAGAGATCTTAGAGATCATAAAACTAATCTATATGAATTGAGTGGTTTAGTCCAAATTTTCTGAAGAGATTGATCGCTTTTTATGATGAACAGATTTAATTTAGGCTTTTATTTACATGTAAACATTAATCAGTGAACACATCAGTTGTGGTTAACGGAAGCTCAAACATTTTTGCTTGACGTGTGAGAACCAATGAGGTTCATTCTCGTGTGTTACGCAGCATGTTTGAGCTTCCGCGAGAACCAATGAGGTTTATTCTCGTGTGTTACACAGCAGTTTCGAGCTTCTGCGAGAACCAATGAGGTTCATTCTCGCGTTACGCAGCAAGTTTGAGCTTCCGCGAGAACCAATGAGGTTTGTGCTCACGTGTCAAGCTGGTTTGGTTGAGCTTCTGTTTATGTCCACTGATTAATGTTTAAATGTGAATAAAAGTCTAAAATAAAGCTATCGTGCTTCTTTAGAAAATTTGTAACACATTATAAAATTACATTGGTAAACAATTGATTTAAATTGTAATGATATTTTACAATACAAAATTTTCACCACAAATTCCTCTTTAACACGACTATTTAAAAAATAAGATGAAATAATGCTGGCTGACAGCTTTAACAGGAGCAAATACCTTTGGTTAACAACCTCATTACTCGCAGAAGGGCTGTTTTTAAAGGGTTAGTTACACCCAAAAAGGAAAATTTTCCCATAATTTACTCACCCTCAAGCCATCCTATGTATATGACTCTTCTTTCAGCCAAACACAATCAGTTATATTAAAACATATCCGGGATCTTCCAAGCTTTATACACTGTAAAAAACCTAACTCATTATTTTGAGTTATCTTTTTGCATGGTTTTTTTTTAGTTTAACTAACTTATTTCGATAAGTTGAGGACAAGAAAACTTAAAATATCTTGTTGTCTGGAAAATCTAGTTATCTCTACACAAAAAAATAAGTTGAAATAACTAAATTGCTAAAATATTTTTTACAGTGTAATGGGAGTGAATGGTGCCTTATAGATTTTGAAGCCCAAAAAGCGCATTTATCCATCATTAAAGGAAACTAAATAAAGGCCTTCTGAAGTGAAGCGATGTGTTTTGGTAAGAAAAATATCTATATTTATAACTTACTATAATCACTGACTTCCGATAACCGCCATTTGCAAGTCTAGTTCCGGCGGAAAAGTGACCTCTGACCCGACGTATTAACGCTAATAGGCAGCTTTCTCCAGGTATTGTGGTTTATAACCACAATCTACTATTCCCACTTGAACCCACAGCGTGGCAGCACTGAGCTCCAGTTCAGTGTGTGTGTGTGTGTGTGGAGAGAGAGAGAGAGAGAGAGAGAGAGAGAGAGAGAGAGAGAGAGAGATCCTCTGACAGAGATTTACATCTCTAGTTCATCTGTTTGTATCTCGCATCAAAGAGCCTCATCATGTTGGCCTGCGGGAGAGGGAGATTACCAGCATGCAAGTGTGTAAGAGCGAGCGAGAGAAAATCACTAGCCTGTGGCTAAAAGCAAACCTCTTTGGTAATGACAATCCACAACTTCCATTTCTATTCTGAGTCATAATGTGTGTAAGTGAGCGTCTGTGTCCCTGTTCATCTGTATGTCTGTGATATGGGTGTGCGTGTGTGGTGACGGCTATAGCCAGGTGGGTGGGCAGTCGAGGCTCTCTGAGAACACACTCAGCCCAGCTGTTGATGTGATCCTGGCTCTCTTTGAAGTGTGGCTATCACCCGCCCCTGTGCACACCCTCATCCACACACACATACACACACTCACCGGAGAAACTTCCAGACCTCTCCATGTCAGTCAAAGCACTAATAGCTGTTTTGACTTTATGTGCAGGTTTGCGTGTGTATGCATGTGTTTCGGTGTGTTTCTGTGAATTTGTGAGTCACATTTCAGTGTAAAGGATTAATTAGCACAGTTTTTTTTTTTTTACACTTTAGTTTTGGGTCCAATTCTCGCTATTTAGTTGCTTATTAGCATGCATGTTGCTAGGATATTGGCTTTATTGGTATATTGGTTTATTAGTACAAAGCACATATTTATGCTTCATTCTGTATGACCATATTCTACATCCCTAATCCAACCCAATACCTAAAATTAACAATCACCTTACTAACTTTTAATAAGCAATAATCAGGAGGTTAATGAGGCAAAGTCCCTTGGACCCTAAACTAAACTGTGTCCTTTTTTTTAAACTGGGGTTTCTGGACTAATTAATACAGTCTAAAATACCAAGTGAGATATTTTCACGGTATCTTCAAGATATTATCGAACTAATTTTCTGGATTGCAAATTTCATTTTCCTCAGATTATCTGCATTCATTTTATAGTAATTACAGTATAAAATGGTCTTTATACATGAAAATATATCTTTTTATGTCTTTTTATTTTAGGAAAGGGATTTTTCACTAGAGGACCAACGTTTTTGAGTTTTCCTGGCATGGATTTGCTATTAAACTTTGGTACGTAACTTGTCCCGCATTGTTTTTTGCTTCGGACAAAAATGATATCTTAAATTGTGCCACTTTTTTATTATAGAGACTTAAAGTTGGGCTCTTTTGACTTTGACCAATATGCAACCACTTTTTTTCATATCACATATACTGTATAAAGACCCATTTTATGATGTAAGAAAAATAGTATATGCAATAGCATTTATTTGTTATTTCACTCGTCAAATTAAATTATTGAAGCATTATTTGGTATATATTTATTTTAAGGTATCATTTTTTTAACTGATTTAGATAGAATACAATATTTATAAACATTTTCTAATGAATTCATGTCTAATTGTATATGCCTGTTCATAATAAATTGTATCCAAAACAGCTTATAACATCAAGTGTTTTTAACAAAAATTATTTTTGACAAAACTATATGCATGTATTTTTTTTTTTTTTTTATTGTCCCACAATGCCCCTAACTCAAGTTTGAAAACCCTGGTCTAACTTGATAAACAACCTGTTGGAGTTGCATTGTGACTCTCATCCATGGGTGGGATATGTCAGTGGGTTGTGTGTGTGTGTGTGTGTGTGTGTGTGTGTGTGTGTGTGTGTGTGTGTGTGTGTGTGTGTGTGTGTGTGTGTGTGTGTGTGTGTGTGTGTGTGTGTGTGTGTGTGTGTGTGTGTGTGTGTGTGTGTGTGTGTGTGTGTGTGTGTGTGTGTGTGTGTGTGTGTGTGTGTGTGTGTGTGGTGTGTGTGTGTTCCCATTCTTGTTGCTTTATGTATGCATGCATGTTTTGTGCACATAATTGCGCCCTTAGTGTGTCTTTTTCCCATCAACTGTATCTACTGCTGAAATCTCTCCATACCTTCTAAGCATTAGTGTCTTATCATGTTACCATGCACTTCCCAAAACTCTCTTATCACCCCTCTAATTCAGCACTAGCAATGCATGCTAATGTAGCTTTAAAAAGCTCTTCTCTGAGCCGACATGATACCTGGCCTTACCTGGGCCCCCCGGCTCCCATCTGCCAGTGGTTCCCAGCCTTCGTAACCCCGGTGAAGAGGCCTTTTGTTGGGTCGATAAACCCGTCATTGTCTCCCGTTCCTCTGATTTGTGAACCACCAGAGCTATCAGCATTCAGTCGCCCCTCATCATCTACAACAACGAGGGTTCCCTTGTTGCCTGTACTTCTTTTTCACATTTACCTATTCCCTCAATAGCTCTTATAGTCTTACAGAAAGTGATGATGAGATGGAAGGATAAGGAGGGAAGGAGAGAAATAATTCTGACACAGGCCTTAATACGTATCAATGGCATACCATGGTAGTCCAAGGTAATTCATACCATATAGTTACTTCCTTCAAATATAAATCAAATGTATTTTTCACAGTTTTATCATTAACTAGGTAGAAATCGCACATGTGATCACTTAGAAAAGTAATAGCACACCTCTCCTCAACAAACTGCGCAATTTGAGGTATCATTCATTGCTATAGCTCAAATATGCAAGTTATGCATATTTGCACAGTTGATTACTTAGGGTGAAAGTTTTTAAAGAACCTATCATCCTAAGTATGATCAATATATTAACTCAAGATCTTAACTTTTAACAAGTCTTAACTCAAGACAAGATTTTCCTTCATAAATGACACAACGCTTCCCCACCATTGACAAGTTATTCCTGCAATTCAGCTTTTTATTTGAATTTGATGAAACTTGCCCTCATTCAAGCGTTAATAGAACAATTAAGCTAGAATGAATTTGTTTAAACCTCTGTTCTTTCTTTTAATGTATTCAGCATTTACATATTCATACAACTAAATATTCTGGAGACCATGAAAGTTTTGTGAATGTGATAAAAAAAAATGCTGGCACTGGCTGTCAACTTAAAAATAAAATGCTGGTGGTGAAAGTGTTAATAGTGATGATTTATAGCCAAAATAGTTGGGCAATGGATGGATGGTGTAAAAAGATGATTATGCTTAGGATCGAGTTAGAGCCAAAGCTCTAGTTTGCTCTGTTTGTAATTGACTAGCTTTTACAATGCTGAGGAATTGTGAGAAGTTGTTGCCATTACTATGTTAGCTCTTTACAGCATGCAGGTGGCACCAGGAACACTTCAAAAAGAATACATTCTTCTCTCTTGACTTTGAATTTCACATCGCAACAACTTGGGAAATTAGTTTTGTAAGAATGTGCAACCTTGGCTTTCTTAGATCTCGCTTTTGCTCGCTATTGACTTGCAATTTAAATTCCTCACTTGAACAAATAACAGAATCTTTACTAAATTCCCTCTCATGGCCTTTCTTGGCTTTAATTCGCTGGTTCTCGAACTGGTAGGTTGTGAACCAAAATTGTGTCACAGGTCTGTTCCTGTTTTGGGTTGTGTTAGTAAAAAAATAAAATGCAACTCACTGTATAAACACATATAGGAACAAATATTACATATTTAAAAGGTAGGAGGAAACATTTCCAATATCTGTTGTTGTATTTGTCAAATATTTTGTTCAGTGCATGGTAATAAGAGTTGGGCAGACTTGATGTCCATTGTAAAATTAACCAAAGCTTTACTTTTTCAGTCTTTTAAGAATTTGGTAATGCATTCTTAAAATCAAACTCACTTTTATTTTACACATTCTTTTCGACCTCAAAATCCCCTGTTGATGTCATTGCAAGGTCAAAATTCACAACTCATCACAGCCCCATCGAACTTTGTGATCCCAATACTTCAGAGCGAATAAATCCATACGGGTAACCAAGACTGATCGCTTTCGGCATATCACCCATATGCCTACTCCTGGAGGAGCCCCATTGGGCATAGACTGTCAGTAAGACAGATGTGTTTAACAATCTTTCTCTTTTGTGAGTGACTAGTACACTAATGTTTAGAGGACATTTGACATTGTCTGCTACTTGCTCACTCAGCATTATAGATATTGGGCTGAACAGGTTCTGCTCATAGGGATGTAGCACACGAGACATCTCTCAAGAGTGTGTCAGATTGGTGTGTATGCCCTTGGGTGACTGTTATTGATAGATGCCTTGTCCAAAGAAATTAAATATTAATGATTTCAAATTGGAAATGCATGCATGTGTGTTTTCAGCTGATGAATTTCTTGTTACCTACACAAAGCCGTCCCCACCCACCAGAAGCATCTACTGATTTCCATCAGCGTGCCGTGTACTTTTGTATCTTTCCATTAGAGCGGCTCTGTATGTAGTACAAGATATACATATTCCCTTGTTCTGCTCATCCTCAGGCTTTGATCTATGTGTGTGTTTAAATTGAGTTCTTTAAAAGCACTATGCGTGTGTCATTACGGTTTGTTTTAAGATCTGCAGCTCTCCAGGGCACCAGGAATTTCCCTTAGACACTAATGTATTTCCTTCTCCCTCCCTACAATCCTTCCTTTCTACTCTCTCTCTCTCTCTCTCTCTCTCTCTCTCTCTCTCTCTCTCTCTCTCTCTCTCCTCTCTCTCTCTCTCTCTCTCTCTCTCTCTCTCTCTCTCTCTCTCTTTCTCTCTTCCACTGAATGTGTGTACTGGCATGGCAGTTTGGCAGGCTGCTGTCTTCTTGTATCTGTTTGCGGTGTGATTTGTTTGTGTCTGTGTGCGCGTACATGTGTATAAGATTCTCGCAACATGCCGAGGCCACGCAGAGGAATGTTATGCGTTCGACTCAATAACACACAGTCTCACACACAGAAAGATGACATCATTGCTCCTGTGAGACGAAAATGTGTGATTTGCTCTATTGTTTGAATGCATGATCTTCTTGAGTAGTTCACTTAGTTGGACCATGCGGCAAACAGTCTGGTAACAATTGCCAGCTTGGACAGGAAAAGACCACTTGTCGAAAGTGGCCAACCACAGTTTTTGTTTTTATTTGTGAATCAAGGTTAGTTAAAAGGGAAGGAGGAGGCGGGAACCAAAGAACATTTCAATAAACAAACACAAAACAAAAGCAAAGCAGCAGCCCCTCACGGATGACTGCAAACTGAAAACATAATAAAAACACAGCATAAATGTCCCGGCCGTCTTTCACTGTCGTCACTCCTCCTTTTATCCTTCCAAAACTCTTCTGTGAGATACAAGGCCGGTATGGCATGCAGGTGGCGCTTATTAGCAATTGTTCTGTCCTCACTGCTCTCGGACCAGCCCTGAATTTCGGCAACCTGCTTGTCACAATGTGCTTTTAGGGGCGGGGTTGTCTGAAAGAGACTGTACCACAATTAAACTGGCACAAAAAAATGCATACACAGACGTTTAACTGATACAGACAATTATTTTCAAGTTATGGCCAATCAACGATAAATACCCAATATTTATTAGTATTCTACACTGTTTTGTCACTACAAGTTAAAAATAAAACACTAAAATTAGTGTTAAATTTATTATTATTGGTGTTATTAAATATTAACTTTAAAGGGGCTATATGTAAGAATTTATTCAATAAAAGTCTTTCCCGTCTTCCTAGATTGTCTAGCCTGTAGACTGATTTTTATGTGAAAGACTTGGGCCGTTTTTGCTGGGAAAATGTAAAGGATGTGACATTTACACTAGGGTGACCATATTTTGTCCTGAAAAAACAGGACACTCGGCCCGGCAAACAGATAGGCCTACTCAAATGATACTCGAAGTTTACTCAAAGAAACCTTATTAATTTCAATACATTTAAAGTAGGTTATGCCTCCTCTGTATGGATAGAAATTTGTTATATTGTTATAAAAACAGGACATGTCCTGGGAAAACAGGACAGTTGGTCACCCTAATTTACACTCACTCCTGAAAGCCTCTCTTCCATTCTTTTATGCTTATACAATCTTCAGGATAATGCCAAAAGAGCCATTCTGTACTGGAATGTCAATGTGTCATGCAAAGAAAAGGGATTAATTAAAACAGTCATTGATTCATTAAATAATTAATAGTCTCACATACTGTTGCTAGATCAATATAGTCTATAGTTTCAAATACTTTTAAAATTACACTGTTATGTTAGTTTGATTTTAATGACCTAGTCTGTCGACACAATGCCGGTGAATTGCAGAGCTTGTGCAGTCGTATTCACATCGCTATGATCAGATGCTTTCTTAACTGCTGTTTACTCACCTCTGTTATATGTTTATTTTGTTAATGAGAGGAAAATGTGCAACACATATTACATATTCATCTAAATGTCGCTCTCAGCGCTCTCCTGAAACCAGCCGGTTTGGCTGTTGGTTTGGGGGTGATAGCCAGAAGACAAGCTTACAGAAACTACAAGAAGATAAAAGAAGGCTTTCCAGACATGAGAGGTGAATTGTGAGCCTCCATCCGACACAATGTCTTTTCGTAACCCAAAGTTACGAAAGACGTTATGAAAAAGGGCCTCGGCAGTTTCCATGCGAAAAACGCACTTCTCCAGCTTAAGGTAGAGTTGGTGACTCTAAGGCGTCGAAGGACATGTGCAAAGTTATGGTGATGTTCATCCAGGTTACGGGAGTTGATCAGGATATCATCAATGTAGATGATGGTGCATGTCTCAGAATACCTTGTTCACGAAGCCTTGAAAGACTGAAGGTGAGGTAGCTAGCCCTACGTCCGTTATTCGTAGTGCCCAGAGGTTGTGATGAAGGCTGTCTTCCACTCGTCACCCTTACGAATACGGATCAAGTTGTAGGCACTATGCAGGTATACTTTGGAGAAGATGCAAGCACCTCTCAGTTGTTACAGGGCAGATGGGACCAGGGGCAGAGGATAACGGTACTTGACTCTTTTTTTTCTTTGATGACTCTGTAATCGATGCACAACCTCAAGTCTCCGTCCTTCTTTGCCTCGAAGAAGAAGCTTGAAGTGGGTGGTTGGATGAATCCTTGTTTAAGAGCTTCCTCGATGTATTCATTTATGGCCTGTGTCTCTGGGATTGAAAGAGGGTAGATTCTACCTTTGGGCAGTGTGGCATCAGGTACCAGCTCCATGGCTGATGAGGTGGAAGTTTAGTAGCTTCCACCTCAGCTGTTTACTGAAAATGCCCTGTATTCTTTTGGCACCCTCGCGGTGGACAGCACTTCTGGACTTTCAATGGTGGCGGATTGGAGATCAACAGTGGATTCAGTAGGTTGGTATGAATGATCTTTCTGAGGAAGATGTATAGAATGATCGGAACAGAACTCACTCCATCTGGTAACTTCTCCAGTGGACCAAAAAACAATGGGTGGATGGATCTGCAGCCAGGGGCTGTAGAGCCTTCTATCACCAGAAACAAGATCTCCTGCCTATATGCAGGTCTCAAATACTGAGCGTGACGGGTAGTGTTCACTGAGTTATGACTCCTCGACCAAGCAGCTTACCCAGAATAGAATGGATGCTCAAGGTTTGTGAACAGGAGTTTCTTGATGCGGAGATGTTTGAGAAGTTCCGTTGAGATTAAATACCCAGCTGAGTCAATGAGAACTTGAGCTAGAAGGGAACATTGAGGAGTAGTCACTGACAATGGTGTGCGTTTCAATGTAGAGATGGTTAAGGGAAATTGGACAGCACTTAACGTTGCCCCAGGAGGACAGACTAGACAGTCTGGAATGAGATGATCTTTAGAGTCATGGTATAAACACAGAATACGTCGTTGTCACTCAGTTTGGGTAAGACGGAATAAATCAACCTGCATAGGTGCGCTAGGTGGTGCTGCTGGAGCGGCTGATGGTAGAAATGAATAGGATTGCAGCAGTGGTGAGTCCAGTTGGCATGCTAAAATGCACTGAGCAAGACAAATGGATTATTGAATCAGATTTTCTAGTCCCATGGTGTCATAAAAAAATCACCATTTGAAGCCTTAATTCTGGGGAAAGACAAAAAACAATAATTACCTTTACAGAGATGATAAGAGGTACAAAAATCTTGAATCAAGGTACTGTATGGCGACTGGTCTGACTAAACACTTCCTTGAAGTGTGCGACAAAGCTGTCAAGTTAGTGATTGAGGAGCAAATATTGTATGAGAAATCCGCTGGAATCCTCCTCCGCTCCAGAGAAGGTCGCTGGTTGGGCCATGGGACTGAATGATGTGACTACCACCAAAGGTGTGGAAGGTTAGTATTCTGGTGATTGGGAACGAGTAGGTGGAGCTGAAGAACCTGGTGCTGATGGCGTGTTGGTTGAATCTGTGACAATGTGCTCGAGTGTGAGCACGAGCAATAAGTTGCTGGCTGCAGTTCAGTTCACTAATAACAAGGGTTTCTGAATTCTGGGCCCTTTAAGTCAGCATTAAATGACTGTAAAGGTAGTCTTAATATAAAAATAAATCATGAGCATGAACAATTTAATATCCAATATCGACCAGATAAATGAAAAAAAAAATACATATTGGCCTATAGCCAATCTGTAAAATAGTGTATTTAAAAAACATTAAAAAAAAATACTGTAAACATTTTAAAAAAAAATGTAGGCTATGTGTACAATGTGTACATTTTCTATGCATGAAAGTTATGGTTACATGGACTTTCTATACATTTAAAAAAATGATGTTAATATAAAAAAGTACCTTTATTTTTGTTCCAAAGAACGTCATGATAGTGAGTAAATGATGACAGAATAAAAAAAAATGTGGGTAAACTGTTCCTTAAACATAATTAAACACGATTAAAAATATGCGCACTTACTCCTCAAAGTAATGTAAAACTGGTGAGTTCGCCATTTTGGTGTGCGTTATACATCAGATGGTCAGTGAACTGAATTTGGGTGTGCCGTCTAAAGTTGAGACCTCTGCGTACTTCACTTCAAAAACTGTCTGTGTATCTCTGTGGTCTCTCAATATCGCTGTCCTTTTTTCTCATCTCTATTTTGATCTTTCTTTTCTTAACCCCATCTTTTGGTCTTTGTCTCCCTAGAGTTCTGTATCTCTCTCTCACCCGCATCCTGTCACCTCTTCACTGCTTGTCTGTCTCGGCGGCCGCATCTCTCTTTGATATCCGAGACCAGCGAGTCTCCTGCACAAACAAAGGCCTTCTTTGTGTGTTTGTATGTGTGTATTCGCAGCTCTGTCCTTCTGTCTGTTTGTCTGCTAGTGCGGTCCAAACCCATGCTGTGACGTAGTGGTCCAGAATCGCGGTGTAATCTCTAAGCTGCATGGGAGAGCTGCTACCGAATGAGATTGGGATCTGGAAGCACGCAGTCTGAGCGTAGAGGAGTGTGAAGGAGGTCAGACCACACCACTGTGTCTGTGGGTTTGTGTGTGGTATGATATAAAAAAGCTATATTGTTTTGTAAGTCTCCAACTGACTGGCATTGGTATATTGAGATTCAGAACATTTGATACTGGTAATTACATCAAACTCATCATAAAGAATGTAATTTAGCACTAATAGAGGATGTTTTGGGTTGCAGCTCTACAGCAAAACCAACGCGCATGTGTGTGTGTGTGTGTGTGTGTGTGTGTGTGTGTGTGTGTGTGTGTGTGTGTGTGTGTGTGTGTGTGTGTGTGTGTGTGTGTGTGTGTGTGTGTGTGTGTGTGTACCAGCCAGAGCGAACTTTTCTGTAAAGTTCGCTTTAACAATCTGTTTCTTACTCCCACAATGAACAATAAAACGAACTTCATTTTAGCCTTATTTTGTTTGAAACTACATCACAACAATTCGTTATCTGAAGTATTTTTTAAAAAATTACTTACTGACCCCAAGCTCTTGAATGTGGTAGCATTTGATATATATGTTATTCAGCAAGAACACATTGGTCGAATGTTACTCTAATGTAAATCTAATTAAGATTGTGCTAAAGTTGATACCTCAATGAAACAGACTGTAAATCAATGTTATTAAGAACGAAAGACCTACATTTGAGCAATTTAAATTTCCTTTAGGCTCATACTCAGAATGACAGAATAGTCGATAGGTGTTCAACCTCCCCAGTGTGTGAATGATGCAGAGTGAGAGGAAAAACACATTGCTTTGATTGTCTTGTTTGATCTGATGCAGTTTCACAAGGTTCACACAAGCACTCTCTCTCTCTCTCTCTCTCTCTCTCTCTCTCTTTCTCTCTCTCTCGCCCTCTCTCTCTCTCTCTCTCTCTCTCTCACTCACTCACTCACACACACACACACACACACACACACACACACACACACACACACACACACACACACACACACACACACACACACACACACACACACACACACACACACACACTTGCTCTTCCCCGAGGCTAAAGGTTGTGCAGGGTGGAGGTGGAGTAGTCGTGCTCAGCTGTTTGCTTCCTCCCAGATAGACATGTTTGTTTTCACACAGCAGGGCTCGGTATGAAAAGACCTGTACTTGTCAGAGCAAATATAACATTTATCCAGACACACACACACACACAAACACACACACACACACACACACACACACACACACACACAGACACAGCACACAAGCACACTCTCGCATTTTGTTTTCCCCTTTTAGTTTGAGTCCGGGGATGTACAGCCGGATCTAAAAGTCTGAGTGTATAAATATCTTTAAATAAACAGAACATTTCAAACTATGTATATGTCTCAAATCTGAGTAAATTACTGTGTATAATCCTTTGTATAGACGGTTCAATGTTCTTGCTTCTGTTGAAGCACAATATGCTCAAACCAAAAACGAATTCTGGAATTCATGTTACAGTAATATTTCAGAGAAACTTAAGAGTCAATAGCCAAGTTTCCATCCACTTGTGAATCCAATTATCTGAAGTTCGGTAAAAAAAACTCATGCGAATAAAGCTGGTGAAAGTGTGTTTCCATCCAACGACTTTAAAGCGAATAAAAACCTGTGCGTAATGACGTCCAGAGGTGGAAAGTAACGAATTACATTTACTCGCGTTACGTAATTGAGTAGCCTAGTTTTTTTGTGTACTTCTACTTTTTCAAGTAGTTTTTAAAATCTGTACTTTTACTTTTACTTAAGTACGTTTTGTTTGAAGTATTGTACTTCGCTACATTTGAAATCATATCCGTTACTGAGTAAAAAATAATAATACAACAAAGGAGAAAAAAAAAATCACACTACGGAAATTACTGCATTGGTTGAAGGGCGGAGAACAAACGCGCAAAAAGGTGACGTCGCAGACCCAGCTGAAGCTGAAAGCGAAGCGCTCTCGAATTCTTATGAAGCGAATTATGGGCAGTGAGAAAATAGTTTGTAGGAAAAAAGCGTGGTTGTCCTCGAGGATAGATATCCAATTTGCAAAAAATGTGGACGCAAAGTGGCTGCAAAAGGAGGACACCATCCCTCCTGCAGATAAAGGTATGTCGCGAATCGCGATTATAACTTAAGGCCGAATGAAAAACGTTATGCAGAGGGAATCCCGGAATCCAGTCATGAAAATGAAATTATTCACTTAACGCAGATGTCACGTAAAACACGCAAAATAATGGATGGATGAATACATGGAAAGTAGAACTGTGCGCAATAAAACCAATCGCGACCTGGTCTGTGAATATTTAAGCACAAAAATACTGCAAATATATAACCATATTTGTTCTGCTGAGCTGCGCCGCTTTGTCTACTACATACTCAAGTACGCGTGACGTTCATTGTGTTTTCAGCGTCTCACAAACTATTTGAGGACATGAATACATGAGCATTTCTAGAGCTGCTCTGAGAGCACGCCTATCAGCATTTTCATAATTTTATTTGAGAAAAAAACATTGTCAAATACACTTTAAAACACCTTTTTACACTTTTGGTCTTCACTACAACCCGTCAAAATAAAAGTTCGGTTTTACTAGGAGACATTATGACAGAAATATACTACTATTGTAGGCATACAATAGAACGTAGCCTACTTCTCAAAATAATAATAATAACAACAATAATAATACATTTTATTTAAACATTATTTAAAGGAATATATTTTTTGTCCATGGTTTGATTTAGTAAATCTGTTTTTGTAGCGCTTCCCCAAAAAATAAAAGGATACAAGTTTAAATTTATATTTAATTACCACCGTTTTTGATAATATACATTTGGATTAAATCATAAAAAGAAACATACATTTTCTGAATAAAATACATTTAATAGGACAATATTATTCTAAAACTTTTTAATAAATAATTCATGTTAAAAATAAGTTGTTAATCTAATTCATTATCAATTATCGAATTTAATTGATTAGACGTTTTATTGAAATTTTAATAAACAAAACAAACAAATGGTTTCAAGTTTGTTTTAATTAAAAGCATTCGTTAATAAGAATAAGAATAATAACCATAATTTAATAATACAGTTTATTTAATAATTGATTAATACTGTAAACCGTGATATTTTCTGAGACATTATCATACTGTGAAAATCTCATACCATTACAACCCTACATGGGTACAACTCCCCCCTCCAGTGTTAAAAAAGTAACTCAGTAACTTTTACTTTGAGTAAATTTTAAATGAGCTACTTTTTACTTTTACTTGAGTAGATTTTTAGACCAGTACTTTTACTTGTACTTAAGTAAAATTTCATTGAAGTAGTAGTACTTTTACTTGAGTAGAATATTTTATTACTCTTTCCACCTCTGATGACGTCACATGCTGTTTTGCGATCAAATTGGTATATCGAATTGATTTAAGACATGTTAAGGTGTTTTCATTTATTTTCTCACCGAATTGCACAACATTCAAGCAAACATTTGCGAACAAAGTTTTGCTAGTCAAAATGGATCGCGCCATACTAACGTTTCCATCAGCGTTTATCGTATAAGCCATATATCGATCAAGATAAAATCCGATGAGACCGAACGTATTTCATTTCAGTCGATATTCATGAAATTCAATCGAATTTTACTGTTTCCATAAGGCATTTTTCATTCGATATCACTTAATGCGGATAAAAACGTGTGGTTGGAAAAATAGCTACTGACTGAATCATTATTGCTGTGTTTCTAGCATGTTATACATTGGACGATAGTTCTTCTAACCCTAATTGATGGAGTGTGTAGCATTGTATTTCTTAAACAACCATGTAGGAAGACACATCATGGCCATATTCTGGATAACAAAGCCAAGATTCATCAGCCTCAAACTGTGAAAGAATGGTTAGGACGGAGCATGAATAATTATTTTCACACATGCATTGGCACCTTAAATTCATTGAAAGTCTTTGGGATGTGCTGGACTTTACAGAGTGATTGACTCTTGCATTCACAATACAAGATCTTGACCGAAAATCGATGCACCTCACAACATTTATTACAAGTAATGCAGCACTGTGTATTAGTATTATAACATGATGTGCATTTTACATTTGCTAATATTAATTGAATATATCATGTAGCATTTTTAGTAGTCTCAGACTGTTGGACCCCACTATATTTACAGTACGTGAAACTGCTATCATCGACGCTAAGTAATCACAAAAGTTACTTCTGTTTTGCAGTGTGTCATCTTTTGTGTGCGTGCTTGGGAGAACTATGAAGTCTGTAGGAATCCTGTATGTTGAAAAAAATAACAAAGTGCCACGTGCATTGAGAGAGACAGCCTGTGAGAGATATTTTCTCCACCTGGCTCTTTGCAATGCCTTTGGAATGAGATGACAACATATAGGGATGGCCACTGCATAGCTGTCAAGACAAGAGAATGGAAAGTGTGGCGCTCATTCAGGTTTGTGTGTGTTTGTGCAAGAAACACACTGATGAGCTTATGGGGGGGGGGGGTATGTCAGAACAAACACATACAAAGTGTTTGTGATTCAGGATTTGTTTGCACCCTTTTTCTATCAATCATTCTCATCATTGGTTGGGTTCGAGATATGTGACATGCAGAAACACAAGTGTGTTCACACACTACACACACACAGAAACGCAATCAGTGATATCTTTGTTGCTTATCACAAGATCTAATTGTGAGTGATCCTTGGTTTTCCCAACCAGGGAATTTCCTCTCCTTGCTGCGGCTTCTTTGTGTGTGTGTGGGGGGGGGGACTGTGTAAAAAGTGGCTGCACGCCGCACCACCAGGCGCTTTTGAAGTGCACACGCACACAAAACGCATAAAAATCTGAACCAGATAATGTTTGCTCTCCGACAGGTTACAGCAGCACCTTACGGTACATGTTGTTTCCCTCTGCACTCGCTGACACACACACACCTTTCTAAAGAAGTGATGACACACTATGGCAGGAGAGGAGGAAAAGAGGAGATAGAGCCGTTCTATTTCATTATTCTTTCCCAGAACGAGTTGTTTTTTTCATGTCAGCCATCACTGTAACATCATTTACAGGCTGTCCAGTCAAAAAAGTATATTTTGTCCAGATTTTGCCCTAGCCAATCCCAGTATTGTTAGATATTAAAGGTTCTGTAATTACCGGGACCAGATGTGCTCCACAATTATTGTTCTGTCTTATAAAGTGAGAAAGAAAGGCAGAGTTACCTGTGTCAGTTCTCTTTCTACAGGCTTGCTGAGACTCGCCCTCCACCCCTTCCCCTCCTCTCGCTCGCTCACTCACTCACACACTCTCTGATTGTCTGATTGATCTTGACTCTGTCTGCATGAGCTTTCAGTGCTGACTTTGGGGCTGTCCACACAGGACATGTTCTTCAAAAGCAGTGCAGCAGTACAGAACAGAATGCTGGTGTCTTTTTAATGTTATTTTGAAGCTGTAATTGTGCATGTTTAACAACACTGGACAAAAATGTATCAAGGTTTCTGCTAAAACATTAAGTAGCACAACAAGAAAGACATGTTTCTTGAGCACCAAATCAGCATATTAGAATGATTTTTGAAGGATCATGTGATACTAAAGACTGGAGTAATGATGCAAAAAATTCAGCTTTGTCATCACAGGAATAAATTACTATTTAAAATATTAAAAATAGAAAATGACTATTTTAATTTGTAATTACATTACAATATTACTGTTTTAACAGTTTTTTTGATCAAATAAATGCAGCCTTGGTGAAAATAAGGGATCAAGTCTTATACGGACGCCAAACTTTTGTAAAAACGCTTTATTGAACATTTGCATGGGATCTACCAAAGCCTTTTTTAAAGATAAACTACTTTCAACACCATCTTAAAGGTGCACTATGTAACTTTTTTGCAAAATTTAAATGAGTCAATATATCATCAATCCTTCTTCCAAAACATGTATTTGTCTTACCCGAATTTATGGTAAGCCGATTATAAGTGTTTATATTTTAAACAGAGCAGGATGCATATTGCAAATATGCAAATTTCATATTACATCACTCGTCCGTGCGTGTCTTGTCATATCCATCCATGGCTGAGAGAGCTCAATACGCAGAAGAAAACTAATGCAAATAGAAAAAACACCAGCAAATTAAGAAAACATCTTAATCCGTTTGACAACACATGTGCTACAAATACTCACAACATAACCAAATACAGAAACACGTTGCAAATACTCACAATGCACATATGATCAGGATGTTAAAATAAACAAAAAATCTCACC